>CM022701.1:87097598-88297598 GCA_012295165.1 Asparagus setaceus
ATTCAGTCTCATTTTAGGGAAGCAGAAGTTTTATCCCACATTATATAAGCTCGTTCAGCTAATTAAGAAGTATATCGATTAATATTACATCTAATTTAATGAAAAGAATTAGCAGGAGATAAGTTTCTTCCTCGTTAATTAAGATTACTTTCATGTGGAATGCCGATTGAGTTATAAAGTAAAAATATTTTTAAAAATCCAGAGCATTTTTCATTTAGATATTTAAATTTCTAATTATTACCTTTTAATTGATCGGTTATTTAGATATTAGTCCTTCATATCTTCAGAAATTCCATATTAGTCCGTCAAATCTCAACAATTGGTCATTAATCCCTCAAATTCTAGGAGATATTGCGATTTGGTCTCCCAATGACCAAAATACCCCCTGGTTATGATTTCTCTTAAAATCCATTTCTAAAAATAAAAAGTTATTTGAACTTTGATACTCTAAAGTTTACACCCTTTTAACTTTATACCAAAAGGGTTTTGACATTTGGCACCCTAAAGTTTTCACGTTTGTTAACTTTGATAAGCTTAATTTTTTTTCCCTTAACATTTTTGTTACGATAAACTTTATACCTTTTGACTTTGCAATTGTTACCCCAAAGTTTTGTTTCTGACACTATGATACCCCAACTTTAAGGTATCAAAGTTAAAAATGTGTAAACTTGGGGGTATGAAGGTAACAAAATGGAATCTTTGGGGTATACAAGTTGAGAAACGTGTAAGCTTTGGGGTATCAAAGTGTACAAAAATAAAACTTTCAGGGTATCGAAGTTTTGTATAAGAGTCCACGGCCCAGATACAGGCCCAAATCAAGAAAAAGAGGGGAAAACAAAATCCAAAACCCAGGCCCAAATCTCCCCTCCTGCCTCGAGGGAATCTGCAGATCGCCGATCAAAGTCCCTCGCATTTCTGTCGTTTCTGTATTTCTCCGCTCTACCAAGGAAGATCAAGGTATTTAATCACGTATTTTTCTTGCAATCCCACTGATTTTTTTATTTTTTATTTTTTATTTTTTTGTAATTATGGGAAATTGATGAAACATGTTATTTTTTGATTTTGGAATGGTGCTGGCTCGAAAATCAGTAAACTTTTTCTTTTATTTATGGAAATATTTTGTAATTTAATTTATAGTTTAATGAAAGTTTCTTATCGTTTTTGAAAAATTTGGTTAGTGTTACTTTGCATGAACTTAAATTCTTTAGTAACGCTAATTGTACGAGATTTTGTAGCAAAATTGTAGGTGACCTGATTAATTAAATTAGAAACCCAACGATTGAATTCTTAATTTAGTCAATAAATTGCGTTAGGTGGCTTACTTACTTTAGAGAATATTTCACCAGGAAAAATTGCTATGAAAGAACGTAATTAATCACCCATTTTAATTGGACTCTTTGCAACATTAATAACAAATAAAAGAAATAAAACATACTATGATAATGATATGATAGCTGAATAATTTTGGAAGGATTCCTGTGGAAAATATCAAAATTCCAAACACAAAGTAGAAATAAAAGAGGAGGTTGAAAGGAAAAAAAGAGAGGGATTTGGATAGGTTAAATTGTTTAATTTTTAAAGGAAATGAAAAGTAAGCGATTTTATAGATTAAATAACTGGAGTTTCGAAGGAATTAAGAAACTAGGCTATGTCAGCAGAATAAATCGAGATGCGTTAGTTAGCTAGAGAGTTGTAACCAATCATAAATTCGGTTCGTCTCCTTATTTGTACCTCCTAAAATAACCTTTTTATCTAATAGAAGTTTTAGTAAAATTACATTGGCAGTGGAGAGATTTTCATGGTAACAATTTACAAAATATGCCGCCGATGCTCAATTGGACCACCGAAGCTGTTCACCTAATTCATTTGTTGGGTAAAATGAAATGGGGTTTGTTCAGACTCAAGACAAAGCAAACTTGGCTGATATTAAGTTGATGCTGTGCTTTATTTTACCCCTAAACAATGTGCCATTTTACTGATTTTGAGAGAAATACCCAATAAATTTCCTAAACATGTCTTTAGAGAAACCCATATAACTAAGAAACCAATGCATGATTTGTTTCTCCATATCGCTTAATTTCGTGATACTTTGATGTTTGATAATCAGTAGTCTGTATAAGTCGTAGGCTTGTAGTGGCAGTAGATGAGGCTGTAGTGGCAGTAGAGCATGTGAAAAGGAGTGGAATCAAACATTTGTGCAGACTTAAAACAGTGAAAACTTGGTTGATATTTATTCAATGTTGTTTGCTTGCTTGATTTCCCCTGTCCAAGAAAGTATGTCGTTCTATCTATTTTTTGGTGGAATACTGATAAACCAGTACAATGAAGTAACCGATACCTTATCCATTACTACATATCAAGTGAAATTTTGATGTTTCTAATCTCTAATTGGTATAGGTCACAATGGATGAGGTTGTAGTGGCAGTCGACAATGCCAAAAAGGAGTGGGGTCAAACATTTGTTCAGACTCAAGAACAGGTGAGAGCAATCGAGACTTGCGGGAAATCCGGTAGAGGGACAGAGGAAGCAAATTCACTTCCTAGATTGAATGGTGCTGCACAGGACGGAATGGCGGTGCTAAGGTCATTGCAGTTTAAGCTCGATCTCTTAGCTCAACAACTTCCCACAGAAGAGGAGGTGCAGTCTGCCAATGCAACTTTGAAGTCGTGGAAGGAACAGTATCAGAGGTCTGATACTTAATTCATAATTGAACTTGATGAAACTGATAATTGGTGGTTATGTGTTGATTCTCATAATGTGTCCTTTAATTTTATTTTTCAGTTTTAATTTTATGTTTCAGTTTGCATTTGAGCTTGAGGAATGCCAACTTGCAAGCAAAATCGAATATCCAGAAAGCTGCACAGGAAGAGGCGAGTTGTCTCTTATGCTTCATTAATTGTTCTCTATCATTTATTTGCATTTTGTTCTTTGTACTGATAGCCACATTTAAAATGCATGATACTGCTGCATCTGAGTTTTTAGGCTTTCTTGTCCTATTACTCAATGGAAATGACTACTCTTACTGGTTCCTAATGAGAAATTTGTGCAACCGGTCTTTACCTCTTATTTTCGGTATTTTGTTAGAACTGATGTTGGATGCTTTTGTTTGCAGCGGAGCTGCTTTAGGAGGTGGTGAAGAGTCTACAATTAGTAACGCTAATTGTACGAGACTTTGTAGCAAAAATTGTAGGTGACCTGATTAATTAAATTAGAAACCCAACGATTGAATTCTTAATTTAGTCAATAAATTGCGTTAGGTCTCTTACTTACTTTAGAGAATATTTCACCAGGAAAAATTGCTATGAAAGAACGTAATTAATCACCCATTTTAATTGGACTCTTTGCAACATTAATAACAAATAAAAGAAATAAAACATACTATGATAATGATATGATAGCTGAATAATTTTTGGAAGGATTCCTGTGGAAAATATCAAAATTCCAAACACAAAGTAGAAATAAAAGAGGAGGTTGAAAGGAAAAAAAGAGAGGGATTTGGATAGGTTAAATTGTTTAATTTTTAAAGGAAATGAAAAGTAAGCGATTTTATAGATTAAATAACTGGAGTTTCGAAGGAATTAAGAAACTAGGCTATGTCAGCAGAATAAATCGAGATGCGTTAGTTAGCTAGAGAGTTGTAATTAATCATAAATTCGGTTCGTCTCCTTATTTGTACCTTCTAAAATAACCTTTTTTTAAATCTAATAGAAGTTTTAGTAAAATTAAATTGGCAGTGGAGAGATTTTCATGGTAACAATTTACAAAATATGCCGCCGATACTCAATTGGACCACCGAAGCTGTTCACCTAATTCATTTGTTGGGTAAAATGAAATGGGGTTTGTTCAGACTCAAGACAAAGCAAACTTGGCTGATATTAAGTTGATGCTGTGCTTTATTTTACCCCTAAACAATGTGCCATTTTACTGATTTTGAGAGAAATACCCAATAAATTTCCTAAACATGTCTTTAGAGAAACCCACATAACTAAGAAACCAATGCATGATTTGTTTCTCCATATCAAGCGAATTTCGTGATACTTTGATGTTTGATAATCAGTAGTCTGTATAAGTCGTAGGCTTGTAGTGGCAGTAGATGAGGCTGTAGTGGCAGTAGAGCATGTGAAAAGGAGTGGAATCAAACATTTGTGCAGACTTAAAACAGTGAAAACTTGGTTGATATTTATTCAATGTTGTTTGCTTGCTTGATTTCCCCTGTCCAAGAAAGTATGTCGTTCTATCTATTTTTTGGTGGAATACTGATAAACCAGTACAATGAAGTAACCGATACCTTATCCATTACTACATATCAAGTGAAATTTTGATGTTTCTAATCTCTAATTGGTATAGGTCACAATGGATGAGGTTGTAGTGGCAGTCGACAATGCCAAAAAGGAGTGGGGTCAAACATTTGTTCAGACTCATGAACATGTGAGAGCAATCGAGACTTGCGGGAAATCCGGTAGAGGGACAGAGGAAGCAAATTCACTTCCTAGATTGAATGGTGCTGCACAGGACGGAATGGCGGTGCTAAGGTCATTGCAGTTTAAGCTCGACCTCTTAGCTCAACAACTTCCCACAGAAGAGGAGGTGCAGTCTGCCAATGCAACTTTGAAGTCGTGGAAGGAACAGTATCAGAGGTCTGATACTTAATTCATAATTGAACTTGATGAAACTGATAATTGGTGGTTATGTGTTGATTCTCATAATGTGTCCTTTAATTTTATTTTTCAGTTTTAATTCTATGTTTCAGTTTGCATATGAGCTTGAGGAATGCCAACTTGCAAGCAAAATCGAATATCCAGAAAGCTGCACAGGAAGAGGCGAGTTGTCTCTTATGCTTCATTAATTGTTTCTCTATCATTTATTTGCATTTTGTTCTTTGTACTGATAGCCACATTTAAAATGCATGATACTGCTGCATCTGAGTTTTTAGGCTTTCTTGTCCTATTACTCAATGGAAATGACTACTCTTACTGGTTCCTAATGAGAAATTTGTGCAACCGGTCTTTACCTCTTATTTTCGGTATTTTGTTAGAACTGATGTTGGATGCTTTTGTTTGCAGCGGGAGCTGCTTTAAGGAGGTGGTGAAGAGTCTACAATTCGTAGACGTAATTTACAGTAAGCACTGTTGTTTTACTGAAACATTTGCTTATCACCAAGCTAGAATGCTGCATTACTTATTTGTTCAGACTCAAGAACATGTGAGAGCAATCGAGACTTGCGGAAATCGGTAGAGGGACAGAGGAAGCAAATTCACTTCCTAGATTGAATGGTGCTGCACAGGGCCGAATGGCGGTGCTAAGGTCATTGCAGTTTAAGCTCGATCTCTTAGCTCAACAACTTCCCACAGAAGAGGAGGTGCAGTCTGCCAATGCAACTTTGAAGTCGTGGAAGGAACAGTATCAGAGGTCTGATACTTAATTCATAATTGAACTTGATGAAACTGATAATTGGTGGTTATGTGTTGATTCTCATAATGTGTCCTTTAATTTTATTTTTCAGTTTTAATTTTATGTTTCAGTTTGCATTTGAGCTTGAGGAATGCCAACTTGCAAGCAAAATCGAATATCCAGAAAGCTGCACAGGAAGAGGCGAGTTGTCTCTTATGCTTCATTAATTGTTCTCTATCATTTATTTGCATTTTGTTCTTTGTACTGATAGCCACATTTAAAATGCATGATATTGCTGCATCTGAGTTTTTAGGCTTTCTTGTCCTATTACTCAATGGAAATGACTACTCTTACTGGTTCCTAATGAGAAATTTGTGCAACCGGTCTTTACCTCTTATTTTCGGTATTTTGTTAGAACTGATGTTGGATGCTTTTGTTTGCAGCGGGAGCTGCTTTTAGGAGGTGGTGAAGAGTCTACAATTCGTAGACGTAATTTACAGTAAGCACTGTTGTTTTAGTGAAACATTTGCTTATCACCAAGCTAGAATGCTGCATTACTTATTTGTTGTGAATCAAACAAGTTTTTGTTAATGCATATTTACCAAGTGCATATGGATGAAGCCCTATTCATAAGAAACATCAAACTTCATTGAATTATACCAGAAATTAATGCTGAGGCAACTTGACGGTTCGAGCTTAGCTCTTAATAATTATCTGTTTATTAAAGCATATTGATTTGGATGGCTTAGCTGAAAATAGACATAAAAGTTGGGGATCAGGTAAACATGTATTATCTTAGTATTTAACATCAGAGCCATGGTTGATAAATGCCATCAAGTGTTAGTATTTTCATCTGAATCTAGTGTCTGGTTTTCATTGTAATACGATATATTGACGGCTTGAATAGAAATTAGGAGTTACAATGGTTTGGATCTCTTTGATTTCTATTTTAACGTTCAGGATTGATTATCAATGATTCAGTGGTTGAAGCTTGCTCTCAGTATAAACACTCTTGGGGGTTCTGAGCATGGTATATTTTATTGATGACATGTTGAAATATGCTTATGCTTGCATCTAAACAACAACATTACCTACTATATTCAACATACCCATGCTCTATAAAATTATACATGTCTGCATTTTTTTAATACTTTTTGTTGTCAAAAAAGTCTTTTGATTCTTTTTCTTTCTTTCTTTCCTTTCTTTTCTGGGGTGGGGTGGCGCCAATGAATTTATTTACCGAAGCTAAAGCAGATGAAAGTGGAATGCAACTCAGTAAATACAAGTACACTCGTTATTCTGAATAGTATGACTAAAAGATAATAGGTAGTCTTTGGAAGATGGAGGTCTCTATGATATTTGTGGTGCATAACTTTTAAGAATCAACTGTGTTTCCTTGAGTGTTCATAACCTCCTGACCACTTGGTGCACATCTTGAAATTTTTCTGAACTTGGCTATCACCTCAGCATAACTATCTTTCTTTAAATTTTTGATGATAGCAAAGTTAGTATAAAGAGCTTAAGGTTTTCCATCATAGGACAAAGGCTGGAATGACATCTGCTGCAGAAAGCATTACTGAGAGCCTTCGACGTACTCGTCAATTGATGGTTCAGGTGGTCTAGGAGGTTTTATGCCGTTCTGCATCTTTTCTCAATGATTTAGCTTATTGATTGGTTAATGTAACTTATAGTTTGATGATTTTGCAGGAGGTTGAAAGAAGTGCAAGTACATTGGAAACTTTTGGTATGTTATTTGAAGCCTTGTTGTGGAAATGGTAACTCAAATTGATATTTTTTTAAACATATTTGTTATATTGTGCTATTGGCACTTCAAATTTTTGTTTCTTCCCTCTTGGTTTTAAATTATCTGTTGCTCTGAACCAATTTGGTTTTATCACACAGAACACCCTTCTTTTGTGATGTTTTTCTTGAAATTTTAAATCCTTTCGCTGCATCGGTTGTTTTACTGTAACTATATGTTTTAAAGGGTTAATTGCAAACAGACCCTTGTAGTATCACCCAATTGCAAATAGATCCCCTGTAGTTCTATATTTGCAAATGGACACCCTAAGTGATTTTTTCACTCTTAAAATCGTTAAAAAGGTATGAGGAGGCAAGTAGACCTCCAATAATTCTATTGGTGAGGATAGACCTTCAATTGCTTTTTTATAAGAGTAGAAAAAGTAAACTAAGGGGTGTATTCGCATCTGGGCCAATACCACGGGGGTGTATTCGCCACAAATAGAACTACAGGGGTCTATTCACAATTGGGTGATACTACAGGGGTCTATTCGCAGTTAGCCCTATTTTAAATATCTGAGAAAGCATGTATGGGAGTGTTTTAATCTTAATGTTATTTGTTATATTTAACTGATTTAGATACCTTAGGAGCAGTCTCAAAATTTGTGATTCGGTAAATATAATACTTTTATATATGGAAGGAAACGGAGAACAATATTTGTGTAAGTCAAACTCAGAATTCTTACAACTTCTCACTAGTTTTTGCACAGATTTGGAGTACATGGGAACATAATGGAGAAGATCATTCCTATCACTGACATGGGCACATAATGGATAATCTACAAACAGTTCTAATATGTTAGACTTCCCCTATCAATAGTTAATTGCTCCATTCTCACAGGTGTTTGCACACTTGTCCTTTTTCTAGATTGATAGGGAAAATAATATCGTGTTCCTATACTCTATTGTTTGAGGTTATATCATCTGTTGCTGTTTACCATTGTATACATCCCGAAATGATTTTCTCAGAAAGGATTTTACATGGTTTTCATCATCACCTCCTCCACCATCACCATGACCATCATCGTAGAAAGATTTCTCCAATCAGGATTAGTCAACCGTCTCAACTGTGTATAAATCAAGGTGTGTTTGGTCAACTTCAATATAGAACTGGGCTAGACTAGATTTTTCTTAACTAGGTCAAAGTTGAACCATATAAGGGTTGGTCCACAAAGAACTAGGTTAGGGGTCAGATTTTTTTTGAACTAGAAACAACTAGTTCAATTTGGGCTCGATTTTTGCCAAACTAAAAACAAGATTTTGGACAAAGGTTGTACCCCCTAAAACAAGTTTTGTGAAGTTGCCAAACACACCCTTTTTTAATGGCAACAAGATTCCTGCTTAGTTTCAAAGGTCTAACCGGGAAATACATGAGTAGGTGCAACAAGAACAATAAAGTTTTATCCCTTTTAATTGCATCATCTATTTTCATTAGGGTCTATTCTGGTCCTAATTAATTCATTAACTGCGATTTTATACACTATGCTAATTGATGCAATTACTGACCTTCATTCCATGTACACAAACTGTCTGAATCAATTCTTCCTCGTTTCTATTCTCACTAGGAATTATCTCTAACTCCTCATGGATATCTTCTTTTCTTATTCCCTCTTTGGATTGTCATTCATCAATGTTGGCATTCTCATTTCTTTTATACTCATTTTTGGACAAGTTGTCACTGGACTTCCTGCATATTTTGAGTCATAAAATTTTATTGGTCTGAAATATATTCTATAATCCTGCATTCAACCTCATGGACAGAATCATATGAACTCCGAGGCACTTCTCCAATTTAACCATCTAGCTTATGTTCTGCTTCTAATTTGTTACGTGTAGATTTTGTATGATCAGTACATATATGTAAAGCATTTGCATGTGTGCACGTGTGGGATGGGTTTTTGTCTGGGAATAGGTTGTTGGGAAATTTTGGTTTTGGCTATACAATTTCGGCTTTAACCTTTTGATGATGGCATTTTATAAGGTGCCTAATTTCACAAATACTCATTATAAGATAAAGAGTGGCCTATTTATGGCCGATCAATCAGTTAAGTAGAAGCCTAACAGTGGTTTATGCATAGATTAGCGCATTGCAGTGTCCTTCGAGGACTCTAATTTCAGGCATTAAATTTGCTTTCTGGACTTTTGGTCTTGTCTAATATCATGCACATGAGATTCCATAAAACATTCAACAACCTCTTCCACTGCTATGTTTCATTATTAAGGTGTCAACTATTTTAAGAAAGCAAAACTATATAAAAGAAAAAATTTGATTGCTGCTGCTCCAAAAGAAACTCAAAGTATGACTGGTCTCCTTCTGCCTGGCTACATGGAAGAACTTAGATCAAGCTTGGTTGCATGTCGTGAGAGCATCATGGTATTTTGATTTCTTCAGGAAGTCAGGAAATCCAAACATTCTGGTGGTCATAGTCTTTTATTCTGTTCTGTTGTTGGTGTTTTTTTTGAAGGTCTAAAGAACTTCAGACAAGTACCAATTGGATAGCAAGTTATTTCTGGTCACTGTTAAGGTATCAAGAATGAGGAGATGGAATGAAACATCGGAAAGCTTCTTGGCTTGGTACTGCTGATAAACTATTAGTACCTTAAACTGGGGATCTCAGGCGTGCAAAGAGAGTATTCAATGGGAACATAATGGAGAAGATCATTCCTATCACTGACATGGGCACATAATGGATAATCTACAAACAGTTCTAATATGTTAGACTTCCCCTATCAATAGTTAATTGCTCCATTCTCACAGGTGTTTGCACACTTGTCCTTTTTCTAGATTGATAGGGAAAATAATATCGTGTTCCTATACTCTATTGTTTGAGGTTATATCATCTGTTGCTGTTTACCATTGTCTACATCCCGAAATGATTTTCTCAGAAAGGATTTTACATGGTTTTCATCATCACCTCCTCCACCATCACCATGACCATCATCCTAGAAAGATTTCTCCAATCAGGATTAGTCAACCGTGTCAACCGTGTATTAATCAAGGTGTGTTTGGTCAACTTCAAAATAGAACTGGGCTAGACTAGATTTTTCTTAACTAGGTCAAAGTTGAACCATATAAGGGTTGGTCCACAAAAAACTAGTTTAGGAGTTAGATTTTTTTTGAACTAGAAACAACAAGTTCAATTTGGGCTCGATTTTTGCCAAACTAAAAACAAGATTTTGGACAAAGGTTGTACCCCCTAATACAAGTTTTGTGAAGTTGCCAAACACACCCTTTTTTAATGGCAACAAGATTCCTGCTTAGTGTCAAAGGTCTAACCAGGAAATACATGAATAGGTGCAACAAGAACATTAAAGTTTTATCCTTTTTAATTGCATCATCTATTTTCATTAGGGTCTATTCTGGTCCTAATTAATTCATTAACTGCGATTTTATACACTATGCTAATTGATGCAATTACTGACCTTCATTCCGTGTACACAAACTGTCTGAATCAATTCTTCCTCGTTTCTATTCTCACTAGGAATTATCTCTAACTCCTCATGGATATCTTCTTTTCTTATTCCCTCTTTGGATTGTCATTCATCAATGTTGGCATTCTCATTTCTTTTATACTCATTTTTGGACAAGTTGTCACTGGACTTCCTGCATATTTTGAGTCATAAAATTTTATTGGTCTGAATTATATTCTATAATCCTGCATTCAACCTCATGGACAGAATCATATAGAACTCCGAGGCACTTCTCCAATTTAACCATCTAGCTTATGTTCTGCTTCTAATTTGTTACGTGTAGATTTTGTATGATCAGTACATATATATAAAGCATTTGCATGTGTGCACGTGTGGGATGGGTTTTTGTCTGGGAATAGGTTGTTGGGAAATTTTGGTTTTGGCTATACAATTTCGGCTTTAACCTTTTGATGATGGCATTTTATAAGGTGCCTAATTTCACAAATACTCATTATAAGATAAAGAGTGGCCCATTTATGGCCGATCAATCAGTTAAGTAGAAGCCTAACAGTGGTTTATGCATAGATTAGCGCATTGCAGTGTCCTTCGAGGACTCTAATTTCAGGCATTAAATTTGCTTTCTGGACTTTTGGTCTTGTCTAATATCATGCACATGAGATTACATAAAACATTCAACAACCTCTTCCACTGCTATGTTTCATTATTAAGGTGTCAACTATTTTAAGAAAGCAAAACTATATAAAAGAAAAAATTTGATTGCTGCTGCTCCAAAAGAAACTCAAAGTATGACTGGTCTCCTTCTGCCTGGCTACATGGAAGAACTTAGATCAAGCTTGGTTGCATGTCGTGAGAGCGTCATGGTATTTTGATTTCTTCAAGAAGTCAGGAAATCCAAACATTCTGGTGGTCATAGTCTTTTGTTCTGTTCTGTTGTTGGTGGTGTTTTTTTGAAGGTCTAAAGAACTTTAGACAAGTACCAATTGGATAGCAAGTTATTTCTGGTCACTGTTAAGGTATCAAGAATGAGGAGATGGAATGAAACATTGGAAAGCTTCTTGGCTTGGTACTGCTGATAAACTATTAGTACCTTAAACTGGGGATCTCAGACGTGCAAAGAGAGTATTCAATGTGCAGATATGGTTGTGAAATAGATTTTAAGTAAATGGAAAATTGTGATGTTACAATCTCTACTTGAGGTTCCATAAAAGACTCGATTAGAGATTAGCAGGTGCCTCTTGGGTCATCATGTCATAATGGAGCCACAATATCGGTGTTGGCTATGTATTTGGTGTTCGGTGACTGGAAACTTCTGAGGTTCTCTTTCTGATGTGTTAAGCTCAGCATGTCAAAGATAAAAGAGACATTGCAGCTGATGTTGCTGTAGCATAACTGGAGAAATTTACAGAAATATAATTTGAAATGTCGTCTTTCACATATTTGCTGGGCTCCATTCAGTACCAAGAAAACGTCCTAATAACTCAGTATGGCATTTTTTCCGAAACAACTTTAGTTATGATTTATAGTAAAGGTCCTACTGCTCCATCAACTGTTCCTTCTCCACATTAATAATGTATGAAACTCATTATATGCTGGTCTCATAAATCCTTGAGATGCATAACCAGCAACGTAATGAGTAAAATTCAGACTGTAACATGCAAATTTTCTTCTTTTATTTAGTTGTTTATACCTCATTGAATTTCCCCTTCTCATTCGTGGATATATTATTTGTCAAACAGATCAATCAACAAGTGTCTTAAAGCTGAGAGTGAGTACAAAGAACTTAGATCAAGCTTGGTTGCATGTCGTGAGAGCGTCATGGTATTTTGATTTCTTCAAGAAGTCAGGAAATCCAAACATTCTGGTGGTCATAGTCTTTTGTTCTGTTCTGTTGTTGGTGGTGTTTTTGAAGGTCTAAAGAACTTTAGACAAGTACCAATTGGATAGCAAGTTATTTCTGGTCACTGTTAAGGTATCAAGAATGAGGAGATGGAATGAAACATTGGAAAGCTTCTTGGCTTGGTACTGCTGATAAACTATTAGTACCTTAAACTGGGGATCTCAGACGTGCAAAGAGAGTATTCAATGTGCAGATATGGTTGTGAAATAGATTTTAAGTAAATGGAAAATTGTGAGGTTACAATCTCTACTTGAGGTTCCATAAAAGACTCGATTAGAGATTAGCAGGTGCCTCTTGGGTCATCATGTCATAATGGAGCCACAATATCGGTGTTGGCTATGTATTTGGTGTTCGGTGACTGGAAACTTCTGAGGTTCTCTCTCTGATGTGTTAAGCTCAGCATGTCAAAGATAAAAGAGACATTGCAGCTGATGTTGCTGTAGCAAATGGTTCAATAACCGGAGAAATTTACAGAAATATAATTTGAAATGTCGTCTTTCACATATTTGCTGTGCTCCATTCAGTACCAAGAAAACGTCTTAATAACTCAGTGTGGCATTTTTTCCGAAACAACTTTAGTAATGATTTATAGTAAAGGTCCTACTGCTCCATCAACTGTTCCTTCTCCACATTAATAATGTATGAAACTCATTATATGCTGGTCTCATAAATCCTTGAGATGCATAACCAGCAACGTAATGAGTAAAATTCAGACTGTAACATGCAAATTTTCTTCTTTTATTTAGTTGTTTATACCTCATTGAATTTCCCCCCCTTCTCATTCGTGGATATATTATTTGTCAAACAGATCAATCAACAAGTGTCTTAAAGAAAGCTGAGAGTGAGTACAAAGGACATCGATCTTTGCTGATGCGTACTAGGAGATTGCTCTCCACAATGCGCCGTCAGGATGTCTTAGACAGGTAAAACATCTCTCATCTGTTGTTTGACAAGGTGATTTTTTCTCTCTAAGCCATGTTTAACTCAGTTGTGTGTAATTTTGAACATAGGTCGTTAACTTTTAGTTTGAAACCTATCAATAACAAGAACAAAATAAGTCCTAACTTATATGTTTTTATTGTTAATGTTTCTTTCTATTTGACCCCTATTCCTTGTCGTGAAACTTTAATTAAACAAGATCTAGCTTGAAAGTGAATTTTCTTTCTACACTACTATGGATACTGCCTCTTCCATATCATCCCAGCTTCATTGCAATAAAACTTTAGTGCTGACAGCTGTGCTATACCATAAAGAACTACAAAAGTTTCATGTAACATATAATATCTGTAATTTCTTGACACCAGATGACCTAGTCTCTTTTATTCATCACACTGTTTAAACTCATGGACAGTCCTCCGAAGTTCATTTACCTTGACAAAAAGTTTCTAGATGAAAGGCAGAGGACAAAATGATGGATAGATCGTAGTTGTATGTATGACACAGTATAAGACAAAGACTAAAGCCAAAATTACTCCTATTTTATTTCTTTACAAGTGAGCGTAGCCTGGATTTGAATTTGGGACTTCCATAATCCAATATAACTGCATTATTTCCGAGCCAAAGCTTCAGCAAAGCTCATACTCATTGTTCTTTAAAGCTGTTCATACTAAAGGAACTCACTCATAAAGGTGGCTGTTAAAGGAGGAAGCCCAAGTCTACAGGAAATCAATGATGTTTATCCTGTAATGGCTAAATGGCACTTCAATACCCTATTGTTTCACTACCTTTACACTTAAATATCATAGGTCGTTAACTTTTAGTTTGAAACCTATCAATAACAAGAACAAAATAAGTCCTAACTTATATGTTTTATTGTTAATGTTTCTTTCTATTTGACCCTATTCCTTGTCGTGAAACTTTAATTAAACAAGATCTAGCTTGAAAGTGAATTTTCTTTCTACACCACTATGGATACTGCCTCTTCCATATCATCCCAGCTTCATTGCAATAAAACTTTAATGCTGACAGCTGTGCTATACCATAAAGAACTGCAAAAGTTTCATGTAACATATAATATCTGTAATTTCTTGACACCAGATGACCTAGTCTCTTTTATTCATCACACTGTTTAAACTCATGGACAGTCCTCCGAAGTTCATTTACCTTGACAAAAAGTTTCTAGATGAAAGGCAGAGGACAAAATGATGGATAGATCGTAGTTGTATGTATGACACAGTATAAGACAAAGACTAAAGCCAAAATTACTCCTATTTTATTTCTTTACAAGTGAGCGTAGCCTGGATTTGAATTTGGGACTTCCATAATCCAATATAACTGCATTATCACCGAGCCAAAGCCTCAGCAAAGCTCATACTCATTGTTCTTTAAAGCTGTTCATACTAAAGGAACTCACTCATAAAAGGTGGCTGTTAAAAGGAGGAAGCCCAAGTCTACAGGAAATCAATGATGTTTATCCTGTAATGGCTAAATGGCACTTCAATACCCTATTGTTTCACTACCTTTACACTTAAATACCCTAAGTCGTAAAAGTAGCTCTTCAATACCTAAGTTGTAAAAATTGGCACATTAGTGCCTTCTACTAGTTGTCATAGGAATATTTCTATGAATATGTCCCGACAACTAATAGAAGGTACTGAAATGCTACTTTCTTACCACTTAGAGTATTAAAGTGCTACGTTCTTATAACAGGATATTAAAGTGCTACTTTTACAAATTAGAATGTTGAAGGGTAAAGGTGGAGAAACAATAGGGTATTTAAGTGCCATTTTAATTTGGGTATGAAATTGCTACTTTTTATAACTTACGTTATCAAAGTACTACTTTTATAGCTTAGTATTTAAGTGTAAAGGTGGTGAAACAATGAGGTATTTAAGTGCCATTTAGCCCCCTGTAATCTATTTTCTGTGGTATGTTTCTTGATTGCTCATGCTGAATTCTTTCTTACAGGGTGATTATGGCGATTGGATTTCTTGTATTCATATCCGCTGTGCTCTATGTTGTCTCGAAGCGGGTTGGCTTACTAACATTACAAAGAAAAGTTACGGCTGCCATTAAATCGGGATCAATAGGCTGTGAACGTTTGGATGGCCTAAATCGTTTTCAAGCTAATAATGCAGACGTTATTCATCATCTAAATGATGAACTCTGAATCATTTTAATTGCTGCTGTATCCGCTTGTATTTTTGTATAGCCTTGTTTATGTTAGGTTGGTTCTTTTGCTGAGAGTAGAGAGTTTATGCTGGTTTTACTTGAAGAGTGCTCAATTTGTATGAAAGAGTTTCTTTCTTTCTTTTTATTTTTATCTGTTTCTTTAACTTTCTTCTAGCCTGTTTGGTTGGCAAAAACAAGGAAACAATTTCTATGAACTTCTCTTTTCTTTAGTTTGGTTCACATTTTAAAACCAATTGAAATCAAGAGAGGGTGACTTGGCACCCTCATTTAGGTGCAAAGCGGTCGGATATTTCTGGTCACTGTTAAGGTATCAAGAATGAGGAGATGGAATGAAACATTGGAAAGCTTCTTGGCTTGGTACTGCTGATAAACTATTAGTACCTTAAACTGGGGATCTCAGACGCAAAGAGAGTATTCAATGTGCAGATATGGTTGTGAAATAGATTTTAAGTAAATGGAAAATTGTGAGGTTACAATCTCTACTTGAGGTTCCATAAAAGACTCGATTAGAGATTAGCAGGTGCCTCTTGGGTCATCATGTCATAATGGAGCCACAATATCGGTGTTGGCTATGTATTTGGTGTTCGTGACTGGAAACTTCTGAGGTTCTCTCTGATGTGTTAAGCTCAGCATGTCAAAGATAAAAGAGACATTGCAGCTGATGTTGCTGTAGCAAATGGTTCAATAACCGGAGAAATTTACAGAAATATAATTTGAAATGTCGTCTTTCACATATTTGCTGTGCTCCATTCAGTACCAAGAAAACGTCTTAATAACTCAGTGTGGCATTTTTTCCGAAACAACTTTAGTAATGATTTATAGTAAAGGTCCTACTGCTCCATCAACTGTTCCTTCTCCACATTAATAATGTATGAAACTCATTATATGCTGGTCTCATAAATCCTTGAGATGCATAACCAGCAACGTAATGAGTAAAATTCAGACTGTAACATGCAAATTTTCTTCTTTTATTTAGTTGTTTATACCTCATTGAATTTCCCTTCTCATTCGTGGATATATTATTTGTCAAACAGATCAATCAACAAGTGTCTTAAAGAAAGCTGAGAGTGAGTACAAAGGACATCGATCTTTGCTGATCGTGCTAGGAGATTGCTCTCCACAATCGCCGTCAGGATGTCTTAGACAGGTAAAACATCTCTCATCTGTTGTTTGACAAGGTGATTTTTCTCTCTAAGCCATGTTTAACTCAGTTGTGTGTAATTTTGAACATAGGTCGTTAACTTTTAGTTTGAAACCTATCAATAACAAAACAAAATAAGTCCTAACTTATATGTTTTATTGTTAATGTTAATGTTTCTTTCTATTTGACCCCTATTCCTTGTCGTGAAACTTTAATTAAACAAGATCTAGCTTGAAAGTGAATTTTCTTTCTACACTACTATGGATACTGCCTCTTCCATATCATCCCAGCTTCATTGCAATAAAACTTTAGTGCTGACAGCTGTGCTATACCATAAAGAACTACAAAAGTTTCATGTAACATATAATATCTGTAATTTCTTGACACCAGATGACCTAGTCTCTTTTATTCATCACACTGTTTAAGCTCATGGACAGTCCTCCGAAGTTCATTTACCTTGACAAAAAGTTTCTAGATGAAAGGCAGAGGACAAAATGATGGATAGATCGTAGTTGTATGTATGACACAGTATAAGACAAAGACTAAAGCCAAAATTACTCCTATTTTATTTCTTTACAAGTGAGCGTAGCCTGGATTTGAATTTGGGACTTCCATAATCCAATATAACTGCATTATTTCCGAGCCAAAGCTTCAGCAAAGCTCATACTCATTGTTCTTTAAAGCTGTTCATACTAAAGGAACTCACTCATAAAAGGTGGCTGTTAAAAGGAGGAAGCCCAAGTCTACAGGAAATCAATGATGTTTATCCTGTAATGGCTAAATGGCACTTCAATACCCTATTGTTTCACTACCTTTACACTTAAATATCCTAAGTCGTAAAAAGTAGCTCTTCAATACCCTAAGTTGTAAAAAATTGGCACATTAGTGCCTTCTACTAGTTGTCATAGGAATATTTCTATGAATATGTCCTGACAACTAATAGAAGGTACTGAAATGCTACTTTCTTACCACTTAGAGTATTAAAGTGCTACGTTCTTATAGCTTAGGATATTAAAGTGCTACTTTTTACAAATTAGAATGTTGAAGGGTAAAGGTGGAGAAACAATAGGGTATTTAAGTGCCATTTTTTACAATTTTGGGTATGAAATTGCTACTTTTTTACAACTTACGTTATCAAAGTACTACTTTTTATAGCTTAGCGTATTTAAGTGTAAAGGTGGTGAAACAATGAGGTATTTAAGTGCCATTTAGCCCCCTGTAATCTATTTTCTGTGGTATGTTTCTTGATTGCTCATGCTGAATTCTTTCTTACAGGGTGATTATGGCGATTGGATTTCTTGTATTCATATCCGCTGTGCTCTATGTTGTCTCGAAACGGGTTGGCTTACTAACATTACAAAGAAAAGTTACGGCTGCCATTAAATCGGGATCAATAGGCCGTGAATGTTTGGATGGCCTAAATCGTTTTCAAGCTAATAATGCAGAGGCTATTCATCATCTAAATGATGAACTCTGAATCATTTTAATTGCTGCTGTCTCCGCTTGTATTTTTGTATAGCCTTATTTATGTTAGGTTGGTTCTTTTGCTGCGAGTAGAGAGTTTATGTTGGTTTTACTTGAAGAGTGCTCAATTTGTATGAAAGAGTTTCTTTCTTTCTTTTTTATTTTTTATCTGTTTCCTTAACTTTCTTCTAGCCTGTTTGGTTGGCAAAAAAACAAGGAAACAATTTCTATGAACTTCTCTTTTTCTTTAGTTTGGTTCACATTTTAAAACCAATTGAAATCAAGAGAGAGGGTGACTTGGCACCCTCCCATTGGTTGATTTGACACCAACTTAAGGATACCCATTTGAAATTGCTTAAAACTTTGATAAGTGGTTTCGGTGCCAGGTTTCTTCTTTTTTGGGTTTTTGAGAAATCAACCAAACAGGCCAAACAGAGCTATACAAATGCGAGAATATCATTCATTATTCTTCTGTCTTTCTGTGACTCTCTCCATGCTCTTTGTTTTTCTTATAAATAGAAGGGTTCTTTTGTAAAATTCACCATAAAATTAGGGTAATTATATAGAAACCACCTTTCAATATCAATTTATACATAAATCACCTTTAAAATAGGTTTGTGTTACAATCAACCACCTCATAGTCAAATTTTCACTAAAAATCTAAAAATATCCTTTAAAAACTAACATTCAAGGCACGTGGCGCATTTTGTTAATGTTTAGGTCTTTTTAGGATACATCTCGAATATGATTTTTTTTAAAACTTATATTTGATTTTTTTGGGTGAAAATTTTATTGGAAGGTGGATGATTGCATTACACACTCACTTTAAAGATGGTTAGTGTTTACCTAAACTAAAATTAGAAGTGGTTTCCGTATAATTACCCTATTTTAAAGATGATTTCCAGAGGAAAAAAACCCCTAAATAGAAGCTCCATGGCAACACGGGAACATCATTCTCTGAAGTTCCTCCCACTCTTGAAATTGCATGATGTTTCTCTTCTGAAGAAGCAATCCTTCCATTATATTTTCATTCTGAGGTTCTCTCAAAGACGTTCCAAAAATAGCACGCGGTAAGGAAACCAGATTATACCTTTTGGGGTAAAGATTGAGGTCTTAGGCCAGTATCAATTTGTTTCCTTTTGGGGTAAAGATTGAGGTCTTAGGCCAGTATCAACCTGAAACAAATGCTTCAATACCTCAGTGATTTAGCATGAGCACAAATTGTTGTTTATGGTAGTTTTTGGATATTCTAGAAGCGTTTGACAGTTTTGCCCCTGGTGTATGTAACATTTGCAGAAGAAAATCATTTTTTTTTTTGGTCTGGATATTGCACTTTTATTGTAGAAAGTGATCTTTAAAACCATTTTCTATGAATATAATTGTGGTAAGTTTGTGTTTACAAATTAGATTTGGATCCTCTCTAGTTAGGTGGTAATTAGATAGCGTCCATTATCCAAATCATAACCATCTATTCTAATTCCAGAGGCTAACGTGTTGCAACGTAGGATTTTCACTATTCAGAAAAGTAGTTTTCATATTTGTGGTTTTCAAGAGTAATTTTCTAGATAATAGTTGAATCCTCCGTGACAACATTCTAATCTTTGAAATTGAAATAGATGGCTATGATTCGGGTAATTAGATGCTCTCCAATTACCACCTAATTGGAGATGATCTGAATACATAAACAAAATCTAGAAGTGCAAGACGAAAATAGAAAGCTGCCTGTACGATCACTTTTTTGCACGTGCAAATCGCGTGCAAAGTATTTGCTTGAAATTGCTCCAACAATACTCATTTCATGGCTCCAGAAGTTTTTGCATAATGAACAAGATCAAATACAAACACACAAATGACCCTTCGGTAGTTACAGTAGTTCAATAGTACATACAAAACAATAGCAGGTTTAGAGAATAAATGTCGCATTTTACAGAGATTTACAGTAGAAACTGTACATATCCAAAGATATGAAAGAATCAATTACAATACAAACAATATATCCATAGAGTCTGTACACGTTCACGTACATACACGTTTCGCATCAGCGCAAGCAGTCTCCAGATCGCCGATAAAGAAGAGGATGCTCTCAGCAATATCTGATGGTTTCTGCTCCCTCTCGTTGTCTTTCCTCGGCTTGCTACTTGAGCCTAGATATCGATGGATTTCACCTTGATGAATGAGATAGTAGTCACATCCTTCTCTAATTATCTTCAAGCCCCTAATACATAAACAAGGTCTTTTTTTTGTCAGAGAATAGGAAAAGACATCCTGATTGCATTGATGATACGGTATTCTGATCACCGCAGTTTTAATTGGGTCTGTTGGTATTTACTGATTACATGACGTTGTTTATCGATTGCACTGATTTAATTTGGGATGTGAAATACGTATGACATGTCCTTTCTATCTATATTATTTTAGATAGAGGGCTCTCTGTAGGATTTTTCTCCTCCATCTACTAGCACACGGATTGGATAATTAAGAAAGAATGGATTCTAAACTAGGTGAACGTGGAATTTTTTTTTTTTTTGGGATGATAACCCAGCCCGGAAGCGAACCTAGGACCATGGGAGCCATGTTAGAACCTCCCAACTGTCCACCCATGTGGGTTGAACTTGGAAATTGAAGTATAAGGTAACCCTCAATATGAAAATTTAAGATTTCCTAATGTAAATATTTATTCTCTTTCAAGCAAACACAGGATTCTCAATTAAAGGGTCTAGAAGATTTGTACATGTAGACACCACGTCAGTAGTAAAGTGTGTTTTAAGTCAATGAAGTAATTCGATAATACATATACAAGCAAATTTGTCTGATGAACATAGGCGAAATACCTACCAAAACATGGCAAAGCATGAAGCGGTCATGAATTATCATTATATCAATTAGCAAGTCGAGAAAAATATAGTAAGTCTGATGCTAAGGCCATAATACTCTTTGCCCTTTGCCTCAGAAATCCAGTAAAGTAGTTCTTCAAGAAGCAGACGTTTGCACTCTTCTAGGAAAAAGAAGAACAGCAACCGAAACATTATCCAGGAGTTAGTGCTAGGATATGCCTTACTAAAAGTAGAAAGAAACTTACAATAATCTTAAATCCATAACTTGTAATCAAGTAACTCAATCATTGATAATATAATTCAATCATTCCTGACTTGATACAAGACTATGATGCCCCTACATTAATTGTTACTATTCAGCAAAGTATTCTACAACCGCCTCTGAAAAATAACTCTTCTCTTTATGAGAATTTAGATGACAAACAGCTTCACAATGTCCAAGTCTCTACGGCGCAACTTTTAATTTTATTTTAAAGTCCAAATGTCCAAAGCGTGAGTATCAATTTAATATATGAAACAAACCACCGTCTGAGATATCTTGGGCAAGTACCAGTATGCACAGGTAGCTGAATGAAATTATTTTAAAATTTTCAAAAATCTCAACTCTATTGTATCAAGCAAGTATCTGCATTAACTTCACTAAATACGGAATAACTAATTGTATAGCATAGGTGTGGCGCGTACCAAAATTTTGGAAATGTTTCATGCATTGAATAATTTTAGACATGCAACTTTCAATGGTATCTCCAATATACGCCATACAATATATGAGATTGAATTTGTTGGATGAAACTGAATACTTACAATCCATATCGATCACATCGGTCTTGCACTATATAGACATCCTTCCACGAATTTAAATCGTTCGGTGCGAAAAATGATGCCTGATCTTCTCCCCATCTCTCCTTAAACAGGTTGCACCACAGGACATCTTCAGAAGCTAACACCTTCCACTTCTTGCAAACTAGTTCGAGAAAGCAAACAAAACTGTTCAATATAACCAGCCCGCTGTACACATGATCCATTGAAATTGTGTTGTGTTTCAAGTTAGGGACCAACAGTTATTTATTTATTTATTTATTGAGAATATATATGCTAATCACAAGATTTACCCAGCACAGATCTACATAAATACCAACATTTCCGTTTGGATTTGACTGGAATTGTGTCATGAAGAAACCCATTTGTGTAATTCGACTACAGACATCTGAGGAACTAGAATTCAATTAAAAATGTATTCAACATCATAAAAAAAATTGACCCAAGAAAAGCTAATTGAGAGAGAGAGAGAGAGAGAGAGAGAGAGGACCTTGGAGAGAGGAAGCAAGAGCTTGGTGATCCAAGAAGTGGAAGACTTTGAGACACACCTCGCTTGGGAGCCTCTCCATATCTCTCTCTCTCTCTCTCTCTCTCTCGATGCTTCTCATTTTCTACCGATGCTTCTTGATCACCATATTCGCGCCACGTGGACCTCACGTGATTCCCACGTGCCGGCTGAAGTGCGATGTTTGTCACGTGCTAGATTAGCTGGGGCTGCAATTGTTTCCGGCAATTTGCAAGTTTCAGATCTCTCAGATCAAGAGGAGATGGACAGAAATGTGAAAGGGTTAAACTACCAGATGCGTATTTTTCGTAACTTTTTCTTTACCGGTTTGGTATTAATAGTTTCTCCGACCACTTTTTTTGGTATCGAAAGTTAACAAATTGTGCACTTTGAAATAATTCTTTTGTATCTATAAGTGAGAAGATGAGAACATTTGGCTAATTAAAGGTTAGTCTTATTCTAGGAATTTTTTTTTTTTTGGGGTTTAACCACAGTGTCCCCACCGCACATTGGAGAAGGACTAATCCCGCTTGGACTGGTGTAGCCACCCTCCTAGATCTTTAACTGGGGTTTAACTCTAATCAGGCCGAGAGCTCCTTGAGGGGCAAACTACTTTATCATTGGCAACAACTTGTTGGTATCTTTATCTTATCATCTAAAACCCTTCCACTTCATCTAAACACGACTACCAGTCCACCTCAACCTTCTAATATCTTTAAAATTACACCACGTGAGGTCATGTGCAATCTACAAGAAACATATACATATACAAGCAAATTTCCCTGATGAACATAGGCTAAATACCTATCAAAACATGGCAAGCACAAAACAGTCATGAATTATCATTATATCAATTAGCAAGTCGAGAAAAATATAGTAAGTCTGATGCTAAGGCCATAATACTCTTTGCCCTTTGCCTCAGAAATCCAGTAAAGTAGTTCTTCAAGAAGCAGACGTTTGCACTCTTCTAGGAAAAAGAAGAACAGCAACCGAAACATTATCCAGGAGTTAGTGCTAGGATATGCCTTACTAAAAGTAGAAAGAAACTTACAATAATCTTAAATCCATAACTTGTAATCAAGTAACTCAATCATTGATAATATAATTCAATCATTCCTGACTTGATACAAGACTATGATGCCCCTACATTAATTGTTACTATTCAGCAAAGTATTCTACAACCCGCCTACGAAAAATAACTCTTCTCTTTATGAGAATTTAGATGACAAACAGCTTCACAATGTCCAAGTCTCTAAGGCGCAACTTTTAATTTTATTTTAAAGTCCAAATGTCCAAAGCGTGAGTATCAATTTAATATATGAAACAAACCACCGTCTGAGATATCTTGGGCAAGTACCAGTATGCACAGGTAGCTGAATGAAATTATTTTAAAATTTTCAAAAATCTCAACTCTATTGTATCAAGCAAGTATCTGCATTAACTTCACTAAATACGGAATAACTAATTATCTTGATACATGAGCACACACACAAGTATATTATTAAAGACAATTGTATAACATAGGTGGGGCGCGTACCAAAATTTTGGGAAATGTTCATACATTGAATAATTTTAGACATGCAACTTTCAATGGTATCTCCAATATACGTCATACAATATATGAGATTGAATTTGTTGGATGAAACTGAATACTTACAATCCATATCGATCACATCGGTCTTGCACTATATAGACATCCTTCCACGAATTTAAATCGTTCGGTGCGAAAAATGATGCCTGATCTACTCCCCATCTCTCCTTAAACAGGTTGCACCACAGGGCATCTTCAGAAGCTAACACCTTCCACTTCTTGCAAACTAGTTCGAGAAAGCAAACAAAACTGTTCAATATATAACCAACCCACTGTACACATGATCCATTGAAAACTGTGTTGCGTTTCAAGTTAGGGACCAAAAGTTTTTTCTGGCACATGAAGTAAAATGCAATATAATTTTGGGATTTTTATGATTTACATCCATATCCTGCTCATTTTGGTGATGCAAGAAACCACACACGACTCAGGCTTAGCACTAAGTTATGGAATCAACCAACTAATTACGTTGTCATGAAGAATGTGCTAATTACAAGTTTTTATTATTTATTTATTTATTTATTTATTGAGAATATATATGCTAATCACAAGATTTACCCAACACAGATCTACATAAATACCAACATTTCCATTTGGATTTGATTCGAATTGTGTCATGAAGAAACCCATTTGTGTAATTCAACTACAGACATCTGAGAAACTAGAATTCAATTAAAAATGTCAATTATATATTCAACATCATAATAATAAAAAAATTTGACCCAAGAAAAGCTAATTGAGAGAGAGAGAGAGGACCTTGGAGAGAGGAAGCAAGAGCTTGGTGATCCAAGAGGTGGAAGACTTTGAGACACACCTCGCTTGGGAGCCTCTCCATCTCTCATCTCTCTCTCTCTCTCTCTCTCTCGATGCTTTTCATTTTCTACCGATGCTTCTTGATTACCACATTCGCGCCACGTGGACCTCACGTGATTCCCACGTGCTGGCTGAAGTGCGATGTTTGTCACGTGCTAGATTAGCTGGGGCAGCAACTGTTTCCGGCAATTTGCAAGTTTCAGATCTCTCAGATCAAGAGGAGATGGACAGAAATGTGAAAGGGTTAAACTACCAGATGCGTATTTTTCGTAACTTTTTCTTTACCGGTTTGGTATTAATAGTTTCTCCGACCATTTTTTTTGGTATTGAAAGTTAACAAATTGTGCACTTTGAAATAATTGTTTTGTATCTATAAGTGAGAAGATGAGAACATTTGGCTAATTAAAGGTTAGTCTTATTCTAGGAATTTTTTTTTTTTGGGGTTTAACCACAGTGTCCCCACCGCACATTGGAAGGATCACTGCTTTCGGAATGGTGTGCCACCTCGACAGTCTTTAACTGGGTTTGAACTCTTTAAAAGAAAGAGTCACGAGGGATAGAATGCTATCGAGCCAACAACTTGTTGGTATCTTTATCTTATCATCTAAAACCCTTCCACTTCATCTAAACACGACTACCAGTCCACCTCAGCCTTCTAATATCTTTAAAATTACACCACGTGAGGTCATGTGCAATCTACAAGCACATATTTACGCCACGGCGAAAAAATAAGTTTAGGTGCATACTTGGTCAACTTTTAATACCATAAAGTCCAAACGGGAATTTCTTTTTTTTTTGGTGGTGGGGTGGAAGTGTTAAAAATTACCAATGTGGTAATTTAGCCAATGAAAAAAGTTTTGAAAGTGTAAAAGCGGAATACCGGCATAAATTTTTTTTTTAAAAAAAAATCCTTCAGACCATCTTAAAAATAGGATCATTTTACAAAATCCACATTTAAATGTTAATTAATATATAAACCACCTTTAAAGTGGGATTTTGATGAAATCAAGCACATTCTAGTCAAATTTTCATTGAAAAACCAAAAATATTTTAAAAAAAAAACTCATGTTCAAAGCACGTGACTTGTATA
The DNA here is from genome assembly GCA_012295165.1 of Asparagus setaceus. Classification (NCBI taxonomy): domain Eukaryota; kingdom Viridiplantae; phylum Streptophyta; class Magnoliopsida; order Asparagales; family Asparagaceae; genus Asparagus; species Asparagus setaceus. Next base: position 87,123,508 of record CM022701.1, read on the forward strand.
TTGATTGGATCTAAACATTAAATAAATGAGCTGTGTGATTTGAGTGTGGGTTTTTTTTAAAGAAAATTTTTATATTTTTAGTGAAAATTTTAAATGATAGGTGGTTGATAACATTAATTCTCTTTAAAGATCGTTATATATTAATTGATTGATACTACAAATTTGGTTTCCGTACGGTGGTTCAATTTCAAAGATTGTTTTTAAGAAAATACCTTTTTAAAAGCAACAATACATGTAGTCATGGTAGGGCATACAAACAAGTATTGGGAGCTAGGGCCTTCGACCAGCCAGCTGAATATAGCTAAGACTGAAGAGGCCCTGAGGTAATAATTTGGACCAACTGCAATCTAACGAGGCCCATCTTACCTAGACCCTCAGGCCTTTTATTTTTACCAGTAAAAAGGGCACGCTGCAAAGTCGTTATACTTAATGAGAAACATACAGAGTAGAGTAAGTATGTACATAGAGGAAAATAAATACAAAGCTTAATGTACACCCAAAAAAATTCACACAGAGTATTGGAGACTTTCAAAAGGATATGTATAGCAAAAAATATACATGAAGTGGAATGTCCCGATAAGGGTCACAATATAGGCATGTACATTTGTCAATTCCAAATGCTAAAAGATTTATAATGAGGTTTTCCTTTCTAGAGTTATCCTCCTTTATATAGTAAAGAGAAATTGGTAAACTATCCCTAGATGCACCATAAAATATCATGTGTATAAAAATATGCTAAGTGTTAAATCGCTAATAAAAAAATATTATATATCCATCTATCTTATTAGAAAATGATATGTGTACAACTAATTCCATCTTTTAAAGAATTCTTATCAAATTAAAACTATTCATGTTCATAATTAGAAAATTTTACCCATAAAAATTAGAAAACTCTAATAATCAAATCTTTGTTAATTCTAATAAAGTCATAACAATTTATAATTAAAAATTTAAAAAATTGTCATAGAGCCCTTCTTATTTTTTAAAGAGTGAATTCAATAAACCGCACATATCTTTGAGGATTTAGCACTAAACCCCAAAAAATTTGAAACTCACAAAAACCCCAAAATGTTTAATTTTTTGCACTTAAACTCCATAAATGGGGTTATCTTATATTTTTATTGACAAAATTAACCCTCAAGACCATTGTATACCCCTCAAATCATTTGTATTTGCAAGTTAACCTATAAAATAATAAATAATTATTAAAAAATATAAAATTACAAATAGCTTCCTAAAAATCTAAAATCACAAACAAGATGTAGAAAAATTTAAAGGATACAAACAATTTCCTTTGAATTACTAAAATAATAGAAAACTCCCGAACAAATTAGGATATCACAAACAAACCCTTGCAAATTTAAAAATTATATATAGCCCCTAGAAAATCTGAAATTAAAAACAAAACCCCTAAATATGTAAATATTGCAAAAAGACTCTAAAAATTCTAAAATTATACATGACCCCCAAAAAATTTATAAATTACAAAGAACTCCTAGAAAAAAATAAAAACTACAAACACCCCTGGAAAACTCTAAAATTACAAACATTTGCCCAAAAATCAAAAATTTGAAACAAACACAGAAAAATCTGAGAATTACAAAAACCCATAAAAATAATAAATGACAAATAACATAATGAAAAATCTGAAATTGTAAATAGCCGCCTAAAAAAATAAATAATTTGCAAATAGACCATTTAAATTAAAAAAATACAAAGAACCCAAAACCTAAAATTTTAAAAGTTACAAGCAACCCCAAAATCTAAATTTACAAACACACCCTTTAAAATTTTAAAATTATAAACAACCACTTAAAAATCTAAATATTACAAACAAACCTCTTAAAAATTTTAAAATTATAAACATCCATTATTAGGAGTTTTACTTGAAGTTATTGGGGATTAAGTGACAAAGCATAAAACTTATTGGAATTTCCTCCAAATATATTGGGGGTATTTTGGTCATTTAAGCGTGCTTAACTAATGATGTTAAATTTGAGAGTTTTTGTCAAAAGATATTAGGGCGTATTCAGAGTTTCAAAGATATTGGAGATTTAGTTCCAAATATCAAAACTGATTTTGGATTTACTGAAATTTTCCCATATTTTAGTTTTAAATTTTTTCTATACATAACCCCCAAATTGTATGCATTTTAAATTTACTTGCAAGTTATGATAATTGTAAATTTTCCTCCAAATTATTTTAATTCCTCAAATTTATCCTTCACTTAACTTTAGTCAAAAAAAAAAAAAATCCACCCGTGCAAGCACGGGCTTAACACTTGTGTGAGATAAACAAAATCGAGAAGAGTTATGTAAAAACTTTCCCAAAGTTCTGAAGGTTATATGATGTTAACCCTTCTTTTTTCTTGGGGTTCGAGTGCATACACATGTCGAAGTGATGATCGAAACGGTGGTCAAGAGTTTATCCTTGGAACCATTCCTATGTTATACCCTATTTCACATTACCGCCCTTATATAGTTTCTCTAGTTTCAAAAAACCACCCATATGTTTCATTACGGCAACATCTAAGCATCCATACTTATTTCTATCCAATTTTTTGGTTAAGATTAATGCAAAACAAATTATATACCCCTAATGATATTATAGAAAACAACCTCTATATTAGGATCTATTTCATAAGACGACTTCTAAGTTGGGGCCAATTTCGCAAAACCACCCTTAATTACCCAAATTTTAAAACATCATCCTTAGTTGCATTCCTTTTGATTGTAACTATGATGATTGGAATTAAGATGATGCTGTACGGGGTAAGGACAATGAAGATGATACTCACGATACTGTTTTTAATTACTCAAGTTTCAAAATATCACGCTTAATTACGATAATTTTCTTCACGAGTGCTATAATTTGCTACATGAAAGATGAACGAATGTATATATGTACTTGATCAATTCGATGTTGTTTCAAGATTAAATACATTATGGTTTTATGCAAATTATTTATATTGAGTAGAGCTTATACTGTAAATAATAATGCTCGTTTATTCAAATTTGCTAATGTTTGAAATATATATGCGCAGATGTCGGGGATTGCTACGTTTTTTTTTTTTAAGGCTTCTTCATGTGTTGTAAAGTTGTCTAAAGGGCAGTGATAATATATTTTATTTATTATTCAAATGTTTCTCTTCTAAGCTTTTGTTAATGAGGCTTGAATGTTTAGTTAGCAAATCACGCTGCTTGCCTGGTGAGCACCGCTGTTGAGCACGAGTCTTGTTGGGTCCCACCAGAGGTTATACAAAATTGCAAGCAAACAGCTCAGACAAAACCAGAAGCTTTGCTGAAGCAGGCAGCTCCGACAAAATCGGATAGGCCTTTTTTTTTACAGATTGAATGATGAGAAAGAAAGGAGGTCTTTATGAGAGTTAACGGACCTTAATTAGAGGTTAATAATCAAGCTGATTGAAAATTCTTAATTGCTAGATATTGATCTCAAAATTTCTATTTAAGTTCCTCAGTCTTTTCAAACTTCTTTCATTGTGAGACTATACTTCGTTTGTGAGTATAATTCGATCTTTCACTAAAAACCAGATATCATCTGTTTATTTGGTCCAGACATGCAATCATCGAGTGGCAACATGGTTATCAATATTTATAAAATCATCCATCAAATGTAGGCTAACCAAATTTTTGATACTTACGTGGACAACAAGCTTAGGTACCAACCATCATCTGTTGGCTAACATGACTTTCATGTCAAAATTGGTGACTACGAGCACAACATCATTACTACGAACATCCATAAAACCTTTTATGTGCGCAGACTTGACCTAAACCGACAATCATGGATTAAAACATTACTACAATTAAAAGATTTTCCACAAGAAATGCAAACTCTCCCGAGACCTTCAGAGTTCACGCTTGTGATGCCACTTGTTAGGCACAAATTTAAAATAATGAATCTTAACTGTTTTTTCTTTTATTTTTTCAAAATTTTTTGAAAGGTCTTGAATTAAGTTTCTCAATGACTTAACTCCATTCTTTTTCAACTGATTTATACCGCAGAGCTTATGTCCTCAAAGTTGACTGGATTGTCACTCTTAATTATTATAGTACATGATCAAAGGATGCACTTATTTGATCCAACATTTTCCAACACCACATACAATAAATAATTTTTAAAAAATCCGTCTTTATCTTGCTGATTTTATATCCATCTTTCTCCAAAAATAAAAAAATTTTAAAATTTAAAAAATTGCACTAGGAGCATAGTTCAAGTAAAAAGCAATGCAAGTTACAAGGCGCTAGCATTAAACAAAAGAGATAAGACTCCTAAGCACGAGATTTGGTTGAAGAAAGAGAAAGAAAGGAAATACCATTAGCATTTATTTGCCTTTTCTCCAATTAATGTATGTAAGGAACTGCCATATTCCTTTGTCGGTGGGTTTTCTTTTCTTACAAAACAAAAGCCGCCTTATTTCTCGTTTCAGACCCCTACATCTTCATACTTGTAATTTACACCCCTAAATCATAAACTTGTTTTAAATTAATGTCCCACTAATTTTTAAAAAACCTAAATCATCCTTAGTTGCATTCCTTTTGATTGTAACTATGATGATTGGAATTAAGATGATGCTGTACGGGGTAAGGACAATGAAGATGATACTCACGATACTGTTTTTAATTACTCAAGTTTCAAAATATCACGCTTAATTACGATAATTTTCTTCACGAGTGCTATAATTTGCTACATGAAAGATGAACGAATGTACATATGTACTTGATCAATTCGATGTTGTTTCAAGATTAAATACATTATGGTTTTATGCAAATTATTTATATTGAGTAGAGCTTATACTGTAAATAATAATGCTCGTTTATTCAAATTTGCTAATGTTTGAAATATATATGCGCAGATGTCGGGGATTGCTATGTTTATTTTTTTTAGGCTTCTTCATGCGTTGTAAAGTTGTCTAAAGGGCAGTGATAATATATTTTATTTATTATTCAAATGTTTCTCTTCTAAGCTTTTGTTAATGAGGCTTGAATGTTTAGTTAGCAAATCACGCTGCTTGCCTGGTGAGCACCGCTGTTGAGCACGAGTCTTGTTGGGCCCCACCAGAGGTTATGCAAAATTGCAAGCAACTTGTGAAGGCAGCCAAACAATTAACCCACTGAAGCAAGCAGGTTCGTCAGAACTTTATGAGAGTTAACGGACCTTAATTAGAGGTTAATAATCAAGCTGATTGAAAATTCTTAATTGCTAGATATTGATCTCAAAATTTCTATTTAAGTTCCGCAGTCATTTCAAACTTCTTTCATTGTGAGACTATACTTTGTTTGTGAGTATAGTTCGATCTTTCACTAAAAACCAGGTCCAGACATGCAATCATCGAGTGGCAACATGGTTATCAATATTTATAAAATCATCCATCAAATGTAGGCTAACCAAATTTTTGATACTTATGTGGACAACAAGCTTAGGTACCAACCATCATCTGTTGGCTAACATGACTTTCATGTCAAAATTGGTGACTACGAGCACAACATCATTACTACGAACATCCATAAAATCTTTTATGTGCGCAGATTTGACCTAAACTGACAATCATGGATTAAAACATTACTACAATTAAAAGATTTTCCACAAGAAATGCAAACTCTCCCGAGACCTTCAGAGTTCACGCTTGTGATGCCACTTGTTAGGCACAAATTTAAAATAATGAATCTTAACTGTTTTTTTCTTTTATTTTTTTCAAAATTTTTTTGAAAGGTCTTGAATTAAGTTTCTCAATGACTTAACTCCATTCTTTTTCAACTGATTTATACCGCAGAGCTTATGTCCTCAAAGTTGACTGGATTGTCACTCTTAATTATTATAGTACATGATCAAAGGATGCACTTATTTGATCCAACATTTTCCAACACCACATACAATAAATAATTTTTAAAAAATCCGTCTTTATCTTGCTGATTTTATATCCATCTTTCTCCAAAAATAAAAAAAATTTAAAAATTTAAAAAATTGCACTAGGAGCATAGTTCAAGTAAAAAGCAATGCAAGTTACAAGGCGCTAGCATTAAACAAAAGAGATAAGACTCCTAAGCACGAGATTTGGTTGAAGAAAGAGAAAGAAAGGAAATACCATTAGCATTTATTTGCCTTTTCTCCAATTAATGTATGTAAGGAACTGCCATATTCCTTTGTCGGTGGGTTTTCTTTTCTTACAAAACAAAAGCCGCCTTATTTCTCGTTTCAGACCCCTACATCTTCATACTTGTAATTTACACCCCTAAATCATAAACTTGTTTTAAATTAATGTCCCACTAATTTTTAAAAAAAAACCTAAATCATCATTATAAATTGAACAATACTTTAACAAGATTTACGCATAGGTAGTCCATTTACATATAAAAATCAAAATTGCGTTTTTGACTAATTTTCTTGCAACAGATTAAATTCTAATAGATTTTAGGAGGAAAAAACTAAAGGAATATGGAATATGGATTTTTTTTTCCCTAGAGAAAAAGGATGAGGGGTGAACAAACCTCCAACCTGCGCCTACATTTCCCAAAAGAGGTTGTTTACATATATGGAGATAAACTTTGAAAAGATGAATCGGTTAACTCCAAATTTAATTGATAACTAAGGTTTGTGCATCTTTATGTTTCTTGTACGTTGTGATTAAGTGCTAAATAATCATAGTGTTACCAAAACTACTCTTTTAATTGAGTTTGGTTATTCGGATAAATACCAATGAGATTGATCAAATATCATAAAATCATGACTTCCTTTACAGGAGTGTTTGTTTGCATGCAAGTGAAAGATGAAAGTGATAAAATGACTTTCTTTTAACAGTTTGTCCACATCATCTTGACATTGCACTTTCAACAATAATTTTATTTTTTAAACAAATATTGTATTTCACTTGCATGCTGACATGAATGTAAAAGTCAATTACCAAAGGAAAAAAAAAGGTTAACGTACGTATTTTCAATTCACTTTCGAACCGCCAAACACCCCCAATATTTGGCTTCTTATTTGCGAGGTGATTCTGTTGGCAACTTTGGCCAGGGCCAGCTGTATCATATCTAGCAAGATCTATTGATTTCTTAAAGCCATAAGATATATTAGAATAGAAATAAGAACATAAGATTATATCTTTATGAGAATAGAAACCCGAAGGCTACACTTTCCTCCTTGAGTCAAGGTCTGGTTCTAATCTACCACTGCCAAATTAATGCAGTCCACTAAACCATCTTTAGTAGCTTATTGGGGTCAGTAAATAAAGTGAGATCCCTCAACCTAAGGTTCCTATTTCTCCACATGCTTCTCGAAATTAATTATCGCAACGTACGTCCTTAGCTTATCCATTCAATAATTTATGTAGCTCCGGAGTGATTCCTTCTATATTTTACATTTTGGGGTCAGATCATGTTCCTCCTCTTAGTTACTATATATAACTGTTAAGACCTTAAGGTGATATCAACGAGAGCTAAAAGAGGAAGATAACGAAGAAGAAGAGGACGACATGGTGTGATGTTGGTTCGGCTCATTTTTTTAAATTTTATCTCATATATATTATGAAGATAGAAATGAGCCGAACCAATATCACTCATGTATTCTTCATTCGAGCATGCACTTCATAGGTACATGGTTGGATGTTGGATTGGTGAATATTGTTGTTTGATGATGTTATTTGCTGTGGGAGATGAGATAGGTTAGACTAGACTACTTGCTTGGCATAGCTTGACTTGTGATTACCTTTTTTTTTTATTTTCATTTTATTTTTTTTTTTATTTTTTGCGGGAAAAAGGATGAAGGAATCCTCAGATCCCAGCCATGCCTACATTGCCCATAACAGGTGGTTTACAAATTAATAGCTAAGTCCCCAACTCCAAAGGAAAAGCCACATATACTTCTTCTTGATACTTGTTTCTTTTCCTTCTTTTTCCTGTAAGTGTTTTTTTTTTCAAAATTGTTTTATTGTGGAGTTTTACTTGTTTCGTTTAGTGTAAGTTTGACTGGATTTGGATCTTCTTCAATTAAGTGATAATTGAAGAATGTCTAATTACTCCGGTCCTTACCCTCTTCTATTTCAATTTTGAAGGACTGAGATGAGGCCAAGCAGGGCTCTAAATAGTATCTTGAAAACTGCTATAGTCAAAAGTGGTATTGTGATAGTGAAAATTCTATGTGAATTTATCTTAATCCTTGAAATTGGAATAGAGATGAAGCCGCACAAGTCAATTAACCTTCAATCTCTCATCATAAAAATGGAGTTTAGTACAGTGGAAGAGAACTTTAAATTGAACGCCCCATAACTGTCGGGTTTCACTGTAGAATGTCCATAATTGACCTAAGTTTGCACATGAGAAAAAGATTTACTGTACTAATCGTTACTTGCACGTAGACCCCTATAATATCGTGCTTTAGAACTTATTGTCTCTGTAGTTTAATTTTACGAATGGACCTTCTAGGTGAAGTTTTGGTAAATATTTGCTCTTGGGTGAAATTAGTGAGTCTATATGATGGTGAAAGAATCCAAAGGTGTAAAAGGACAATTTACACTTACATACCCTCACTTGTATCTGGCATCACTTACATACCCCGGAGTTTCTAAACATAGCACTTTAATACATTCTGCTGTGCAAACGTGAAAAATATCTCCTTTATTTTTCTCATGTGACATTTACAAGCTAACTGTTTAACTTTATAGCCCTTAATGTTAGTTGAGTTTACCGTTAAACCCACTATAATTCTATTTTTAAATATAATTGAGATATGTTTAAAATAGAATTAGAATATGTTTAACCATAAATTTAACGAACATTAAGCAGGAAAAGGTCTAAAATTAGCTCATAAACATCACATTGGGAAATTCGGCGGAAAGTTCTCATACTTGCATAATAGAGAGCATCAAATTTTAGAAACTTCAGGATACACAGGTGCCGCCAGAACAAGTGAGGGTATATAAGTGCAAATCGTGGAAGCCATAAGGTATTTAAGTGCTATTTAGCCTATGAGAATACAAGAGGGTGTAAAAGAACAAGATTGTGCCAACTAATTAATCCCATGCCACACAGCAAATTCCAACTGTAACCCATGTGCTTCCTCCCAAACCCAAAATAATTGATCTCCACCTCCAAAGCACCCCCACCGTCTCCGCTCCGCATCCCTGTCCTCTTAATCTTCTTCGCTCATCAAACGCCCAAAGGAAAATGTCTATCTTTTGGGTACTTTGCATTTTGGCCCTCCTCCAAATCCCCAACGCCCACAGCACCCTGTACAAAGTCGGGGACCTCGACTCTTGGGGAGTCCCGCCGCCGACCAAATCCAACGTCTACGCCTCATGGTCCGAGAGCCACCACTTCGAGATCGGCGACTCTCTCCGTGAGTTTCTCTCTCTCTCTCTCTAGATCCTCTCACCTCCCCGGTAACCTTACCCCCATTATTTTCATTAGGAAAGATGTAGATCTGTGATTGATGTATTTGCATTATCTTCGCCGTTAAAAGAGAGATGTATGCTGTAATTATTATTATTATTTTATTCTGTTAGATATAAGCAATATCATCCATTCATGAGGTCCACTGAGCGAGGAGAGTTTGATTGGTGAATTGTAAAGATTCTCGACGGGTTAGATAGAGTGAATAACCATCCATTTTTTTATTTTTATATTGGCGGTTTATTATTTAGTAGACAGTTATGATTTGTTTTGAGTGAAAAGTGACAGACGAGATATATGATACATTCGATATAAAAGTAGTGGTCTCTCGGTTACTTTTGGTGAGGAAGATGGTCCAAATTCATGATTTATTGATAATACAAAAAAGAGTAATTGCATATAACCCTCTTTAAAAGGATAAATTTCAGAAAACACTCTCTTTCTTCATGAATTGATGGGGATAAGTGAGTCATAGTCGAGGGCTGTTAAGTGCTACAGAAAGTATAAATCATTTACAATTTACCCTAAAAAGAAATAATTTTTGTTCATTTAGGTTCTTCAACTTACATGAAACGAGAAAGAAAAAAAAATGTCATTAACCCTGCTAAATATGAACATCTCTTTCTAGTATCTTCTCTGATCTCGATTATTGAGTTGAGGATGATCATTACGAAACTTAACCTGCAACTTTTAGGGTGTGTTTGGCAATTTTTCAAAACTGGGCTAGGTTCAAACCTGTACCAGTTTTAAAATTTTTTTTTGTTTGGCAAACAAGAGTGCCATATCTAGCCCTGTTTTCATTGGCCAAAATATGTCCTCTAAACCAGTTTTCTTTTAGACTAGTGGGGGTTGGTCCAAAAGACATCGATTTAAGATGTAACCTGCGACCTAGTTCTACTTTGTAGTTTACAAACACACCCTAAAGTTGCAGTGTGACTCTTTAAGTTGAAAACGCGATCAACGGGAATCTTACCCCTTCAACCCTTCACTTTTGCAGTGTTCTTGTACCCGCCGAGCCAAGACTCAGTCTACCAAGTGACAGAGCATGCATACAAACAATGCGACGCGTCCGACCCGATATCGAAAATGAACGACGGCAACTCCCTGTTCAACGTAACGACCCCGGGAAATTTTTACTTCATTAGCGGAGCCAAGGGGCATTGTGAAAAGCACCAGAAGATCGCGATTCAGGTGGCAACAGCGGACGGAAAGTTCTTTCCGCCCGAAGCGGATTCGGGTTCGCCCGCGGGCGCGCCTTCGTACCCGACTGTTTTCGGGCCCATGCCGATGGGTTTGGGCTCCGGGTCGGGTTCGGGCGCGGTTAGGGGGGTGGGGAGGGTGGGTTGCTGTGGGCCGTTGGATCTGTGATGGGTGGTGGGATCTTGTGGGGGTTGTTGTAGAGCGAGAAATGTTGATTTGTTTGTTTGTTTGTTACAGTTGAGAACTTGGTTTAAGAGTTTTGAGGCTATCAGTAGTAATGAGTATCGTCCCTTTTGATGTTTGTGCTAGAAATTGTGGTACGGTTGAGGCAAGTGAGTGTTTTGCTTCCTCTTTTACTTGGTCTTTAGTTCATGCGCATCAAAAGGATTACCAAGATAAAAGTTTTTTTTTTGTTTTTTGAGAAAAAGGATGGAATAACACAGATATTCCAACAAATTAAATTAAAAGAAAGGTTATTCTGAAACAAAACCATATCCCCAACTCCAAGAATATGGTCTATAAGTTCTACATTTTAATCCACTACAAAATAGCCATCACAAACCCAAAAGCTGATCATACTACAACACATATCAGCTTCACTAAAAGTCAAGATATCATCATAGTACCATAAACTTTTGTTACAGATAATATCAAATAGCAACATTAACATCATTCCTTGCTTCAGCCTGAATCGAGCTCCCTCCAGCGATTCCTTGAGCCGCCGCATCATTGATATTCATGGTTGACCTCTGCCTTTTCCTGATCCTCTCATTAGCTCGAAGAGCCCTTGCAGACATCTCAATATTTCCTAACCAGAAAGTTGAAAAGTGAACAATTTTGTTAAGAATATCAAGTGAACATTTGCTCTTGTTGTCAAACAATCTATTATTTCTCTCCTGCCAAATGCACCAAGCAGCTGCACAAACATAAATGTCTCTACAAAGATTACCATTAAGGTTATCTGATAAACCCCAACTGAGCCATAGATGTCTGAGAGAGAGATGGTTAAAGTCCTCATTTATCTTAAGTCTGTGTTGAATTGTTCTCCATAAAGAAAGAACAAATCTACATTGCAGGAAAATATGATCATGAGTTTCTTCAACTAAATTACACAAACAACATGTAGAATTCATTTGCATATCTTTTTTAATCAAGGAATCTTTTGTATTCAATTTTTTTTTAACAGCCAGCCAAAAGAAAATCTTCACTTTCAATGGAATAGGGACTTTCCAAATATTAGCACAATCAAATCTCAAGCCCCCATCAATAAGAAGATTATAACATAATTTTACTGAATAAATCCCTAAAGACTCCCAATTCCATAATCTGTTATCATTTTCCTCAGACAACCTAACTGAATTAATTAAATTCAGTAATTCAAAATATTTAGTAACTAAACCACCAGTGAGTTGTCTCACAAATTGAATATGCCAATACCAAGACTCTCCTTCCTTCTTCCTCAATGAAAGCACAGTCGCATAAGAATTAGTTGCTAAAATAAACAAGTCAGGAAACAGAGAGGATAAAGAGACAGGGCCTACCCATTTATCAATCCAAAACAGAGTGTTATCCCCAACTCCTGTCACCACTTTGGTATTACACATAAAAAAAATCAAGGTTTGTGAGACTTATGTTTGATGTTAGGATTTGTAAAAGTTATTAAATTTATTGCTAGAATCCTGCCAAAAAAAAAAAAAAACAACAACTATGTATCAGAGAGAGCAAAAGTGTCAGTACTTGCTACAAACTTTTAATGAAAACTATTTCTTTTAGCAGGTTGCAGGCAATTCCCTTTTCCCCTCTTATGGTCGGTGTCTAAATAATTCTGAGTAACTAGACGATGTATCTAAGTAAAACCTATCCAATATGATGCGCACAAAATGCTGCGAAACCCCAAATTAAAAGCATCAAATACATTTTGCAGGGAAACTTCACTAATGTTGATGGATTTGAATTATTTCTGGTGTTCGAGAATGAATTCCAAAGACTAGTAACTATTCCAATCAAACTCTTAATTTTTACAGATAAATCTAGGCAAAAAGAATTCTGAAGAAACTCTAGGAATGCCGTGCAATTAGAACTTCCAGTTTCTTTCGATAATTCTTATATAATACAACAGTTGGAGCAAATAAGCATGCTTAAAGCTCAGATAAACGTAAATATTACACGTCAAAACAGATGCGTTCAAGCATCTACATAAACAATTAAAAAAAAATCTATCCTGCAATAACCAGAAGGAAAAATAAAACAAAAAGTCAACTGCATAATCTTAACTTTAACCAGCAGCTTCAACTTCTGCAGTAATATTCTTGACATCAGTGGTTGAATAGGCACCTTGAGGACTCTTTATTTGAGGAACGCTGGAATCTGTGTCGATAGGTGCAGTCGTTCTTGGTGGTGAAGCTGGTTGTACCTCTACATCGGGATAAGCAGCCTTGAACCTTCCCCTAAGTCCTTCGTCTACTAATCTCACGCCTTGCAACTGGTTTCCCAGTGAAAGCCATCTGATAAAATTAAGGGAAAACAGCTTGATTGAATAGAAAGAAGAAGAGGTCCTTACAATCATGGCAGCAAGCACCAAAATAGAATAGAAATGTTGGGAGTATAAAATTATAACCGTCAACCTCACCACAACTTCAGAGTTTTGGTGCACTGACTGGATCCATTGACAATCTCAAATGACCTTACTTTTTGCGGGAGGAAGAATAGTATTATCATTGTAAATACTTAAGATTTATTTACAGGATCATAGTTGTCTGAGGAAACAGAAGTGTAGAAAGAGAAAGCTTTACCTATACCAGGGAACTCAAGATGACATAATAACCGCTATAATTGAATCTAGGGCATATTTTTCATAATGAGTATTGTGCAAGCACACATTGAGATGATGAGCCATGACCTGAAACTGTGCTCAGTTTATAATAGTTCCAAAGAACTAAAAACATTTAATCAGAACTAGCATTTATGAGAGAAAAGAATTTAATAACTCCACAGCCAAATGTGTTCATATGAAGTAGTAGGATGAAAGACCTTCAGGTTAGTCATTGTTTGCGAAGTAGTGTTCCTTTCCAATATATAGGCAAGTGATGAGGACCACCTTGGTAGTTATATCGAATCTCGAATTTCATATTTTTACTTAGAAGTTAGAATGCATCATAGGTTTCATTGCATAATAATTGTATTGATACTAGTTATTTTTCTAGGTTTCTTTATCTAGCATATGGATATAGATTTCTACTCAGGATTATCTAGACCTACCAGAGTCATAAGATTGGATATCATCCATATGACTTATTTGTATTGACCATTCATTAACCAACTAACCTTATCCTTCATCAGCCATCAGAAAGCATATGATCAAAGCGTTTCCAGTATAACCATGGATTTACAAACTGCTTAAACAGAGTGGCTTGCTAGACCCACTTGCTAAAATTGCCAGTACTAATAAATGCTGAGCCATGGCCATTAGAAAGTACTTAAAAGGCACTTAACTTCTACATTTAGTTGCATGATTGTCTAGAATTATTATTGCACATATGGTGGAAATAGCTCTCACAGAAATATTTCTGAGGATGTCATGACATGGTAACATACTACAAGTTCAATTAAGATGATAATTATGTACCATAATTCTATGCAACCTACAGCGAAAAAGAAAAAGGATCTAGGGCAAAAGGTTGTACCCTGCATGTGTATTGTGCATCCTAGCAAATAGTTCCAATTTCCTTGTCCTCGGGCTTATCCTTTCCAACAAAGGATACATCTGCAAGGAAAGAAGGTAGTATCATAATGTTGTGAAAATACAATATTAATTTCAAATTCATAAAATGAAGATGTCAAAAACTGAATGAAACCACATGAAACTCTTGCATACAAGGTAGTCTGAAGTGTGACACATATTAAATTATACTTTACGACCAAGCTCTCGACTATACAAAAAAATCTTTAAAATATCAACTAAAGTTTGATGAATTCGCCTGTTACTATATAATCACTTTCCCTAATTAATAACACAAACACAAGTAATACACAGACCACTGTCAGCACTAGAATATGGAGGAGGGCATTGAGTTGGCCATTATAGGATACTTTAACATCGGGAATTGGTGTTGATGCTAAATTGCTAATTATCTAAAACAAAAAAAATCTTTTGAGTGATAGGGTGCAGGTATGGATATGATTCCCCTAAAACCATAGGAATTAAGTGCATTTAAACATAATATATTATATGTATGTATATGATTATGTACATTAAATAATTAGAGAATTGCAGGTTGAATTCTCTACAAATTAGCAATATGGTGCAGGTATGAATACGATTCCCCTAAAAATATAGCAAAAATAAGTGCACTTAAACATATAACACATGTATATATTATGATAATGTGCATTAAATAACTAGAGAATTACAGGTTGAATTTTCTAAAGAAATTGTTTTAGTGAAATTTTTTATTGGAACTGTTGTCATTGCAGACAGATATTCCTGCAGAGATATCTACACGTATACAGGCAAATGGTATATAAAAGGTGTCCGTTATCTCCTTAAGCCTCTGTCTGGAAAATGGACAAACTTCACGTATCCATGCTCACTGTGAGTTCCAAGCCTAAGTAAAGGAGGTTGCATTTGGTAGCTGATAACCAGCATAGGACTTTGTTAGGTCTCTATGACATGAAAACTTATACCAGCTAGGTCTACATGGACTCACTAGATGTTAAAGGAAAGATTTGTGAAGGTCTAATTAGGACTTTATTAGGTCTCTTTCTGTTATCAGGCATGTTGACCATGAGATCCTACATTACAAGGTGTTTTCTAATGATATCATATTCATCAAAGTTGACAAGACAATTTATTATTGGATTTTCTCATATTCATCTCCCAAAAGATGCGTTTTTTGAAATAGGAACCCATTTGTTCCCCCAAATTGTTTAGGTTAGACCAAATATCTCTCTAGTTAAAATACTTTTATTTTCCTAATCCAAAATTTCCCCAGAGCTGTTTGTTATTCATGTTTCTCCTATCTTCTTCATTTACATGGCATTTAGTTGTGCAGCCATTGCATGGGAAACCTGGAGACAGGTAGGGGGTTGGATAGAGGGATAGTAAAAGAGTGTGAACAGTGTAAGGGGAGTTGGATGGAGAAGGAGAGGAGGTGGAGTGGAGAAGGGCTAACTCGTGGGAGAGAGAAGCATAAGCTATATTGCAGACACTAGTCACCCTCATCAGCCATCTCGGTTTCCTTTTTTCATTTATGTTAGATAAAATATAGGCACATGATATATAATCGAGTAAGGTGGTTTGGCCATGTACAATGGACAGTGTTTTAAATGTCGGCCGACATGTCGGTTTGAAAGCTTGAGCGACACGACTTGGGCTTTGAAAAATCGGCCGATATGGCCTTTTTTTTCCTGCTGTTTTTTTCTAACCGGGTTTGGGTTTAGTGCTGAAAACCCAAACTCGTTTCACTTTTGACCTATTCTGAGAGAGATGAACCCGATAGCAACAACAAAAAAAAACTAGGGCAAAATGGCCGATGTTCGTCTCTCTCTCTCGTCCTCGTCGCTGCAGGTTTAGAACCATCACTGCCTCGTCCTCTCTCTCTCTCTCTCTCTCTTCCCTACGAGGCTGCGACTTCGGAACCATCGCCGCCTCTTCCTCTCTCTTCCCTTCGATGTCGGAACCCAATGATAACTTCAAGCTTCCCTCTGGTGACTGGTGAGTTTTTTTCTATCTCTTTCTCTCTCTCATTCTCTCTCTCTCTCTGAGTCTCTGATTCTCTCTCTTTCTCTCTCCGAGTCTATCTCTCTCTCAATCTCTTTGTCTCTCTCTCAATCTCTCTTTCTCTCTCTGAGTCTATCTCTCTCAATCAAGGTTTTAAATATCGGATATCGGGAGAATATCGGATGGCCAAAATTCATATCGAATTGCGGATATCGGGGAAATATCGGGGATATGTGATAAATATCGGAATGTCATAACGGATGTTTGCCTATATAGTATAATGCGCTAAAATGTAATCTCAACATATTTAATGAAATCTAAGCATACAAAATGTAAATAATATATGTTTAGAATCACTAATCAACCTTGTAAAACAAACAAAAGTACAAATTAACTTTGCAACATTTGGTCTGATTTTTTTAGGGAAAAATATCATTTGATATAATGGGAATATCATGATATCTCACCCAAAAATTGCCAAAAGCATTATATTGTTTTGTGACAAACCATATAAAAAGATATATCGGTCCACATATCGGCCGATATATTTGCCATATCGGGGATATATCAGTCAAAATAGCCAAAAAGCGGTAAAGAATATTTAGAGATCATATCGGTTGCGGCAAGCCCTGTAAAAGGATATATCTGGGGATATATCGGGCCATGTCGGGGATATTTAAAACAATGCTCTCAATCTCTTTGTCTCTCTCTCTCTCAATCTATCTCTCTCTCTCTCTCTCCCTCTGGTGAATAGTTTCAAGATGCAATCGAGAATCAAATTTCTACAATCGGTTAGTGACCCTAAACATCATATATTATTTACTTTTTTATATGTTTAGACTATATAATTTATAAAGTATGCTTAAATTGAATTTAGGAATGCTTAGATTGCATTTAGGACATGATATTATACATAGACGCACCACGCGATATGACAATCCGATATTTAGTCCATGTCTCCCGATATCTCCCCGATTTCCGCTATCCGACATGGATTTCAGCCGTCCGACATGAACCCGACATCCGACATTTAAAACCTTGACAATGGATACCTCTTAGTGTACAGTTTAGGAGAAATGAAAATGTTATAGTTAATGGGCAAAGACATAGACGGGTAGACCTAAAGAACTTGGTTGGAAACAATTAAGAAGGATATAATGGTTAACTTAAAAGTAGGAGATCGCCTAGAATAGAATGGAATGAAAGAATAGGATTCCTGTAATGGACCCCAAGCATTTGGGATAAGGGCTTTGCCGTTGCTACTATTGTTTTTGTATATGCACGTGATATATATGTATATACTCGCAATTTAAAATTTTGTTATGACAAAAGAAGAATGTTACACTTTTTTGAAGCTTATGCTTCAGGTTGAGCAAGCAATTTCATTTTACTCTTTTGCTTTTTCAAACATTGTGTGATGCTTTCTAAGTATTTTTATTTACTGTGCAGTATTTCAACGGACCATTATTGTAGGTGTTCAGTAATTCGTGACTCTAATTCTCCTTTATCAGAAAATGGAGGATCTTACATTTCATTGTTTAAATTTCAACAAAAAAAAGTTTTGTTATCCAATCTGATCTGACCACTAAGACAATTCAAGATATAATCTCTATGCTAACTATATTGATTAGATCCATGTCAAATTGCTTGCACGTGACCATATGTAATTACGAATTCTTATAGCATAGCATGATCAAAATATCATATGTAGTAAACTAGAGTCAGCATAGCCAAAGTGCTATTATTGAATAATAACTCACACTAGCCTGAGAAGGAAAGTAATATACTGTTTATTTACCTCATCTGGCTTTCTACTTGTTTCACGAACTTCTGCAACAATCACATCTGTATCGATGTTCCGGTTCACCAAAGGATTGCCCTTTATTCCAACAAGGCAATGTTCTTTACTATGATTGAGCCAATGGCCTGTTCGTCCAGTTCTTATAATTCGCTGGAGTTGATTGGTTTTAACCCAAATTATCTCCTCAACGCGTTTGTATCCCCAAAGCTCCAGACTAATGTATGTATGTATATTGAACAAACGAAAAGATTAAAATTTGAAATTGCATTATTTGTACAATCAAATTACAGACTTTCTGTTCCTTAATTAATATATTAGACAATATCTGCCAGATTAAAGAAAACATAGTACTTATGATAGGTATAATACAAACAAAACCATATTACATAATTCTGTGACTACTTGCCTCGCAAAGTCAAGATGGAAACAGAGGATGCAGGAAAAAGAAGAATGAGAGAAGGATTAACTAAAATTCAATAAACAATCAGATGTCTTCTATCTGGTAGGACTATCCCAGAAAATAGTAGCTAATCAGCACCTACTAATAGCAAATAAGATAAAAGTATGGAAATAGTGCCCGATTTGACGTCATTTTAATATCTAACGGAAGACTGGAATATAATCATTTTTAATATCTAAAAAAAGACTGGCTTATAATTGATATATAATGTCATATTCTTGAACATTTATACTGCAAAAGAATGGCCAGCTACTATCCAACCATGTTTCATGTTTGTCTTTATCAGGTAACCTATACTGCTAGATCATTTAGCCATGATGAGACCTTATTTTTCTATCTATACTGATAATTCTGATTTGAGATAATACAGAGATGTCATCTTGTATAAATGACATGTTGCAGTTGAGGTGTCATTTTGGGATAAAACAAGATTGTGTTGTTGAAATAATGGATATATTTCTTAACAGCTCTAATTCTATAAAGTTTTTGAATCACTCATCAAAGAACAAGATTTTTATTCCTCACCTCAACAGGTTTTATTTCTTAACAGGATATATTTCTTAACAGGATGTTAAAAGAATGGATATATTTCTTAACAGTTCTAATTCTATAAAGTTTTTGAATCACTTGTCAAAGAACAAGATTATTGCTTCCACGCCTTAATAGGTTTTATTTTCATTATATAAAATAATGCTTATAGTTCCATTAGAGTTATAAGCTTCTAGCTAACAAGAAGATGAGTTCAAATGGCAGGGAGAAAAAACACAGATACTAGTCGTTTGTTATGCAAGCACTTGAAAACTACAGGTACAAGTTTGCTTATAGAACTAGTATTTTGTTGAATCCGTTAACATATGGGTTAGTGTCTAAGAAAACACGTGTTCCTAAGCAAAAGTAGTACAAGTACCCAAAGTCTGCTAAAATCAAGCCTACAAATGCATGCCAACCATCTGGAATGGAACCAATTGGGAAAAGAACAAGTGCCTTTCACAGATCTTATAAAGGCAATTGGCAGGTGGGAAGTCCTTTTTGAAGTTCATGCTTGTGCATCTAATGAAAAAGCACCAAACTACAAGAGGAGATTACATCGGTTTACTATAGGGAACCAAACTCAACTTTAATACTCAGACAGCCAAAAAAGGCAAAGGGAACACATAATAAAAAAAAATGAATCAGGCATTGCATCTAATTCATTTGCCATCAACAGACATGCGGGTCTTTTTTTGAAAATTTTTAGGTGTATATGAATACAATATTAAATAAGAATCATAAGCATTTAAGTGACCTCACTTTCACAAACTCTGATACCAAGAATTTTGCAAATACAAACACTGAAGAATAAAAAACTTACCAGTCACGCCCAAGTTCCATAGCACGCCCAGTGACCCAGAGAAAAATCAAGCCATCAGTCTGTAATGCAGGGACATTCAGGCTTTTCATTTCATCATCTGCCATTGTGCCATATGGAAGTTCCATATGAATATCCCAAGGAGGGTCCGCCATTATAACTCCAAACTGTCCCAATATGTCCATTCTAAAGTTACGAATGTCACAGTTAATCCATTGGGGTTCACCAAGCTCCACTTTTGAACAATATTCAGCTCGCAACTTCATTGGCCTTGGAGGTGCAATATTATTAGCTCCCAATATCATTGAAGGAACGTCTGGGGTTTGATCAAGTTCATAGTGAACATATTTGCAAGTCTGCAAACAAAAAGTTAAATATATAGAGCATAATGCAGAGAGAAAAAGACTTGTACCAATAAATGAGAACAAAATTAACCTTTGTATGACGGCATGTATCTAGGAAAGAACAGTCGCCTAAATTTGTATCGGTGTGTGGAGCAATTATGCGACGGAAGTGAACCTGTAAACAAAGAAAGATGAAGGCTAAAACCCATACTGCAAACGAAACTTGACTCACTAAACAAAAAGCAATTGTCCATTACTTTAAGCAATATATCTGCTTTTTTTTTTTTTTTTTGGGTTCAAAAAACACCGTATTCACTAGAAATGAACAATAATCCCATAAAGTACCACATCACAGTAGACAAGTAGTGCTCCCCAAATGCCCAGTATTTTCTAAAACAGTGGATGAAAGGTCCCAGTTCAAATCTCAAAGGTTACACATGGCTGCATATTAATTAGCTTTTTTTGGCATATTTGCATTACTCACATCAAAACCTGCCTAAACATCATAAATGACTTAAATAACTTGAACGCAAAATGTATAGGATGAGAGTTATCAATGAGAATCTAAGTTGCATGGAAACAAGTACGGGAGCCGGTACAGGTACAGGAAATGGCAAATTTGTAAAAGAGTACGAGGAGACGGCTATGTACGAGGAGACAGCTATGTAAATATTTATATACAAATACATGTATTAGAAATTAATAATTTACATGAGAACAATATTGTTTTTCATTCACGTGTTATCAGAATTAAAATTCCTGTAGTATTTTATATTACTTTTATTATATGGGTTATAGATCGGAAAACTATCATTTTTGAACAAGTAACCCAAACAACCCTTTAAAATAATAGTTCGAAACTCGACCTATGTCCAACAAGTTTTAGGAAGTGGATGCTAAGTGTAGGATATGCTTCCAAGAAGTGTATGAGAAGCGTTTTAACTTAAAACATATATTGCATAAGTGAGTACATGCCCGAATAAATGTATTCACATATGCTAGGAGTGTCCGAGGAGTTTGGGTACAGATACGGGTACGCGCCTGTCGAGTATGGGTGCGACTTCAATCAGCAGTACCCAGGTAACATAAATGAGAATAAATTACATTTGAAAACCTAAAAAACAATGTTTGAGTGCATGCAAGATAGACAATGACAGTAACAAACTATCTGCTATAATGAGATGTAATCAGAGGCACAATTTTCAGTTTACCTTCTCGCACGCAATGTATGAACCAGTTTGTCGCCGGCAATCTTCTTTAGTTAAACTAGTACAATATTCTTTGACTTGAGAACCACCCTTGGACTTGAACTGGAAGGAGGAAAAAAAACTCTAAGATCAGCACATGTGGATTGTAAATGAGAAGAACATCAACATAACCCAAAAAAGCAGGAGCAAATAATAAAAACTTCAGGCGTTGAAAAAACAAGGATCAGCACAATTATGAAACACTAAACAAAAAATAACAAAGGTAAAACTGGGAACTGGGTATAAGGTAGCGGCTCGTTTTGCTAAATGAGCTACCAAGACATAGACTAGTGGTGAGGCCCACCCCGCTAGTCACATTGAAAGGTGTGTTAACCATCAAACCCAATAACAAATCACACTTTCTAAAGCGACTTCTTGCTTTTCTAGATTGCTTGTGCATGAAGAAATGACTTGATTTTTATGCATCAAACGTAAGGGAAAAAACTAAGGAGTACGCAAATCACGTTCTGCATAAGGATTAAAGTTTAATGCAAGTAATTATATTTAAATCACAATTAAAATTACAAAAGAAATGATTGTACAAAGGATATGAAGCACTTTATGATAATCAGGTGAAAGGACTCTCTACTATTTATTAACCCAGCCCCCTTCAGTCCCAAATGGTAAATAGCAGTCTATGCAGTCTATACAGCAATATTGAAGAGCAAGCAATAGTTGGCTGACTAAAGACCTAGAGTCAACACAACTTGAGAAGAATGAATGCTTCCAGATCTGAGATATCAGCGGTTTAAAAAGGGAGTATGACAACATGGGAACCAACTTTCTGTAGAATTGGCTGTCCTTTGAAAGTGAATTTTTTTTTCTTGAGAAAAAACATGACCTGTTTGTTTATGCATTTACTAGTTCTCAAACATATAAGCTGACATACAGTCCCGCACATATGATCCTCTTTTCCAGGTAAGTAGACCCCACATGTCAGCCTATGAGTTTGGGAAAAGCAGATTACAAAATTTATTTGGTGCTTGCTAAATGGCAAATAACTTGTATATCGTGTAATGGAGAAGTATATAAACAAAATCAACTAATAAATCTATTTATGCCTTAGCAGACTGCATTTGGAATAGGGCCATCTTTTGCTGTTGTTCATACAAAATAAGGAATCAAGGTACTTGACATTGTGTCAGATGATATCTTGATATTCCCATATCCTGTCATGAGCTTTTATCCTACTTAGGCGATGCATTTGGTAGGAAAGAGCTCTAACCTTGATCAAAGCTGTATAAGTAAAAGAAACAGTTGGAAAAGAGCTCAAGGATACTGCATATAGCTCGAAGAAGGTGCAAATTGATTACAAATAAGCCCGATATGCATTTAGAGACATTCGATATCGTCCATCTAAAATAAGGGTATGGATATGGCAGACATAACTATTCAAGACATGCAAACATACCAAATGAATGTTCTGATGGATTAGAGTTGTTTCATATATGTATCTGATTTGTCAAAGAATCTTCAAATATTTTGTTTTAACTGGGTCAATGCTCAAATTGATTTAAATTTGGTGGTTTCTTTCCAGTGCCTGAAGAATGTCGAGTGCTTCAAGCTCCTCAACTATCAGCCACATTTCTCTCTCCAAATCACTCTTGAAATCATCATCAACTAGTGATCCTGATAATGTCAAGCCCGTTGAGTGGCAAATGAAGATCTACAGATCTAGAAATATGATACACACGGACAAGGATATTGCAAAGGACTTATAATGTTGAAATAGATTTTGAAGTAACTTGAAAAGTTGATGTATGCAATATGTTGATAAAGCTTATATCTGATGGGCTTGCATTTCTAAGTTATCCAACTAAACAATACTGATACAGTGATATATTTCTAACTTATCCAACTTGACAATACTGATATAGTGATATATTTCTTATAAAAGCTTCATTACCTATGTAATTAGAAAAGAAAATTTGTGCGTATATTAAAAGTTTATGATTGTCTGCTTTCATCTTCTACAACATTGAGATCCACCAATATATTCTTTATTGGATATAACTTTCTTGGAATGACCTAGTGTGTGCACACATGTCAATACTTCCACTCTTCATGTTCAGCACTTTTTTGTGCAATTTAACTTACTTGATATGTGAATCAAAGTACTACATTATTTATGGCAGATTGACAAATATTCATTAGAGATTTTGATTGTCATGTTTGAGGCAGCTTTCCTATTAGCATTTTTTTTTTCTTTTTGATATTTTTGTAACGACAACCTATCTACTCCACCTCCAACAGTCAGATCAAGATTTAAACAGTATTCGAGTAAAATTTGATCAACACTTAAGCAAAATCACATCCAACTGAAGGAATCTTTGCATTTGATCAACCGCTTAAAGACAATGCATCAATCAAGAGGTAACCTACCAACTAATTCAATATGAAAATATTAAAAAGATTCAATCTTAGGCAAACCTTTGCAGCAACTGCAGTCTCCTTAGCAGTTGGTCGATGAATAAGATCCAAGAGCTCCTCCCCAGTCTTCGACTTTTGCGCCTCTCTAAAAGTCTTCTTGTTAAGCAAAGCCTCAATCTCCTTCATTTCATCAATCTCGCTCCTCGGTTGCTTCGGTGGCCCCTGACCGGGCCCAGCCATAGGCCCAGTGGGCCCCATAAGCTGCGGTGGCCTATGAAGCGGTGGACCCATCATTCTCGGCATCCCCATCATCCCCATCATTCTCGGCCCTCCCCTTTGAAGCCCAATCATCGGTGACATCGGTTGCATCCATGGCTCATTGGCCGGCGTTCTTGGCACAATCAAAGATGCATTATCATCAGCCATGGCTGAAGCTTCTGGAGCATTTTGCAGTGAAGATGGCGGCGGCTGCTGAGAACTCTCTGGAAGCTCTTTTACAAGCTTATTCCTATCAATTTTCCAAACCATAAGCATAGATTTCCCATTAACAGTAAAATCCTCAAGCTGCACTCCCCCATTCTCCTCCGAAATTCTCCGAAGCGCCATCTCGACCGCCGAGATGGGGCCCAGATCGCCACCGAGATCGACCAGCGCCGCCTTCTCCGCCGCCATAGCCGACGACTGCTCGCCTTCCAATCTCCTCAACAACCCAGCAGAATCGATCTCAGTGAACGGAACCAGCTCCAGCAAGCAGACCGCCACCATCGTACGGACGACGGAGAGGCGATCACCGGCGACGGCGGGGGACGAGGGTTTGGGTTCCGGCGAGGGTTTGGGGCGGGTACGGCGGGGGAAGAGGTGGTCGTTGGGGCGGCGGCGGGAGTCGGGGTTAGGGCTAGGGTTAGGGTTAGGGTTTGGGGTGGGGGTGAAAGGGCGGCGGTTGAAGGCGGAGATGAGCTGGAGGGAGAGATCGAGGGAGGAGACGAGGTTGGGGACTAGGGTTTGGAGAGAGGAGACGAGGTCCTGTTGAGAGAGGCGGCGGGATTCGATTGAGTCTTGGAGTTGGAGGCGGAGGTCTTTGACGGCGGCGATCTCGTCGGAGGTGGCGCCGCCGCCGGCGTCGGCGTTTTGAATCTCCATTGGGCGTCTGGTTTGGGGGTTTCGAGTGTGGGAACCTGGGTTTATCGAGTTTTTTAAACCCAGTTTTTCTCAGAGGGTGAAAGAGGTTAAACCTATTGGGATCCTCTACTCATCAAAATAGTGTTTTCTATTATTTACTAATGATCTTTATCTTTTATTTTGTGGGCTCTATATTTTATCACAAAATGAAAGATGAAAATGCATTAGTAAATATTAGAAAACACTATTAATGAGTAGAGGATCCCAACTAAAAAGGTAGCATCCTTTTGTCAAAGGTTATTTGGCGGCTTAATTGAACTTAATTTTAAAATAAAATTAGAATAAGTTTATAAAATAGAATTGTACTAGTTTTAGGGGTTTTTTTCCTCCATAGAAACCCCCTTTAAAATAGAATAATTATACAAAAATCATTTTTTATTTTCAATTTGTACATAAACTATATTTAAAGGATTTCGTTGCAATCAACAACATCCCCGTCTAATTTTCACTAAAAAATATTAAAAAATAAGCTTAAAAATTTCAAGTTCAAGATACGGAGTTGTATCCTAACAAGATTGAAACACTAAGAAAATGAGTCATGTATCTTGAATGAGAGTTTTTAAAGGATAATTTTGGGTTTTTAGTGAAGAATTTGACTGAGAGGTGGTTGATTGCAATAAAAACCAACTTTAAAGGTGGTTTATTTATAAATTAAAAATGAAAGGTTTCAGTATAATTACCCTATTTTAAGGTGCTTTCTAGAAAAACACACCCTAGTTTTATCGTTAAATTTAACAAAATTTAAGGTTTAAAGAATTCTCAAAACTAGTATTAAGCCCGCGCTTTGCCGCAGGTACCGAGGTATATCTGTTGCCAAATTGATAATATGGTTTATATATATATGTATTTATAAAAACTTCAGCGATAATTTTGTTACTATTATTTGCAGAGTGAATTTTCGAACCAGCTAACAAAATAATACACAAATTAGTAAGTTTTATCAATTTTCTATAATAGAGGTAGAAAAGATTTATATCTGTGAAATGTCTACTAAAGGTTAAATTCATCATTTGCAAGAATAAAAACAAAAGATATGAACACTTGTTTTCAAGATTAGAAAAATATTATTTTAGCTTGAACATTGGATAAAGGGCCAAAAAATTCAATCGTAGCATATAGAGCATGTTTAAGATTCAAAATTACACCGTACATGAACAGTATTTATTGGAAAAAATCATTACAACTCAAACAGTATAGCTAAGGCTAAAAATTTTACCGCAGGACAAATAGTAATTTTAATATTTTGTATCATACTGTAGCAAGAATAGTGTTTGTTGTAGCATGAATAGTATTTTTGAGGCTTTGCTTTTAAGATAGAAGTAGTAGATAACATGCGAGTGGTGCATCAAATTTTTCGAGGGGAAAATTTTGCATTTGCATAACAAGGGGCATTTAAGTGCAAATTTTAATAAATTTAAGGTATATAAGTGCTGCCGAAAACAAATGAGGGTATATAAGTGCGAAGTAAGGGAATCTAAAAGGTAGTTAAGTGCAATTAAGGCTTATTTTGCACTTTAATACCCTAAAGTTTTACTATTTTCTGACATACGATGAAGTTTTATTTTGACAATTTAATAGCAAAAAAAATTGTTGAGAAAAATTTGTTGCTAGAATATCTAATATTTACACATACTAGAGCATACGAGGAGATACCCCCAGGTTTTAACATTAATGTTAACAAGTATTTGCCCGTGCTCGCACGAGTGAATCTTACATGTAGAATTATACAAGTAATATGGAGTGGGTAGCAGAAATCGAACCCGCATCATTAGTTTAGAAGGTCAAAGCCTGATTTTTTTTATATCTGATATTTGGTCTCTAGATGTTTCTTCTCTAGTCATATGCATATGCTTCTAAATTGAATTGAACAGAATTTTTTTTTGAACTACTGCTTCTCTTCTCTATTTTTTATATATACTCCATTTTTTATGGATATGAGCATACCAATAGCTTATACCAATGACTTATAACATATGAGTTATTGAAAATTAGATAATCTTTTGAACTACTGCTTCTCTTCTCTATTTTTATATATACTCAATTATGTATGGATATGAGCATACCAATAGCTTATACCAATGAGTTATAATATATGGATTATTAAAAATTAGATAATTTGAATTGGAGTTTTTCTTCAAATAGTTTGAACTTAAAAGAAATTCAAAATAAGGGGTGGATGACATTTATTTTAAATTTTGAAAATTTATAGTTATGTAGATTAACCACCAACCTCTACTTTACAATATTCCACTTTATTTATAATATTCTAAGATAAAAAAGGAAAAAGAAAAAGTTGGCTCGCCGAATAAGCTCATGGATTTTTTATTTTAAAATTTTAAATTTTAAATTAGATATTTTAACCGTCCCAATATTAGCACCAGATGATGTGGACTCTAGAGGTGGCTCCTACGGGCCCGCGAGCCTGTTGGTGCGATGTAAGCCCTGGGACTCACTGAGCGCAACACGTTGTTGGCTCAATCCACTGCCAAAAATTGACTAGTCAATGTTACACTTGGCTTTCAAGACTCATCTAAACCATTCAATCACTTAATCAATATCCGATGTGGGACTAAATCTTGGGTATCATAAAAAAACTCGGGGCTCCATGTGATCACAACACCAAAAATATTTCTTCGATGTAGGAACTATGAAGATTTTGCTAGCTGATAAGGTCATCTTACGTTAATGTTTAATTATAAAACTTATGAGATTTGATATGGACTAAAGAGTTTATTGAGTTAAACCGTGCAACATAAAGAAATTAAATAAAATGTTGCAGTTAGATGAGATATAAAGCCTTCACATATTAATTTCTAAAACAATCTCATGCTTAAACCTCAATCTTGCGATGCTTGCATTAGAATTCCAACTTAATTAGAAAAGTATATGTGATTTTCAAATATCCATAGAAATATCTTAATGCCTCGTTTGATATGCGGGAATGAGTGGAAATGGAATACAATTCTAACTTCTTATTCATGCTTACCAAACATGATGTGTTTTTGGATGTTGGAAATGTCATTCTCACTTATCATCAATTCCCACTTAATGTGGGAATTGCTATTCCCAATGAGTTATCAAGGAATTGATATTTCAACTTAAGTGAGAATGAAAATAAAAGAATAAATTACGGATATACCATTCTTAAAGATATTCCCACTTAATTATCTAATCACACCCAAACATGAGAATGGAAATGAGCATTCCATTCCAACATCAATTCGATTCCATTTCTACCTTCATTCCATTCTTACTTGACTCCATTCCCACGCACCAAACAAGGGTAAGAATCCAAATATTTTTCCTAGAAAAATCTTAAGAACTCATTAGATTCTCACTATAATTATTAAAAAATATCAAATAAAGTAGAGAGAATTCAAGATAATATTTTGGGTAATTTATATAAATAATTTTTTAAGAAAGCACAAGTATTTTTGTAATAGGAAAGTTTTTTATTTTCTCAATCTTTACATGTTATATGTTTTTTATAGTGTCTTATGTTCTATTAATATTTTAAAGAGAGACACATGTGAACCAAAAGCCCTCTTAATAAAAATCAGTAAACAAATGATATCAAATTAATAAATAACAAAAAATGATAAGTTCATCATTAATATTTTAAGAGGAAGACTAATTCATCAACTTTAAATATAATTTGACACAGATATAATTTTACATATATGATTTTAGGATTAATTTTAGAAGAACCCCTCAACTATGAGGATTTCTTAGAAAACTCCTGTCAATTATTTTAATTTGAGAAAACCACCTTAAAATTTTGGGCATATTATAGATTACCCCACTCAACTTTGAAAATTAGAGAAAACCCCTCAATCACAAAACCCCCCTAATCTTTCACAGTTTTCTCATGAAACCTCTCTTATGTCATTTCAAACGTAAAATAAGTGAAATACCCTTTTAAAAATTAACCTGTTTGATTATCAAGAAACTCCCAAGCGGTAAAAAAAACTATTTTTAATTTATAATGTTTTTTGCTCTCTTTTTCCTCTCTTTCTCTTATCCTAAAAATCAGTATAATTTTTTTTTTATGATTGAATGTTGTTATGGTCTTTTCTTAGTTACCTACCTGTCATGTGACATGCTAGACCTAACAAACTTTAGCTTTAAGGGTGTAAAGTGAGAAGAGTTCATGGGGATTTCTCAACTTTTCAAACTTGAGGGGTTATCTACAATAAGCTCAAATTTGAGGGGTTTCTCAAATTAAAATCATTGAGAGGGTTTTCTGAACACACTCCATATTTGAGGTGGTTAAGTGAGGAAAGTTTAAGGGGTTATCTTAAATTTTTAAAATTGTGGGGTTATCTATAATATGTCAAACTTAAGGGGTTTTCTTAAATTAAAATAGTTGTCATTTTAATTAAAATAGTTGAGGAGGGTTTTCTAAAATTAATTTCATAATTTTATGTAGAGATGCTCTTGACATGAGTTTTTTATTTTAATTTCTATATTTAATTATATAATTATGAGATTTTGTTTAATTATGGATAGTTATAATTTGATAAGAATTAAAAATATTTAATTAACTAAAAATTTCTATTTAAGGATTATTTAATTTGATGAGAATTCTTAGATGAATATATGATTAAGTGTCCATATGTCATCTTTTAATAGAATAAACTGATAAAGAGACATGTGGATACTTATGATATGACACATGTCAATTTTTTGTGCCTCTAAGAATTCCACCAATTTCTCTTTATATATAAAGGAAGGATTCGACAACTTGATAACTCAAAATGTTAACTTTGTTTCTCATTTTTCTCAAACTCAAAAACTAAAATTTAGTAAGAAAATGTGTATGCAGTTGTCTTGAACAAGAGTATCTTTCACCTCTTTGCACTTTGGGGGTGTCAAATTGTAAAACTAGAATTTCATTGTATCAAAGATCAACAAGAGTAAAATTTTGGGGCGCTAAAATGCCACAAAAAAAAAACTAAAAATGAATATAGTTACAGAAAACTACTGTACAAAATTTTAATTCTTTTGGATGGAAAATGAATTTTATTAAAGAGAGTGTTGGCTACAATCAGTAGCTAAAAGATGCCCAATGGTAGGTGAAGCATCTTCAAGCCATATAGAATATTCACCCACACTACATTATGTCATCCTTGCTAGTGCATTTGCTACCCCATTACATGTTCTAGGTACCACATGACAGCAAAAGTAGTTAAAGTTTGATGTCAACTCTCTAATATCTGTGTATGTAAATTTTTCATTAAACCATGATTGATAGAATTTAAATATACAAGTATGAATTTTGGATATTTTTATCTTTATTATTTTTAGATTTAAGTTTTATTAGTTCTCGATTGGTAAGTTATAGCTATTGATATTTTAGACTTTTGACAATTATAAAACAGTCAAAATAGTTTTCTGGTATGTGATGCTTTTCTAGATTTAAAATTTTATGATATTCTTCTCTAATAAATAAAATTTATTTTAATTTTCTACCGAACTCCTAATGGTTCATGATAGTTTTGCATAATTTACCTTTATGATCAATAAAACCTCTTCCACGCTTAGATTATTGCATTATATTTATCTTAGTATGAGCCAACATCGCAATTTGTAATATTTTTTTTAGCAAAACTCTTCTTATTTTCCTTTTGTACCATCGTAACTAATATTGGACATGGATTTCTCCTCTAATTCTAAGCTTTTTCCAATAGCCAATTAGGTACATATATCTAATGAGAGAGTAGGTGGGTTCACTCGACAATCACTCAACATGCTCCTTACAACAGAGGGCTGCATGCCAAAAGAAAAAGAAAGTAGAGAAGCTGGAACCCTCTAATTTGTATACTAAATCTAAAGCTACTTTGATTATAAAATATTTCTTTCATTTATAATCTTGACTAACTTGAGCACCGGAGGGGCATTGATCAGAAGAGTAATTCTTTTTGGACCCAAAATATAGGACCACTCCATGGGACAGGTGATGTGGCAGTAAATCTGTGTCATTCAATTTCTAAGCTGGATAATTAAAGAAGGAAATGCAAGGGTAATTGTGGAATTAGAAAAAAAATAAAGGCAAAACGCTTCACATTAGCTCAGCTGAACCGATTGAACTTGCCTTCTTTTTTGTTATCTTTCTCTTGCAGAAAACTCGAAACCAAACCCATTTACAGTATATTTTGAGTAAAACAGATCTATCGGGTTATCATTTTGAGTATTGAGATCTTATGTATTTTTTTACTTCTTTAGTTTGATAATACTCAACCATAAAGAAGAAATTGATGATCCATCCAACGGATCTGTTCATCTATCTCCAGATTTCATTTGGGAAATCAAGCTCATTCTTCTTGAAAATTTGGGAATTTTCTTGGTTTGCTATCTCAATAATCTTTATCCAATTTCAATGGCATGATAAAAAATGGAACCTTATCAAATTTGTTGCCGGCCATGATTTTGAATAAGCTCGATCGACTTCAAAGTTGCAACCATGATAGGAGGGCTTTTGCATGGAACACTGGAGAAGTAGCTCAACACGTCGTCGGCGATTTGAGAAGCAAGCAACATTGATGGACAATAATTGGGGGAAAATGATGAGCGATTATTTGGGTTGGGATTAGATGAGATCGAAACGACTTATAAAGACAAGAATACCCCTATTCCCTTATTAAAGTTCGCATTAATTATGCCCAGCTAATCATAATTAATAGACACATAAGCACACCACATCACGGGTCCCTTGAATCTGTCCCCTTTTTGGGTCTTGCTAGCAGTACTCTTGATCAGAATGCTTTGACCACCCTGAAGCCACGAGCCACCTAATAGGACAGTCAAGAAGCAAACCCACTCCGAGGGAATTTAACAATAATTAATTGGCATGCCTGCTTCCAACAAAACCATTACTCATAGTAGTAGATGTTGCCAAATTTAAACATGGTTAGTTCACTCCAACATCTCACCAGGTACATGATGCATTAATTACAAAAGGGGGCTTTTATCTTTGAGTACTGGAATCTTAACTGATCCATATACATACAATTAAAAAACTTACTCTGGAAGGAGAACATATAAATTTTGTGTTCATGTTTATCTCATTTCATTACTCATGCATTCAATATGCCTACAAAATCATCAAAAAATCATTCTCATCATCAACTATGCACCAGCAAGACAATTCATCTTTAACTAATTAAGAACACATCATGGAAGTATCACATAACTTCAACCCCAGGTCTACTCCATGCCACCAAGAGGTTCAACATACACTGTTAACCTTATATAACAAGTTTAATTCCAAATCTTGAAATTATGCATGTTACCTGTAAAAGGGAAAAAGGGGGGAAAAAAGGAAAAAAGAAGGTAAAAAAAAGAGAAAACATATGTGCACCCATGTGGAAATGCTTGATGAAGCATGCTCTCCCAAGAATAAAAATTAAAAGATTTAGCTATATTCTATTTCATAATATAGCTAATTAATATGAAACCATACAAGCCTAGGATGTAACTCCTCTCCAATATGAACTCAGCATGCACATATATGATACAGAATACACAGAAAAAATTAAAATGTTGAAAAAATGTTTATCTCTTTTGTGGTTAGTTGGAGGAGCTCTTTTTTCGCAAAGTATCTCTCCAATGCTGCAGCAACATCTGAATCTAGTAAATTTCACAAAATATAAACCATTACAGAGTATTTCAACTGGAGCAACCACTTGCAGCCTCCTACAAGAACTAACTCTTTGAACATACAAACTTTACTTGAAATTGTTATAAACTCTCATCAAGCCTCAAATTGAACAAAATGAATATTAATTTCCAACGAGATGAGGGACCAAGGATATATACAAATATTTCATAAAGTTGCAATATAGAGCATCCTCTTTCATGAAATTCCCGCCTCAATCTCTTTTGAGTTGTGTTAACATACAGAAACAATTAACCATTGTCTTTCAACATCAAGATGGATGGTGAAACAAACTGCATGTGTTAATAATGTCAATAGAAAAAGACTTCTTATTAAAGAAAACAATTAACCATTGTCTTTCAACATCAAGATAATCCTAGGATCTTTAGAAGTTATATATGTTACAAAACCAAAGATTTCCATCTTTTATAAGATCCATTCGACTTTTGTAAGCTTCTGGAGACCAAAAGATTAATTTATTATAAATAGTCAAGATTTTTCCACAATAGTTTAAAGAAACAATTTGGAAGTTTAACTTGCTATAAAATATATGAAACATAATGATCAGAAACTTTGGCATCTTTCAAAAACTTTTGCAATGCAAGACCGTGAGGATTTAAGTCGAGAGTATTTGAATAAGCTACATTGGTTGGGGAAAAGAACCTCATTTTGAACTTTTATCGCCTTCTTTAGTGATTAGAATTTATTAGAGATTAGATGAGAAAGAATGTGATAAATATAGTATGAACAAAACTAAGGTTTAGTAATTGGTCTAATTTGTTGAGG
Organism: Asparagus setaceus; assembly: GCA_012295165.1. Classification (NCBI taxonomy): domain Eukaryota; kingdom Viridiplantae; phylum Streptophyta; class Magnoliopsida; order Asparagales; family Asparagaceae; genus Asparagus; species Asparagus setaceus. The sequence continues at coordinate 87,157,026 of CM022701.1, forward strand.
GCAACAAAGGCATTAAAATATTTTTTTGGTCAACCATTTTGTTAAAAACCCCTCAGCTCAAGATACGAATATAACACTAGGGGTGAATGGATGAATTAAAAATTGGGAAAGATTATTTGTCTTACTAATATTATATAATATTGGGTTAATTATAGAAAATCCATATAAACTTTCGGGGAGTTATAGTAAACCCTCATCAACTTTTTTATTACACTAAACCCCTAAACTTTAGGAGTTGTTGCACATAATGACCATGAACTGCTTTTATTTCACTAAATTTTACACAAAAATTTCTCATTTAATTTACAAATTAGGACCATCGATTCTAGTATCTCATGTGACCATCATGTTCCTAAAAATCCCTTAGTCCCCAAAAATTATCTATTATTTATTTTTAATAAAAGGGTATTTTTTTGGACTAAGAAAGAATTTCTGCCTTTTTTTGTCTTTTGCTTATAAATGACACGTCAGAGTTGATGATGCAAATATGAAAATGTTTACTGCAACTCTCCAAAAGCTCATGGGGGTTTTCTACAATTAACCATATAATATTTTAATACCTAGCATAACATATTTATTTATTTAATATAAAAATAATATCATAATAACTAAATAAAAGAGCAAAAACTACAATAGAGAGACAAAAGATCAAGGGATAGAATTAGGGAGAGTGTTAGATATAGTAGTATTAGGATATCTGCTTTCCTTTATTTTAGTCCCACATCGATTAGAATTCTAGCACCTCTCATCTTACTCTTGTATTTAAGCAGTTCAATACAATGAATAAAATAAGTCTCTTCTCTTCTCCAAAGCTCTATTCTTAACATGGTATCAGAGTCATCCTCCTCTACATCGAGCCGCCGAGGGGTTTTTGCCGAAAACTCCGTGCTTCCCCTCGGCAGCCTCGACACCGGATTCAACCTTGATGCACCGTCCCATCGCTCACAACTTCTCACCGTCATCTACACACTGCAAAACCCTAACCCGTTGTCCAAGTTAGTGTTTATCCTGAACCTCGTGGCTTCGACGCCAGCATCGACCTACGGCTGCCAATCAGCCGCTAAAACCGCTCAAGTCAAACTCCAGCTCCAACTATCCAACATTGTCGCGTTCCCTGGATCCATACGACCATCTCCGGTCATCTCCCAGCCCATGATCCTACCACCCTTGGCCAGATCTAACCACCCTCGGCTAGGTCCGATCACCCTCAACCAGACCAATTCCAACGTCGCTGTCACCACCCACAAACAGCTATTGTCAACACTTCAGCCATGCCCGCTCGAGCAACTCCACTCGACCGCTACCAGCATGCTCGAGACACCTAGCAAAGGCACTCCTTGGCAGCCCCCAACTACTTTACAGTGGTCCTCCTTGGAATCCCTACACGCCCCAGTGGCAACAGCTCTACAGAGGTCCTCCTTGGAATCCCTACATGCCCCAGTGGCAATAGCTCTCGCTCCGATTACGAAACCCTCAAGCACAGCAGTGCTCAATGGCCAATCGCGATCTCGATCATCGCTAACAACCTCCCTACAACATCCGCACTACGCCATCGTAGTCTGTTGCAACGTAGTCTGTTGCATTGCCGACCACTGCTGCCAATCACTACAGTTATCATCAGATCCTCAGACATCTTGCCGTCTGCCACCACCTCTAGTGTCACCTCACCTTGGCATCACGCAGCAGCGATGACAACTAGCAACTTCGCCTCATTGCCTGCAACCCTCGCTGTCTACCACCAAGTAGCGAACTTCCTTCGCTCACAACCTCCGCTCACAGTAAAACCCTAGCCCTATCCTCGCCACAGTGACACTGTTCATCCATGGGTTACCGTTCATCTGCTTTCGTCGCGTACATACAAGGTGTTCGATGAATTGCCTTAGCGAGATTTCTCCCTCATTGGCTAGCCTCTGGCCAAGCTTTCTCCAGCCAAGCATTTTTCACTCACTGATGCTTACAAATTTTGGTCACCATGCCTCCTCTCGTGATTGCAAGTCCGCCCTCTCATGACCACTGTGCATAATCGCCGACCACTACTGCAACATCATACCTTGCCGCTTGCAAGATCCAGTCACCGCGCCTTCTCCCGCGACTACAGGTCCACCCTCTCGCAACCACGATGCATGACTGTCGATCACCACTGCAATAACATGATCTCACCGTCTGCAATTCCAGCCACCAATGTGCTCCAATTCAACCACCTCTCGCCAAGCCATGCCAACAACCATCTATGCAAAATTTTACTCATCTTATCCAAACTCACGGTTTTCTAGCAATCGCGAGTTTGACGGGGGGTGTTAGATATAGTAGTATTAGGATATCTGCTTTCCTTTATTTTAGTCTCACATCGATTAGAATTCTAGGACCTCTCCTCTTACTCTTGTACTTAAGCAGTTCAATACAATGAATAAAATAAGTCTCTTCTCTTCTCTAAAGCTCTATTCTTAACAGAGAGAACTTCTCTTATTTTCTTATGTCTTTTGTTGTACAATTGCACCTCTATTCATACACAACTTGAACCTCCAAATAAGATATCTATTCACGACAATAATCAAGACATTAATAATAGAATCAATTTATGGTCAAAACCATGTGCAAAATGACATGAGTAATTTTAGGGGTGAATCAATATATTGTGACAAGTTGATATGTTGCCATATGAGACTATGGACATTCATCTTATAATATATCTATATTTATTTCAACATGTTGGCTCCTTTAGGTATTAACTTATCAGATTTTCTTGCCGCATGAAATTAAGGATCCTTTGCACATGTACCGTGTAAGGAGGGAGTTGAAATTGAAGCACACTCATAGCACACAATAAAAATCCATCAACCATGAGAAAAAGAAAAGAATTATTCTAACAAATTGTCAACTTTTGAATGGATCAGATTTGTTTCATGTGTTGGGAGCCGAAGAGAGGAGGATTAATGGATCAATACACTTATGTGAATTCAAGTCCGTTGATTCAAATAATAAGTAATTGTGAAGTTAATTTGTTAGATGGGTTTTCTGTTATAAAATTATGAGATCTGTGTTAATTTTACATTATTAAAACAATGAAGTTCAAGGTGGTTGTTGAAAATTTCCTAAATAGTTTCACTCAAACATGTGTAAGGGTTCATGAGGACATTACCCAAGCAACATATACAATGGCATTGGTTCAAGTGTTCCTTTATAAGAGTAGAATCTACTCATCAAATATCAAAATATATTTTAGCTGAAATCATAAATTACCTTGCATTGACATGATCAGTAGCGAAGTCAGGATTTTATCTCAGTGAAATCACTATATAGCTTATGAATTCATTAAAATATGTAAATAACAGGAAAGATGGCGATATGTTACATTAAACTTATCGTGCGGCCACCTGTTGATTTTGAGTTGAGCCAGAAAAACTGAGAACACAGAGCTCGTGCAAGAAATTATAGCAATTCACAAACAACAAACCTCTGATGCCTAATCAAGTTTCCATCAATAAGAAAATAAATTAGAAAGAAAAAGAAGAAGGAGGGAAATGATAGGAAAGAAGTGAAAAAGGAGAAGGCCATGAGTTTTGTATCATGACATAAATTTTTTTTGGGCTTATAATCCAAAATAAGCCAGTTGCCAAATATGTTGCAGTGGCTTATAAGTCAGTTTGACCAGTTACTGAACATGCTCTAACTTTCATATATGTATGTAGGTGAAAAAAGAACCTAAAGTAAAAGTTATGCAAAAAAATATTTTGTGAAAACTTAAATTTTTTCAACGCATGCACTCATCGTTGAATCACATATACTTCAATCTTCTAAAGCCTTTTTTTTTAAATGTATCGATCGAACTTGGTTTTTCCATAAACACTAACTGTAAAGTATAATCATTTTCGAGACTTGACAAATTAACAATGCAATATAAATTATACTATTAAACTTATTTCAAACATAATAAGAAGGAGAATTTTTTTGAAAATGACTTCTTTTTTAAAAAAATAATTAGCAAAAACGATCGTTTTACAAAATAATAAGTAAAATCGACATCTTTTTGGCCATGTCATCAAGCCAGCCAAAAAGAGATCGATTTTGTAAAATATTATTTTTAAATACACGAGACCAGTAGTCCCGTGTAATTAGTAACCCGTAATTAAGATTAATCTGATTTTTATAAAATGTATGGGACTAATAGTCCCGTACACGAAATCTCTCTCAAAGGCAAGGGCTCTCCTCTCTCCTCTCCCAAAATCGCTACTCCAAATCGAGGAGCTCACCGGCATCTCTGGCGTCGACCAGAAGCGCCTCACCGTTTCCTCCCGCGTCCACGACTCCCTCGCCGTCTCCGCCCCTGACCGCCTACCCGCCTTCGATTCTTCCTCCGCCGCGAATCTGCTGTAGGAATCGCCGGCTCTTTCAGTAGAACTTGCACTGCTCCGCTTGCTCACCTCGCCATTCTCTTTCAGGTCAGTCCTTTTCTCGATTTGGGTCGAGAAATGAGTGATCTTTAACCTGAGTTGAAGAATATAGTGGAGAATTTAAGGGCTCCAATTGATTTGTACAACTTTGGTTAATGAAACTTGTTTGTAAAGTTTCCAGCAGATGCTTGAGGCCACAGTATTGTAGGAAGAAACTTGGGTCATGAGGGGAGTGAGATGGAGGGAAAAAAGTGAAATTTTAATGCTACAATTTGAAGTTGAAGGAGCACATTAATATAGGCACGATTAGTAGTACCGTGTATATTAGGGCTTAAACAAAATTTACAATTAGCGTTCACTAATTACACGGGACTACTAGTCCCGTGTATTTTAAATTCGATATTTTGCAAAATCAACCTCTTTTTGGCCAGTCTTGATGAAGTAGCAAAAATGAGGTCGATTTTGCTTATTATTTATTAAAACGGTCGTTTTTCCTGATTATTTAATAAAAAAAGTATTTTCCAAAAAATTCTCCTAATAAGAAATGAAATATTTTAACTATCACATTTATAAAATGATTGCAGAAGTACACATCCATTCAAACCCAAACTCTAGATAAAACTTCATTGGAGTACAAGTTGGAAAAAGATTATATTAGACTTTAAATTACTGATTTTGAGCCTGCTTTTGATGGATTTTGATGTTGATTTTGGTAACTAGACATCCTTGATTAACTGCATCACAACCGTGATTAAAAATTTGAATGGTCAATATAACAAAGGCGAATTTCAAACACTTCAAATATTTGGGGGACTAATTGCAAGATACGAAGTATTGAGGGACTAATTGCAAGATACGAAGTATTGAGGGACTATTTTAAAATATGAAAGCTTTAGGGGATTAATTTCAAATATGAAAGCTTTTGGGACCAATTTCAATATGAGATTTTGAGGGACTAATATGAAAATACTCATATATCTAGACTTGTTTGTAAAAAGTCAGGTGGAGCCATGGCCTGCACCCTGGCCCCCCGGCGCCGCCACTGGAGCACATTCTAGAGAGAGAGAGAGAGAGAGAGAGAGAGAGAGAGAGAGAGAGAGAGAGAGAGAGAGAGAGAGAGAGAGAGAGAGAGAGAGAGAGAGAGAGAGAGAGAGAGAGAGAGAGAGAGAGAGAGAGAGAGAGAGAGAGAGAGAGAGAGAGAGAGAGAGAGAGAGAGAGAGAGAGAGAGAGAGAGAGAGAGAGAGAGAGAGAGAGAGAGAGAGAGAGAGAGAGAGAGAGAGAGAGAGAGAGAGAGAGAGAGAGAGAGAGAGAGAGAGAGAGAGAGAGAGAGAGAGAGAGAGAGAGAGAGAGAGAGAGAGAGAGAGAGAGAGAGAGAGAGAGAGAGAGAGAGAGAGAGAGAGAGAGAGAGAGAGAGAGAGAGAGAGAGAGAGAGAGAGAGAGAGAGAGAGAGAGAGAGAGAGAGAGAGAGAGAGAGAGAGAGAGAGAGAGAGAGAGAGAGAGAGAGAGAGAGAGAGAGAGAGAGAGAGAGAGAGAGAGAGAGAGAGAGAGAGAGAGAGAGAGAGAGAGAGAGAGAGAGAGAGAGAGAGAGAGAGAGAGAGAGAGAGAGAGAGAGAGAGAGAGAGAGAGAGAGAGAGAGAGAGAGAGAGAGAGAGAGAGAGAGAGAGAGAGAGAGAGAGAGAGAGAGAGAGAGAGAGAGAGAGAGAGAGAGAGAGAGAGAGAGAGAGAGAGAGAGAGAGAGAGAGAGAGAGAGAGAGAGAGAGAGAGAGAGAGAGAGAGAGAGAGAGAGAGAGAGAGAGAGAGAGAGAGAGAGAGAGAGAGAGAGAGAGAGAGAGAGAGAGAGAGAGAGAGAGAGAGAGAGAGAGAGAGAGAGAGAGAGAGAGAGAGAGAGAGAGAGAGAGAGAGAGAGAGAGAGAGAGAGAGAGAGAGAGAGAGAGAGAGAGAGAGAGAGAGAGAGAGAGAGAGAGAGAGAGAGAGAGAGAGAGAGAGAGAGAGAGAGAGAGAGAGAGAGAGAGAGAGAGAGAGAGAGAGAGAGAGAGAGAGAGAGAGAGAGAGAGAGAGAGAGAGAGAGAGAGAGAGAGAGAGAGAGAGAGAGAGAGAGAGAGAGAGAGAGAGAGAGAGAGAGAGAGAGAGAGAGAGAGAGAGAGAGAGAGAGAGAGAGAGAGAGAGAGAGAGAGAGAGAGAGAGAGAGAGAGAGAGAGAGAGAGAGAGAGAGAGAGAGAGAGAGAGAGAGAGAGAGAGAGAGAGAGAGAGAGAGAGAGAGAGAGAGAGAGAGAGAGAGAGAGAGAGAGAGAGAGAGAGAGAGAGAGAGAGAGAGAGAGAGAGAGAGAGAGAGAGAGAGAGAGAGAGAGAGAGAGAGAGAGAGAGAGAGAGAGAGAGAGAGAGAGAGAGAGAGAGAGAGAGAGAGAGAGAGAGAGAGAGAGAGAGAGAGAGAGAGAGAGAGAGAGAGAGAGAGAGAGAGAGAGAGAGAGAGAGAGAGAGAGAGAGAGAGAGAGAGAGAGAGAGAGAGAGAGAGAGAGAGAGAGAGAGAGAGAGAGAGAGAGAGAGAGAGAGAGAGAGAGAGAGAGAGAGAGAGAGAGAGAGAGAGAGAGAGAGAGAGAGAGAGAGAGAGAGAGAGAGAGAGAGAGAGAGAGAGAGAGAGAGAGAGAGAGAGAGAGAGAGAGAGAGAGAGAGAGAGAGAGAGAGAGAGAGAGAGAGAGAGAGAGAGAGAGAGAGAGAGAGAGAGAGAGAGAGAGAGAGAGAGAGAGAGAGAGAGAGAGAGAGAGAGAGAGAGAGAGAGAGAGAGAGAGAGAGAGAGAGAGAGAGAGAGAGAGAGAGAGAGAGAGAGAGAGAGAGAGAGAGAGAGAGAGAGAGAGAGAGAGAGAGAGAGAGAGAGAGAGAGAGAGAGAGAGAGAGAGAGAGAGAGAGAGAGAGAGAGAGAGAGAGAGAGAGAGAGAGAGAGAGAGAGAGAGAGAGAGAGAGAGAGAGAGAGAGAGAGAGAGAGAGAGAGAGAGAGAGAGAGAGAGAGAGAGAGAGAGAGAGAGAGAGAGAGAGAGAGAGAGAGAGAGAGAGAGAGAGAGAGAGAGAGAGAGAGAGAGAGAGAGAGAGAGAGAGAGAGAGAGAGAGAGAGAGAGAGAGAGAGAGAGAGAGAGAGAGAGAGAGAGAGAGAGAGAGAGAGAGAGAGAGACTATTTTAAAATATGAAAGCTTTAGGGATTAATTTCAATATGAAAGCTTTAGGGATTAATTTCAATATGAAAGCTTTAGGGATTAATTTCAATATGAAAGCTTTAGGGATTAATTTCAATATGAAAGCTTTAGGGATTAATTTCAATATGAAAGCTTTAGGGATTAATTTCAATATGAAAGCTTTAGGGATTAATTTCAATATGAAAGCTTTAGGGATTAATTTCAATATGAAAGCTTTAGGGATTAATTTCAATATGAAAGCTTTAGGGATTAATTTCAATATGAAAGCTTTAGGGATTAATTTCAATATGAAAGCTTTAGGGATTAATTTCAATATGAAAGCTTTAGGGATTAATTTCAATATGAAAGCTTTAGGGATTAATTTCAATATGAAAGCTTTAGGGATTAATTTCAATATGAAAGCTTTAGGGATTAATTTCAATATGAAAGCTTTAGGGATTAATTTCAATATGAAAGCTTTAGGGATTAATTTCAATATGAAAGCTTTAGGGATTAATTTCAATATGAAAGCTTTAGGGATTAATTTCAATATGAAAGCTTTAGGGATTAATTTCAATATGAAAGCTTTAGGGATTAATTTCAATATGAAAGCTTTAGGGATTAATTTCAATATGAAAGCTTTAGGGATTAATTTCAATATGAAAGCTTTAGGGATTAATTTCAATATGAAAGCTTTAGGGATTAATTTCAATATGAAAGCTTTAGGGATTAATTTCAATATGAAAGCTTTAGGGATTAATTTCAATATGAAAGCTTTAGGGATTAATTTCAATATGAAAGCTTTAGGGATTAATTTCAATATGAAAGCTTTAGGGATTAATTTCAATATGAAAGCTTTAGGGATTAATTTCAATATGAAAGCTTTAGGGATTAATTTCAATATGAAAGCTTTAGGGATTAATTTCAATATGAAAGCTTTAGGGATTAATTTCAATATGAAAGCTTTTGGGACCAATTTCAATATGAGATTTTGAGGGACTAATATGAAAATACTCATATATCTAGACTTGTTTGTAAACTTGTTTGTAAAAAGTCAGGTGGAGCCATGGCCTGCACCCTGGCCCCCCGGCTCCGCCACTGAAACACATTCTACCATAATGAAAACTACATAATCACAACCATTAATTATCTAGTCGGTGATTATAATTTTCCTTGAGTGCAAATTAGGAATGAGCGCAATACACGAAAGTATTGTGAGTGTTAGATTTAGATTGTATCATAACCGCCTACTAAATAATCAAAGGTTGAGATTAAAAATAGTGATCTATTCACTACTTTTTTGTAGTGGAGAGGATCCAAATTCGTCTGAGAAGGGGTCCCCCTGTGGGTGAAGTGTTCCCACTCTGGGTTGAAGGTTAAAAACTTTGTGATACCTTCTACGAGCGTGAGGATTTGAACTCGGTTTGCCACTCTTGGTTGTGGCTCCTCCAGCATGCACATGATACAGAATACACAAAGAAAATTAAAAACGCTGAAAGAAATATTTATCTCTTTTGTGGTTAGTTGGACGAACTCTTTTTTCACAAAGTATTTCCAAGGCTACAGCAGTATATGAATCACTTTATAGGCCTTATTGTGGTCAATTTTAGGCCTTATTGGAAACCGCAGTCAATTTTAGGCCAATTTGGTAATTTAGCCCATTACATAGTATTTCAATTCTAGCACCTCCTCCATTCTCCTACAGGAACCAACTCTTTGAACGTACAAACTCAACATGAAATTGTTATTAAACCCTCATCAGGCCTCAACTTGAACAAAATGAAAATAATTTTACACGATTATTTTCGTGGATTATATTAATTTCCAAGCAGATACACAAATATTTGGCAAAGAGCAATATGCAGCATCCTCTTCCATTTAAGTTTCAAGTTTCATTTCCCAGTTCTATAGAACTATATCCTTCCAACATCAAAAGACGGGTGATGAAACAACTGCATTGTCAATAACGTCAATAAAAAAAAAGGCTTCTTGAAGAAAAAAGAAAGAAATAAAACAGCTAGAAATTCACCTCTGACCTTCAAATTGATTCAAAGGATGATCATGATAAAAAAGAAACAGATAACCCTTCAATCTTTAGAAATTATGTTGCAAGAATAAATCCTCTTGTGGAGAGGCAGGCCCAATTTCTTCCTCCAAGCACCTCAAGCTATCTCCTACAGTACTAGCATTCCCCAAATTCCTCCCTTCTAAGATTTTGACATCACCATCTGCATCAGATACCGAAGATTTCCTTCTCTGCGACGAAGACGTCACACTTGGAAATGTAATCCATGACGGTGCTCTGAACTCGAACCTCTGATCCTCCAACTCACCAGTCTCAATCTCAGAAACAGACTGATTTGAGGACCTTTGCGAGGTTGGTTTGTTATGCAATCTACTGCTTCCAAGAACCACTTCAGTAGGTAAGATCGGTTGATCGTTGCATGGGCTGCCCATTAACAAAGCTAGAGCTCTCTCTAATGCGGTCGTCACTTTATCCATTGAAGGCCGATCCTTGCCTCTCATTCTCACACATTTACATGCTATGGTGGCGATTTTCTGAAGAGCTTCGACATCTGAAGGAGGTTTTGGTGCTGGGTCTAACATTGCTGAAATGTTCCCAGCTTTGATCAATGGTACTGCCCATTCTACTATGTTACCTTCTTCAAATTGCATGTCAATGGCTTTTCTACCAGTTAAAATTTCAAGGAGGAGGACCCCGAAGCTGTAGACATCGGATTTTGTTGTGAGGTAGTGAAGCCTGTAGTATTCCGGATCGAGGTAGCCAAGAGTTCCTGCTGGGAGTTCAGATAAAGGGGAGCTACTGTCAGTTGGGCCTAAGAGAGAGAGACCGAAATCAGAGACTCGAGCATTGTGCTCTTCATCGATTAGAATGTTTGAAGACTTGATGTCTCGGTGAATTACAGGGGGGCAAGCGTAACCATGTAAGTACTCAATTCCTCTTGCAGCTTGAACGGCAATTGTGACCCTTCGAACCCAATCCAATTGTTCTTTAAGGCTCGGGTCTTTACCGTGAAGATGTTGGTATAAAGACCCATGAGCCATGAACTCATACACTAAGAGTCTCTCTCCACCTTCTTCGCAATAACCAAGTAAGTTGAGCAAATGAGCATGGTTCAGCCTCGAGAGCAAGTCGAGCTCAGTTCTAAATTCCTTCGAGTTCTTCTTCATATCTGATGATACTACTATCGATCTTTTCACTGCAACAACTGTTCCATCCTTTAAAACCCCTTTGAAAACACAAGAGAAGCTGCCTTTTCCTACTTGTGACTCTTCTTTGAATCCTCCCGTAGCTTTCTCCAGCTCTTCGTAGGTGAACATTCGAGCTCTCTGAATCTTGAGCTCCTCAATATTATCAGGCCGAATTTTTATAGACTCCTTACGAAATGAACACGATCCACCTCTCCCATTCTTTAATTGACTTCCCCTACACCGACATTTCCTCAACTTATACCGAACATAAAGGCAAGCAACCAACGAAACCAAAAATATCAATACAGCTGCAAAAACAATCTCTCCAACAAAAATTGGCACAGAAAACCTCCAGGTCTTCGATTTGTTTCCTGAACCACAATATGTAAAACACTCGGGCGAGCTACAATTTGAGCAGTTGAACTGACGAGTTCCTTCTAGACAGTCAGTGCTGCAAGGCAAGCAAACCCTTGATCCCCGTGGCTTGCAAAACCGATCACCTAACTTTTCATGGTTAAACTCGAAGAATCCAGGGCTACAAGAACTGGATGTGCAGACCCCAGGAGAGACTGCGATGGGTAAAGACCAAGGGCCGCCGGTGCCCCAACAGCGAGGTTTCAAGGATTTATCAGCGACAATGCCACAAGTGAAGTAATCACCCGCAGCCATCCCATAAACCCTAGCATCTTTCGGCGGTGGTAAACTATTTGGCAGACGTAAACCCCAGCAAACTACTCCCAGGCCAACACTCTTAATCCCACAAGAATCAAACCTGCCTCCGACAACTGAAAGCATTGGATCCATCGGTACATGCTCAACGTCATCTCTATTGCCTCCTACACTTCTCCCCCAACAGAACACCTGCAAATTCTCCAAGACCCCGCAAACATGAAACCCACCAGCTGATATCGATCGGAAACTCAACCCTCTAGGTATCAAGCTTATGACATTGCTCCCGGTTTCATCCCCAAAGCAAAATGCCGATAAACTATGCTCAAACAGACCACAATTGAACCCCGAACCAGCTGAGATCGACGAAACTCTGCCCCCAAATTGATGTGAAGCGGTCATATTATATCCCCAGCAGTCAATTATAGAGATTGTCTCATGGATTCTTAGACCACAGAGATGGTTATCACCGGCACTGATTGAAGAATATGCAGCATTTCCTTCCATTGGTTGAGGGACTCCCATTTTGACATAGAAATTGCTCCCCCAACAATAGGGTTGCTTTGAATCCAAGAGAAGGCCACAAACAAAGCTATCACCAGCAGTTAGTCCTAAGAGAGGGAGCCTTGAAGGAGCTCCATAGACTATCGAGTTATCGGCGCCGAAACAGCTAACAGAATGAGAGCCATCTGAGCTTAGAGCACAAAACGCAGGGCCATTTTCACCATAGGAGACTGCAATTGAGGACATAGAGCCAAGGGAGGAAACCCTTATGAAGATTGCCAAGATCACAACTTGGATCAAGAGAACTGATCCTCTTCTAAAGACCATGTTCAATTAAGACCCAGATGGACAAAATTTGATGCCACCCTTAGATTTTTGTCATATAGAGCTCAACTTGGAAATGATGGTCCATGACTCAACATAGAAAGTAGCTTGCTAGAAAAACCCATCTACTTCAAATCCCATATTTTTAAAACCCAAATGAGAAAACAAAGCTGCAAGTTTCTAAATTTAGTAAGAAGAACTCACCAAGATTAGAACTTTTGAGGGAAAAAGCCCAATGAGCAGAATTCTTTGTGGCCTTCCGATTCTTTTCTCTCTGCTTGAAGGTTTTTGGTTGGGAGATTGTGAAGAGCAGAACAGAGAGAGAGAGAGAGGTGAGGGAGGAGGTGAGAGCAATAAATGGCATTAACTGCAGTTCTCAATGTGTAGGTGAGAGAAATAAATGCTCTCTATGTTTTCATGCCTGGATCTCTGCACACTTGTCCATCATTTCAAATTCTTCAGCAAGACTTATGCTTCATCTTTTTATAGGACCCTCTTATACACACTCTCCTTTTATAGAACATGCACTCACTTCCTCTCTCTCAACATGCAATGTATGTATTGTTTATACAGAGAGGTGTATAAATTTTTTGTTTTGAGTAATGTTATTGTTTGGTGCCTTGTATACTTGCTCCCTTGGAAATATACAATTAATATACACTTCTGTTGATCTTTGCTGTTTAATAAGCAGAGTGGCGGTTTTCTGTTGGATTCAGTTCTAATCCAAAGTGGATGAGGTCTAAGTTACTGAGGTAAGTATTTCAATAGGTGATGAAAAATAAATTCTTCCTTTTTTTTTTTCCTCCATGATATTATTTTACTTTTGTAATTTCTGGCATTAGCCCGTCAAACTTACCAAAAAAGGGTGCAAGGGGGCAGTGTGATCAGAATCTTGTTAATTTTTCTTCACTGATTTTGACTGAAGCTAAGATATAGAAGGCCTCACTCCTTTTGGCTTTATCCTCAAAAGTTATTTGTTTTTTTAAGGAGAGAAGGGCAATGTTTGTGTACTTCTATACAACTTTTGACTTTATGGCCTTCGGTTCTCCGCATCAGTACTTTTCTAAAATCTAACATACTCTTCTGGATTATGAATCTATGATGAGTCATTAAGCTTTGTCATTATGTCATCTGTAAAATAATCTCACATGTCCTCTATATTTAAAGCAAGGTCACTTGGCTTTTGTTAGGGGACAACAAGTTCATTTTTCAATTGAACTAGTATTTAACCCGTGAAAAAGTACGGGCGAGTCTCCGTATGGTTGGCATATTAAGCCCATGCTAACCGCGATCACATGTTCTATGTCGAGTCGAGTCGTGTTTTTTATACGTAATTCATAAATCTGTACATATCTCTCTATCTATAACTATACCTATTTAATGAATACTCATATATCACTAGGCCTATATTTCAAAAACATAGTTAAAGAACCTATTGACATAATAATAGTTAACAGTTTTTGTTGCTAATTCAGCATAAATAGAAGCAGATTAAACATTTGCATACAATCAGTATATCTAAATGTTCAAAGCAGCTCACTAAAAAACAATTACACATGAACTCAACATTTGTATCCTTAAATCAATTGAAATTTGAGAACTTAAAATTTTTCTTCATCGTCGATGACTTAAGAACTTTAGGCAAAGAATGAAAGCTACCTTTATCGTTAAGCGATCTTTTGTTAGATCATGAACCAATGCTGACACCTTGTATAAACCTAAAGTTCCAAAGATCATGTGTTAGAATTTCATCAATAACTCAATTTACGCAGTGTCAAATACTTCTAATAGTTCAAAAAATATCTTTCCAAACTAAGATCACCATGCAATAACCTTGAAAATTTAATCAAACTCATATCACAAAATCAAAATTTTAAGAGAAATACATCACAAAAGGGCTACCCCCATCTTCTTAAACAAGGATCATCATGCATTAACATCAAGAAATTATTGGGATTTATTATTTTTGCTTGATATCATCCATTAGAAGTTATATAAAAACTAAACTTTCTATAAAATCTGTGCATAAATGCCACTCATGAGCTGAAAAAAAAATAACAGCAAATATAGTCATATCAATTCAATACCACGTAGTATCTACTTTGGCATCATATAGAGAAAATGCTCACCATGAAGGATAATGCTCCACATGAACATGCACTTTAGAAATAACCCATATCACATTTTTAGGATTTTTTCAGCCGTCACTCTAAATCCACCATCTATCAACGTAAGCCTCTTCACATGATTAAGAGACATTTCCTGTAAATCAACAAAACCACATTAAAAAATCTAAACTAAAAATAAAACCATAATATGCAACAATTACCTCAAACATGCAAGTAAATGATACATTAAAAATGGAAATGTTATATAAGCTAAAAAGGATCAAATCCAACCTCACAAGCATTTGCAATCTTAACAAACAACCTTTTCGACTCAGGATCAATATTCTAACCCGGATGACTACAAAACTAAAATATAAAATTAATACGACCATTAGCAAGTGACCCAGAGAAAAGGAAATGAGTTTACATCACATCCAATCATTAATAATCTAGAGCTTGAACTATTTGGAAAGATTTTTACCTTTGTCAGATTTTTAATGTCCATGGATCTTAAGTCTAGAATTCGCCAATCGGTGAGAGTTTATTTCTACGGATCAAGATGTAATCACGTTAGGGAAGATCAAAATATCCAAAAATATCGGATTTTAAACTATTAAATTTTGAAAACAAATTTAAAAATATATTAAAATTGCTAACATACATTTATGCATCTACTTTTATGGTTAATCATTATGGTTAATCACCTAATTTAAAACCTAAACAATGAGTAATATTTGCAAATTATTTTAAAATTAATCTTTCAAATCATTGAAATTACTCCCTTAAAACTTTCATATTTTGAACTATTTCCCTCAAATTATTGAAAATGCTATTAGCTCCCCTAATTCTCAAATTATTTTGAACTATATCGATGAAATCAATTCATCCTTAAAAAAGTGAGTTTATGCAAATAACTAATGATCCCTAGAAAACCAAACAGCATCATAACTATAGAGTTACAAATAGCTAATGTTCTATACCTAATTCTCCCCCCTTCCACATTTTGAAGTTTTGTCTGAAAACGAATGGCAAGTTTGTACATTTAACTTACAAAATCTAACATATTCTTCTGGATTATGATGTGTCATTAAGCTCTGTCATTATGTCATCTGTAAAATAATATCACATGTCCTCTATATTTAAAGCAAGGTCACTTAGCTTTTGTTATGGGACCACAAGTTCATTTTCCAATTGAATATTCACTTCTCTATGTTCTGAATGTTTGCCTTGTGCTATGGACTGTGCAAACCAATTTTTCAAGATTGTTTTTATGTTCTCCATTTTTTTTACGGTTAAAAATAATTCTTTATGGAAGACTAGAGAATCAGAGATGGGATGGTAGTAGGGGAGCAAAATTATCCTATTCCGAGGATTTACCATACGCATATACATTAGAATGCAAATATGGTTATTAACATACTCATATACATTAGAATGCGTAATTATCCTATTCCGAGGATTTACCATACTCATATACATTAGAATGCAGATATGATTATTAACATCTATATTCAATAAGGTATAATTGCAGATTCAGATATGTAGTGAAATATTCGAATTCATATTCGAAAAATCCAAATATATGATCATACGATTATAATTGTTTTAAGAGGAAATTGACTTCACCTCTTCGAGACTTGAAAACTATGCTTTCCCCTCCAAATAAAAAAGTCATGTATTTAGCTTCCTGGACTTTTATTTTCTTAACGAGTCCCCCATGTCCCCACCAACATTTTTGCTTAACCCCAAAATACCCCTAGACCAAGTCATCATCTCCAACCTCAATCTGTCAAGCAAAATCAGCGCATCAAGCTCCAACAACAAATCGGAAAACCTGCCACCCAAAAAGCTTAGTTTTGTATTTTAATACTAACAGAAATAATTTTCAACAACAAAAAAAGAAAATAAAATAAAAACTAGAACATGATGATCTACAACACAAGAAATCTTATTCAATTCCATTGCCAATTTTAAGAACTTGACCTGAAACTTACTAGCATAGGCAACTACCAATCTTTATTACATAGATCCACAATGGAATGAATGACATAGACAACAAAATCTAAAATTAAACCTGCTCAATCGAATCAATTTATAGAGAATGAGACCCCAAATCTAAGTGCGTTTTAGCTAAAGACACAAAACCAAACAGCTCGTTCTCGTTATTGAATAAAAAAACCACATAATCAAACCCCTAATCTACCGCGCTCATTGATTACTATATTTTTATTGCACTTTTATACCTTCATTATCTATTTTATTGAGTAAATATACTTGTTAATTTCGTATGTTTTATGAATTTGCAGGAAATAAAGAAAATATCAAATAAAATTTCAAAGAAGCCCAAAAGACCTTTACATGAAGCCTGAAAAAAGTCTAAAGGAAGCTCACAAAGCCCAAAAGCTCAAGAGGAGACGAGTCAACAAGTCAGCCAAAGAAGATAAATTCTGTTACAGACTAATCGATGAGCCAATTGATTAACTAATCGATTAATTTCTAACAGAATGCAATGAATGGCTGATTTTGATTTCTTAGAACCCAAGTTTGATCTAAGGGCTGATATTGATTGTTATAGACTATAAATAATGGTAGAGAGTGAGGGTGAGGGTTATGAAAAATTTTGTAAACTTTATTTTGGAGAGGAGAGCATTTTAATTAGGCCTTCCACCAATAAAAAATAATAATTTTTATTCCTTTTTTAAATTTCTTCTTCTTCTCTTGTGTTGATGAAAATTTGCTTCAAGAGAGGCCAAACCCTTGTAATGTAAGTTTTATTTTCTTTTTATTTCTTGTTTAGAATTGCATGTTTAGGATTTAATTTCTTGCTTTTAATTTATGCTTTGTTTTATGCTTTGTAATTTAGGATTTATTTGCTTTTTATTCTTGCTTTCTAGAAGTAGTATGAATAGCTAATTTTCTTAGAATATCTAAGATTAAGTCAAGCTAGTTTAATTTCTATTTGAATTTTAAGTTGCTCTCTTTTGTGCTTAATTGATCATGCTTAGGATAATCAACTAAAATAATAATTGGTAGAAAAAATTTTGATATGTTATTTTTATCTTAAATGATTTTGATAGTATATGATTTTTAAGGACTAATTTACATTAGAGAATGAGTTATTTCGTTTATAACAATTTACACTCTCCTTTTGTAGAACATGCGCGCATTTGCTCTCTCTCAACATGCAATTCATGTATTGTTATATAGAGGTGTATAAATTTTTTGTTTGAGCAACGTTGTTGTTTGGTGTCTTGTATACTTGCTCCCTCAATTTGATTGCTATACGCTTCTGCTGACCTTTGTTGTTTAGTAAGCAAAGTGGCGTATTGGATTCAATTATAATCCAAAGTGGATGAGGTATATAAAATTTTGATCTTCATTTTTTATTCGAACCATTTTCAATAGTCTTGGTTACTGGGATAAGTATTTTAACATGTGATGAAAGAGAAAGTGTTGGTTGGTATTATTTACTTCCGTAATTTCTGGCATTAGCCTGTCAAACTTACCACAAAAGCGTGCAAGGGGGCAGTGTGATCAGGATCTTGTTAATTTTTCTTCACTGATTTTAACTGAAGCTAAGATATAGAAGGCCTCTCTCTTTTTGGCTTTATCCTCAAAAGTAATTTGTTTTTTTTAAGGAGAGTAGGGCAATGTTTGTGTACTTCTATACAATTTTTGACTTTGTGGCTATTTTGGTTCTCCACATCAATGCATCTAATTAGCACTGTAGTACTATTCTAAAATCTAACATATTCTTCTTGATTATGATGAGTCCTTAAGCTCTGTCATTATGTCATCTGTAAAATAATCGCGCATGTCCTCTATAATTAAAACAAGGTCGCTTGGCTTTTGTAATATAATCTCACATGTTCTCTAAGTTCTGAATGTTTGCCTTGTGCTATGGACTGTGCAAACCAATTCTTCTGATTGTTTTTATATTCTCCATATTTTTTTGTGGTTAAAAATAATTCTTAATGGAAGACTAGGGAATCAGAGGTGGGATGATAGTTGGGGTGCACAAAAATATTCGTATCCAAGGACTTATATGTATCCGTGTCCGTCAGAATAGAGATATGGTCACTAATATCTGTCTTCGGTAGGATATCTTCGGTAGGATATTGTTACAAATTCAGATATGTAGTGAAATATTCCGATCCATATCCGAGATATCAAAATTTATATTGGTCATACAATTGTAATTGTTTTAATCATGAGATTAATAGATTTGAGGTTGATTTTAATGGTCAAGAGATTTAATTTTAGCTTTTCAGATATAATGAACATAGTAATGAACTCTCTTGTGTCATAGGAACTATATTCTTTTTAATATTATATAATTTTCGCATATCCGTTTTATATTCACTTGCCATAACTGTATCCGAATGTTCGTAGTATTGGATATGGATGTTCCTTATCGATGCATATCTATATCTATATCCGTGATTGATAAGCGAATATGAATATGATAAGTATTATATCCAAGCCGTATCTGAACTGTTAACGCTCTTACATGGTTGCCTCTGCCACAGACACAACTATGAGTTAATCCACGGGAAAAGTAACATCTAGGACAATCTATTTCTTCACAACCGCTGTAATTAACATTGAATTGGTTAGCTTCCATGCAATAAGCCTGACAAAAACAACACCAACATTAGAAAATTGGACGAAAGAAACATGTAAAAGTAGTATAATCTAATTAAGTTTTTAAAATTTAAGAAAAGGTTAATTGCACATAGATCCTTTGCAGTATCGATGTTTTGAACTTACCACACCTTTCATTTCATTGTTACAGACAAGCCCAGTAAAATATTGATAGATATTGCTCATGGGTGAAATTATTGAGTCTATCTGAGGAGAAAGGGGTCAAAAGAAATTTAACCCAGAGGGTCAATCTGCAACAATGAAACTGTAGAGGTTGTAAGTTACATTGTTACTAAAATGGGTCTAAGTACCGTTAGCCCTTAAGGTCCCGTTTGACAAAGGGTAAAGCGAGGAGTTAAGGAGAGTTAACCCCTCTTTAGCCTACCAAACACAAAAAATTTATACATAGCGTAAACTGTGTTAATCCCTCCTAATTTGCCAAAAACAAAAATAGGAGAGAGTTTACAAATCTCTTTAGGGATATTAAAATGAGTTTAACTTCTCAAAACGAATGGTTTACAAATCCACCTATTTAGACGAGTTAAGAGATAACCTTTCTATTTATAATTTAAAAAAAAGTGGCTATAATTATTTTCATTCGCAAACACAAAAAGTGGTCATAAGGATTAAAATAAACTAACCTAACGAATTAATGAATTTAACCCTTCCAATTAACAAAGGAGTTAACTATGTTAACACTTCTCCTTAATCTGTTCTCCTAAAACTTTTGCGAAACGGGAAAATGAGGAAGGACGAAGAATAAATAGAGACTCACCATTTTTGACTTGTGAGGACTTCAGAGAGGCATATGACTATACTAATGGCAGGTTGGGACCCTCTCAACAAAGAGTATAGAAATCGAAGCCTAAACTTTGATCTTTAATTAGGAGTTATGTTAATCTTTATCAGCAACAACATAATAATAAGGCAAATTTATATTGACCCCAAAAACATGTCACCTGTTCAAGTCATGCGGTAACAGTTATTAAAACGGGACTTGATTTATAGCATGGGTGTCCATCCGGGCCGGCCCGGCTTGGAAAACCGGGTCCGGGCCGGGCAAAACCGGAGCCCGGGCCCAGGTGCCCGGCAGGCTGGCCCTGACCCGGCCTCGAAGGTCGGCACGGCAGGGCGGTTTTTATTAAAAATTTTAAAAAAATTTTTAAACTATTTTTAAATTTGAAATTTTATATTGAAAATTTTACACAAAATTTTAATAAAAATAATAATATTATTAATCACTTGAAATTACATAAATTACAAATATAAAAAATTAACAAAATGACAGATGTTAAAAATAACTTCTTTATTAATAATCAGTAAATCCTTTACAAGTATAAATTTATTTCGGAATTCGTCAGATCACAATAGATGATTACATCCCAACTAGGTTGGCACCTACTCACCTATATCACTATCATTTGCAACCGATTCCAAAATAATTTATTACAAATCTTCGCTAAGAAATAAAATTATAATTTGATGAATATTGTTTTAATCATGAGATTAATAGATTTGAGGTTGATTTTAATGGTCAAGAGATTTAATTTTAGCTTTTCGATATAATGAACATAGTAATGAACTCTCTTGTGTCATAGGAACTATATTCTTTTAATATTATATAATTTTCGTGATATCCGCTTTATATTCACTTGCCATAATCGTATCCGAATGTTCGTAGTATTGGATATGGATGTTCCTTATCGATGCATATCTATATCTATATCCGTGATTGATAAGCGAATATGAATATGATAAGTATTATATCCAAGCCGATCCGAACTGTTAACGCTCTTACATGGTTGCCTCTGCCACAGACACAACTATGAGTTAATCCACGGAAAAGTAACATCTAGGACAATCTATTTCTTCACAACCGCTGTAATTAACATTGAATTGGTTAGCTTCCATGCAATAAGCCTGACAAAAACAACACCAACATTAGAAAATTGGACGAAAGAAACATGTAAAAGTAGTATAATCTAATTAAGTTTTTAAAATTTAAGAAAAGGTTAATTGCACATAGATCCTTTGCAGTATCGATGTTTTGAACTTACCACACCTTTCATTTCATTGTTACAGACAAGCCCAGTAAAATATTGATAGATATTGCTCATGGGTGAAATTATTGAGTCTATCTGAGGAGAAAGGGGTCAAAAGAAATTTAACCCAGAGGGTCAATCTGCAACAATGAAACTGTAGAGGTTGTAAGTTACATTGTTACTAAAATGGGTCTAAGTACCGTTAGCCCTTAAGGTCCCGTTTGACAAAGGGTAAAGCGAGGAGTTAAGGAGAGTTAACCCTCTTTAGCCTACCAAACACAAAAATTTATACATAGCGAATCTGTGTTAATCCCTCCTAATTTGCCAATGGTCACCGAGGTGACCGTTGTAGCTAGCCGGGCCGGGCTTAGCCCGATTTTTTGCCCTACCCGGTCTGACGGCCGGGCCCGGGCCGGGCGCCGTCGACTCAGCCCGTGCCCGGGCCAGGACAGTCTGGCCCGGATTTCCGGGCTGGGCCGGGTCCTGGCCCGGTCGGGCCCGGGCCCATGGGCTTTTTGGACACCCCTAAGCAGGACGTAATTTCTTTTTGAGAATTTTTTATAATTTTTAATTCTTGAGGGTGTTTTTTATAATTTTTTAAACTTTTAGGTGTTTTTTACAAATCTCAAAATTTTAAGGGGCTGCTAGTAATTTCCTGAATTATCTATGTTGGTTATTAGTTTACCTATAGTTATGTAATTTTGGACTTTAATATTTTTTTTTGTAATTGTTAAAACTTTTGAGGATGTTTTTAAAAGAATATTCATCTAAATGGGCAAATGGGCGGGTAATAGCCTGCCCATTTATGACTCATTTATCTTTAATAGAAATAATACACACTCATTTATGACCCATTAAACTAAATGGATGGGTTTGGATGAGTCATTTAGTGGGTGGGTATGGGTGGGCAAGTGAGTTTGAGTCAATTTTGCCATCCCTAATTAGAGGATAAGTTAATTATTCATTTGTAATTAATTAAGAGATAAACTAATCTTAACAACCAACCTGCCAAGTTATAAGGCAAATTTATATTGACCTCAAACCATGAACCTGTTCAAGTCCTCGAAAGGTAATTAATTAAAATTGAATGGCTTCAATAACTGAAGGTTCTTTTCTTCTTCTTCTTCATTTTTTTCCCCTCCCTTTCTTGTGATGTTATCTGTTCCTGAAACTCCTTATTGAAGTATGAAAGGAGATACAATACGTTACGCTGAAATTGAATATGTAGTCTAAAACCTTGGTATACATAATACATAGATAAGTATTTATCATGAAATTGTCAGATATTTCTCCTCATAAGATAAGAGTGTATACTCCTCTGATTATGATCATACAAAACTAAGGCTTCATTTGGATATCATAGTGTTTTCCATGTTGAGTTTTCAAAAAACATAATGGTGTTGTGTTTTCCCCTAAAGTAATTTCAAAACACCATGTTGAGTGTTTTGGTCAACACTTATTTGACCTATTATAATATTAGTATTAAATATATTATAATAGTAAATATAATATAATATAATATAATATAATATAATATAATATAATATAATATAATATAATATAATATAATATAATATAATATAATATAATATAATATAATATAATATAATATAATATAATATAATATAATATAATATAATATAATATAATATAATATAATATAATATAATATAATATAATATAATATAATATAATATAATATAATATAATATAATATAATATAATATAATATAATATAATATAATATAATATAATATAATATAATATAATATAATATAATATAATATAATATAATATAATATAATATAATATAATATAATATAATATAATATAATATAATATAATATAATATAATATAATATAATATAATATAATATAATATAATATAATATAATATAATATAATATAATATAATATAATATAATATAATATAATATAATATAATATAATATAATATAATATAATATAATATAATATAATATAATATAATATAATATAATATAATATAATATAATATAATATAATATAATATAATATAATATAATATAATATAATATAATATAATATAATATAATATAATATAATATAATATAATATAATATAATATAATATAATATAATATAATATAATATAATATAATATAATATAATATAATATAATATAATATAATATAATATAATATAATATAATATAATATAATATAATATAATATAATATAATATAATATAATATAATATAATATAATATAATATAATATAATATAATATAATATAATATAATATAATATAATATAATATAATATAATATAATATAATATAATATAATATAATATAATATAATATAATATAATATAATATAATATAATATAATATAATATAATATAATATAATATAATATAATATAATATAATATAATATAATATAATATAATATAATATAATATAATATAATATAATATAATATAATATAATATAATATAATATAATATAATATAATATAATATAATATAATATAATATAATATAATATAATATAATATAATATAATATAATATAATATAATATAATATAATATAATATAATATAATATAATATAATATAATATAATATAATATAATATAATATAATATAATATAATATAATATAATATAATATAATATAATATAATATAATATAATATAATATAATATAATATAATATAATATAATATAATATAATATAATATAATATAATATAATATAATATAATATAATATAATATAATATAATATAATATAATATAATATAATATAATATAATATAATATAATATAATATAATATAATATAATATAATATAATATAATATAATATAATATAATATAATATAATATAATATAATATAATATAATATAATATAATATAATATAATATAATATAATATAATATAATATAATATAATATAATATAATATAATATAATATAATATAATATAATATAATATAATATAATATAATATAATATAATATAATATAATATAATATAATATAATATAATATAATATAATATAATATAATATAATATAATATAATATAATATAATATAATATAATATAATATAATATAATATAATATAATATAATATAATATAATATAATATAATAAGCATGTCGATAATAACTATATATTAATTATATTTAATAGATTATGTTAGATATTATATTAACACATCCTCGAACTCAAAACCAAGACACCAAACTTAAAACACCTAAAAGGTGTTTTAAAATAAGTGTTGTGTTTTTAGTTTGAGGATGATTTAACTCAAAAACATCATGGTTTCTAAATGCATGGAGTTTCGTTTTTGGCAAAAACACAATGAAAACAAGGAAAACACCATGGTATTCAAATGAAGCCTAAGTTTTAGATAGAGCGTTTCATCAGTTTGAATGCTTTGATGACATATAATCAAGTGAAAAGTTTTTATATTTTATGTTCATTGGCACTTACTCAGAAATCTAGAGTTAGGTATATAATATAGGGTTATTTTCACAAAAGTCCCTGAACTTTAGGGGTTTTGCATTTAAGATGGTATTAGAGCAACCCAGGTTCAAATCGTGCCGGCCACGAATTTAAAGTGAATTTTCTATAATTTTTAATTCTTGAGGGTGTTTTTATAATTTTTAATTCTTGAGGGTGTTTTTATAATTTTTAATTCTTGAGGGTGTTTTTATAATTTTTAATTCTTGAGGGTGTTTTTATAATTTTTAATTCTTGAGGGTGTTTTTATAATTTTTAATTCTTGAGGGTGTTTTTATAATTTTTAATTCTTGAGGGTGTTTTTATAATTTTTAATTCTTGAGGGTGTTTTTATAATTTTTAATTCTTGAGGGTGTTTTTATAATTTTTAATTCTTGAGGGTGTTTTTATAATTTTTAATTCTTGAGGGTGTTTTTATAATTTTTAATTCTTGAGGGTGTTTTTATAATTTTTAATTCTTGAGGGTGTTTTTATAATTTTTAATTCTTGAGGGTGTTTTTATAATTTTTAATTCTTGAGGGTGTTTTTATAATTTTTAATTCTTGAGGGTGTTTTTATAATTTTTAATTCTTGAGGGTGTTTTTATAATTTTTAATTCTTGAGGGTGTTTTTATAATTTTTAATTCTTGAGGGTGTTTTTATAATTTTTAATTCTTGAGGGTGTTTTTATAATTTTTAATTCTTGAGGGTGTTTTTATAATTTTTAATTCTTGAGGGTGTTTTTATAATTTTTAATTCTTGAGGGTGTTTTTATAATTTTTAATTCTTGAGGGTGTTTTTATAATTTTTAATTCTTGAGGGTGTTTTTATAATTTTTAATTCTTGAGGGTGTTTTTATAATTTTTAATTCTTGAGGGTGTTTTTATAATTTTTAATTCTTGAGGGTGTTTTTATAATTTTTAATTCTTGAGGGTGTTTTTATAATTTTTAATTCTTGAGGGTGTTTTTATAATTTTTAATTCTTGAGGGTGTTTTTATAATTTTTAATTCTTGAGGGTGTTTTTATAATTTTTAATTCTTGAGGGTGTTTTTATAATTTTTAATTCTTGAGGGTGTTTTTATAATTTTTAATTCTTGAGGGTGTTTTTATAATTTTTAATTCTTGAGGGTGTTTTTATAATTTTTAATTCTTGAGGGTGTTTTTATAATTTTTAATTCTTGAGGGTGTTTTTATAATTTTTAATTCTTGAGGGTGTTTTTATAATTTTTAATTCTTGAGGGTGTTTTTATAATTTTTAATTCTTGAGGGTGTTTTTATAATTTTTAATTCTTGAGGGTGTTTTTATAATTTTTAATTCTTGAGGGTGTTTTTATAATTTTTAATTCTTGAGGGTGTTTTTATAATTTTTAAACTTTTAGGTGTTTTTACAAATCTCAAAATTTTAAGGGTCGCTAGTAATTTCTGATTTATCTATGTTGGTTATTAGTTTACCTATAGTTATGTAATTTTGGACTTTAATATTTTTTTTTGTAATTGTTAAAACTTTTGAGGATGTTTTTAAAAGAATATTCATCTAAATGGGCAAATGGGCGGGTAATAGCCTGCCCATTTATGACTCATTTATCTTTAATAGAAATAATACACACTCATTTATGACCCATTAAACTAAATGGATGGGTTTGGATGAGTCATTTAGTGGGTGGGTATGGGTGGGCAAGTGAGTTTGAGTCAATTTTGCCATCCCTAATTAGAGGATAAGTTAATTATTCATTTGTAATTAATTAAGAGATAAACTAATCTTAACAACCAACCTGCCAAGTTATAAGGCAAATTTATATTGACCTCAAACCATGAACCTGTTCAAGTCCTCGAAAGGTAATTAATTAAAATTGAATGGCTTCAATAACTGAAGGTTCTTTTCTTCTTCTTCTTCATTTTTTCCCTCCCTTTCTTGTGATGTTATCTGTTCCTGAAACTCCTTATTGAAGTATGAAAGGAGATACAATACGTTACGCTGAAATTGAATATGTAGTCTAAAACCTTGGTATACATAATACATAGATAAGTATTTATCATGAAATTGTCAGATATTTCTCCTCATAAGATAAGAGTGTATACTCCTCTGATTATGATCATACAAAACTAAGGCTTCATTTGGATATCATAGTGTTTTCCATGTTGAGTTTTCAGAAAAACATAATGGTGTTGTGTTTTCCCCTAAAGTAATTTCAAAACACCATGTTGAGTGTTTTGGTCAACACTTATTTGACCTATTATAATATTATATAAGATATTTTAATTATTAATATAGTTTATATTATTAATAAATATTACTAATATATTAGATGAACTATAATATAGTATAATATAATATAATAAGCATGTCGATAATAACTATATATTAATTATATTTAATAGATTATGTTAGATATTATATTAACACATCCTCGAACTCAAAACCAAGACACCAAACTTAAAACACCTAAAAGGTGTTTTAAAATAAGTGTTGTGTTTTTAGTTTGAGGATGATTTAGCTCAAAAACATCATGGTTTCTAAATGCATGGAGTTTCGCTTTTGGCAAAAACACAATGAAAACAAGGAAAACACCATGGTATTCAAATGAAGCCTAAGTTTTAGATAGAGCGTTTCATCAGTTTGAATGCTTTGATGACATATAATCAAGTGAAAAGTTTTATATTTCCTTCATGAAATAATTCCTTTGGCGATTATTTCCTTCATGAAATAATTCCTTTGGCGATTATTTCCTTCATGAAATAATTCCTTTGGCGATTATTTCCTTCATGAAATAATTCCTTTGGCGATTATTTTCTTCGTGAAATAATCCCTAACCCTAGCCGTCATCCTTTCGCGATTATTTCCTTCGTGAAATAATCCCTAACCCTAGCCGTCATTCTTTTGGTGATTATTTCCTTTGTGAAATAATCCCTCTGAACTTGACCCTCGGATCAAACCTTACTTTGATCCCGAAGAGTAGTGATTTCGCTTAGTCGATTTCACTCACTTTGGCGATTATTTTCTTCGTGAAATAATCCCTAACCCTAGCCGTCATTCTTTTGGTGATTATTTCCTTTGTGAAATAATCCCTCTGAACTTGACCCTCGGATCAAACCTTACTTTGATCCCGAGAAGAGTAGTGATTTCGCTTAGTCGATTTCACTCACTTTGGCGATTATTTCCTTCATGAAATAATTCCTTTGGCGATTATTTCCTTCATGAAATAATTCCTTTGGCGATTATTTCCTTCATGAAATAATTCCTTTGGCGATTATTTCCTTCATGAAATAATTCCTTTGGCGATTATTTCCTTCATGAAATAATTCCTTTGGCGATTATTTTCTTCGTGAAATAATCCCTAACCCTAGCCGTCATCCTTTCGCGATTATTTCCTTCATGAAATAATTCCTTTGGCGATTATTTCCTTCGTGAAATAATCCCTAACCCTAGCCGTCATCCTTTCGCGATTATTTCCTTCATGAAATAATTCCTTTGGCGATTATTTTCTTCGTGAAATAATCCCTAACCCTAGCCGTCATCCTTTCGCGATTATTTCCTTCGTGAAATAATCCCTAACCCTAGCCGTCATCCTTTCGCGATTATTTCCTTCGTGAAATAATCCCTAACCCTAGCCGTCATCCTTTCGCGATTATTTCCTTCATGAAATAATTCCTTTGGCGATTATTTCCTTCGTGAAATAATTCCTTTGGCGATTATTTCCTTCGCGGAAATAATCCCTAACCCTAGCCGTCATCCTTTCGCGATTATTTCCTTCATGAAATAATTCCTTTGGCGATTATTTCCTTTGTGAAATAATCCTCTCGACTTGACCCTCCGGATCAAACCTTACTTTGATCCCGAAGAGTAGTGATTTCGCTTAGTCGATTTCACTCACTTTGGCGATTATTTCCTTCATGAAATAATTCCTTTGGCGATTATTTCCTTCATGAAATAATTCCTTTGGCGATTATTTCCTTCATGAAATAATTCCTTTGGCGATTATTTCCTTCATGAAATAATTCCTTTGGCGATTATTTCCTTCATGAAATAATTCCTTTGGCGATTATTTCCTTCATGAAATAATTCCTTTGGCGATTATTTCCTTCATGAAATAATTCCTTTGGCGATTATTTTCTTCGTGAAATAATCCCTAACCCTAGCCGTCATTCTTTTGGTGATTATTTCCTTTGTGAAATAATCCTCTCGACTTGACCCTCCGGATCAAACCTTACTTTGATCCCGAAGAGTAGTGATTTCGCTTAGTCGATTTCACTCACTTTGGCGATTATTTCCTTCATGAAATAATTCCTTTGGCGATTATTTCCTTCATGAAATAATTCCTTTGGCGATTATTTCCTTCATGAAATAATTCCTTTGGCGATTATTTCCTTCATGAAATAATTCCTTTGGCGATTATTTCCTTCGTGAAATAATCCCTAACCCTAGCCGTCATCCTTTCGCGATTATTTCCTTCATGAAATAATTCCTTTGGCGATTATTTCCTTCGTGAAATAATCCCTAACCCTAGCCGTCATTCTTTTGGTGATTATTTCCTTTGTGAAATAATCCTCTCGACTTGACCCTCCGGATCAAACCTTACTTTGATCCCGAAGAGTAGTGATTTCGCTTAGTCGATTTCACTCACTTTGGCGATTATTTCCTTCATGAAATAATTCCTTTGGCGATTATTTCCTTCGGAAATAATCCCTAACCCTAGCCGTCATTCTTTTGGTGATTATTTCCTTTGTGAAATAATCCCTAACCCTAGCCGTCATTCTTTTGGTGATTATTTCCTTTGTGAAATAATCCTCTCGACTTGACCCTCCGGATCAAACCTTACTTTGATCCCGAGAAGAGTAGTGATTTCGCTTAGTCGATTTCACTCACTTTGGCGATTATTTCCTTTGTGAAATAATCCTCTCGACTTGACCCTCCGGATCAAACCTTACTTTGATCCCGAAGAGTAGTGATTTCGCTTAGTCGATTTCACTCACTTTGGCGATTATTTCCTTCATGAAATAATTCCTTTGGCGATTATTTCCTTCGTGAAATAATCCCTAACCCTAGCCGTCATCCTTTCGCGATTATTTCCTTCATGAAATAATTCCTTTGGCGATTATTTCCTTCATGAAATAATTCCTTTGGCGATTATTTCCTTCATGAAATAATTCCTTTGGCGATTATTTCCTTCGTGAAATAATCCCTAACCCTAGCCGTCATTCTTTTGGTGATTATTTCCTTTGTGAAATAATCCTCTCGACTTGACCCTCCGGATCAAACCTTACTTTGATCCCGAAGAGTAGTGATTTCGCTTAGTCGATTTCACTCACTTTGGCGATTATTTCCTTCGTGAAATAATCCCTAACCCTAGCCGTCATCCTTTCGCGATTATTTCCTTCATGAAATAATTCCTTTGGCGATTATTTCCTTCGTGAAATAATCCCTAACCCTAGCCGTCATTCTTTTGGTGATTATTTCCTTTGTGAAATAATCCTCTCGACTTGACCCTCCGGATCAAACCTTACTTTGATCCCGAAGAGTAGTGATTTCGCTTAGTCGATTTCACTCACTTTGGCGATTATTTTCTTCGTGAAATAATCCCTAACCCTAGCCGTCATTCTTTTGGTGATTATTTCCTTTGTGAAATAATCCTCTCGACTTGACCCTCCGGATCAAACCTTACTTTGATCCCGAAGAGTAGTGATTTCGCTTAGTCGATTTCACTCACTTTGGCGATTATTTCCTTCATGAAATAATTCCTTTGGCGATTATTTCCTTCATGAAATAATTCCTTTGGCGATTATTTCCTTCATGAAATAATTCCTTTGGCGATTATTTTCTTCGTGAAATAATCCCTAACCCTAGCCGTCATCCTTTCGCGATTATTTCCTTCGTGAAATAATCCCTAACCCTAGCCGTCATTCTTTTGGTGATTATTTCCTTTGTGAAATAATCCTCTCGACTTGACCCTCCGGATCAAACCTTACTTTGATCCCGAAGAGTAGTGATTTCGCTTAGTCGATTTCACTCACTTTGGCGATTATTTCCTTCATGAAATAATTCCCTTTGGCGATTATTTCCTTCGTGAAATAATTCCCTTTGGCGATTATTTCCTTCGTGAAATAATCCCCTAACCCTAGCCGTCATCCTTTCGCGATTATTTCCTTCGTGAAATAATTCCGTTTGGCGATT
Organism: Asparagus setaceus; assembly: GCA_012295165.1. Classification (NCBI taxonomy): domain Eukaryota; kingdom Viridiplantae; phylum Streptophyta; class Magnoliopsida; order Asparagales; family Asparagaceae; genus Asparagus; species Asparagus setaceus. The sequence goes on from CM022701.1 coordinate 87,187,743, forward strand.
ATTTTCTTCGTGAAATAATCCCCTAACCCTAGCCGTCATTCTTTTGGTGATTATTTCCTTTGTGAAATAATCCCCTCTGGACTTGACCCCTCTGGATCAAACCTTACTTTGATCCTGAGAAGAGTAGTGATTTCGCTTAGTCGATTTCACTCACTTTGGCGATTATTTCCTTCGTGAAATAATCCCCTTGATCGTGTAGACCCCCCTCGTGTTGAGGAGATGAGATGAATGGGGGGGGGCAAGGTGGATGATGAGAAGAGGGTGATGTTTGGAGACGAGGAAAGTTGAAGGCCGGTTGTGGGATCTAGATTTGTGGGATCGGTGTGAGGAACCGAACACAAATTAGATCGATGGAGACCGGCACAAACCCGATGGCGGAACTCATCAAGAAGTTGAACCCGGAGGATGTTTCAACTATGATGCAGTTCATGAGAATGACAGCGAGAGAGGGCTCAACAAAGCCACCGCCCAAGAAGGTGGAGCCTCCACCTATCGACGTGAAGCTCGAAGGGCCAACGACATATTTGAGTTGGTCGCGCCGGGTGAGATATACCCTTACAGGGAGGAACCTGGAGGGATATCTGACGGGAGAGAAGACTGAACCGGCTGAGGGCTCCGCAGAAAGAGATAAGTGGAAGTCCACTCATATGTTGGTGTATATTTGGCTTCTCAATTCTATAGTCCAGCCAATTACAGCCACGATAGATGGCCTTGGGAAGGTGCAGGATGTCTGGGAGAAGCTGAGAAGGACCTATGATGGGGTAGGAAATAACCTGAGGGTATTCCAGATCGAAAAGAGATCGGCCACATTCGTGGAGAGAGGATCAGATAAGAGTATGCCACGGAACTGGAGCGCTTGTGGCTGGATCACGATCACTTCTCGTCCCTAACAAGTTGTAAGGACCCTGAATGCAAGGAGCGCGAGGCCTCTTTACAGAAGAGGACCATGTTATTTTTCCGAGGCTTGGCTCCATCATTTGAGCAGAGGACGGCGATACTACTAGCCCAGATGAAGATTCCATCTCTGGAGGAGACAGTCTCGGCCATGATACAGGAAAAGAGCCGACGTGCTGGCCAGGGATAGGTGGATTTTCGGGGGAGAAGTCAGCACTGGTGGTCTCAAACCCAGGTAACACTGGATTCAGAGGGGAGACTAGGCGACTTTAACCGCGAGAGGTAGGGAATCGAGACGATGTGCTCTAAGCCATCCAAGGAGAGGAACTGGATAGACGGACAGTCGGCCGTCGGCCGGTGGGGAGGCCGAGGTGGAAGAGGAGGCCATCAGCGAACCGGCTGCGGCGAGGAGGAGGAAGAAGCCGAGATGACTTTACCGAAAGCAGATCGAGCTCTCTTGGCGGCACTGAGAAGGAAACAGAAAATAGTAGACTACATGTCCGAGGGTGCATCTACTGCTTTCTTTGGAGGAGACTATGCCAGTTACGCTCTTCGCGCACACCCAAACAAAGGTATGAACGACACACATGCCCTTGCATCCATGACTGTCACTAGATCCACAAACTGGATAATGGATTCTGGAGCACCCAGACATGTAACTGGCAATGCCAGTGAGTTCTCGTCTTGTACTCACCTAGCAGAGCCAGAGAGTATCCAGATTGCGTGATGGTACAAAGACGCATCGTGGTCGGTAAGGGCACCGCATTGTACGTGTTCTCAGAACACTATCTAATATTTTGCATGCTCCTTCATTTCGTCACCGCTATCCATTAGTGTCATTATCCTTCAACTGAAATGTATTGTTTCTTTCGATATTCCTAAGGTGATCTTTCAGGAGAAGGGGACAGGGCGAAGACTTGGGACTGGCACATGGCGTAGCGGCCGTGGTACCGGACCGTGAAGGGATGGACTCACGACATCTATGATTGAGAGGACGGAGCAGAGGAACCGAAGCAGCGCAGAGGATGAGTTGATGCTACATCATAAACGGATGGGACATCCTTCATTTAGTATTCTGGGTAAAATGTATCCAACCTTATTTCAGAAAGCAAATCAACAGAAGCTTCAGTGTGATGCTTGTGAGTTTGGGAAGCTTACTAGAAGCTCTTATGTCAGTTAGGGTAATAGGAGTTCCTATAGTTTTGAGGTGATACATTCTGACGTATGGGGACCTTGTCCAATAAATTCTATAAGTGGATGCAAGTATTTTATTACATTTATTGATTGTTTTTCTAGAGTCACTTGGGTGTACCTGATGAAAAATAAGAATGATGTAGTTGGTTGTTTCAAAGACTTTCATAGGCACATCCAGACTCAATATGGTGCAGTGATAAAGGTGTTGAGGTCAGATAATGAGACAGAGTATATCAACAGAATATTTGGAGAGTATCTGTCAGCTCAAGGGATACAACACCAGACTACATGCACATACACCCCAGCTCAGAATGGGGTAACAGAGAGGAAGAATGGACATCTCCTAGAAGTTGCTAGGAGTATGATGATAGCAATGAATGTCCCAAAAATATTGTGAGGACAAGCAGTTTTGACGGCCGCTCACTTAATCAATAGGATGCCTTCGAGTGTATTGAATGGAAATCTCCGCGTGAGGCACTGAAGGGAGACAACGGGGGGACCCCACCATTGAAGATGTTTGGCTGTGTGTGTTTTGTGAAGGACAATAGACCATCTGTTGGGAAACTGGACCCCAGGGCTGTGAAGTGTATGTTCGTGGGATACTCTGGCACACAGAAAGGGTATGTCTGTTGGAGCCCAGTGGAAAAAGGCTGTTTGTCAGCATGGATGTGCGGTTTCGAGAGCTCGAGCCATACTACACATTGGGAGTAACTTCACCCTTTGGAGTCTCGCCCGATACCAGAGGTATGAGAGGAGAGGAGGAGAATGGTGAGAGCTCAATGGGGTCAATCCCAATTTCGGTCCCTTACTCAGAGGAGCAGGAGGATGAAGACAAAGGGGAGGAGGAGGAGACAAGGGGTGCTAGGCCTACAGCTCAGGGAGAGTTGCCTACAACTCAGGGGGAGTTACGTACATACAGAAGGAGGGAGAAGCAAATGGTGCCTACAAGGTCGTGAGGTGCCTGCTGCCCAATCCCTCATCCCGCCTCGCCCAACTCTTGAGAAACCTACACCATCCTCCACTTCAGGTGATATCATTCCTTCTACTGCTACCCCTCTGTCCACACCAGTGTCTGTAAGGAGGACTACTCGCAGTAATGCGGGTAATCCTCCTGATAGATATGGTTGGGATCTTGCTCAATTTATTTCCTATTCTAACATATCCTCTTCACATGGAGCATTCATTGCATCATTAGATTCTGTTACTATACCTAACAACTGGCAGGCTGCTAAGAAGGACCCAAAGTGGAAGGCAGCCATGCACGAGGAGCTGGGGCTCTCGAGAAGAACCACACATGGGAGTTGGTGACACTGCCAGCAGGGAAAAGAACAGTGGGATGCAAATGGGTGTTTACTGTGAAGCAGAATCCAGAAAGACAAGTTGAACGCTACAAGGCACGACCGTGGCAAAGGGCACCGCACATACGACATTGATTACGATGAGACTTTTGCACCGCTGACTAAGATGAGCACCGCTCGACACCGATCTCTCGTAGCAAATAGTGGATGGAAACTACACCAACTAGACGTGAAGAATGCGTTTCTTCATGGGGATCTAGTGGAGGAGGTGTATATGGAGATACCACCAGGATTTGGCACGTGACGCATAAAGGATAAAGTCCGCAGCTAAAGAAGTCTCTCAGATGGATTCAAAGCAGCCCCGAGCATGGTTCGACAGGTTCAGGAGGGCTATGATTAGTATGGGATACAAGCAGATCAATGCTGATCATACTGTGTTCTTTCAAAGAAGTGAGGGCCACATCACTATGCTTGCAGTGTATGTAGATGACATGATCATCACAGGGGATGATGAGAAAGAGATTGCCCAGCTCAAGGTGAGATTGAGCAAAGAATTTAAAGTGAAGGATCTGGGTCACCGATACTTTCTTGAATAGAGATAGCTCATGGAGCGGAGGGAATTGTTCTCTCTCAGAGGAAGTATGCACTGGATCTTCTTGCAGAGACAGGAATGTTGGGGTGCAAACCTGCTACTACACCGATCGATCAGAGGTTCAAGCTGATTGCTGAGGCAGGAGAACCAGTTAATCGTGAGAGATATCAGAGGCTGGTTGGTAGGTTGATCTATCTGAGTCACACACGTCCAAACATTTCATTTGCGGTGAGCGTGGTGAGCCGCTACATGCATGATCCGAGGAAAGGTCACATGGATGCAGTATATCAGATCCTGAAGTATCTGAAGGGTGCCCCTGACAAAGGGCTAATATTCAGGAGGAGTGACCATGTGAACATTGAGGGCTACTGTGACTCAGATTGGGCTAGCTGCGGAGATGATAGGAGGTCTACCTCAGGGTACTGCATATTCGTAGGAGGCAACTTAGTCTCTGGAAAAGTAAGAAGCAATCTGTGGTGACAAGATCAACAGCTGAAGCAGAGTACAGAGCAATGGCTGTGGGGGTTGCGGAGTTGATGTGGCTGAAAAACATGCTGGTGGAGCAAAAGCTAGATAAAGGGGCCAAGATTAGGTTGTGGTGCGACAACAAGTCAGCTATTAGCATTGCTAACAACCCAGTACAGCATGACAGAACCAAGCACATCGAGATTGACAGGTTCTTCATCAAAGAGAAGCTGAACAATAGGCTACTGGAGTTAGGCCATGTTCCAACTAAGGATCAGGCTGCAGACTGCTTGACTAAAGGACTTAGCTCAGTAGATCTAGCTAGAGGGTGTGACAAGATGGGCTTAATAGATATCTTTCGCCCATTTTGAGGAGGAGTGTTGAGAGTTATTTATTTAGTCCCACATTGAAAAGAGTAGAAGAATGGGACCACTACCTCTTGTATATATAGACCCCAATACTAATGAATAAAATTGCACCTTTTCTCTTGATTTGCCCTGTTTCTAACATTATATTTTAGGTCTCACTTACAAAAGTTTAAGAAAAAAGATTAAGTAGAAGGTTAACCTAGTCAATTCATTTTTACACTGTAAAATGACTAAATTGATTAAGTGGAAAGGTTAACCTACTAGTCAATTCATTTGTATACTATAAAATGACTAAATTGGCAAACATGTTAGGTAAGGTTTATCGTAATGTTTGTGCTCCTCTTTAGTCTTTGTGAATATAGAAAATTACTACTTTCTTTGAGGTATATTAGTAAATTAACTCCTACTTTGATGGTTTTAACACTTTTAACCCGTCTAGCTGGATGGATTATCTTAACCTTTTTGTATAGTTTTTACATTTATCAAATTAAAACAGATTAACTCATTCCATTCCATGAACCACTGTAGACCCGGATGGTTGCAGAGGTTCTAATATGGCTCCCACGGTCTTGGGTTTGAATATTGCGGGCTACGTTATAATAAAAAAAATCACTCATTCTAGTCCATTCCATGTGTAACTTTTTGTGTTAAGGAAGGGGTTAATTCTCCTTTATCCTACACTTAACCCGTTGCCGAATAATAGCTAGCAGTTTTTATATTGTTGATCTTAATTATGTTGCGATGAGTCTATTTTAAATATGTGTCCAATGATGTTTGCACATTGTGCTATGAGATCATGTTAAAGATCTCTTCCACTGCATCATATAAAGTTATAATCGAGAATTGAGGATTATAATTTTACACTTTGACGGTTTCTATGTTCTTTGTTTGAAGGGTGAAAATGGTGGACCGGGTGGTGATGGTGAAGGGTCTAAAGGCAGAAGAGGAGGACGTGGTGGTGACGGTGGATGATCCAAAGGAGGAAAAGGAGGCCGTTGTGATGACTATGATAGCAATGAATACGAGTACAATAGCGATGAGTATGAGAGTGATGAAGGTTGCCGAGGAGGAAAAAGAGGAGGAGGAGACGGAGGCGGTGGCCGAAGAAGAGGGAAAGATGGTAGGGATGGTAGAGGAGGTGGTGGTGGTGGAGGTGGAGGTGGAGGTGGAGGTGGAGGTGGAGGTGGAGGTGGAGGTGGAGGTGGAGGTGGAGGTGGAGGTGGAGGTGGAGGTGGAGGTGGAGGTGGAGGTGGAGGTGGAGGTGGAGGTGGAGGTGGAGGTGGAGGTGGAGGTGGAGGTGGAGGTGGAGGTGGAGGTGGAGGTGGAGGTGGAGGTGGAGGTGGAGGTGGAGGTGGAGGTGGAGGTGGAGGTGGAGGTGGAGGTGGAGGTGGAGGTGGAGGTGGAGGTGGAGGGGGAGGTGGGGGTTGGGGTGGAGGTGGAGGTGGAGGTGGAAGAGGAGGAGGAGGAGGCGGTTGCGGTGGTGGTGGAGGTGGAGGTGATGGTGGAGGAAGAGGAGGAGCTGGTGGTTGGTAAGATGGATGAAGTGAGTGATTGTCTAAATCATTTAAGTTATGTGTTTTGAGTGTTTCTCTACGCTTTTGTTTGTCTTTACCAGTGGAAGAGTAAGAAGTTGATGTCTTCACATTGTTACCACTTGAATAAGAGTCAGATGTTGTTGTCTTCACGCAAATTGTGGTGCCGTGTCTTCAGATGTTTGGGTTTAAATCTTGTTTTTCATGTTGTAAGTGTTGATGAATAATAAGATTGATGGATGCATATGTATGTCTTTTATATATGGAAATAATGCGTATGAGATGGCGGCTCATTTGCTAAATGAGCTACCAAAAGATAGTCATGTGATGATGTACATTTTACTAGTCACATCAAAAAGTGTGGGTCTCACCTCTTTATCTCTTGATAGCTCATCATTCTCTTTGTTTTATATATATATATATATATATATATATATATATATATATATATATATATATATATATATATATATATATATAGGGTTGGTTCCAATGAGAACCCAAATAAATGTGAGAACTAAGAAGTCAATATCAACCATCCATGATATAAAAACAAAGGCTCAGATTCTGTCAAAATTAAGATGGCAAAATTATAATTAAATAGACATTACAAACTGAAATAAGGGTAAACAAGTAAAAAACACAGAGATATAAAAGGAAAAAACTAACAAATCTTTAAACACCGAAATCACTTTTTTTCAAAAAACTTTCCATATTCTACTAGTTTACAAATCATAGGGGTCGCTCAATAATTTTCGAGAAATTATCTGCTGAGATTCAAAACTAAAAATGGCAAGGTTCTAAGGTTTGACTCAAGATGTGATCGAATCGGCTAGGAATTACTAAAACATTACTGAGAGATTCTGTCAATAAAACATTCAGATTCTGTAAACATCACTGAGAGATTCTGTAACTATAGAAGGATAATTCCATTAAATGTTGTAAGAATACTAAAACATTACTGAAAGATTCTGTCAATAAACCATTCGATTCTCTAAATATCACTGAGAGATTCTATAACTATAGAAGGATGATTCTATTAAATGAATTATAAGAATACTAAAACATTACTGAGAGATTCAGTCAATAAAACATTCAGATTCTGTAAAAATCACTGAGAGATTTTGTCAATAAAACATTCAGATTCTCTAAATATCACCGAGATTCTCACAATAAAATATTCGATTCTTTAAATATAACGAGAGATTCCAGAACTATAGAAGAATGATTCGTTAAATGAGTTGTAAAAATATTAAAACATTACCGAGATTCTCACAATAAAATATTCGATTCTTTAAATATCATCGAGTGATTCTCATTGTCTATTAACACCTTGCTATTTTTTAAAAAATACTGTGTTGTGAACTAGTTGATTCTGTTAATCTATTCTTTATGATTCTATAAGTTAATCAAAGTAATTCTGTTTTGTAAACTAGATGATTCTGTTAAATCGTAAATGAGATTTCGTAATTTATTAAGAGTCTGTAACTGATTTTGTGATCCATGATAAGCAGCAACACAAAAAAAAAGAAAGCAAAAAAAAGAATGAAAGAAGATGGGAGGGGAGAGCCGCCTGCAGACAAAAAAGGGAAAAAAGCAGAGAGCATGTGGGAGACGCCACTATGAAAATAAAAAAAAATATAAAATAAAGACGAAGAAGAAACGGAAGAGGAGCACGGAGAAAAAAGCCATTAATATCTTGATGGGATCCAAAATTTCCCTCTCTCGTTAGCAAGGGGTCATCGACGCGCACCCTCGAAGACTCGCTTCAATCAGAGAGTGAGCAAGGTTTTAGGGTTTGATTCCGGCTAGCCACGGCCTAAATTGAAACGTAATCAAGAAGGTTGCTAATTAGGTAAGAAAAACTATCTATAATGTAATTGATTTTATAACTAAAATGACAAACGTGCCATTTAGTTAACTTTTAAATTTAATGCGCTTTAATCACAACCGCTGATTGGTTAAAGATCTAAGGGTAGAGATTGTGTTCTTAGTTCTCATATTTGTAAGGAGTTCTCATTTGATCAGCTCATATATATATATATATATATATATATATATATATATATATATATATATATATATATATATATATATATATATATATATATGAGAATGATGTATATGAATGGCTGACTCATTTTGCTAAATGAGCTACCAAGAGAGAGAGTGGTGGGGTCCACACCTTTGATGTGACTAGCAGGTGGACCTCACCACATAGCTATCTCTTGGTAGCTCATTTTATTAAATGAGTCACCACCTCATATACATTATTTTCTATATATATATATATATATATATATATATATATATATATATATATATATATATATATATATATATATATATATATATATATATATATATATATATATATATATATATATAGGGATTAAGGAATATGAGCTAGCACTCATTTAGTAAAGTGAGCTACCACTCACTTACACAATACCCTACACTCAATGGATGTGATAACTAGGTGGGCCTAAAGACTATACCCATTAGTGGTAGCTCATTTTATTAAATGAGCCACCTCATATTCCTTTCTTCCATATATATATATATATATATATATATATATATATATATATATATGGGTAAGATAGGGTAGAGTTATAATACACCTAGGGTGTAACTAGTTTAGTTACACATACCTAATCTTTTACAACTGGATTCTATTAACCAAGATTAAATCACTCCAATATCATGTGGGGATGCATGAGATTTGTTTCATATATTATTTTCTTTTTGTCTCTTATGAGATTTGTTTTTAACGTTTTTACTTATTTTCTTTTTGCATATGCTTTCATGTTACGAACTAATTTAGCAGTTGTATAATATGGTTTGCACGCTTAAAATCGCAGCTTATGAAATTATATGCGTATAGAAAACGTTATCAGAGATGCTAAATATTTTCTGTGGGTGAATCCTTAAAAAATTATAATGCACGTGCAACTTTATAAAGATAATCTTGAATCAAATAATATTTTATGATGCAAAAGCTGCTCGCAAGTATTACTTCCGAACATTCAAATGCTAAAATCCAGAAAAAAATAGCCAGATTAGAAATTTTAGGAAACAAATCTGGTGCGATTCGCACTAAATATTAAACTTCTATAATATTGATAAATCATGGAATCCAATTGTGAGAAGTGGTGTGTGTAACTAAGCTAATTACAACCTAGGTGTATTTTATATATATATATATATATATATATATATATATATATATATATATATATAGAGCAAGGCTCCTATGAACTTAAGTTCATAATGAATAGTGGTGCACCAATTTTTCTAACCACTCATCTTGCTTTGGGATCCGTGAAAGATATAAAGTTCACTTTGAGATTTGTGCATCACAAATCTCAAGACAAGATGAGTGGATAAAAAGTTGGTGAACCACTATTCATTATGAACTTAAGTTCATAGGAGCCTTGCTATATATATATATATATATATATATATATATATATATATATATATATATATATATATATATATATATATATATATATATAGAGCAAAGCTCCTATAAACTTAAGTTGATATATATATATATATATATATATATATATAGAGAGAGAGAGAGAGAGAGAGAGCAAAGCTCCTATAAACTTAAGTTGATAGGGAATAGTCATCCACCAACTTTATCCACCAACTTTTCTATCCATTGATGTTGCCTTGGGATCTGTGAAAGATATAAAGCCCACTTTGAGATTTGTGTGCATCTTGATTTCACGCATCTCAAAGCAAGATCAATGGATATAAAAGTCGGTGGACACTCCTCCCTATCAACTTAAGTTTATAGGAGCCTTGCTATATATATATATATATATATATATATATATATATATATATATATATATATATATATATATATATAAGTTTGATAATGTATGAGGTGATGGTTTATTTAGCAAAATGAGTTACTAAGAGATAGATTGGCGAAACCAATACCTTTTAATGTAACATGTAGGGCGATTTCACCACATAACTATCTCTTAATAGCTCATATTATTAAATGAGTCGCCACCTCATACCCATGTGAGGTGGCAGCTTATTTTGCTAAATAAGCTACCAAGAGATAACCATGTGGTGAGACCCATCTTGCTAGTCACATCAAAATGTGTGGACCTCACCACTCTATCTCCTCATGGTAGCTCACTTAGCAAAATGAGCCGTCACCTCATACACAATATTCCCATATATATATATGAGAAAAATGTAGGAACTTGGTACCAAGCTCAAATTTTGTGCTTGGTAGTGATGTGTCTTATTCTCATCCACTCTCTAAATCATGTGAATGTGGTCCCCCATTTGAATGAGTGGATGAGAATGAACCACCTCACTACCAAGCACAAAAATTTGTGCTTGGTACCAAGTTCCTCCATATTGCTCTATATATATATATATATATATATATATATATATATATATATATATATATATATATATATATATATATATATATAGAGAGAGAGAGAGAGCAAAGCTCCTATAAACTTAAGTGGATATAAGCACTTGTCGATCAACTATTTTATCCCTTCATTATGCTTTGAGATTTGTGTTACAAATCAAGGCTATCTTTAAAATTTGTGCCTTGATTTGTATCACATGTTAGCACAAATCTCAATACAAAATCAATGGATAAAAAATTGATGGACAGAGAGTCGCTATCCACTTAAGTTTATAGAGCTTTACTCATATATATATATATATATATATATATATATATATATATATATATATATATATATATATATATATATATATAGGAAAAAGGAATATGAGGTGGCGGCTCATTAGTAAAATGAGCTACCCACTAATAGTGTATAAATGTACCACCTACTTTGTCACATCCATTGAGTGTAGGATATTGTATAAGTGAGTGGTAGCTCACTTTACTAAATGAGGTGCTAGCCAAAACACGTAGATCATGCCAACTAACTATACATGGCATAGAGCTTTTACCCCACCATGATAAAGTTTCTTTCAGATGCACAGCCAAAACACGTAGATCATGCCAACTAACTATACATGGCATAGAGCTTTTACCCCACCATGATAAAGTTTCTTTCAGATGCACAGCCAAAACACGTAGATCATGCCAACTAACTATACATGGCATAGAGCTTTTACCCCACCATGATAAAGTTTCTTTCAGATGCACAGCCAAAACACGTAGATCATGCCAACTAACTATACATGGCATAGAGCTTTTACCCCACCATGATAAAGTTTCTTTCAGATGCACAGCCAAAACACGTAGATCATGCCAACTAACTATACATGGCATAGAGCTTTTACCCCACCATGATAAAGTTTCTTTCAGATGCACAGCCAAAACACGTAGATCATGCCAACTAACTATACATGGCATAGAGCTTTTACCCCACCATGATAAAGTTTCTTTCAGATGCACAGCCAAAACACGTAGATCATGCCAACTAACTATACATGGCATAGAGCTTTTACCCCACCATGATAAAGTTTCTTTCAGATGCACAGCCAAAACACGTAGATCATGCCAACTAACTATACATGGCATAGAGCTTTTACCCCACCATGATAAAGTTTCTTTCAGATGCACAGCCAAAACACGTAGATCATGCCAACTAACTATACATGGCATAGAGCTTTTACCCCACCATGATAAAGTTTCTTTCAGATGCACAGCCAAAACACGTAGATCATGCCAACTAACTATACATGGCATAGAGCTTTTACCCCACCATGATAAAGTTTCTTTCAGATGCACAGCCAAAACACGTAGATCATGCCAACTAACTATACATGGCATAGAGCTTTTACCCCACCATGATAAAGTTTCTTTCAGATGCACAGCCAAAACACGTAGATCATGCCAACTAACTATACATGGCATAGAGCTTTTACCCCACCATGATAAAGTTTCTTTCAGATGCACAGCCAAAACACGTAGATCATGCCAACTAACTATACATGGCATAGAGCTTTTACCCCACCATGATAAAGTTTCTTTCAGATGCACAGCCAAAACACGTAGATCATGCCAACTAACTATACATGGCATAGAGCTTTTACCCCACCATGATAAAGTTTCTTTCAGATGCACAGCCAAAACACGTAGATCATGCCAACTAACTATACATGGCATAGAGCTTTTACCCCCACCATGATAAAGTTTCTTTCAGATGCACAGCCAAAACACGTAGATCATGCCAACTAACTATACATGGCATAGAGCTTTTACCCCCACCATGATAAAGTTTCTTTCAGATGCACAGCCAAAACACGTAGATCATGCCAACTAACTATACATGGCATAGAGCTTTTACCCCCACCATGATAAAGTTTCTTTCAGATGCACAGCCAAAACACGTAGATCATGCCAACTAACTATACATGGCATAGAGCTTTTACCCCCACCATGATAAAGTTTCTTTCAGATGCACAGCCAAAACACGTAGATCATGCCAACTAACTATACATGGCATAGAGCTTTTACCCCCACCATGATAAAGTTTCTTTCAGATGCACAGCCAAAACACGTAGATCATGCCAACTAACTATACATGGCATAGAGCTTTTACCCCCACCATGATAAAGTTTCTTTCAGATGCACAGCCAAAACACGTAGATCATGCCAACTAACTATACATGGCATAGAGCTTTTACCCCCACCATGATAAAGTTTCTTTCAGATGCACAGCCAAAACACGTAGATCATGCCACTAAAAGCTGAAAACAACATTCTCATTCCTCTAAGAGCAATTCAACAAAAGCCTGGTCCATTTATACCACACCACACTCTGGACCACATAATGTAGAAAAACAAACAGAATGATGTGCAAATTTCCATTGTTTCCTTGTTAGTGTACTATTAAACAAGACCTTCACTACATTCTTTTAGGCACTTTCCCTTGATTCTACACAACAGAAAGTAACATAGAAAAATAGAAGACATATACAACTCACCCTCTTCAGTATACATAACAATCAAAATAGTTCACTTTCACACTAAGCAATCTTATGCTTATGATTCCTCCAATGATGCCTCCTACCAACATATTTCAGCACCTCATCAACGAGAATCACCGGAAACGAAACCAAAATAACCAGAAACCACTCATTCAAACTCAACGGAACAATCCCAAACACCGTTGCAAGAAACGGAACATAAAGGATGAGAATATGCAGACCAAACGAAACCATCATCGCAACTAAAAGCCAAGGATTCCTCCAAGGAGGCATTCGAACCAAGCTATTATCCTCTGATAGAGCATTCAATGAATTAAACATCTCAATTGCTACCAGAACCGATAAAGATAAGGTCATCGCCTTTACTTTTCCGACGGTGAAATAATCGCAAGGGTCGGAAAAGGAAATTATGCGGTTGCCAGCCATGAATGGATCCGGCGAGAAATCTACCCATTTATGGCAATCTCCCCATGATCGGAGCTCAGAGAGGGAGACTAAACTATGACCATCACTAGTGAGATTGATGCCCATGAATGAGGGCTGAGTGTACCATATTATGAAGATTCCGACAGTGGCTAAACCGACATAGGAACCAATTACCTGTAGACATGAATGAAGAAATTAGCACATGTGACTGTTTTAGAACCCTAGAGTTTGATATTTATGTTGTTTCAGAATAGGGTCTTTTAGATGTTAGTCCCTCAAATTTTCAATGGCTCCATATTAGTCCTTCAAATCCTCGAAATTGCTCGTAAGTCCCTCAAATTCTAAGGGGTCTTGCAAATTGGTCCTTCAATGACCAAAATGCCTTTCGGCGCATGTTTTTGTGAACATAGGTTTTTTTTGCGGGGAAAGCTGAGGGGCATTTTAGTCATTGAGGGACCAATTTGCGATACCCCTTAGGATTTGAGGGACTTATGAGCAATTTAAGGCATTGAGAGATTAATATGGAATTATTGAAGAATTGAAGGACTAATATCTAAAAGACCCTTTAGGATATCATATATGTGATATTTAGAACACACAAGACTACACATTAGGATTTGCAACGGAAGTGTATATAATGGGATAGTTACGCATATGGGCGCGTTAACTTCATTTATTTAGATTTATAGCAACAATATTTCACTAAGTCTTCCTATAGGCTTGAAGATGTAAATGAGCATAATAGAATGTCTTAGCAAATATAGAATAGGGGTTGCTCAATGTTGGAGTTTTATAAGAAGTACAGTGTTTAAATGTAGAAAACATTATTGATTAGGTAAAATTGCACAATGGGATAACAATTGTTCTAGTAATAAATATGTGGACATTCAAATATTTAGGGTAACTTGCATATAACCACCCTCATCTATACCTTCAGCAGCAAATCAGCCCCCTCAAGCATTAACAGCCCTGGCTATTCATGAGAGAGAGGGATGTTATCTGTGAATTATCTTTCTAAAAATGACAATCATGGGGTGCTAAGTGCTAATATGGACACAGGCCACATATACCTTTTGAAGCATGCAGATAATACTGCTGGAAATGAAATTTCAAAATTTCAAATTTCAGCAGTAAACAAATCTAGGGATCAAATTGAGGAGCTGAGTGTTAATACCATGTATCTAAATAGAACCCAGGAATTGATCAGGGGATCATTGCTTTTCCTCGGTGGCTTATGCATGATATCAACATCAGCAGGATTGAAACCCAGGGCAGTTGCAGGAGGCCCATCGGTAACCAAATTGACCCAAAGAAGCTGAACCGGTATTAAGCATTCAGGTATACCAAGTGCAGCAATCAAAAAGATGGAGATCACTTCTCCAACATTAGATGATATCATGTACCTATAACAAGAGGAAGAAAATGGCATAAAAAATCCTTAAAAGTTAATTAAAACAATCACAAATTGATTGATAATATACCTAATAAAAGATTTCATGTTGTTGTAAATTGAACGTCCTTCTGCAACGGCTGCAACAATCGTGCTGAAATTATCATCAGCTAGAATCATATCCGAAGCTTCCTTCGCAACCTTAAAAAGGAAATCAAATCCACTTTCAAAATTGCACAGTGATGAGGAATAAAAAGATAAAATTATAAGAGATTGAACAACAAAGAGTTCAAATTATAGATTGAGATGATTTGGACATATACAACGGAGTTCAGTGAGTGGACCAATTGAGAGAAGTGATAACATATAATTAATGGAGCAAGGAGGAATAAAGGTAGGCCTAAGAGAATTCGGTTTGAAGCATTTAAGAAGGGATATGATAGTGGTTAACTTAATGGAGGAGATAGCCTGCATAATTGAATGGAAGAATATCTAGCAGACTGAAAACTTCAGGACAGCACCATTTGGTATTTAACTGTGTGTTAGTTGCGGATAGACCCCTTGAGTATCTCTGTTTTGAACTTACCACCCCTTTAGTTTTATTTTTACAGATATACGCCCTGAGTGAATTTTTTGACTATTTTACCCTCAGAGAAAGAGAAAATTACCTTCCACAAATAGGCCCCTCTGAGTGTAAGAGTTAAAAATTTCACTTCGGGAGTTTGAGAAGTAGTCCCTGATCGGTTGTGTGAGGACACATTGATGGGTTAAAATAGTAAACCTAGGGAACCAAGTAGTCCCAAATTGGTTGTGTGAGGACATATTGATGGGTTAAAATAGTAAAGCTAGGGAGCCAATGCAATCATGGTTAGCCATTTTTGGCGGTTGATTAGCCAAACAACTCCGGTTAAGCATATGCTTGGGCGAGACTAGTACTAGGATGGGTGACCTTCTGGGAAGTTATAGTGTTGCACTTAGTGGGTCCTAGAGTTTACATTGCGCCAAGGGGCGTAACAAGAGTATCTGTGAAAATAAAACCAGATGGTAGTAAGTGCAAAACAACGATGCTAAGGGGTGTCTATCTGCAATAAACCCTGTAACTTCATGGCATGAAATGGAGAAAGGATCTAGATTTTACCTCAGTTCCAGTGATACCCATAGCAATTCCAATGTCAGCTAGTTTTAATGCAGGTGCATCATTGACACCATCTCCAGTCATTGCAACAATCTCACCCATTTCCTTAAGAAGTCGCACAATTTCCTGCTTATGCCTCGGCTCTGCACGAGAAAATACAATCCCTCGAGGCTTTGACAAAATCTCAATCCTCCGACTAACGGGAAGAGCCATAAACTCTTTTCCGGTAAAACTATGATCATTTATATTTGTTGAGCTAGATAACAAGCCAATCTCCTGGCAAATTGCTTCTGCTGTTGACTTATTATCACCAGTTATCACCATAACTTTAATACCTGCTTCTCTACAATCGTCAATTGCTTTATAGACTTCGCCACGAGGAGGGTCCTATTAGTTAACAAACATGACAAAAAAGAAAATTAGAAAATTGAAGAGATGATATAGGAATAAAATATAATAAAGGGCTACTTGTACATAGACCCCTTGTAGTATCATTGGTTTGAACATTCCACGCCTGTAGTTTTATTGTTGCGGATAGACCCCCTGGGTTTAATTTTTCAACCCTTTTACCCTAGGTGAAATTTTCGAAGATATTGCCCATGAGTGAAATTAGTGTCTATTTGATGGTAAAAGAGTGAAAAAATTAACACAAGGCGTCTATCTGCAGCAATGGAATTGCAGGGCTAGTAAGTTCAAATTACAGATACTACACGCAAGCGGGTTGTTCTCTGTGCAATGCAATTAACCATATAATAAAACAGGAGACTCACTCTTAGACCAACAACACCGACAAAAACAAGATTGCTTTCTATCTCGTAGTAGTTAGCTGGATCAAGTAACTTCTTGTGAGCAGGATGAGACTCGGCATAGTAATCTGAGAACTCCCCCAAGTCATCTTTGTATGCAAACCCTAAGCATCGCAAGCCCTTTGAGCTCATCTCGTGTAATTTCAATAGTATTAGCTGCCTGCATGGCTCATCAATAGGTGAAATTGATCCATCTGCTAGTTGGACATGTGAACTTCTCTCCAAAATGCTTTCAGCAGCGCCCTGGAGATGAATAGATTAGATTCAACATACAAATTAAGGAAACAAGTGTAAAGATGCTAAACCTTATTTATTCTATTACTTGAAAATCCCCCCCCCCCCAGTTTGTGTGAGCTTCACCTTCAGAAATCCAGAAACGCCCTCAATATTTGGGGCGAAAAAAAAATGACCTCACACTAAAGAAAATCAGTGGAAATGCCCTCACGCCTAGAAAAATCAACAGGAATGTCCTAAAATTTGGAAACATACAAAAAAACACCCTCCCCTTAATAATTCAACTACAACACTCGTAGGTTTCGTGTCATGCACGCAACACTTGCACTAGAATATTGTTGGATATTCATGTGTGAGTGTGGTCATCAGATAGGATAAGAAAGAGTCGTGTTTCAAATAGAAGTTGGGACTAATACCTAGTAGTTATAGCTTTTGGGTTAAAATTGGTTCTTAGCCTCTATTTAAAACCCATTAGCTCTAAGTTGGGCCTGATTGCTCCCCCAACAAATGGCCTCACAGCTAAGGTTGTAGTCCAAGTACAAAAAAGAAGTGAAGTTCAATGTGAAGCCTGAAGGTGTTGGGAGAATGACTTAGGTCAAGTTAGACCAAGTCAACCAACAGATGCTCATAGGAGTGATAAGGTCTGGTTAAAGCCCACAAGTGAAGTGGTGGAAGATCCTACCGATGTTTAATAGCCATGTACCGAATGTGATATTCATGTGTGAGTATAGTCTCACATCGGATAGGATAATAAAGAGTCATAGGTTTAACATAGGAGTTGAGGCCAATACCTAGTAGGTATAGCTTTTGGGTTAAAATAAAATTGGTTCTTAGTTGGATTAAAATTGGCTCATAGCCTTTGTTAACTCTAGGTTGGGCCTGATTTCTCTCCAACAAATACTAGTAACTAAAAAGAAGAATTGATTTACCTTGACAAGGAGTCGATTGCTTCCAGTTGGTTCACGTACAATTACACTCATTGATTTACGAACTCGGTCAAATTCCAAGGTGGCTATCCTTCTTGATCTCTTCATCCACCATTCACAACAGCCTATGAATGAAAAAAAGAGTTTAATGCCTAAATGATGGTAGTAACAGGGTTCAATATATAAAGTATACAAAGTGTTCATTTACTCACCTAACTTCACTGAGGTCTGATCGATCAAATAGCCAATTTTGTTCCTTATCTTAGTGTCAGGAACTCCCATCTTCTCAACCAAAACCTGTAAAATGAGGAAGTACACTTAATTACATCAGGAAATATGATTCCCAAGTTGGGTAACAATAATTCAAAATATCAATGGTTCCTCCTTAAATATATCATATTGCAGAAAGAACCGCTTTGCATACAATTCTCCTATCTTCTAAAGACTAGATTATTGTCCATACGGATTTTCTAGTTCCAAGGAGGAGAAAGAGTTGTTGGACAAGAAAACAAACATGAAAAACTTGGGATTTTATGGCTTTAGGGATGAACTAATAACAAAAATATTAAAAACCAATGTTAGTGCTTATGTGCATCTACCTGCATATTACACGCTATCTATTCAGAAACTCCTTAATCAGTTAATTGGCAAGAATACATCTTAAAATCTTGCTTATGCACCAATCATATCATACGATTTCTCTCTTCTGCTTTTGTCCATCATGTATAGTTAGTTTCACGATTGTCTACTACATTTTCCCCAATAAGTATCTATAGATTAGCTAATTGTCTAGGAAATATTGCCTTGACCTATAAACTCAAAGGCTATGATGCCAATACTTAAAGCCAATCTGAATTCAAGCCATGATCACAGTACATATACAAACAGTGTACTGACACCGTAGGGGTAGATGGATCATAATTCATGATTCTTATTCATATTTTAGTACACACATATTTTTCTCTAAGCAATGAATGAAGCAACCAAAAAAAAAAAAAAAAAATCAAATTTATCATTTGAATTTTTGACTGAAGATTATTATTCATACCTATTAACTTTATGGTCCTAAACACTTTTCACTTACACGAAACCATCTGAATATCTCTTTGAATCTGTGCTTGCCTATCATGTATATAAGAAGTTTACAGCTATTTTGCGGAACAAACCTTTAGAGCTGCTTCAGTAGGCAACCCAGTGGCCCGAAAGAGGTGCTCATTGCAATAAACCCCCGCATCATTGCATATTGCACATATCTCTGCCAAAGCTTGCAAGTTTGCATCCATGTTGTAATAGCTCCAATCAGTGATCCCTCCGTCCCTAGGGTTATATGTCGTCCCTTCTACATGAAACACTCTAGATGCAGTCGTCTTGCCTCCAAAAGTAAAGAATTCGTTAACCGACATCTGATTAGTTGTTAAAGTGCCAGTCTTATCTGAGCAAATTACGGTTGTACATCCTAAAGTCTCCACACTAGGGAGCTTCCTCACAATTGCATTTTTATGTGCCATCTTCCTAGTGCCCAAAGCTAAACAAGTCGTAATAACAGCAGGAAGACCTTCGGGAATAGCTGCCACCGCGAGTGCAACTGCTATCTTGAAATAATACGTGCACTTTTCGAAAGAGAACCGAAAATTCCACCAAGATGCATTTGTTGACTCCCATGTAATGAAATTCCTATAGTTGATAGCCCAAACAACAAGACAAACAACGCCAATTGCGGTGGTAAGCCTCTCACCGAATTCATCCAGCTTCTTCTTCAAGGGAGTTTCATGTTCTTCTAATGAAGCTTCGTGTATTTGAGTCTGGATTTTTCCTATCTCTGTGTTCATACCGATATTGCTCACTATACCGATACAACTACCATTGACAATGGTAGTCCCTGAGAAGAGCATACACTCTTTGGCTTGCAACTCGCAATCGTCCATAAACACTGGACTGGTAACTTTGATAACGGGCATGCTCTCTCCTGTTAACGAGCTCTGTTCTACTCTCAATGTCGAAGTTTTTAAACAAGCTACTCTCATATCAGCAGGAACCTTATCTCCTACTCTCAATTCAACGATATCTCCAGGTACTAGCTCTCTAGCAGGAAGATCAGGTACATAACACCCATCCCTCCAAACCTTAGCATATTCACACTGCATCTCCTTCAAGGCTTCTAGAGCCTTTTCAGCATTGGTCTCCTGCCAAACTCCCACAATCGCGTTAAGGACAAGAATCAACACAATCACAAAGGGTTCTATATAAATCTCAAAACCTCCGTTATGACCCGATTCATTTCCTTGAAGGTAAGCAAGAACGAACGAGATAAATGCAGCGACGAGGAGAATTTTAACGAGTACATCATCGAATTGCTCCAATATGAGACACCACAGAGGTTTCCCCTTCTCCTTTCTCAATTCGTTCCACCCGTATCTCTCCCTTCGCTTCTCAACATCAAAAGAGCTCAAACCTTTCTCCAGCTTGACATTGTATTCCTTCAAGCATTGCTCAACTGACCAAGACCATGCAGGAAATGGTTTTTCTTCCATGACCCCCAATGAGACCATAAAATTTCGCTTCAAGCTTTAAACGACAAACAAGCAAAAGACCAATCAAGAAGAGGGCTTTACAGGGATTTTATGAACAGCCCAATTCATCTTTCATCTGCCAAAACCCGAAAAAAGCAAATTTGATGTTAGAACTTCTAAATTCGCCCTATACATATATTTTTCAAAATCCACTGAATCTGATAAAGGGCACAACTGAAGAAATGATCTTTTTATAAACGATGTATAAAAGTTACACTAAACTTTAAAAAAAGCTCCTTTTCTTTCTAAAACAAAACCATGAAGAAAAAGAAAAAGCATGAGCACTTACCCATTACAAAATTTAAAAACATAAATAGAAAAAAAATCAATTTTCTTCTTCAGAACATCAAATTCTCTAAGCCCAACAACACCTATCTTATTAAAAAATATATATTAATCAAAGAGAAGGAGACAAAAAAGGGCTCATAGTACATAAAAGAAACAAGAGAGAAATTTGAGAGAAACCCACATGGGATTTTCCCAAAAGACCTCAAAATGATCAAAAGATTCAGAGAACAGAGTGAGGTCCAAACTCAAACAGAGCCGTGAAAATATAGAGAAGCCAATGAGAAAGGCAAAAGGAAAGAGAGAGGAAATGAGAGAATCCTGTACCTTCGTTTTCAGAGAGATTGAAGATAAGGGTTTTTCTGCTTGGGATCAAAGCAAGGTATCATCAGAGAATTAATTCTCTTCGTATTCTTTTTTTCTCTTGACTTTTCGGATTTTTCTCAATTTTTTAAATTTTTTTTATTTTGTATTTTTTTTTTCTTTTTGCGGTTTTGGTCACGGAGAAGAGAAAGAAACAGGAGCGGTAGCAAACAGAGAGAGGTTGACTGCAGTTTTCTGTGGGGCCCAGTTCCGAGACGGTTGCTTTTGGTGGTCCGTGATGGCAAGGACAAGTCAACAACCCATGCTTGGGCAGTTACACAAAAAGTCCAATATTGGCTTTCTAAAAAAGGGACTTACATTATTGTGAGAATAAAACACCAATATTATTAGGTTAATCACACAAATCTTATCATACATGCTAGCTAGATGTTCCGAGCTAGACATGAGTAAGATAGAGATGTAATTTAGAAACTTTAATTGCCCGGAGATTGTTTCGAAAACCTTGGGGAGATGTTCTGATAAGATTTATTTCTTCAAATATAACCGCATAAGTATTCAATGATGTCAGTTTTTGGATTAGCGGTGCACCAAATGAATATCTACCATTAAATTAGTACATTATGGATTTTGCACCGATCCAATAACAGTTTTTTGGTTTAGAGCAACGTTATGCAATAATTGGGACTGTTAGATTTTTTTTTTCTTTGTCAGTTGCTACTATTTAAACTTTCAAAACGAGATAAATACCCCCTAGATTAAAGAAAGATTCAAATATCTTTCTGTTTAGACAGTTTTCTCAAAATACTATTAATAATAACAAAAGTTACAACATTAATATTGAGACCATGAGTAGTGAAGAAGATTCAACCTCTTTTAGGATGCTAACACAGTTAAATGTGCATTTGGGTATTCCCGAGCTTAAGTTAATAATGAATAGTGGTACCAACTTTTCATCCACTCATCTTGCCTTGAGATTTGTGATGCACAAATCTCAAAGTGGCCTTTATATCTTTCACGGATCCCAAAGCAAGATGAGTGGTTAGAAAAGTTGGTGCATCACTATTCATTATGAACTTAATTTCATAGAAGCCTTGCTCATGTCTCTTGATCAATATTTATAATGATAGCCTCCTTATGAAAAGTACAATCTATCTAACAAATAAAAAGAGTATATAGAGATTACAATGCCCTAATGATGATTGACGATCCTCGCCAGCTCAATCATACAATAATCAAATGATAACGTTCGCTGCTCCAGTCATTTCTTAGCTTTTTTTAAAGTTGGTGAAAGTACAATGCTCTATCTTTTTCCTTTACTTGGAAAAGAAAAAGAAAAAGAAAGAAAGGCATGAGAATTTTATAAGCATATAACATCTCTTTACCCACTCCCAACTTTAGTACAGGGGAAAGTACTAGGAAGCTTCCAAGTTGGGCTTGGTCTTGGTCTTCTACTTGAAGACCAAACTTTCGCATAGGCATTTATTTTTCCCAAAACATGATGTATCAGTTTTGTAACTGTATGAAGTTTGAAATATGCGATATATCATGCTGGGGAAAAAATAAATTCCTATATTAAAGTTTGGTCATAAGGCAATAAATGCTATAGTGGGCTCCTATATCAAAATCACACGAGGAAAGGACAAGGAAATGTCAATATAAACAATTAGGATTCGGATCCTCTCCAATTAGGTGGTAATTGGAGAGGGTCCAATTCCTCCAATCCTTACCCTATATCTTTAAATCAAAAGACGATATAAAGCCACATATGATTACTATAATTAAACTAATGGTTTTGAAACCACAATGGTGAATTTGGTAATATTATTTAATTTTTAATAAATTCAAATATTTCTACAAGCAACTTTCTAATTAACCTCTCTAATTAGATGTCAACTAAACAACTCTAACTTAAATTTAAATTATTTATAATTACTTTTATTTTATTAATAATTCTTATATTCATGTGTCTCGATTTTTTTTTGTCAATGTGCATACAGAACACTTGGGAACATGATTTGAACCATCTATTAATGTGTGTACAGAACACTTGTCTAATTTTTAATTAATTTATTTATAATTATTTTTATGACCACAAATTTTAATTTCTTAAACTTTCTATTTGTTGGTTATTGACTTTACATGAATCAGATTGCTAAAAAATTATTTAATTAAAACAAACAATGCATATAATTAACTTATGATTAGAAATAAAGACACTTGGGAATATGATTTTGTTAAAATTAAATAATATCTACCAAATCCACAATGATAGGTTTCAAAACCACTAGTTTAATTGTCATAATCATATGTGGCATTTATCTTGTCCATTAAATTAGAGATAAATGGTGGGGATTAGAGGAATTGGACCCTCTCCAATTACCACCTAATTGGAGAGAATCCGCATCCAAACAATTAAAATACCAGTATCATTAGATTAATGCATCAACAGAAACATTATATGAATTAGATTAATAATCAACTTAAAAATGTAGGGTTAATTGCATGTTTAACTCTTTGTATCGTAGTATCACACTTTGGAGCTTATGTAGTTTGATTTTGGCTAATACAGGATCTAAGATGAAACTTTTTGATCCTCTTGCCTTCAAATAGACTCACTGCTTTCATTCTAGGAGCAACATCTGCCAAAATTTCACCGAGGGTAAAAATTAAAAGGGGGAAAAAAACATGAGGATGGGTAATAAGTTCCAACATGTGATACTACAAGGTGTCTATGTGTAATGGCCCTAAAATACATGTTCCCTCAAATAGACTAATTAATTTCACCCAAGAGTAATATTTACCAAATTTCACTCACGATAAAAAAAAAATAATAATAAAACTCAAAACGGGTAATAAGTTCCAACATGACATACTACAGTGTGTTGTGCAATTAACCCTGAAATATATGTTAGGATATATAGGCATTGCATTCACAGCAAGCAGACATGGTATCACACTATAGAGAATACTGGGATACAAGGATTTTTTTAGGCTAAATATCATAAACCCCCTCAACCTTGGATGATTATTAGAAAACCCCTTAACTTTGAAAATATAAAACCCCTTAAGTTTAGGGTTATTAGAAAACCCCATTAAGTTTGAGATTTTATCAAAACCCCCTAATTTAGAGGGCTTTTCCGATAAAATCTAAAAGTTAAAGAGGATTTTCGATAAAATTTAAAAGTTAAAAGGGTTTTGTGATAATCCTAATACTTAAGGGAGGTTTTTCCGATATTTTAAATGTAAGATTTTTAATGATTTCAAAATATTATTAATATATATAATTTCCTAATTATATGAAACTTTGTAACTTATTTTATAACACAAAGGTCATGTGTATTTTATTATGGATTTATTGGCATGGTTAATATGGAGAATCATGGCTAGTGATAACTCCACATGGGGAGGTGAAAAGACTTATCTCTAGAGATGGTAAAAGTCTTTTCTCATATATATACCTCCATGGTCTTACAAGTGAGGCTGCAATTCAACCTGTCTAGCTGAAAGATGCAAGCTAATCGCTTGTAGGGGATTTTATAAATCATATAATTATATTTACTGTGGTAGGAGATAATAGCTTATTATATGGCTTACTAAATCCCCATCTGCAATGTGAGTCATATAATATTATTTTGATTAGATATGTGAATGTTGTGATTTGTTCTTATGAAGTTTGATAATTTTCATAAATCCCCATCTGCAATGTGAGTCATATAATATTATTTTGATTAGATATGTGAATGTTGTGATTTGTTCTTATGAAGTTTGATAATTTTCATAAATCCCCATCGGGTAAATTGAGATTATTGAACATCATAAAATAATTTGTGTATGTTTATTGTATAGGAATAGTATTGCCTTCACCTAGTGGTGGTTCTGCATTTGCGTATATTCTCAGAAATGAAGCTCTAGATGGAACTAATTATGTGGACCGGAAACAAAGGGTTGATATGTTATTAACATTTTATGGGTACTAGATAGTGCACGCGCGCTGCACGTGGACGGTTTGTTTTATGTTTTAAATATTTGGGAAAATTGTGTCCAAGCCCCAAAATGGAAAGCCCATGTGACCGCCCTCTCAGATTTTGGGCCATGAGTTTCGCCCCAAATACACCAGATTTGTGTCCGTGCCCCAAAATGGTGCCATGTGAGCAGAGAGAAAGATAGCAGTGAAGTTACTATCCTACCCTCCGACGCGGACCGAACTGAAACCGCCTCCCCTTCCTCTCAAGTACTCTCTCTCTCCTCTTGGCCTTCAACTGCTCAATGACCACCGAAAATCCCAAACATCTCTAATTTCGATCTAGGGTTTCGCTCACGGAAAATATCGTCGAAGGAAGCCTCGGTTAACGATTTCAAGTCGAAATTCGGGCGACGTAAGGAGAAAGATGAAGCGAAATCACAGCGCCCGCCGCGACGCCTTGAATCATCCGGGAAAGGCAAGATCGAGGAAGCCTCAAGACCCCGCTGGTAATGCAAAGGCGAACCACGAGGTCGAGGCCGAAGAGAAGACAAGAAGGGGATGATTCCAACCCCAAAAGAAGTAAGTGCTAGGAAAAATCTAATTAAAGAACTTAACCCCTTTGGATGTTATCCAAACCGAAGTTTCATGTTAATTCTAATCCTATACAGAGAGTTAACCGATTTGTGTTTCATGTTAAGTCAAACCTAAATCGTTAAGTCTAATTTCAGTTCATGTCAAATCTAATGTCTTCTCATGTTAAGTCTATTTTTCATGTTAATTCCAATTTTGTTTGTGTTAAGTCTAATTGGTTTCATGTTAGGTCTAATTGGTTTCATGTTAAGTCTAAACTAGGTTCATGTTAAGTCTAATTTCGTGTCATGGCTAGTCTAATGTCTTTTCATGGTAAGTCTATTTTTCATGTTAATGCCAACTTTATTCGTGTTAAGTCTAATTTAGTTCGTGTTAAGTCCAATTTGATTCATGTTAAGTCTAAGTTAAGTTCATGTTAAGTCTAATTAAACGCTTACATTTGAATTTATTTTCGTGAAAATAGTTGGTGAGGCTACTGGAGATATTAGGCCAACCGCTATTGGGGCTTATTGTGATTTTATGAATCGGCTTGGCCCAAAGATTCGTCAATGGCACAGGATGCCTATTGTGGATCCACATTTGAGCACTATATACAATTTGGTGCTCCCGCACTTGATCGTAAAACACTTGAGCACGTATTGAGTTTTTACGTATCGATAAACGAACATTTTCTATCCCTGATGCATATTCTGGGGAAAAGAAACTTATTAATTTTGACGTGGATTGGGTCCGTAATCATACTTTATTTCCAATTTACGGTGAGATTATTTTGAAGAATAGGGACTCCAAGTGTAATGTGGGTGCAATATTTTTCTAAACTTTTAAAGATGACAAGGGCGGAAAAAAAGAAAAGTCGACATTAGCATGAGAAGATATGTTGAAGATCCGCTAGAAAGTCTAGTGGAATCAATGTAAGAGAAGGATATCCAAGACTTTGTTCTCCGCAAATTCTTTATCGCTCGATGATATGGTGCCCGTAAGCGGGATGGTTTCCCTAGAATAGCATCAAGTATCCGGATAGCATTGAGAGGGTGAACAAAGTCGCATGGGGTGACTTCATTTATAAAGAAATTATTAGAGGCATAAATGTTGCTCGAAGGGTTGAAGAAGCCGTGGGTTACATATATCCACGGATGCATGCCATCGACACCGTAAGTTCCATGTTAAGTCTATTTAATTTTCTACTAAACGCATTGCTTATCGTGAAGTGTTAGGCCTTTCATGTTAAGTCTAATTTGATTCATGTTAAGTCTAATTTAGTTCATGTTAATCCTAATTACTTTCATGTTAAGTCTAGTTATTTTAATGTTTTAAGGTTAATGGTGAATATGATCTGATCATAGTTGGAATGGTGAATGTATTACTTACGCTTTGGTACTATGAGATGACCGCATAAGGAGATATGCCACCAAGGATGATGCCTACCCAATGACAAATTGGGTCTCACGGGGAAAAGTCGGCTCTTTTAGGAAGGGACAATTAAAGCAAAGGCAAAACGGCTTCAATAATGCATCTAGAGAAGCCTATTGTGGAAGTTGGGCCATCTCTCCCAAACCCCCCCGCGAGGAAAGATTTCAAGCCCAAGCGCCGATTAAGATTAAAGGCGAAGAATGAAGGAGCAGAGAAGAATGACTCCATAGGCCATGTAAGTTTTCTGTTAAGTCTTATTTCATGTTAAGTCTAAATTCCAGTTCATGTTAAGTCTAATTTTCAGTTCATGTTAAGTCTATTTTTCGTTAAGCCTATTCCATTTCATGTTAAGTCTAAATTCAGTTCATGTTAAGTCTAATTTTCACCATGTTAAGTCTAATTTTCGCTAGGCCTATTCCATTTCATGTTAAGTCTAAATTCCACCATGTTAAGTCTAATTTTCACCATGTTAAGTTTATTTTTCGCTAAGCCTATTCCATTTCATGTCAAGTCTAAATTCCAGCTCATGTTAAGTCTAATTTTCAGCTCATGTTAAGTCTATTTTTCGCTAAGCCTATTCCATTTCATGTTAAGTCTAAATTCGGTTCATGTTAAGTCTAATTTTCAGTTCATGTTAAGTCTAATTTTCATAGGCCTATTCCATTTCATGTTAAGTCTAAATTCCAGTTCATGTTAAGTCTAATTTTCAGTTCATGTTAAGTCTAATTTTCGCGTTAGGCCTATTACATTTCATGTTAAGTCTAACTTCCAGTTCATGTTAAGTCTAATTTTCAGTTCATGTTAAGTCTAATTTTCGCGTTAGGCCTATTCCATTTCATGTCAAGTCTAAATTCCAGTTCATGTTAAGTCTAATTTTCAGTTCATGTTAAGTCAAATATTAATGTTAGGCCTATTTCCAGTTCATGTTAAGTTTAAATTTTAGTTAAGTCCAATTTTAATACTTGTTAATCCTACTTTCAGTTCCTGTCAAGCGTAAAGAGGTCGAGAAAGCCGAAAATTGAGGAAGCCAAGAAGAACTCAATAGGCTATGTAAGTTTAATTTCTAGTTCATGTTAAGTCTAATTTCCCGTTCATGTTATGTATTTCAAGTTAAATCTAATAGTAATTTCTATTAATCTCTTAAAATCTCAGATCATTGCAAAGCATCCGACGATGCTTTTGAAAAGGAAGAGGAGGTGGAGGCTCGCCTATTGAGAAACAACTGATGTTTTGGAGAAATTCGCTAAATTTTGCGACGATACTCAAGGCGACAAAACGCAGAAGAGTACATATTGTCAAGTATTTATGGTTGAGATTAGAAGACTCAACGGAATATTGGAATCTTTGGGAAGAAGTGGTGATGTTATAGACCGGAGGTGTCAAGGAAAGAGTTAAGAAGAATTTATCAAAAATAAGTAAGTTGCAAACACTGTAGATGAAGAGGAACACCATTATCCCAAGCATTGTACAGATTCTCGAGAAGGAGAGGATGAAGATGACCTTGCGGATGAAGATTCCATGAAGAATAAGGTTGAGGAAGACCCCATGATTGAAAAAGTCAAGAGGAACCAGCTATGAAGGAAAAAGTTGATGATGAAGTCCCCAATGAGGGGAAACCGAATGAAGCCGAGGAGGAAGAGGAAGATCAATTTGAAGAAAGAGCAAGTGTTGTAGATTATTTTATGATGCAAAGGAAATTGTGCATAAAGGAATAGAGGAGAAGATTGAGAATAAGATTGAGGAGGCTATTGTAGATAAAGATGTAGAGGAAACTCAGAATAAAGGAGCAGAGGAGAAAATGAGGAAAATATTGAGGAGGAAATTATAAATAAAGATGTGATTAAGGTGTTGATGACATTGTGGAGACCCTAGCGAGTGCTATGCAAAAGAAAGGAAAGAAGGTAGCCACAAAGAAGGCTCACCATGAAAATTAGGGCACCAAGCGTAAGAGCTACTAAGAGATCGCAAGACGTTAGGACCCCTTACACGAGGGAAAGAAGAAGCAAGAAAAATCAGAATTGAAGAGGTAGTGATTGTCCCCGATCTTAAGAGCCCACCCATCAAAGATTACTTCAACAATCAAGATATCAAGTGGGATGTGTTGAAGATGAGCTTAATGACTGAGGATGAGGAATCTCTGTTGAAAGAGTTAAATGCAGGGATTCCAGATCCTTCAGGGTTTAGCGTACGCATTCTTGATAGCGCAGGGACATTCTTGCACAATTTTAGGATACCACCTGGATATCCTCCAGACTCAACCCAACAGAATAAATTTCTAACACATTTTTGCTCTCTAAGGTGTCATAGGTAAGTTTCCATTAATTAATTAATTTTGTTTTGGAGTATATGTTAACTCAATATTGGTTCGTATATGTTTTCGGTAAATGATAATTCCCACTTTTTCAGAGGTATCATGTTATCGAACAGCCTAATGAAAGATGAATGCACATGAGTCGCTATACTTGCTTCGTGGTGGTCGGCTTGACGACAAAGTAAGATTCTAAATTTCTAAATTGAATGAGCCTTATTTATAATGAATGCTAATTTCCAGGTTCATTACAGATGGAAGAAGCAGTGTTAGATAGGCTTCAGCAAGAAGCCTATGACAAAAAATATGGCCTGGTGTCAGTGTTCTTTGTGTAAGTATTTCAGTTCCTGTTAATTCTAATTGAAGTTCATGTTAAGTCTAATTTCATATCAGGTGAAGTCTAATTTCAGATCATGTTAAGTCTAATTTTCATGTTAAGCCTATTCCCATCTCATGTGAATTCTATTTTTCAGATCATGTTAAGTCTACTTTTCATGTTAATTCTATTTCCATATCATGTTAAGTCTAATTCCATATCATGTTAAGCCAAATTTTGATGTTAAGTCTATTGCCAGTTCATGTTAATTCTAAATTGCGCTCTCGTTAAGTCTAATTTTCACCATGTTAGCCCCAAATTTCATGTTAAGCCTATTTCCACTCATGTTAATTCTAATTTTCATGTTATCTCTAATTTCATTTCATGTTAAGTCTAATTCATGTTAACTCATTCTAAATTGGATTACAGCATTCACTCTACGCCGATCGCCCTGAATTTTACATGATGTTTATAAATTATCTTGAAAAATATACGGCCCTCCGCATCGAGCGTCTATTGATTCCTTTGGTCAGGGACGATCACTGGCATCTAGTTGAAGTCCTTTTGAACGAGGATGAAAGGGTCGGAGACATTATAGTTCGCTCCCCACGCCAATGATAAGGCTCCGTAAATAAAATCATAACATATTTTGACTCTTGGGCAAATGATTTTAAGATTGTAGATGTGCGTAGAAAATTCGATATGAAGCCATCAAATGCTAAGAACAAGTGGGAGGTTAGTATCATGCTTAAATACATGATAAATTCTCTAAAGGAATAACGAAACACTAAACTAAATTTATATGCTCACGCTGCAGCTATGACCGTGGTGTATTCGCTACCATTATATTCGGCAATAATTGATGGTCGATCGACAATCCGCTGACTCTCGAAGGTGAGCCACCGACATTATGCGGCTAGACTTGCCGCATTACTAATAGAAGGACGGAAAAACGAGAGAAAAAGGAACACTACACTAAGATGACCAAGTAACATGATGTGTATAGAATTAACATGATGTGTATAGAATTAACGGATGTGTAATAGAAATAACATGATGTGTATAGAATTAACATGATGTGTATAGAATTAACATGAAATGAAATAGAATTAACATGATGTATATTTGAATTAACATGATGTGTAATAGAATTAACATGAAATGAAATAGAATTAACATGATGTATATTTGAATTAACATGATGTGTAATAGAATTAACATGAAATGAAATAGAATTAACATGATGTGTAATAGAATTAACTTGATGTGTAATAGAATTAACATGATGTGTAATAGAATTAACATGAAATGAAATAGAATTAACATGATGTGTAATAGAATTAACTTGATGTGTAATAGAATTAACATGATGTAATAGAATTAACATGAACTAAAATTGAATTAACATGAAATAAAATAGAATTAACATGCGGTGAAGTGGAATTAACATGTAGTTGTATAGAATTAACAAGAACTGAAATATATGAATTGACGAAAGCAACGCCTTAGAAAGTTACGAGTAGCGTAAAGATACAAGAGAAAGTTCAGTTCACAAAATCCTACATCAATTACACAAAATATCTTACGCCCTCCATTTATTCTATTCCTACTCTAGGAATTTCTCCAGCCGCGGTGGTTTGCGATAACTTCCATCTTTTCTTTGACAATCCTTCAAGCATCCATGCCATGTGCGTTGCTTTAGTTGTCGCTTAGTCCACCTCTTTATCTTCCTGTTGATGCAAAATGGACATCTCCATGAACCGCCTTGACGGCGACAGCTTGAGTAGTCCATCGTAGGTCTTCTTGAACTTTAACGATTTGCTCCTCGCAGTTCCTCCTCCTCCCCGTTCTTCGACGTACAGACTCATCATCGCCAGCAAGGTTTAGCCGCCGACGCCGCAAATTAAGGATGGGGTATTTGAGGGTTTTCATGTTACAAGATTAAATCCATATAAACATCAAGTTCAAAAATTGCATAGCCACGAGCATCGATGTTCCGAGAAGGGCTTCTTGCTCGGCGACTCATGTTCAATAGCTTTATGGTCGCTCATATGAAAATAGTTAATATGATGTGTAATTACGTAATCATTAGCATGTGCGAGAACAATTAACATGAGACATACCTTACTTTCTTTTCCCTCAAGATCGCAGCACGATTTCTTTGGGAAGAAGATGCTTCACTGAGGTTTTTAACACAAAGTGGTTGAAACCATTCAATGCAACTTTAGTTGGCCTCAGTTCTAAATACTTACTGTAAATAAGTGGTTAACAGAATTCAATTGGGAAGCTCCGTGATTGACATTAGTCTTATCAACATTTACTACCCAATTGGGAAGTTTCGTTGTTGTCATAATTCAATTGGAGATATTGGACTTCGCCTGAATTTATTAGACTTAACATGAACAGGCACTTTGACTTATCATGAACAGGCCGTAGACATAACGTGACCTAGAATTAGACTTAACATGAAGCGAAATAGAATTAACATGAAGTGAATTAGACTTAACATGAAGCGAAATAGATTTAACATGAAGAGAATTAGACTTAACATGAAGCGAAATAGAATTAACATGAAGTGAATTAGACTTAACATGAAGCTTAAATAGAATTAACATGAAGTGAATTAGACTTAACATGAAGCGAAATAGAATTAACATGAAGTGAATTAGACTTAACATGAAATGGAAATTAGGATTTACATTTACGGAAAATATTAACACGAACTTTAAGTGTCATACATAGCAAAGAAATTGCTTCCACCGTGAAATTGCTTACTAACTTAAAAAACAACTTAGTCTCAGAACTATACAAGCAAATAACTTTACAAAGATATAACACACTTAATCGCAATAGGTTCGTTGCATGTTTTACTGCTATGACCTTCCATATGGCATCGAGCATTTTATCGGGCCGTGTAAACCGCTCGTTGTTTATCCGCCTTGTTTTATTTCTCCCTTTCCTTTTGTTGTTAGTGGTGGTAAAATCGGATCTCATCACGCACGCCACGCTTCTCGTAATCGGGGATGGGGTAAAGAATTGGCTCGTAGCTTTTTAAAAGCTTCAACCGCCATAAACGAATCGCGAATCGGTAAACATCTCTTCATAAACATTATGGTCGCATGCATGTTTACAAGGGATACGAAGTTATATCCCACGACGCATGTGCATGTGTTTTTGTCCGATCCACTTGACAAGTTCTATGGGATTGTACCTCAAATAATCCTCTATGTGATTGACGACATCCAATGCGGGCATTGTCCATGTTCTCTTTAAGGACAAGCTCACTTTGGGACAAAGAAATGAATTCCAATTTTCACCATGCCTCGTCGATCATTCATTCGACCATAATTTGCTTCCGTATGTGTTCTACCAAATGTAATATCCTTAGCGCTCTAGCCTCGTGTATCCATTTGTTGAAGGACTCGTGACATTAGATGTTACGTGACCATATCCAAACAATTAACATGCCGTGAAATAGAATTAACATGCAATGAAATAGAATTAACATGCAATGGAATAGAATTAACATGAATTAAAATAGATTTAACATGGAGTAGAATAGAGTTAACATGAAGTGGAGTAGAATTAACATGAAGTGAAATAGAATTAACATGCGATGAAATAGAATTAACAGCAAAGGAAATAGATTTAACATTATATTGCTTATACTTTACCTAATTCCGTGAAAGTACGCTGCTTGCCCAGCTCGAGCGTAGTTCATGACAATATTATATGCCCTTTCGCTTATCGCCTTAATGTCGCCCATATAATCGCTCCATTCTCGCTTAGTATACTTGTAACAAGTGATTGTAATAGATTACCCGAATCGGTATCCTTTGCCTTTAGTCCCAAGTCCTTCAATTTTGACTGAAATTTTCCACTAGATGTAGAACACATCCGAGTGTAGAGCATCGAAAAAACTCTCTAACGGCTTCTCGATTCCCTTATCCGCATCCGATATTATAACTAGTCGATGTGGAGGATTGTATGGATCCGCCTTTCATAGAGTATAGACCACAAACTGTCAAAATTTGCAATTAACATATCGAATTTAAAATAAACACGAAACAAGTTAGGCATGAAATGAAATTATACTTAACATGACTCAAAATAAGTATAAAGATAGCCTAGAAAGATAGAGTATTGACATAAAACCTTGTAAGAACCACTTCCAGTTAACGTTATTTTCTTGATCGCATATGCAATAGGCTAGTGGAAATATCCCCTGATTTCCATCGTATGCTACAACTACTGAGGAGTATTCCTTTGAATCGATCTTTCAGAAAGGTCCCATCCAAAAATATAAGTGGTCGACAACCACGAAAACCATTTATGCAAGCGCATAGCAAATGAATAATCTTGTAAACCTTCCCTCATTTTGTTCAACATGAATATAGCTTCCTCGATTTGTCTCCTTAACATTTTCTACATACCTAAATTTCATGTTAAGAAAAGAGCTAGAATTAACAAAGATACCGAATCAAGTTGGAATAAATAGAACTAACATGAAATGCAGAGAATTAAATTGCAATGAAATAGAATTAACATGAAGTTCAATAGCATTAACATGCAATGGAATAGAATTAACACAGTGAGATTGAATTAACATGAAGTTGAATAGCATTAACATGCAATGGAATAGAATTAACATGAAGTGAGATTGAATTAACATGCGCTTGAATAGAATTAACATGCAATGAAATAGAATTAACAGCAAAGGACATTGAACTAACATGCGGTGAAATGGAATTAACATGCTGAAATAGAATTAACATGCGGTGTAATGACTTGCATTCCATTCATAAAATTAATTTGTATAGGATAGATACTTTACCATCGTAATTGATCATAGGACTCATGAGCATCACCGATAATTGTTCTTGTGCTCTTTCTTTACCCCACCATACCTTACTATACTCGACCCTTAGCCCAAAAGAACTTAAAAGCTCCTTCTTTACATCAATAGGTATATTCGGCCGGTCCTTTAACATGGGTTGTAATTGGGTCGCAATGAATTGTCGGGAGGCCCTACGCTGACCCAAGATTATTGCCATGTCGACCACAAGTGTGATTGTTCACGAACTTTTTATTTCAAGTCTATTTTCATCTTTGGGTGGAGAGGCAAATAACATCCACGGGCAACTTTTGGTTTTCTTAAACCGGCAACAAACTCGAATACGCTTTGGTTCATTCTTTTCAAAATCGTACTCAAATTTTTTGGCAAACGAATAGTATTGCAAAGCTAATCTTAATTCTTTGGCCCCGTCAAATCGTTGCCCCTCCTCAGTTAAAGCATTGTGCCACCAAGCAGAATCCTCTCAGATTGTTTATCATGTCATCATACATCATAACATTTTCCGCAGAGGATTATCATTGGGAATCCTATCCAAAGACTAACTGAATCGGAAGTAGATGTCGACGCCGGCGGCCCGCAATCTTTATTTTTTGTGCTGTAAATGTTTTGAATAGAAACAAATAATCAAAAACTAATCATATAATTAGACTTAACATGAACTAATATTAGACTTAACATGAAGTAGAAATACACTTAACATGAAATAAATTAGACTTAACATGAAGTAGAATTACACTTAACATGAAATAAATTAGACTTAACATGAAATAAAAATTACACTTAACACGAAGACAAATTAGAATTAACATGAACTGAAATTAGACTTTACTTAAAAATTTGACTTAACATGAACTAAAATTAGAGTTAACATCAATTGGAATTAGACTTAACATGAACCGGAGTTAGAGTTAACATGAAAATTAGACTTAACATGAAATAAATTAGACTTAACATGAAATAGAATTAGACTTAACATGAAATAAATTAGACTTAACATGAAATAAATTAGACTTAACATCAACCGAATTTAGATATAACCCGAAAATTAGACTTAACAAGAATCGAAATTAGACCTAACATGTAACGCCTTTGACTTAACATGTAACGACTTACGCTTAACGTGCAATAAATTAGACTTAACATAAAACTCTTTTGACTTAACATGTAACGCCATAAATATTGAACTTATCGGTCTTCTAGATCTTGTCGGTCTTCTAGATCTTGCTCCTCGCCATAGATAATTAAAGAATCCTCTGCTACTTGAGTAGCTTTCACGTGAATCTCTTTTAACCCAACATTGCGGCAATGCTCCATCATAGATGTCGATCACCTTCGCTCTCAATGGGAAAATTGAGGTTGTCAGATGTTGCTTCATCCTTGTATGACAAAGATAAAGACTCATATGGGATTTTTAACCTCTCGACGCATGAAATTTGATATCCTTCATGGTGGTTACGCACTAATCTTTAAGAAAACGGCTTTGTCACCGATGAGACCACGCAGATGATATCCTTCTACCATTATGAAGGGAAGGTAGAAGGAGTAATGGCGAAGGAGTAATGGCGAGAATTTTAGGACAAGAAGAGTTTTCAAGAGCAAAAGCATATAGTTATTGCTCATGATCGGGTCAAAAAAGGGAGGGAGATTTCCCTCCAATTCCCCCATCAGATCGCCATTAATGGTTGAGTAGATGGGCGTGTCTGGGGAAGAAGGAGAAGGGCATTTTTGGGTTTTTTCCAAAATACAGCTTCTCAGCTGTATTTGGCTGACGTGGAGGGGCCCGAACACAAATCGCGCAACTGTTTGGGGCTGATCCACACATTCAATAATTGGAGGGGCCCGGTCACATGTAGTTTCCATTTTTGGGGCCTGGACACAATTTTCCCTAAATATTTTATGCAATTTGTTATATAATTTATAGAAAAGTTTTATTTTGAATGTAATTATAGCAACAATTTAGGACTTGTAATTTTCTCACTATTTTTAATGGAATTTTTAAATCATATATTACTTACAATCTTTTGAGGTTTAATTTTTGAACCTTATGTTTTATGGAATTTTTAAATCATAGATCACTTACAATATTTTGAGGTTTAATTTTTGAGCCATATGGGGTTAATCTGTAAATATTATGAAGGTCTATGGTTCTTCCTATAATTATATGAAATTTCAGTGTTTTTATGCAAAATTATGAAGATCCGTGTTCTGTAATTAAAATCTAAAAAGACACAATTTTATTTTTGTAATTAAAATCTAAAAAGACACTCAATTTACTTTATACTTTAAGATAATGAATTGAATTTTACAACTGATTACATGTGTCACATTGAAATATAATTTTAGCATTAGGAAGGTTAAATAAAATATTTATTGTAAAATAAAATTTTACCCAAAAGACAAAAATTTCAAGTTTGTTTTTCACATTTATGTGATAGTGTGTTATGTTATACCAGTTGATATTATTTATCTTTATTTTTGCCAATCCTTCATAACAAAAATTTTTCAACTTTTTCCTTCTTCTATCCCTCTTCTATTTTCATATAATTAGTATTGTTTTTTGGGAATTTTTAATAATGTTTACAATGGTACTTATAATAAAAAGCAAATTTACCATATGTATACAATCAAGTACCAAACAGATCAAGTTCATATGAATAAATCATGGAGATAAGACACCCCATTTCTCTAGCTCATCTTCTTGCTCAAAAGTTCAAGTACGTAATAATTAATCTGCGCCAAGCTATGACGAGCCACCGCCCCGCAAGAAATGACAAACCCGCACCGCTCCGCCTTCACTTCAAGCACGGACAAAGCTACATGCTTCGAAGTTCCATCCCGCCACATCCATATGCCACACGCCAACGCTTCTACCCTCCCTCCATCAATCCCCACCATTGAATGCTTGTAACCCTTTGACTTGCTTGTCGCTTGGCAATAGACCGCGATACACATCCCGATAGTGACACACCGCTAAATTATCCGATTTTGACAAATACTGACAATTCTATCTATATTGTTGTTTCATTGAGTTTTCTATCATTGATGTTGGTCACCTCTGCGACGACTTCTTGAGTGTCGAGGCTTGTCGTGGCGAAATCATCCTCATGATCCAAATACGCAACGTTGTTTGCATTGGCTGCTGCCGGGGTTCTTGCAAGGTGCACATGGCTTGACAATGAACATTGCCTAGAGGCTTCACTTTATTTTAAAGTTTTGACCATGAGAAGGTTAATGGACGTAATTAAGAGCTAATATTCATGGTTTGAATTAATCGTAATTAATATTCAATTCTAATTCTAGGTAAGGAGCTAATTGGGATGATAGAATTTTTTATGGAAACGTATGAATGGATAATAGGAGTTAATGGATTGGATTGAATTAATACGCTACGGACTGAATTGATTATGCATTTAATTGAGAGGTTACAAAACACATGTGACATGTAGACCCTTCTTTATCTTCTTACGTTAACTTTTTGTGCACTGACCATAGAAGCACATTAACTTCCTTTCCTTCTCATAATGCTATAAATATTATTAATATTATAAATATTCCAACAATAATAACATTTATAACATTTTTATATACTGATATTATAATTACTATATATTAATATTTCATAATTATTACTACTATCTAATATATTATACTTAAATTAAGATAAGGCAATATCATAATCTTACTAATATTATTATAAAATAGTGACAATAAGATTTACAGTTGTTATAATAATATTATTATTATAATATTTTATTATAATAATATGATAATAATATTATTATGATATTATAATAATACTACTAAAAACTTATCTCATTCCGAATTATTAAATAGTAATTGAATGGGTATGACTTATGTATGTGTGAATGTTGAAGAGGTATGTCTTATGCATGCATGTATGTGTTTTATGTATGTATGTATGTGTTTAGAGGGTATTTTAGGAAAAATATTTTAACATACCAACACATTTTTATAATAGTATTAGATAAGGATATTCTTTTTGCTGATCAAACTCCCAGGAAACCCCAACCTGACGAAGTTGATAAAGCTAAATTTGATTTGGAGTTTAGAAAGTATAACAACTGGAAGTTGGCAAATGATATTTCTAAGTCTTATGTGATTAGTGGTCTCAACAAAACCCTCCGAATGACTTACTTTAATACACCCACCACTAAAGAAATCTTGGAAAAGTTAGAGGCAAAATATGAAAAGAAATCTGATTCTCACGTGAACAACTTGTGGAAGAAGTTTACTAGAGCTCAATGTGAGGAAGGAGCTGATGTTAGAAAACATGTAAATGACATGGTGGCTATTGCTGATGAATTGATATTTCATGGACGAGTTCTTGATGAGAAGATCATTGTGTCCACAATCATTAATTCACTGTCACTGTCATACAAGTATATTGAGGATTATTATACAATGGCTGAGTCTAATTGGACAGTTGAGCACCTAATTAATAAGATTGATCATCAGGAGGATAGAAAAGCTGTGACAAAGATTGATGATGTATCAAAGTCAAACCCATCTGCTAGTAATGTGGTATTTAAACCAAAAATAGTAAAGGCTTCAAGAAGAAAGGGAAGAAGTTTGGATCTGATTATCACATTTTAATTACAAATTTATACCCTCATTACCTATTTTATATGAATAAAGATATTACTAATAATTATTTTTATCTTATTTTGTAGGTTAATAAAGAAATAATGAATAAAAGCCCAAATGACTCAAATCCTCTGATTTTCTACCAATTTTTGAAGCTCAAATATGAAGATAAACGAAGGCCCAAGAAGACCCTAGGATCTAAGAGAAATTCAGAAAGAAAAATCAAGAAAAGACAAATAGAGGGGTAGAGGAGAGGTTTGAGTGTAAAATATTTTATAAAACTCCGTTTGGAGAGGAGAGTTACTCTTAATTGAGAAGACCTTCCCAAAATTATAACTTTTGTTACACAATAAATAAAATTTTTCATCCCTTCAATTTCCTTTCTCTTCTTCTTGTCCAAGGACCAAAAGTAGGATGAGATGAAGATCAGGAGTTGTTGGTTTTTCTTTTATTTTTTTTATTTCTTTTTCATTTCTTGTTCATTTATATGCTTTGTAGCTTAGATTTACTTTCATACAATTTATTTTCATGCAATTTACTTTCATGCAATGTCTTTAATTCTTGTATTTACTTTCTAGTATAGATTTTTCTTTTCTTTAATTCACCTTGAGGCTAGAACCCTCTAGGGAATTACCCTTTTCTAAGTGTGGAGCTAATATTTGTGGGATCCCTAGAGATTGTTTGAAACTAGCTAACAAATCCAACTTATTCCCATAAGATTGAGATAAGCTAAGTGGATCTACTCTAGATTTCTTATATCTTTAATTAATCCTCCATACTTTACCTTCTTTTTATTTTCCTCTTATCCTTACTTTTCATTTGTTTGTTATTTTCCTTTATTCTTGATTCTTGATTTCATTGATTTTACTTCTCTCTCAATCTCATATTCTCTCCATGTGCATATAATCTCAAACCTAGTTTTGTTATTATGCATATAACCACAACCACATTCCCAACTTTATTTTCTCCTCTTTTGCACATAATCCACAACCACTCTCTCTTATCTCTCACAAACCACTTTCACCATGTTTTTCTTTTATTCTTGAATAACTCCTAATTGTCGCGCACATAATCAAACAAAGAACCAAACTTAATTAACTTCCTTCTTCACGTTCCTCGTGGGATCGATAATCTTTTATACTATAACTTGATCAATGTTGTATACTTACAATTTTAGGAGGTAATCATTTATTTCCCATCAGGATCTCAAAGTTATAATCAGGATCGTAATCAGCAGACATTCAATCAACAAGTTAAAGTGTAAACTCAGCAAAGATTGTGCTTTTATTGTAACAAGCCTAGTCATATTAGGAAGAATTGCAGAGCCTGGAAAATTGTAAATAATCAGAATGCTGAAGGCAAGAGCCTGAGTACCAATCCCAGTGAGTCATTTCTTCTTGAATGTTGTGTTTCTTATATTGAACCTTTTAGTTGGTGGGCTGATTCTAGTGCAACTGTTCATGTATCAAATGATTTACAAGGGTTCAAGGAAATAAGAAGAATTGAAAGTGGTCAAAGTTTTATCTATATGGGGAATGATGACAAAGCTTCTATAGAAGGAGTGGGAACTTACCAGTTAAAGCTGCAGGAGAATAAAGTTTTTAATTTAGAAGATTGTCTTTATGCTCCTTTGATGAGGAGAAATCTTTTGTCTGTTTCTTGTTTGAAAAACTTGGATTTACATTTTACTTTGGAAATGGAAAGTTTGTGATGTATAAAGATGATGCAATAATAATGAAAGGTTTTCAAATTCAGATATGTATCAAGTCCAATTATGTGGAAATCTTGTTTGTGAAGTTTCTAATTCTTCTGTTATCTAGTCAAATGAATTTTATTTGTGGCATTTGCGTCTTGGACACATTGGCAAAGAGAGGATTAGTCAGCTAGTTAAGAATGAGTTACTTGATAATGTAAGTGTTGTGGAGTTTCCCACTTGTGAGAGTTGTTTGTATGGAAAAATGACTAAAGTTCCATTTCCTTCTATAGCCAAGAGAAGTAGTGGTATTCTTGATATCATCCATTCAGATATTTGTGGCCCTATGAATGTACAAATTAGAAGTGATCATCTATATTTTATCACATTTATAGATGATTTTTCTAGATTTGGAAGGATATATCTCTTGCATAGAAAACATGAAGCCTTAGATGTTTACAAGGCTTTCAAAAAGGAGGTTGAAAATACAACTGGAATAAATATTAAAACATTTCATTCTGATCGTGGTGGTGAATATAAGTCTGGACTATTTGATGACTTTTGTAGAGAAAATGGCATTGTGCATATGCTTAGTCTACCACATACTCCGGAGCAAAATGGGATTGCAAAAAGAAGAAATAGGACATTATTAGACATGATAAGATCCATGTTAGCACTTGCAAATTTACCAACTTCTTTCTGGAGAGAAGCATTGCTTACTGCAGTACATATTCTGAATAGAGTACCTTCAAAATCTGTTGATAAAACTCCATATGAACTTTGGTTTGGTAAAACACCAAAGTTGAACTATATGAAGGTATGGGGGTGTGTTGCACATGTTCTCATCCCAGATTTAGGGAGAGATAAATTGCAAGCTAAAACTAAAAGGTGTCTGTTTGTTGGGTATCATGAGTTCTCTAAGGGGTACAGGTTGTATGATCCAATAGATAAGATTATCATTGAGAGCAGACATGTGAAATTCATTGAAGATAGATTTGATTGTAGTGAGTTTTTTTAGAGAAAAGTCTTCTCTTGAAGAGGTTATAGAGACTTCATCTTCTATTCCTTTAAGTAACAATGAAAATCCTGATGCTTCCAGGAAAAGAAAAGATCATCCTGAACCCACCAGAAGAGGGAGTAGAGAAAGAAAGCCTAGTTCTATTCTTACTTCTTCAGAATATTATGCTTATGCTGGTGAAGTATTTGAGCGAATAAAGTTGAATGAGGATTCTTCAGATCCAAAGTCATATCAAGATGCTATTAATGATGTTGATGCTGAGAAGTGGAGAGAGGCGATGCAGGATGAAATACTTTCAATGTATAAGAATGAAGTGTGGAAATTAGTTGATGCACCTGATTCTGTTAAACCTGTGGAGTGCAAATGGATTTTCACTCGGAAGAGAAATTCGGAAGGAAAAGTTGAAAGATACAAAGCTCGGCTAGTTGCGAAGGGTTTTACTCAGCAATATGGAGTTGATTATGATGAAACTTTTTCACCGGTTGCACGTATTCAGTCTATTAGAGCAATTTTATCTCTAGTTGCCTTTTATGATTATGAGCTCTATCAGATGGATGTAAAGACTGCATTTCTGAATGGAGATCTGACTGAAGAGATTTATATGGAGCAGCCTTTGGGTTTTATAGAATTTGAAAATGA
This sequence comes from Asparagus setaceus, assembly GCA_012295165.1. Taxonomy (NCBI): domain Eukaryota; kingdom Viridiplantae; phylum Streptophyta; class Magnoliopsida; order Asparagales; family Asparagaceae; genus Asparagus; species Asparagus setaceus. The sequence goes on from CM022701.1 coordinate 87,230,544, forward strand.
AGGAAAAGTGTGCAAGTTGGAAAAATCAATTTATGGCTTGAAACAAGCTTCTAAACAATGGAACATAAAATTTAATAAATCTATAGAGGCATATGGTTTTGTTCAGAATCCAGAGGATGCTTGTGTTTATGTCAGAATAGTGGGAGATAAAATTGCCTTTCTTACTCTATATGTTGATGATATTTTTTTGGCCGGTAATGATGTATCTTTCTTGATGGAGATCAAAAGTTGGTTATTCAATACTTTTGAAATGAAAGATCTTGGTGAAGCCTCATATATCCTTGGTATTAAAATTATTAGGGATAGGTCTCAATGGCGATTGAGTTTATCCCACGAAAATTATATTGACAAAGTTTTGCATAAATTCAAGATGGATCGTTGTTCTGAAGGCAGTGTTCCATTTGATGTAACAAAGAAGATGTCCAGAGAAGATTGTCCATTGTTACTTGCTGATAAACTTGATGAAAGCAAATATCCATATGCTTCTGCTGTGGGTAGTCTTATGCATGTTGTGATGTGTACAAGACCGGATCTTTCTTTTGCTATTGGAGTTTTGAGCAGATTTCAATTCAATCCTGGAAGAAGTCACTAGGAAGGAGTTAAACGTGTACTACGTTATTTAAAAAGGACAAGATCATTTGTTTTGAGTTTTCAAGCAGATGAATTGCAGCTAATTGGGTATTCTGATTTAGATTACCAGGGTTGTGTAGATATAAGAAAGTCCACTTCTGGATATGTTTTCATGTTTGGTGGCGGGCTATTTCTTGGAAGAGTAAGAAATAAGATTGTGTTGCTCAGTCCACCATGGAGGCTGAATATGTAGCTGTTAATATGGCTACAAAAGAAGCAGTATATCTCAGGAAATTCTTGAAATATCTTCAAGTGGTACCTTGTGTGGAGCGACCAATTGTAATCTTTTGTGACAATACTTCAGCTATTGCCATAAGTAAAGATCCAAAGTGTCATTCAAAAGCAAAGCATATTGAAGGGAAGTATCACTATATCAAAGATTTGCTGAAGAAAGGAGAGGTCTTTGTTAATAAAGTAACCTCAAAGGATAACTTGGCAGATCCATTTACTAAATCTGTTTCTGTTTCTGCATTTGTTAACCATGTTCGTAATATGGGTTTATTGCCATGTTAATGTATTTGATGAACTTGGTTGTCATATTATTGATAATAATATGTGTTTTGTTTGGCTAGCCTGATGATATATTATGAGTACTTATGGATTGTCCTTAGATCTAATTTCTCATGAGGTATACACCTGCGACTGTATACAAGAGGGTCTCATGGAGGAATGAATTAGATCTTAAATTTGTTCGGGCCTATGGAATGTTTAGGGAGCATTTCCTTAGTGGCTAATATTCAAAATGGTATGGATCCTTACCCGGGTTCCTAAGTCTTGAATATGTTTATGAACGGTGGACCATTGATTTTATATGCCAATTTTTTCCATATGTATATAACAATGGATATATACAATGTAGACCCGGGAAAACTACATTGTATATATAAGTATTTTGATTTATAAATTTTGCATGACCTTTGAATTTTTCTTAAGTTTTAATTTTTCAAATCAAGTGGGAGATTGTAAGATTTTTAATGATTTCAAAATATTATTAATATATATAATTTCCTAATTATATGAAACTTTGTAACTTATTTTATAACCCAAAGGTCATGTGTATTTTATTATGGATTTATTGGCATGGTTAATGTGGAGAATCATGGCTGATAACTCCACATGGGGAGGTGAAAAGGCTTATCTCTAGAGATGGTAAAAAGTCTTTTCTCATATATATACCTCCATGGTCCTACAAGTGAGGCTGCAATTCAACCTGTCTAGCTGAAAGGTGCAAGCTAATCGCTTGTAGAAAATTCTCTCTATCTATGGATGACACTACGGAAGTCGATGATCATTTAGAGAAGGTTAATTAAGTTCGTCAAGGAGGTATATAATATATGAATTACTAGTTTTGTTATATGGAATTTCAGTGACATATTGCTTACATTAAAAGTTAGGGGTGGGGTTCTGCTAATTGTCCAAAGTTAAGGGGTTTTTTTTTGATATTTAGCCTTTTTTTCCTTATTCTTGACAGTACCGTAGCTAGAACAAGAAAGCATCAGCTTTCTAATAAAACAGTCTCATTTTGAGCCTCAAATCTACTACAACTCAACTTGAATTTGAGGTTTGTACCCCAGATCTTGGCTTTAGTTCTTTCCTTCTTTTTATTTATTTATTTATTTATTTTGTTGTGGGTGGCTCAGATATACCTGTTAAAAAGGCAAGTCTGATCCCAGCCTATACTAATAATCCACCGTTAAGAAATCACCCATTTATTTATTAAAAAAAAAGTAATAACCTCTCGGTTCACAAACATCAAAGGGCATAAGAACTAAAATAAATTTTACCTAACGTGTTAATTGCTTTAATCCTTCTTCACTCCGAAGACTCTTTTCAACTAGTTTACTCTTTCCCCTTAACTCTTCTCCCTTAACCCTTTCGCCAAATGGGGGTTTTGGTACCAACTACTATGATCAACAATAAATCAATTCGTATCAAGAAGTGTCACGCTTCAAAGTAGTTGGAACGACAACCAGCCAACTGGAATTTGTATAAATCTTCCTTAGATCAGTTCATAACAGTAGTTTCCTGAAAGTCTCCAGACAACAGTGAAGCGGTAGTTTAAACATCCATATCCATACCAACAAGAAGGAATGTGACAAAAACGATATCGAAACATAAGGCAACATATACATGGAAACACACGGACCTATGCACATGTCATTCGTACATCCGGATCCAACCACACGGTTTCAGATACGCACGACAATACACGCACGACACGGTTTCAGATACACACCACAATACACATAGGAATTACATATGCATGGCATCATACACATACGCAAAAAATGCACGGGACACATGTACCAATAATACATGTATGGGAAATAAATCTGATGCATTCATGCACGTGTGCTTGCATCTAACATCCACCAACCACACTAACATTCTGCCTCTAATATCCACCAACCACACTACATGCACCCGCATGTCCATACACGCCTCACACGTGTGCACACATGCCATATGCGCCTATGCGCACACGTGGACCCATTCATACATACGAACATCCGCCAACATGCACATGGGCACATACACAATCATGCACACGTCCATGTACATGCCCACTTACACCCATGCACGCACACACAAACCACTTGTACAACTGAACACTTGCTCACCCGCTTGTCCGTCTACATGCAATCACACCCCCAATGCATATGCATACATACGCATACATGCACACCGGCAAAACATACATCGACCCCTATCAACAAGCAAACAAACAACAAAAGAACCAAATAGACAACCAACCAATCAAACAAACAAATAAAACTCAACCTAAAAAATGAAAAGGAAAAGAAAAAATATCACCACATCGAGGGGAATAAAGGAAAATAAGAAGAAAAAAAACACCCCAAACGCCCCTTTTCAGGTGGGTGAAGCTTTGCAAGAAAAATCTACACATTCCCTTTTTCTATAATATTTCGCAATATTTAACACATACATACATATATCATGCATATATAGCTACCTTCTCATGCCTACTTAATCATCCTTTTCCTTTTCTTTGGTTTTCTTTGTTTCTTCTGTTGTTGCATCTGACTAGTTAACTTCATGACCTTAGCATCATATAACAAAATAGACAATTGATAACAGAATGTACGAAAAGACAAACATATATTGCCTTACTCCAACTTATCTATTTCTTTCTCCCATTTGAGTCCAAACATTTGCCGACCAAAGGGCACTATGAGATTGTAACGGAGTACCTGCAATTCAGTTGACAAGGATGTCAAAAACCTCAATTTAAAAAAAAAACTTTATAATTGATTTACCAAAAAATTTACTAATTTTTTTAGGGCTACTTGCACATCGACCCCTGTTGCATCGTTGTTTTGAACTCACTATCCCTGTAGTAGTTTCATTGTTGAAGATAGACCCCTTGGATTAATTTTTTTGACGCTTTTGCCATGGGCGGAATTTTGGAAGATATTGCCCATGGGTGAAATTAGTGAGTCTATCTGAGGATAAGAGGTTCAAAAAACATTTAGCCCTGGGAGTATCTGCAACAACGAAACTACATTGGTAGTAAGCTCAAAACAGCGATACTGCAGGGGTTTATCTGCAATTAACCCTTTTATCTATAAAGAAAACAGTATAATTGACTACCTTATTGTTAATATCCCGCAACTGTTCTTGAAGGTACTCCGAATCCTTAGGCCATGTGGAACCTAAGTTGTTTGTTCGATTTGCCTGAGCTTTCTTCAAGGCTAACCTCCACTCTGCAATACTGCACCTAATTTCCTTGTTCAGTTCAACCCACTCTGGAGCACAACCATTTCTCGAAAGGATTCTGTACAGTGTGTCCTCTGCAGGATCGGCGTGAGCATTTGTGCTGAAGTCGAGAGGTTTTCCTCGTCCTGGTAGGTTTTCAAAGTGCCCTTCCTCCATTGATTGCCATATTCTTCGCTCTGCTACATTAATGATATCTGTCTCTGACCTGTCAACATATAAAAGTTAAAAGTGGAGTTAACAGATCATACTGACTCTATTAATTGTTAAAATTAACTTCTCTACAATAAATTCTAGTAAGATTCATATAATATTTTAAGAGAAAACATGTAAAAGCAAGCAGCGATAAGAAGATAACATCGCCCATCGCCCATCACCATCAGTTATTCAGTGCATCCCTTCTCTTGCATATTTTTTCTTTGGACACAAGTACAGATTATTTAACATGTTAATTTGTCTTCTAGTAACATGCTGATTATGAGCAAATTGTGCAAACGGTTAATCGATGTCTAAAGCTGAAAATAGACGGGTTTTGAGCATATGCAAGCCTGAAAGTGGAGATACTTCTCATTACCAAGTGGCTGGAAAAATGAACCACCAGAATTTTGACACATACAAGCACGAACACAGAGACATTGTCAATATTAACTAATTCACACCATCAGTGTTTGTGTAGATGCACTATTTTGGCAAAACAAAGAAAGAAAACAAGTGCTCATTCTTTGACCTGCTAAATGAATCTTGTGTTTAAGTTTTGGAGCGTAAGCTAAGAGGTCAATGTTACCGTACTGCTAAAATGTCAGAATGCGTGTCTGAATAATAAACTAACACAACAATGAGGAAGATATGAGGGTGGCAGTAGCAGGGAAGAGAACAGACTGGTTTGGTGATCTGAAAGGAGAAAGGTGGCAGCAGGGGATCAGCAGGGAAGATGAAGAAGAAAAAGACTGGATTGATTTTAAAGATCTACAGAATCCAAAATTGAATAGAAGTAAAATTTCTAATCCTAACTAAACCAAAATTTCTAAATAAACTAACATGCCTCAAATATAACAGATGCTGTTTAACTTAAATAGAATTTCTCAAATGATCTCTAAATAAAGCAAACTTGTCCAACCTAAACTGGGATTACTTCAATTTCATCAAACTAGGTTTTCTCGAATCCTAATAAACTAGGATTTTTCCGACCCAGATCAAACTAGGATTTCTTCCCAGTACACGAACATTGGATTGAGTTGCTTTATCTCCAACTATCGCACTTGCATATTGCACTTGATTAGTCATCTGCACAACATTCACTGATTGGAAAGAAAAAAAAAGTCAACCTCGTGTTTCATAATGTAGGACGAACTAAGAACTGATAATAATGAGTTGCGATGACATCATGACAACCAGTATGAAAGCCAACATGATGAGACACAAATTCGATTCGGTGAGAATTCTGCACAAGTAACAACTCAATCTGAATACTGTTGACAAGTGTTTTCCTTTAAAATCGCTTCCAAACCCAAATCAGCATGTTTTCCTCGAGCATCCATCAATCTTCTCTATTTTATATCTGCTACTAAGGTGAGTCTATCTTTTGATGACATTGATTAAGTACTCTTTCCAGCTCTGCATTTCCTTGTCCTGTTATAGACGACTACACCTCAATCCCAAAGTACCAAGGATTACTTGGCAGTAGGGATGCAAGTCCGACTTTGGTCATGGAATGGGCACCAAAATCAAACCTAGCATAAGTCAAGTCAGGTTTGGGAAGAAAGTATGAGGAGGCACAAACAGGATCGAACCAGACAATATCAAATCCAATATATCATATACGAATCGTAAAAATACTAGTTATATCAAATCCAACATATCATGCATGAATCATAAGATTATATAGGGATAAATTGCGAGGATAGGATAAGATTTTGGGGACAAATACTCCACCTTTTGGTAAAAGAGGGCCCCACTCAAACTGGATTAACCCTAAACTTAAATGCCTCACATGAACTTTGATCCAACCACCCCGGTCTGAGTTACTTGTTGGGTAGGTCTCGGTTTTAAAACCCAAGATTGATCAGACACGGGCAGCATACTTGGGAACTCAAGTGAGATTGGAAAAAGTCCAAACCTGTCTTTAGCAGCACAAGTTGCATCTATGTTTAGCATATATAAAGCTGCTACCACAAATTACATTGCATGATCGGAAAATGCTATATATTAATATTCTCAACTTAGTATCCTTCCGTATCCACAACCTAAGATATATAACCAAGATGTGGCGTGTTTGTAGATCCATCCTTGAAATTTTTGTTTTAATTCTTTCACTGTTCAAATCTATGATCACTCTATTAAAATAGAAAAATATAATCCTCAACACAACTTCGGAGTTTTAGTGTAATTGTTAGAGGGGCTATAAAATGGTATAAGAGCAACCCGGGTTCAAATTCCACCGGCCATGAATTTGAAATGGATTTTCTAAAAATTGACACTGCTGCTGCGTGGGTCCAGGTTTCGGCCCATAAAAAGGGCGCTCAACATGCGGGTGCATGTTATAACATAAAAATATAATCGTCACCGCAACTTCGGAGTTTTGATGTAATGGTTAGAGGGACTTTAAGACACTCTAATGAAACTCTTCTTAACCCGGAACTTCTTAAAAAGTCCTCACAACTCAGCATCGTTGGCTGCCAAAAGCATAGTTTCTCTTCTAATAACACATTGATGAGTTTACGCTAATTCACTCGTCAGCCTAGAGTATGTGAATAATTAATCTTTGCTTACAAGTAGCAATCTTGCAATCATTTCAACGCAAGGGCTCATAGTAACTAGCTAGTTTCAGTAGAAACCCATGATGATCCAATTACTACGACCAATACGTTGAGACTTCTTTTCCTCAGCATCTCATTTTATTCAAGGCTTTTTCTATCGTTTCCCGAAGAAATGAAAGTGATAAACTGTAACATCCAAGAGGGTCACTCCAACTGAAACTTCAAACAATTGTCACTTATTGACTCTTGTATACCTAATTGTTTAAAATAAAATAATAATTTATCTGAGATGCAAAAATGGGTGTTAAATACTAAATTCAGTCCAAAAAAAAAAAAAATGCGCGCACATAACACTATACGTCCAATCTAATGGTAATTCTTGATTCCAATCCTAAATCAAAGCCCCTTAAAACAATCAATTGCTATAATGCCTTCTGACCTAATTCAAATGCATTATTGTCATGTTCTTCCTCAGAATTTTAATTAAGTTCTACAAAAAGTTATACAAATCATAATAATCCTAACATAATTCCTGTTACCCTAACATCATACCATCTTCAAGTCATACATAAGTACTAACCAATTCACAATTTCGCAAATGTTACAAAAAGTTATACAAATCATAAATAAGCAAATAAATAAAGGAAAACCCTAAGAAAAATATACCTAACGGCGTTAGGGCGACTGCGGAGTTCAGGGGGCAGCTTGCGATCGTTGACGGCGTCCACGACGGAGGCGAGGCGGTGGCCTTGCTGCCGCTGCTGCTTCTTCTCCTTCGAGGATGAGGAGGCTGGGTCATTATCGGGTCGGGTCCCAACGGAACGGAACAGGAAGACCCGAATCCGCCGCCCGATAACTGGATTAAGCGGTGTATGGGTTGTGAATCTTGTCATGCTTCCGGCCATGGAAATGAGCGACCTGAACTCAAAAAATTCCTTTTTTGGGAAAAGTTAATGGTAGTCCAATAAATCTCATTTCTTCATTATGCTGCCATTGAACTTTCCACTCATTTCTCGAGGAATTGAGTGGTCAGTGAAAGCTTTCAAAATTCTATTGCTGGCCAGACTACAGTACGATCTTCTTTTATTTTTAGCCAAAAGAAGAGTTGGCTGCAATACTTTAGCATCTAACACCTAGCGAAATAGGCCCTTCCTCAAAATCTACTGGTTATTGGGTTCGGTTCACACGTGTGGCTCGCTCACCCGAGGGAATTAATAATCACACCCCTATGTTTCTTGCTAACAATTTAGTCATGAGTCTGTTTAAATGTTAGCCCCTCCGATCTTTCAATATTCTATATTAGTCCCTCAAATTAATCCTTGAAATTGATCACAAGTCACTCAGTCCTAAGATGTAGCACAAATTGGTCCCTCAATAACTGAAAACTTTGGTGTTCACAAAAGTATAAACGGAGGAGCATTTTTGTCATTGAGGGATTAATTTGCAAGCCCCTCAGGATCTGAGGGACTTATTGAGCAATACTAAAGATTTGAGGGACCCATGAAGAATTATTGAATATTTGAGGAGCACTTCATTTCGAACTCAAAATTTAGGACACCAGCTATGAAACAAGATGACACGTTCCACTTAATTCTTCTCAAACTTTAAAAGTAGTATTTTATTATTATATTATTATTTGATAGAAAAAGTAGTGTTTTATTATTTTCTTTTTAATTTTTAAGTAAATTAAATGACCATCAACTTTTCATTGTAATTATATGTAATTAAATATTTGTTCACATGCAAGTATAGATATTCATCATAATCCCATGACTATACTTTTGTCATAAAATTCACGGAAATTAAAATTTGAAGGACTTGTCTCAAAATTTCAAAAACTTAAGAGCTAATAATCCGGCGGGCGCCCCGGGGGGTGCGTGGGCGTGGGGGGTTAAATAACTAAACCTAACTAAGGCCCAATGTAGCATCAATAGCCCTTCCAAACAAGCCCCCCAATAAGCCCATCGCAAGGCCCAAGGAAAATAAGCCCACGACGGCCATATGCTCCGAGTTAAATACGTTCGTCCTTTTTCCCTTTCCCAAAGTCTCAATTCCAGCCTCCTTGTTTCTCTCTCTAGGGTTTTCTCTTCTCATCGCCAAGGTACGATTTTTAAGCGATTAGGGTTTTCTTTTCTCTCTCTTTCTCACTCTATTTCGTGATGATCTTTGCTCTGGGGTTTGCGATTTCGTTGTTCAGTTAGGGTTTTCTCCTATTTCTAAAGTTCTAGGGTTTTTGTAGGGTTTTTCGTTCGATTTGGGAAAGATGAGGCCTGTTTTCTGCGGTAACTTCGATTATGAGACGAGGCACTCGGATCTTGAGCGGTTATTCGCGAGATATGGGAGGGTTGATCGCATCGACATGAAATCTGGTATAATCCCTAATTTTTTTTCCTCATTTTATATCTTTTTCTTGTATAATAAAATGTTTACAGAATGATTTCTCGTTTGCAATTGTTAGGAACTTGTGTGATGTATTCTATTTAATGACAGGAAGTATTATAAATTTCGATCTTTTTTTTAATTGATAAACTTTGATGTTTCTATCTACTATTTGTGGTCTGGTTCCTAATTATTGGCTGATTACCCAATTCATTGGCAAGAATGGGAAACTTTCTGCTAGTTTTTTTTTCTAATTTGAATCGCATTCATATATCGATTTTGTCGTTCCGTTAAGTTAAATGAAAGATAATTGTATATGAAATATCTTTTAATTACCTAAGAATTGCTCTTATGTAATGGTTAATTGCTGTTTAGATCTCTCTTATTCTTATATCTGGTATCAAAATCAACATGGTAATCTTTAGTTCCTAGGAATATGTCTAGTCTAATCATAAACATTGCAATCTTTAATCCCTAAGAACTTAGTTTTATTCTTTTCCTTACATAGATGAGTGGGTTGCTGAAGTGTGCCCAAATTTATCTTGCTTAGCAGTGGTATCAAAGTGATATTGGCTTACTTGGATTCAGTTTAGCATTTCTTTACTGGCCTCCTTAAAACTTATGTGCACAGACTTGACACTTGTAATCATGTGAAGTTTATTCATGGTTGTACCTGACCCATTGAGGCTGGGACTCTCAGCCATGTTCGGAAATTTGTTCCCAATGAGTTTTGTTTAGTCCATTGATTGTCATCAGTATTTTTCTTTGTAACTCTACTTTCCTTTCTGCTCTTATCCACAATAGAAAATTTTGTAGTCCTTGACTGCTGAGTTATGCACTGTATAGTGCACTGCATTTCATGTTTATTAAAAGCATTCAAAATATGACAAGTCCCTATCATGCCATTTTTAGTAATAGCTTCCCTGTGAATCATGCATTATAATCCTGGCCATTTCATTTTCCCCTGCTATTGGGTATTATGGCTTGCTTTTCGAGTGATGTTACTTCAACTCGTAACAAATTTGAGATTAATATTTCATATGATACATTATAAACTAAATTTCTTCTTTTTTTTTTTTGCATTGTTAATACCAGTTAAGCCTTGTCACTGCTATTGTATCTATTTTTTTTCTTTTCATTGCTTCTATGTGAGAGTTGAATATCAGCTGCTTATAAATTTTCTTTGTAAAATCTAGCAAAGCATATAAAGCAGTAAAAGGGTAATTTTATGCATTAAAAAACTTTTGCAGCCTATATTTGTAAGTGAATAAGGGTGTTTGTTGCCAAGCCTAAGAAACAGACATTTTGAGCAGCAGTGAATATTTGTTTCATAGCAAGTTGGAAACTTTCTTGCACATGTTGGACGTATTCTTGTTTACATCTTGTGGATCTACAATAATTTTGATAAGCCATATGTCATTTAAACTTTCTTTTTCATATTTCTTAAAACTGTTTTTGTGGGGTTGTGTTTGGGGGTTTTCATCCGGCTGTGTTTACTAGTATGGTGGCATCTTATTTATTTCCTTGATAAACGAGACATCAGAGTGAGGAACTTGTTTTATGAAACAACTAATTATAGGTGAAATTATTGTGCATATTAGTCTTTATCTATATCCATTTCTTTGTTTCTTCATGCCTATTGTGTATCTTTTGAGGAATTGTATTATGAGTTTCACTCAGTTTATGCTTAGGGTTTGGTATCTCTCTGTTGTTTTCCATGTTTTTCTGATCCACAATGTACAGAGTATCTGGGGAGTATGGACAAAGGGAAAAAGGATTTAATATAAATTTCCTTGACTAATGTAAACAACTTATGGTAAAGATCATGGGAACAAGATCAAGTTTATACGAAATTATTCTATACATATAGCATATGAATCTTTTGGCGTGCATTCAATTTGGTACATTAAACATCATGGAAGCTTTGTAATGACTTCTCTTTTAAAATTGTTTATTTCCTTAAAATGCCATGTATTTGTGGTAGCAAGTGATTGCTGAAACATTTATGGTTTCATGTTGTCATTGCTGTGATTTCTTCTTGCTTTTTTTTATGATTGATGTTTATCGTAGCTTCCTGAAGGCCGGTCCCTGTGCATGAGGTGGTTGGGTGAGATTATGTCCTTGCCTTCTATTAGGAATTAGTATCTTGTTGAAGCTTTGTTTCTTTCATAGATTTTAAAGTCATGATTTTTGTTTCCTTCGTTATGCACTTGAACCATAACAAAGAAGTATGTTTCTTCTATTAACTTTGGTTTCTTATTTAGTATGTCCTTTTTTTGGTTTCAAGTTTTGAGATATCTATTAATAGTTTACTTGCAAGTGTTGCACCTTTTACATTGTAGTCCTTTTTCCTGCTCAATTTTTTCTATGTATTTTAAGAAGGTTGTGTATGACTTGTATTGTCTTATTGCTCATTTGCATCAACAGAGATCAAGCAAATAAGCAACAGGTTCATGGGTTGCATAACATAGTATATGCCTATTGGTTGCTCTGATATGGCTGTAGTCCAGCTTTTGTGTGGAAGAACACCCATATTTAAATGTTTGTTTTGACGCAGGAACCAGAAAGACAAATCAAGCTCTTTCTAGGCTCCATCCTCATGCAAATTCCTTCTACATGCCCAAGGCAACCTGTCTGCCAGAATAACCAGCATATCAGATTCTACCATTCATTACTGGCATCCTTCATTCCCATTACATGCTCACCTGTTTCTCATTCTTGCCTTGCCTTGCCCAAGCATGATTATTGAAGGAGATATATCACCATGCCATGCCTACTGCTCGTCACATATCATCATGCCATGCCATGCCTCCTCGTCACTTCATCACTATGCTATGCTTCCTGGTAGCTCTATAACTCCATGCCTTGCCATCATAATGCCATGCCTACCAGTCGTCCCGTGTCACATGCATGGACTCCTGGTCGTATATGTCACCATGCCATGCTTACTGATTGCTCTATGTAACATTGACATGCCTACTGATTGTTGGTTCCAAAAATGGCGTAGTATGCTCAGCAATGACTTCTTACATTGGATTTAACTTTCATCATGCTTTTAATTCTCCTGATACAAGGCTTCGTTGTTCAAATTCTAATGTCCATCTGGCCTCAAATAACTACAGGTGTAGTATATTTCTGTTTTAGCAGGAATTAGTTATCTGCTCTTTGTATGTTATTGTGCCATGTAAGGAAGTGTACCAGTATCCATACGTTTAATTGCTATTTTCTTTGTCTTATCTATTATCATGTTGTAGGGTTTGCTTTTGTTTACTTTGAGGATGAGCGTGATGCTGAAGATGCTATTCGTGACCTCCATGATAGGCCTTTTGGCTATAGTAGACGCAGGCTTTCGGTGGAGTGGTCAAGGGTAAGTTTCCTTTTTAGGCTTATAATTGGTCTTGTTTCATATAATTCTAGGCTTCACTTGTTTTCTCTTTTCTGTTCTTTTAGTAAGTAAAATAATTTTTGTATCTGCCCATTCTTTTTCTTCTAATTTTTTGAATAATTATTTTACATGTCTTCTTGTCTAGCAAGGGGAGCGCGGTGGACCTCGACATCGTGATGGTTCTCGGTCAATGGCAAATGCGAGACCTACCAAAACACTCTTCGTCATTAATTTTGATCCAATCACCACAAGGACTCGTGATATTGAAAGGCATTTTGAGCCCTATGGTAAGGTGTTAAATGTCCGTATCAGGAGGAATTTTGCATTTGTGCAATTTGAAACACAGGAGGAGGCTACAAAGGCTCTTGAATGCACCAACATGAGGTTAGTGATGCATCTACTTTCTTTCCTTGGTTTATTTGTTTTGATGAAATATTTTTTACATTATTGACAAGTTTTTAGTCCTCATCAGTTAACAAAGTGAGCATTTTGGGTCAGCTCATAATATATTGTGATCTTTCTAAACTATACAGAATGTCATTTTAAGCTTTGGTTAATATCATAGCTCTTGCTAGCAAATCCTACTTCATGTTTTAAGTTGTTATATTGTCCTGTGAGATGCATCATGATTACCCAGTCATTTTTGTTGGCAGTTTCCTTGAAGACAGTTGATCTTAAATTCATTTGTAAACCATGTTTCATAGTACTTCTTAATTGATTAATGAATCACTAATGCTATAAGTGAGTTTTCAAATTTTAACTTTCAAATTTGAATATTAAAAAAGGTTGTCTGATACGTTGGACTTGATCGAACTCATTATCTTTTTTGTTCTTTGAGGGTACTCTGGTTTCAGAATCTGATCTCTTCCTATTATTTAGACATGTAACTTCCGCCAGACCAGGGGAGTTCTATGTTAAATCAGGTTTGTGGTTATTTCATGTGCCTTAATGATGTCCATCCGGGTATTCTGAGTATTACGTGATAGTGTGCAAGTGTATAATCTTTCTATTGTACCCTTTCAGTCTTTAACCAAATTATCCTGGTAAAAGCAATCTGGTGTTTTGAATTATCCTTTGACAGAAGTAATATGTTCATACATATGCAAACTGTGAGAGTAAAACTTTATTGCAAAATTGCTGACCAGCATGTTTGGTAGGATTAGTTTGTTTAGTCAGTGGCTCTTATAGATGAAAAAAAAAAAACCAGATACGATACATCTTAACTCTTTCTATCTCTGTTTTTTTCCTCTTATTGTTGAGGATGTTGCACTAGCAATTACTGATGATACCTCTTTATTGCAGCAAGATATTGGATCGAGTGGTTTCTGTTGAATACGCTCTTAGAGACGATGGAGAGCGAGGTGACAGCCCTAGAAGAGGAGGAGGCTATGGGAGGCGTGGTGATAGTCCTTATGGCCGTTCTGTGAGTCCAGTCCATCGCAGGTCCCGCCCTAGTCCTGACTATGGCCGAGCTCGCAGCCCAGTCTATGATCGGTACAATGGACCTGCCTCATATGAGAGGGAGCCGAGTCCTGGTTATGGTCGTTACCGAAGGTAAGCAAGAATATAAACCCAAGAAACCGACTAGGTTTCTGCATTGTTGAATGCTTTTGTTTCTTTTGCTCCCTGCTCTTGGCATTCCAAAGAACAATATGTGATAGGCTTAATTGCGGATAGACCGCCTGTACTATTGCCCAATTGCAGATAGACTGACTGTAGTTATATAGTTGCAAATAGACCACCGAGTGAGTTTTTTTATTCTTTGAAAATTGTTTATTTAACAAAGAACTCCAAAGGTTAAAAGAGTCGAAAAGCTGCCTTGCGATCTATCCACAGTTGGGCGATTGTACAGGGTTCTATATGCAGTTAACCTTATATGCTATGGTCTAGGAAGCAATGTGTCTATATGCAAATAACCCTATACAATATGGCCTAGGAAGCAATGTAAGATTAGCCTGTATTATTGCCCAATTGGAGATAGACCCCCCGTAGTTCTATTGTTGCAGATAGACCACTGAGTGAGTTTTTTGATTCTTTGAAAATTGTTTATTTAACAAAGATCTCCAAAGGTTAAAAAGTTATAAAGCTGCCTTGCGATCTATCCACAGTTGGGCGATTGTACAGGGTTCTATATGCAGTTAACCTTATATGCTATGGTCTAGGAAGCAATGTGTCTATATGCAAATAACCCTATACAATATGGCCTAGGAAGCAATGTAAGATTAGCCTGTATTATTGCCCAATTGGAGATAGACCCCCCGTAGTTCTATTGTTGCAGATAGACCACTGAGTGAGTTTTTTGATTCTTTGAAAATTGTTTATTTAACAAAGATCTCCAAAGGTTAAAAAAGTTATAAAGCTGCCTTGCGATCTATCCACAGTTGGGCGTTGTACAGGGGTCTATGTGTAATTAACCCTATATGATATGGCCTAGGAAGCAATGTGTCTATATGCCTATACAATATGGCCTAGGAAGCAATGTATGATTATTATCAACCTTGGTGAAATGTGGACTAGAGGCAATGAGATGATGTTTTCTGGAGTGTTCTACGAATACTGATTAGTTTTGGTTCTTTGTTTTTTGGAGTATACTGTTTTGTACTGGAACATTCATTTTATGTACCAGTGACGAGGTAAGTCCCTGACATTTATTGATTTTTTGCTTCCTTTTTTTTTGACAGCCGATCACCTGTTCGAAGGTCCAGGACTTGAAGCAAGTGCGGAGGGATGATGGGATATGAAGTTTAGGCTTCTACTTAATGACCTTTGGCCTGTATTTTTAGTTTGTAGAAGGTTAAGACTTTTAGAAAAACTCCTATTGACGTGTTTCGGTATGCCATGTATAGTAGAATTACTTTCATCTGAAGAACATTGTTTTACTTATGACTTGCTTGTATGGTAGGGAATCTTTTTCAGCTATATTTTCAGCTTGCATATTGTGAAATTCTTTTTATGTTTCTTCTTGTGGTGGAGGGTGTGATTCCCTTCTGTTCCTTCTGTTTTGGTGTTTCTCTGTTTTATCTCCGTTACAGTGTATGATTCCCTCTCTATATCTCTGTGAGCGTGTAATTCCTTATTTTTCTACCTATCTTTTTTTTCCAAAATTTCTTTAGCCTTCAAATTGATTGTGTCAATTGTTATCGGAGCAATATTCGATCTGTGTGCTGATTGACAAGGTTATGATTTGCTTAAAGCTAGATTTGTTGCTAAAAACTACCCATACTTTTTTAGAGCATGTTTGGCAATTTGGTTAAGGTGGATTATAGTCCGCTTTTGCATGCTTGGTTCATTATAATTGCATTATTATGGATGATAACCCAAGTAGGTTGTAACAAGTATGGCTTGGATTTAGGTTCTTTGCAATCTAAACAGAAGAGATATTCGAAGGTGTAGAACTCAAAGGAAGAAGGCCGTGCATTCATGGTGACCTCAATGCTTCCCATGATCACAACCGTAGTTGCTGACAGAAGTACCTCATGTACCTTGACTCAAAGATCATCCTAGTCTTGAGCATTCTATTGAGGCGACACAGAAGTACAATTTGGGATCATACTATCTTTTCCCTTCGGGAACTCAAGGTTGAGTTTTGCAGAGAACATGCTGGCTAATCTTGTGCAGGGCCTTATCGACCACTGCAGAAATACGCACCTAGCTTGTCTTGTGCAAGTCTCCCTAACATCGCGGCAGATCAAATTCGGCTTCCAACCCTTTCCATAGCTTTCCTAATAGTTCGCATAATTACTCTTGAGCGTTTTGTGTGTCTTTTGAGCGTATACTTTTTGATAATTATTATGCTGTGTAGTTAAATTCATAAGTTTAGTCTGACGGTAGACAGAATTAGATGGAGAGAACGATACTACTTCCAAATATGGTGGAAGAGTTGTGTAGTAAGGTTATAATTCATGATCAAGGTACCCTTTGCATGTTAAATTACTGGCAATTGTTTGAGAGATCATTAGGGTTATTTGCCTGACATTGTTCCTTCGATACTTAAGTTTGTCTATAGAACTTGAGAAAACAAGTGAAGGGAATTTTAAGATTTCGTCTGTGCGCATCTTCCTCTCCCTGAGAAGAAAGTTTTCTTGTACTACCTTTGTGATGCTTGTTTTGACAGTATCTTGAAATATTGTCATAATTGAATAGAAGGTAGCAGATCCTGCTTGTACGCTAGACTGCATTGTAACAATCAACATCAATCGTCTGGTATTGCCTTTTACATGTGCGGAAGTTGCAGGATTGTTACGATTCCGTAGGTTGTAAATATGTCATTTCTATCTTCGTTCCTTTGTCGTGTGTTCCACATGTTATATTGCCAAGTCAGAATGTTATATGTCCATCGAGGCTACCTCGTAGGTGGATACCAACCTTGTCCACCAGTATGTCTAAGGCACTTCTACGATTATCTTTCCCTGCCTTATTTTTGTTGGTCACTCATGGATTCCTTTTTCTTTTTTCTTTTTTTTTTAATGCAGATTTGATTTCTATCATCATTAGACCATTATCCGAGAGTAAAGATTCTATCATACCATTCCATAGAATTGGCCAATATATACCTTTCATGAATGATTAGCGTGTTAGCTTGGGAATTGCGACTATTCTTTCGTGTAAACCACACCAATCCTATATAAGTGAGACTTCTGGGATTCTTGCTGCTTATCCGAAGATATGGCAAACGAGCACCTTCAACACCAGGCGGGATTATTTTTCAAGAATGGAGGTTATGCTTAATCTACGACCATATATAAGACAACTTAATCTTCAGCAAATGAACCATCCGAATAGCTCCCCCCCCCAAAAAAAAAAAAAAAAGTTTTCTTTCTGTTGCAAAGAAGACAGTTCAGTCATGCAAGCATACCAGGAGAAAATGCAGTTTAGACTACATATTAATTGGAGTTCCACCGAGCTGCTGCTGAAGTTATGATTCAATTCTGTTGATGTTAAGCAATTAGTTTACATCCAAAGTTGTCATGTATTTTCTATCCTTCAGGGAGGTTTCTCTAAGATTTTATATCATTTGGTTATTATTATCAACTTAAAAGAAAATATAGTTGGATCCTTAGATAGCATGACAAGGTGCTGTTCATTATTGCTATGCTTTGAGAAGTATACCTGACTCTAAATTCTCAGCTGATGTTACCTTTTGAGCAGAAGTTTTAACATTTCTAGAAGTTTAGAATACTATGAAAAAGAATAAAACAGAGAGCATTCATAACAAAAGGCAAATATTTCATGAACGTTCTTATTGATGGATAACATTCAAGCACACACCATTACATTATTCGAACTTTGATCCCTCTCTCACTCACTAGTGATCCATGCACGCGCATTTTTCATCTTCAGCTGAGACCAAATCACAAGGACACAAATTACTATTGATATTCAGAAAAAAAAGGCAGTATCAAAGATGTTACCAATTATAACTTGATTTTTGTGCTCTTATCAGCTCGCAGACGACACGACAGAACTTATTCAATAAGAATAGGGATAGATTACAACAAATAACATATTGATAGATGGTGAAGTAAGCTCATTTTCCCTTTCGAATTGAGGACAAGTGAATAGTTTTATAAATTGTTAAATTTAGGTGAAGATTCATATAAACTGATTAGTTACATATTCATCTGATGCATCAGTATATCCTGATGATAATAGAAAACATGGCAAAAGAAAAACAAATCGCATAGAAATATGTTTGATTTTTTTTTTAAAGGAATGCTCCTTGGTTTTTAATACTAAAAGCTTAACTCACAAGCACCATTATTCTGGCACTTTCATCCTATTCTATTTGTTTCTATTATGAAAATCTCAATAAGCACTGCTAGGAAGTTTGCAGGATAATTTGCTGAATTCTTATAGGAACAGTTTGAATCCAATTACCAATACAAAGAAAAGAAAGATTTGGTCACATACCCTCTCATTATATTTCTTGATGATTGTAGTCAATGTACGATTACCAGCGAGTTTCCCGAGGTAACATATTATCCGTCCCATAGAGATTTCTTTGTCCTGCAAAATTATTTCAATATTTTTATGTAAGGAAAAACTTCGAAATAAGCATACAGTAACAACTGAGTAACAATTATAAAAAGAAAAAAGAAAGAAAAAAAAAGAGTAACAATATATACCACTTATGCTTTGTAATGTTGCTTAGTTTCATCAGTTGTTTCCGAAGGCAAAACTTTAGGCAACACAAAGATCAACACAGTGAAGGGAATTGCTGGTGAAGTAGGTTGAATCATGTCGTCGCCAAAGTAAATTTCCATCTTTCGATCAGCACCCGACATTCCTTTGAGATCCTCAGGCATCTTCGGAATAAAAATAAACAAACAAGCAAAATATTTAAATGAAATAGAAGTATAGATATTGCTCATACAGAAAGAGAATTAACCCCACCTTACATATGGAAAAAGGAGAATTAATTTGTCTTAATATAACAAACAAAAATTACTAAAGAGTTAGGACAACCTTTGTAGATAGGTTAAAAATTGTTTAACTCTAAAAGTGAGAGGCCTACTAATCCACTTTTTAAATGGATTAAGAAATAATCATTTATTTATAAAGAAAATAAATAATCCATCATATTTAACACTGAGCACAAGATCCCAAAAATAAAATTATATATATATATATATATATATATATATATATATATATATATATATATATATATATATATATATATATGGATTAATCAATTTAACCCATCTTTAAGTTAAATGGATTAGCTAGATTAATCGTCCTTAGTATATATATATGGATTAATCAATTTAACCCATCTTTAAGTTAAATGGATTAGCTAGATTAATCGTCCTTAGTTCCTCTACCTCAAGGCTTGCCAAAGGAGGTTTCAAATGTTGGAGAAGATGGAGCTATCTGCTTCAGCACGCACAAATCTTAGAGATACCCTCTCTCAAAACATCACTCTGCAGCTTACTCACGATTCAAGCGATTACTTGTCCCCTAGCTCAGAGAAGGGAATGGCGAAAGAGAGATATGCACTTGATCTGGTCAAGAAATTTGACATGTTGATTTGAACTCCAAGATATTGCTCCTGATCCGAGTCCAAACACGAACCCGCTAATTATGTGGACGATATTATCTACACTGGATCTTCTTATATTCTCATCCAAGAATTTAAGGAGAGCATGATGCAAGAATTTGAAATGTCAGATTTGGGCCTATTGCATTACTTGGTTTACAAGTTCAACAAACTAATCATGGAATTTTTCTTACTCAAGAGAAATATGCACTTGATTTGCTCAAGAAAATTCTATTCGTTTCAACCCATTGACAATTAATTTTGTCAAGTCCAAAATTTGTAATTTCATGAGCTAAAACCCATTGTTTCTGGTCATTTTTGGTCATTTCGACCCACTGACAAATAATTTTTTGGAACTAAAAATTCACGATTTCATGAGCTATAACCCACGACTTTTGGTCATTTTTCAATATTTCGACCAATTAGCAAATAATTTTGTGGAGGCCAAAATTCACGATTTTGTGAGCTATAACCCATAATTATTGACCATTTTAGTCATTTCGACTGTTAGCAAATAATTTTATGGAGGCCAAAATTCACGATTTCATGAGTTACAACCCATAAATTTTGGCCATTATTTGTCATTTCAACCCATTGACAATTAATTTTGTCAAGTCCAAAATTTATGATTTTATGTGCTATAATCCATAATTTTGGACTTTTTTTAGATTAGACTCATTGGCAAATAATTTGGCTGAGGCCAAAATTCACGATTTAATGAGCTAATATAACCTATGAGTTTTGGCCTTATTATTATTATTATTGTTTTAACCGTTGGCAAACAATTTCACGGAGGCTAAAATTCACGATTTCGTGAGCTATAACCTATAATTTTTACCCATTTTAAGTCATTTCGACCCATTGATAAATAATTTCGTGGTAGCCAAAATAAGCGATTTCATGAGTTACAACCCATAAATTTTGGCCATTTTTAGTCATTTTAATCCATTGGAAAATAATTTCACAAAGGTAAAAATTCATGATTTCATGAGCTGTAATCCACGTTATTGACTATTTTTAATAGTTTTGACCCATTGGTAAATAATTTTGCGGTGGGCAAAATTCACAATTTCATGAGCTATAACCCAGGTATTTTGGCCATTTTTAGTCATTTCCACTCGTTGGCAAATAATTTCACGGAGGTGAAAATTCACGATTTTATGAGTTATAACCCATAATTATTGGCCATTTTTAGTCGTTTTAACCCATTGGTAAATAATTTTTATTGTCCAAAATTCATGATTTTATGAGCTATAATCCATGATTTTTTCGCTATTTTTAGCCGTTTCGAGTCGTTGGCAAATAATTTTGTAGAGACAAAAATTCACTATTTCATGAGCTATAACCCATAATTCTGTACCATTTTAAGTTGTTTTATTGTTGGCAAATAATTTCAAGGAGGCTAAATTTTACGATTTCTTGATCTCCAATAGATTTTATCCATTTTAAGTCATTTTGACCCTTGGTAAATAATTTTGCAATAGCAAAAGTTCATGATTTTATGAGCTATAACCTACAAAAGTTGGCCATTTTTAGTCATTTCGAATTTATAACCCATTGGCAAATAATTCTGCAGAGGTGAAAATTTACGAATTTATAAGCTATAGCCCATAATTTTTGGCCATTATTTGTCATTTCAACCCATTGGCAAATACTTTTACAGAGGCCAAAGTTCACGATTTTATGAGCTATATACCCACGATTTTTTGCCATTTTTAGTCATTTCGACCTGTTAGCAAATAATTTCATAGAGGACAAAATTTATGATATCATGAGTGATAACCTTTATTTTTGGCCATTTTTAGTAATTTAGACCCATTATCAAATAATTTGGTGAGGCCAAAATTCACGATTTCGTGAGCTATAACCTACAAAAGTTGGCCATTTTAGTCATTTTGATCTATTGGTAAATAATTTTATGGAGGCCAAAATTCACGATTTCATGAGTTACAACCCATAAATTTTGGCCATTTTAGTCATTTCCACTCGTTGGCAAATAATTTGGCCGAGGTCAAAATTTAAGATTTCATGAGCTATAACCCATAATTATTGGCCATTTTAGTCATTTTGACCCATTGGCAAATAATTTCACGGATGCTAAAATATATGTTTTCAAGAGCTATAACCCGTGATTTTTAATCGTTTTTAGTCATTTTGACCCGTTGTCAAATTATTTTGCGTAGGCAAAAATTAAAGATTTTATGAGCTATAACCCGTGATGTTTGGCCAATTTAAGTCATATCTACTTGTTGACAAGTAATTTTTATGCAGGCAAAAATTAAAGATTGCATGACATATAACGCATGATTATTGGCTATTTTTAGCCATTTCAAACTTGTGGTAAATATTTTAGTAGAGTTAAAAATTCACGATTTTATGAGCTATAACCCATAATTATAGGAAAATTCTAGTCGTTTCAACCCGTTGGCAATTAATTTCATCGAGTCTAAATTTTACAATTTCATGAGCTATAATCCATGAATTTCGGCCATTTATAGTCATTTTGACCCATTGGCAAATAATTTAACTAAGGTCAAACTCACAAATTTATGAGCGAGAACCCATTATTTTTGGTCATTTTTTATAATTTTGACCCATTGGCAAATAATTTCGCAGACGCTGAAATTTATTTCATGAGCTGTAACCCACGATTTTTGGCTATTTTTTTTATTATTTTAACCCGTTGGCAAATAATTTCCTAGAGGCCAAAAATTAAGATTTCATTAGCTATAAACCACAATTATTGATCATTGGACCAATTGGTAAGTAATTTTACGGAGTCCAAAATTTATTATTTTATGAGCTATAATCCACAGTTTTGGACTTTTTTTTGCAGTTTTGACCTGTTGGCAAATAATTTGGCCGAGGTCAAAATTTAAGATTTCATGAGCTATAACCCACGATTTTTAGCCATTTTTTATTGTTTTGACCAGTGGCAAATAAGTTCACGCGGATCAAAGTTCACAATTTCGTGAGCTATGACTGACGATTATTGGCCATTTTTAGTTAAATTGAAATAGTGGTAAATAATTTAACAGAGTCTAAAATTGACTATTTCATGAGCTATAACCCATGATTATTAGAAATTTCTAGTCATTTCAGCCCATTGGCAATTAATTTTGTGGAGGCCAAAATTCACGATTTTATGAGCTATATACCCACGATTTTTGCCATTTTAGTCATTTCGACCCCATTGGCAAATAATTTTGTGGAGGCCAAAATTTACGATTTCATGAGCTATAACCCATGATTTTTAGCCATTTTTATTATTTGGACCGGTTGCAAATAATTTCACGGAGGCCAAAATTCACGATTTCGTGACCTATAACCCACAATTTTTATCCATTTTAAGTCATTTTGACCCATTGATAAATAATTTCGTGATAGTTAAAATTCACGATTTCATGAGTTATAATCCAGGAATTTTGGGAGTTTTTAGTCCTTTTGGCCATTAACACATAATTTTGTGGAGATAAAATTTCACAATTTTATGAGCTATAACCCACGATTTTTTGGTATTTTTAGTCGTTTTGACCCGTTGGCACATAACCAAGATTTTATGATCTATAATCCATGAGTTTTGGTCCTTTTTAGTCATTTCGACCCCATTGGCAAATAGTTTTGCGAAGGCAAAGATTCACGATTTCATGAGCTATAACCCACGATTTTTGGCTATTTTTAGTCATTTCGACCCCATTGGCAAATAATTTCACGGAGGCCAAAATTCTCAATTTCATGAGCTACCCATGATTTTTGGTCATTTTTAGTTACTTTGACCCATTGTCAAATAATTTCATGGTGACCAAAATTCTTAATTTTTTGAGCTATAAGCAGTGAGTTTTTGCTATTATTAGTTGTTTCGACCTATTGACAAATAATTTCACGGAGGTCAAAATTCATGATTTCACAATCTATAACCTGTGATTTTTGGCATTTTAGTCATTTTAACTCATTGTCAAATTATTTTGCGGATGCCAAAATGAAAAATTTCATGAGCTATAAACCATGATGTTTGGCCATGCTTATTCATATCTACTTGTTGATAGGTAATTTTGCGGATGTCAAAATTCAAGATTTCATGAGCTAGAACTGATGAATATTAGCTATTTTTTGTCATTTCAAATTAGTGGTAAATAATTTAGTAGAGTCCAAAATTCATGATTTTATGAGCTATAACTCTTGATCTTTGGCTATATTTAGTTGTTTTAACCATTGGGAAATAATTTTTATCCTTTTTAAGTCATTTCGACTCATTAGTAAATAATTTTGCGAAGGCAAAGATTCACGATTTCATGAGCTATAACCCATGATTTTCCGGCCATTTTTAATCTTTTCCACCCATTAGCAAATAAAATGTGGAGCCAAAATTCATGATATCATCAGCTAAACCCACGAATTTTCCCCATTTTTAGTCAATTCGACCCATTGACAAATAATTTTTCGGTAGCCAAAACCACAAATTTGTGGGCTATAACATACAATTTTTAGTTTTTTTTGTTTATTCGACCCATTAGCAAATAATTTTATGAATTTCATGAGCTATAACACATGATTTTTTGGCATTTTTAGTCATTTCAACCCATTGTCTAATAATTATGCGTTGACCAAAATTCACGATTTCTAGAGCTATGACCTACTATTTTTGGCTATTTTTAGTCATTTCGACCCATTTGTAATATATTCACAGAGGCAAAAATTCATGATTTCATAAGCTATAATCTAAGATTTTGGGCATTTTTAGTTATTTTGACCCGTTGTCAAATTATTTCATAGGGGCCAAAATTAAGGATTTCTTGAGCTATAATACACAATGTTTGGCCATTTTAAGTCATTTCGACTTGTTAACAAGTAATTTTGTAGAGTCCAAAATTCATGATCTCATGAGCTATAACCCACGATTACTATAAATTTTTAGTCATTTCGACCCATTGGCAAATAACATTGTCGAGCCCGAAATTCACAATTTCATGAGCTATAACCCATGATTTTTTTACCATTTCTAGTCATTTTGACCCATTGATAAATAATTTCGTGAATGCAAAAATTTACTATTTTATGAGCTATTTTTGGCCATTTTTAGCCATTTTTAGTTGCTTCCACTCATTGGCAAATAATTTTGCAGGTCCCAAAATTCACGATTTTATGAGCTATGACCACTTTTTTGGTTTTTTTTAGTCATTTCCACTTGGTTCCAAATAATTTCAAGGAGGTCAAAATTCATGATTTCATGTACTATAACCCATGATTTTTTAGTCATTTCGACCCATTGTAAATAATTTTATGTAGTTCAAAATTTACGATTTTATAAGCTATAATCCACGATTTTCTGTCATTTTTAGTCATTTCGACCTGTTGGCAAATAATTTGGTGGAGGCAAAACTTCATGATTTCATGAGCTATAAACCCTGATTTTTGCCATTTTTAGTTGTTTTGATTATTGACAAATAATTTTACGGAGGCCAAAATTCACAATTTCATGAGGTATAACCCACAAATTTTATCCATTTTAAGTTGTTTTGAGCCATTGATAAATAATTTTGCGATAGCCAAAATTCATGATTTCATGAGTTATAACCCATAAGTTTTGACAATTTTTAGTCGTTTCGATCCATTGGCAAATAATTTTGCAGATGCGAAAATTTATAGTTTTATAAGCTATAGCCCACGTATTTTGGCCATTATTAGTCGTTTCAACCCGTTGGCAAACAATTTTACGGAAGCCAAAATTTATGATTTCATGAGCTATAACCCACAATGTTTGCTATTTTTAGTCATTTCGACCCCTTGGCAAATAATTTTGCGGAGGACAAAATTCATGATATCATGAGTGATAACTCACGATTTTTGACTATTTTTAGTCATTTAGATCCATTATCAAATAATTTTGTGATGACCTACATTCATGATTTTGTGAGCTATAACCAATAGATTTTGGCATTTTTAGTAGTTTTGACCCATTACCAAATAGTTTCATGAAGGCCAAAATTTTCGATTTCATGAGCTACAACCTACGATTTTTGGCCATTTTTAATCATTTCATCCCATTGACAAATATTTCACGGTGACCAAAATTTACGATTTCGTGAGTTATAAGTAATGATTTTTTTTGAATATTTTTAGTTGTTTCGACCATATGGCAAATAATTTTACAGAGGCTAAAATTCACGATATAATGATCTATAATCTATGATGTTTGGCCAATTTAAGTTGTATCAACTTGTTGATAAGTAATTTACGAGGCCAAAATTCAAGATTTCATAACCTATAATCCACGATTATTGGCCATTTTTAGTTGTTTCGGGCTTGTGGTAAATAATTTAGCGGAGTCAAAAATTTATGATTTCATGAGCTATATACCATGATTAAGGGAAAATTCTAGTCATTTCAATCCATTGGTAATTAATTTCCCTCAGCACAAAATTCACGATTTCATGAGCTATACCCATGATTTTTGGTCATTTCTAGTCATTTCGACCCATTAGCAAATAATTTTGCGGAGGTCAAATTTCATAATTTTATGAGCTATAACCCATGATTTTTGGCCATATTTTGTTGTTTCATCCCATTGGCAAATAATTTTACTGAGGTCAAAATTCATGATGTCATGAGCTATATAACCTATGATTTTTGGCTATTTTTTTATAGTGTTGACCCTTTGGCAAATAATTTTGTGGAGGCCAAATTTTAAGATTTTATTAGCTGTAACCCACAATTATTGACCATTTTTAGTCATTTCAACCCGTTGGGAAATACTTTTACGGAGATTAAAATTCACGATTTTATGAGCAATAATCGATGTTTTTTTTCCATTTTAAGTCATTCCGACTGTTGGCCAATAATTTTATGAAGGACAAAATTCATGATATCATAAGATATAACCAACGATTTTTGGCCATTTTTGTCATTTAGACCAATTATCAAATAGTTTCGTGATGATCAAATTCATGATTTCTTGAGCTATAACCAATAATTTTTGGCTAATTTTAGTTGTTTTGACCCATTAGCAAATAATTTCATAGAAGCCGAAATTCTCGATTTCATGAGCTATATGACCCATGATCTTTGACTGTTTTTAGACATTTTTACCCGTTGCCAAATAATTTTATGGTGACCAAATTTGACGATTAAGTGAGCTATACCATTGATTTTTGGCTATTTTTAATTGTTTTGACCCATTGGTCTATTTTTAATTATTTTGACCCATTGACAAATTATTTCACAGAGGCTAAAATTTATAATTTCATGAGCCATAACCTGTGATTTTTGGCCATTTTAAGTCATAATGACTTGTTGGCAAGTATTTTTATGGAGTTTAAAATTTAAGATTTCATGAGCTATCCTCCATGATTATTGGCTATTTTTAGTCATTTTGAACTAGTGGTTAATAATTTAATGGAGTCCAAAATTTATAATTTTATGAGCTATAACCCATGATTATTGGAAAATTCTAGGCATTTCAATCCATTGGCAATAAATTTTGTCGAGTCCAAAATTCAGGATTGGATGAGCTATAACCCGTGATTTTTGGCCATTTCTTGTCTCTTCGACGCATTGTAAAATAATTTTGTAAATTCCAAAATTTATGATTTTATGAGCTATAGCAAATAAAATGTGAATTCTAGCATCTGTGAAATTATTTTCCAATAGGTTAGAGTGACTAAAGATGACCAGAAATTCCGGGTTATAGCTCATGAAATCATGAATTTTAGTCATTTCGACCCATTGTAAAATAATTTTATGAGCTATTTTTGGCCATTTTAGTTGTTTTGATTATTGACAAATAATTTTACAGAGGCTAAAATTTATAATTTTATGAGCTATAGCAAATAAAATGTGAATTCTAGCATCTGTGAAATTATTTGTCTATGGCTCAGAATGACTAAAAATAACTAGAGATCATTAGTTTTTAGCTCATGAGATCTTAAGTTTTGGCTTCCATGAAATTTTTTCGCAATAGGTCTGATTGCATAAAAATGGCTAGAAATCATGGGTTATAGCTCATGAAATCATGAATTTGGGTCTCCTAGCCCTTGGCTCGGAATGACTAAAAATGGACAAAAATTATGGGTTTTTGCTCATGAAATTGTGAATTTGGACTCCATGAAATTTTTTGCCAATAGCTTGGAATGACTAAAAATAGCTCGAAATTATGGGTTATAGCTTATGAAATCTTGAATTTTGGCCTCTGCAAAATTAGTTTCCAATGAGTCAGAGCGATAAAAAATGGCAATCATAAAAATATGAATTTTGGACTTCGCAAAATTATTTTCCAATGGGTAGAAATAACTAAAAATGGCCAGAAATCATGGGTTATAGCTCATGAAATCATAAATTTTAGTCATTTCGACCCATTGTAAAATAATTTTATGAGCTATTTTTGGCCATTTTAGTTGTTTCGACCATATGGCAAATAATTTTACAGAGGCTAAAATTCACGATTTTATGAGCTATAGCAAATAAAATGTGAATTCTAGCATCTGTGAAATTGTTGGCCCATGGCTCGAAATGACTAAAAATAGCTAGAAATCATGGGTTGTAGCTCATAAAGTCTTAAATTTTGGCACCATTAAATTATTTCTAGGAACGCCTAAAACTGGCAAAAAATCATGGGTTATAGCTCATGATCTTGTGAACTTTGGCTTCCACCAAATTATTTATCAATGGCTCGGAACAACTAGAAATGGAAAAAAATCGTGGGTTATCGATGATGAAATTTGAATTTTGGCCTCTTTTATATTATTTGCTAATGGCCCGGAATAACTAAAATGGCCAGAAATCATATGATATAGCTCATGAAATCATGAATTTTGGCCTCCGCAAAATTATTTTCCAATGGTTTGAAACAATAAAAAGGGCTAAAAATTATTTTCCAATGGGTAGAAATGACTAAAAATAGCAAAAAATCATGCATCATAGTTCATGAAACCATGAATTTTTTCCTCAATGCATTTTTTCCAATGGCTTGAAACTATAAATAATGGTAAAAAATTATGGGTTGTAGCTCATAAAATCCTAAATCTTGGCCTCCACGAAATTACAATGGGCCGGAATAACTAAAAATGATAAAAAATTATGGGTTATTACCCATAAAATCATGAATTTCAGCCTACGAAATATTATTTATCAAGGGCTCGGGACGACTAAAAATGGTCAAAAATTGTGACTTATTGCTTCTGAAGTTTTGAATCTTGGCCTTTATGAAATTATTTGCCAATGATCCAGAAGTTCTAAAAGTTGCAAGAAATCATGTGTTATAGCTAATGAAATCATAAATTTTAGTCTCTCCAATTTATTGACTAATGGGTACAAATGGCTATAAATGGCCAAAAATCATGGGTTATATAGCTCTTGAAAACATGAATTTTAGCATTCACAAAATTATTTGCCAATGGATTTAAACAATTAAAAATTGCAATAACTCATGGATTATAGCTCATGAAATCAGGTGTTTTGGCATCCACAAAATTATTGGCCAATGGCTCGAATGACTAAAACTATCCATAAATCATGGGTTATAGCTCATGAAATATTAAAATTTGGCCACCGTGAAATTATTTGTCTACGAGTCTGAATGCAAAAAAATTTCAAAAACCAAGGGTTAGAGCTCATGAAATCAGGTGTTTTGGCATCCACAAAATTATTGGCCAATGGCTCGGAATGATTAAAAATGACTAAAAATCGTGGGTTATAGCTTATGAATCGTGAATTTTAGTCTCCATTAAATTATTTTTCAATGGGTTGGAATGACTAAAGATGACCAGAAATCATAGGCCATAGCTCATGAAATCATTAATTTTTTCCTCTACAAAATTATTTGACAATGAGTCGAAATGAGTAAATATGGAAAAATATTGTTGGTTATAGCTTATGAAATTTTGAATTTTAGCCTATGCAAAATTATTTTTCAATGCGTAGAAACAACTAAAAATGGCCATAAATTGTGGTTATAGCTCATAATATCTTAAATTTTATGAAATTATTTGTCAATGGTTAAAAATGACTAAAAATGGCTAAAAATAGAGGGTTATAGCTAATAAAATAGTGAATTTGGGCCTCTGCAAAATTTTTGCCCATAGCTCGAATTGACTAAAAATAGCCAGAAATCATGGGTTATAGCTTATAAAATCTTGAATCTTGTCCCCATTAAATTATTTGCTAATGGGTTTGAATGACTAAAATGGCTAAAATGGCTAAAAATTATGGGTTATAGCTCATAATATCCTAAATTTTGGACTCTCTAAAATTATTTGTCAATGGCTCGAAACGACTAAAAATGGTTAAAAATCGTGAATTATATAGATCATGAAATCTTGAAGTTTTTCCGCTTTGAAAATATTTGCCAATGGGTTTGAATGACTAAAATGGCCAGAAATCATGTGTTATAGCTCATGAAATTGTAAATTTTAGCCTTTGTAATTTATTAGCCAATGTAGAAACTATAAAAATAGTAAAAAATCGTAGGTTATAGCTCATGAAAATGTGAATTTTAGCCTTCATGAAATCATTTGCCAATGGCTTGAAATGACAAAAAATGGCTAAAAATTATGGGTTACAGCTTATTAAATCATGAATTTTGGCCTTCACGAAATTATTTGCGAATTGCTCAAATTGACTAAAAATAGCTCGAAATTATGGGTTATAGCTCATGAAATCGTGAATTTTAGCCTATGCAAAATTATTTTTCAATGGGTTGGAATGACTAAAATGGCTAAAATGGCTAAAAATCGTGGGTTATAGCTTATGAAAACATGAATTTTTACCTCCGTGAAATTAATTGCCAATGGGTAGAAATGACTAAAAATAGCCAAAAAGCATTGGTAGCCCATGAAAATGTGAATTTAGATCGGCATGAAATCATTTGCTAGTGGCTTGAAATGGTAAAATATGATAAAAAATCATGGGTTATAGCTCATGAAATTGTTAATTTTGGCCGGCGCAAAATTATTTTCAATTGGGTCAGAACAGCTAAAAATAATAAAAAATATGGATTATAGCACATGAAATCGTGAATTTTAGCCTATGCAAAATTATTTATCAATGGCTCAGAACGACTAAAATTGGTCAAACATCATGAGTTATAGCTCCTAAAATTATAAAATTTGGCCTCTATGGAATTATTTGCTAATGGCTCAAAACTATTTAAAATTGCAAAAAATCATGTGTTTGAGCTCATGAAATCATAAATTTTGGTATCTACTATTTGTTGGTTAATGGTTGGGAACGACTTAAAATTGCCAAAAATCATGGGTTATAGCACTTGAAAACGTGAATTTTGGTGTTCGTGAAATTATTTGCCAATGGCTTGAAACAACTAAAAATTGCTAAAAATCATAAGTTATAGCTCATGAAATCATGAATTTTTCCCTCCATGAAATTGTTTGTCAGTGGTTCGGAATGATAAAAAATAGCTAGAAATCATGGGTTTTAACTCATGAAATCTTGAATTTTGGCCTTCGTGAAATTATTTGGCAATGGGTCTAAACGCAAAAATAAGGTAAAAAATTATGGGTTATAGCTTATGAAATCGTGATTTTGCCTCATTGAAATTACTGGCCAATGGCTTGGAATGACTAAAAATAGCTAAAAATTACGGGTTATACCTCATAAAATTGTGAATTTTAGCCTCCATGAAATTTTTTTCCAATGGGTCAGAACAACTAAAGAAGATCAGAAATGATGGGCCATAGCTCATGAAATCGTTAATTTTGACTCTATAAAATTAACCAATGAGTCAGAATGACTAAAATGACAAAATATTATTGGTTATGGCTCATGAAATCATGAATTTTGGACTCCAAGAAATTATTTTCTAATGGGTAGAAACAACTAAAAATGGCCACACCCATGGGTTATAGCTCATAATATCCTAAATTTCGAACTCTGTGAAATTATTTTCTAATGGTTGAAAATAACTAAAAATAATTAAAAATCATAGGTTATAACTTATGAAATCATGAATTTGGGTCTCTGCAAAATTATTTCCCCATGGCTCAGAATGACCAAAAATAGCCAGCAATCATGGGTTATAGCATATAAAATCTTGAATTTTGCTCCCATTAAATTATTTTCTAATGGGTCAAAATGCCTAATATTGGTAACAAATCATGGGTTATAGCTCATGATATCGTAAATTTTAGCTTCTACAAAATTATTTTTCAATAGCTCGAAACGACTAAAAATGATAAAAAATTATGGGTTATAGATCATGAAATCATGAATTTTAACCTCTTTGAAATTATTTGGCATTGGCTCAGAATGACTAAAATGGCCAGAAATTGTGTGTTATAGGTCATGAAGTCATTAATTTTAGCCTTTGCAATTTATTTACCAATGGGTAGAAACGATTAATAATAGCCAAAAACCATGGGTTTTAGCTCAGGTTCATGAAATTATTTGGCAATGGGCCGGAACACCTAAAAATGATAAAAATCATGGGTTATAGCTTATGAAATCGTGAATTCTGGCCTCAATGAAATTATTGGCCAATGGCTCAGAATGACTAAAATGGCCAAAAATCATGGGTTATAGCTTATGAAATTGTGAGTTTTGGCTTCCACAAAATTATTGGCCAATGGCTTGGAACATGTGAAAATGGTAAAAAATTATGGGTTGTAGCTCAAGAAATCGTGAATCTTAGACTCCGTGAAATTATTTTTCAATGGGTAGAAACAACTAAATATGCCATGTCATGGGTTATAGCTTGTGTATCCTAAATGTTAGACTCCACAAAATTATTTGCTAATGGTTAGAAATGACTAATAATAATGCGTTATAGCTTATGAAATTGTGAGTTTTGGCTTCCACAAAATTATTTACGAATGGCTCGCAACGATTGGAAATAGCCAGAAATCAAGGGTTTTAGCTTATGAAATCTTAAAATTTGGCATCCATGAAATTATTTGCCAATGGGTTTGAATGACTAAAAATGGTCAAAAATTGTGACTTATTGCTTCTGAAGTTTTGAATCTTGGCCTTTATGAAATTATTTGCCAATGATCCAGAAGTTCTAAAAGTTGCAAGAAATCATGTGTTATAGCTAATGAAATCATAAATTTTAGTCTCTCCAATTTATTGACTAATGGGTACAAATGGCTATAAATGGCCAAAAATCATGGGTTATATAGCTCTTGAAAACATGAATTTTAGCATTCACAAAATTATTTGCCAATGGATTTAAACAATTAAAAATTGCAATAACTCATGGATTATAGCTCATGAAATCGTGAATTTTGACCTCTACAAAATTATCTGTCAGTGGTTCGGAATGACTAAAACTATCCATAAATCATGGGTTATAGCTCATGAAATCGTGAATTTTAGCCTCCATGAAATTATTTTTCAATGGGTAGAAATAACTAAAAATAGCCATAAATCATGGGTTATAGCTTGTGTATCCTAAATGTTAGACTCCACAAAATTATTTGCTAATGGTTAGAAATGACTAATAATAATGCTATAGCTTATGAAATTGTGAGTTTTGGCTTCCACAAAATTATTTGCCAATGGCTCGAATGACTAAAATGGCTAAAAATTATGGGTTATAACTCATAAAATCTTGATTTTTGACCACATTAAATTATTTGCTAATGGATCGAATGCCTAAAATGGTCAAAAATCATGGGTTAGCTCATGATATCATGAATTTTGCTTCTATAAAATTATTTGTTAATGGCTCAAAACGACTAAAAATAGTTAAAATTCATGGATTATAAATCATGAAATCTTGAAAATTTGCCTTTTGAAATTATTTGCCAATGGCTCGAATGACTAAAATGGCCAAAATTGTGTGTTATACCTCATTAAATTGTAAATGTTGACTTTTGTAATTTACTTGCCCATGGGAAGAAACGACAAAAATAGCAAAAATATATTGGTTATAGCTCATGAAAACATGAATTTTACCTCCGTGAAATTAATTGCCAATGGGTAGAAATGACTAAAATAGCCAAAAGCATTGGTAGCCCATGAAAATGTGAATTTAGATCGGCATGAAATCATTTGCTAGTGGCTTGAAATGGTAAAATAATTATGGGTTATAGCTCATGAAATCGTGATTTTCAGCCTTCACGAAATTATTGGCCAATGGCTCGGAATGACTAAAAATGGCCAAAAATCGTGGCGTTATAGCTCATGAAATTATAAATTTTAGCCTCTATGAAATTTATTTCCAATGGGTCAGAATGACTAAAGATGATAAAAAATTATGGGTTATAGCTCATGATATCGTAAATTTTAGCTTCTACAAAATTATTTGCCAATGGCTCGAATGACTAAAATGGCTAAAAATTATGGGTTATAGGTCATGAAATATTGAATTTTGGACACCGCGAAATTATTTTCCAATGGGTAGAAATAACTAAAAATAGCCATAAATCATGGGTTATAGCTCATAATATCTTAAATTTTGGACTCCACAAAATTATTTGCCAATGGTTAGAAATGGCTAAAATTGGCTAAAAATTAGGGGTTATTGCTAATGAAATCATGAATTTTAGCCAATGTGAAATAATTTGCCTCTGGCTCGGAATGACTTAAAATAGCCAAAGATTATGGGTTATAACTCATAAAATCTTGATTTTTGACCACATTAAATTATTTGCTAATGGATCAGAATGCCTAAAAATGGTCAAAAATCATGGGTTAGCTCATGATATCATGAATTTTTGCTTCTATAAAATTATTTGTTAATGGCTCAAAACGACTAAAAATAGTTAAAATTCATGGATTATAAATCATGAAATCTTGAAAATTTGCCTTTTTGAAATTATTTGCCAATGGCTCGGAATGACTAAATGGCCAAAAATTGTGTGTTATACCTCATTAAATTGTAAATGTTGACTTTTGTAATTTACTTGCCCATGGGAAGAAACGACAAAAAATAGCAAAAATATATTGGTTATAGCTCATGAAAACATGAATTTTGGCCTCCATGAAATTATTTACAAATGGCTTGAAATAACAAAAAATGGTTAAAAATCATGGGTTATAGCTCATTACATGATGAATTTTGGCCTTCACGAAATTATTTGCTAACGGCTTGGAACGACTGCAAGTGATCATAAGGGTTATATCCCATGAAATCGTGTATTTTGGCCCATGCCAAATATGTACCAAAGGGCAGATCGACTAAAAATGACTAAAAATTATTGGTTACGACTCATGAAAATGTGAATTTTGACCATCGTGAAACTAATTGCAAATGGGTAGAAACGACCAAAAGTAGCTAAAATTATTGGTTGTAGCTCATAAAAATATGAATTTTGGCATGCTTGAACTTATTTGCCAATGGCTTTAAACGACAAAATATGATAAAAATCTTGGGTTATAGCTCATGAAATTGAAAAATTTGGCCTACATGAAATTATTTGCCAATGGCTTTAAACGACAAAATATGATAAAAATCATGGAATATAGCCCATAAAATCATGAAATTTAGTTTATGAAAAATTATTTATCAATGGCTCGAATGACTAAAATGGTCAAAAATCATGGGTTATAGCTCATGAAATTGTGAATTTTGGCCTCTATGGAATTATTTGCCAAGGGCTTAGAACTACTAAAATTGCTAGAAATTGTGTGTTATAGCTCATGAAATCATAAATTTTAGCCTTTATAATTTATTAGCTAATGGGTAGAAATGACTAAAATGGCCAAAATCATGGGTTATAGCTTATGAAATTGTGAGTTTTGGCTTCCACAAAATTATTTGCCAATGGCTTGAAACAACTAAAATGGCCAAAAATTGTGTGTTATAGCTCATGAAATCATGAATTTTGGACTCCACAAAATTATTTGCCAATGGCTCGAATGACTAAAATGGCCAAAATCATGGGTTATAGCTCATGAAATCTTGAATTTTGGCCTCCATGAAATTATTTATCAATGGGTCTGAAAGCATAAAAATGGTAAAATATGATAAAAATCTTGGGTTATAGCTCATGAAATCATAATTTTAGTCTCCATGAAATTATTTGCTAATGGCTCAAAACGACTAAAAATGATAAAAATTATGGGTTATAGCTCATGAAATCATGAATTTTTCCCTCCATGAAATTATTTGCCAATGGCTTTAAACGACAAAATATGATAAAAATCTTGGGTTATAGCTCATAATATCTTAAATTTTGGACTCCACAAAATTATTTGCCAATGGCTCGAATGACTAAAATGGCCAAAATCATGGGTTATAGCTCATGAAATCTTGAAATTTAGCCTCCATGAAATTATTTTTCAATAGCTCGAAACGACTAAAAATGATAAAAATCATGGAATATAGCCCATAAAATCATGAAATTTAGTTTATGAAAAATTATTTATCAATGGCTCGAATGACTAAAATGGCCAAAATCATGGGTTATAGCTCATGAAATTGTGAATTTTGGCCTCTGTGGAATTATTTGCCAAGGGCTTAGAACTACTAAAATTGCTAGAAATTGTGTGTTATAGCTCATGAAATCATAAATTTTAGCCTTTATAATTTATTAGCTAATGGGTAGAAATGACTAAAATGGCCAAAATCATGGGTTATAGCTTATGAAATTGTGAGTTTTGGCTTCCACAAAATTATTTGCCAAGGGCTTAGAACTACTAAAATTGCTAGAAATTGTGTGTTATAGCTCATGAAATCATGAATTTTGGCCTCCATGAAATTATTTGTTAATGGCTCAAAACGACTAAAAATAGCCATAAATCATGGGTTATAGCTCATGAAATCTTGAATTTTGGCCACAATGAAATTATTTGGCAATGTGTCCGAATGCATAAAATAGTAAAAATCGCGAGTTATAGCTCATGAAATCATAATTTTAGTCTCCATGAAATTATTGGCCAATGGCTCTAACGACCGATAATGATCAAAGGGTTATATCCCATAAAATCATAAATTTTACCCTCCATGAAATTATTTTCCAATGGGTAGAAACAACTAAATATGATAAAAACTTGGGGTTGTAGATCATAAAATCTTAAATTTTGGACTCCACAAAATTATTTGCCAATGGCTCGAATGACTTAAAATAGCCAAAGATTATGGGTTATAGCTCATGAAATCGTGAATTTTAGACCCTATGAAATTATTTTCCAATGGGTAGAAATAACTAAAAATAGCCATAAATCATGGGTTATAGCTCATGAAAACATGAATTTTGGCCTCCATGAAATTATTTTCCGATAGGTCGAATGACTAAAGATGATAAAAATTATGGGTTATAGCTCATTACATGATGAATTTTGGCCTTCACGAAATTATTGGCCAATGGCTCGAATGACTAAAATGGCCAAAATTGTGTGTTATAGCTCATGAAAACATGAATTTTGGCCTCCATGAAATTATTTACAAATGGCTTGAAATAACAAAAATGGTTAAAAATCATGGGTTATAGCTCATAAAATCTTGATTTTTGACCACATTAAATTATTTGCTAATGGATCGAATGCCTAAAATGGTCAAAAATCATGGGTTAGCTCATGATATCATGAATTTTGCTTCTATAAAATTATTTGTTAATGGCTCAAAACGACTAAAAATAGTTAAAATTCATGGATTATAAATCATGAAATCTTGAAAATTTGCCTTTTGAAATTATTTGCCAATGGCTCGGAATGACTAAAATGGCCAAAATTGTGTGTTATAGCTCATGAAATTGTGAATTTTGGCCTTCACGAAATTATTGGCCAATGGCTCGAATGACTAAAATGGCCAAAATTGTGTGTTATAGCTCATGAAATCTTGAATTTTGGCCACAATGAAATTATTTGTCAATGGCTCAAAACGACTAAAAATGATAAAAATCATGGGTTATAGCTTATGAAATCGTGAATTCTGGCCTCAATGAAATTATTGGCCAATGGCTCAGAATGACTACAAATGGCAAAAAGTCGTGGGCTATAGCTCATGAAATTGTAAATTTTTGCCTCTACAAAATAATTTCCCAATGGCTTGGAACATGTGAAAATGGTAAAAAATTATGGGTTGTAGCTCATGAAATATTGAATTTTAGCCTCCATGAAATTATTTGGCAATGGGTTGGAACGATAAAAAGGTCAAAAATCATGGGTTATAAGTCATGAAATTGTGAATTTTGGCCTTCACGAAATTATTGGTCAATAAGTCGAATGACTATAACCGCCAAAAATTATGGATTGTACTCATAAAATTATGAATTTTACCTCTATAAAATGATTTGCCAATGGCAAAAAAGGGCAAAAATTATAACTTATAGCCCATGAAATCGTGAATTTTGGCCTCCATGAAATTATTTTCCAATGGGTAGAAATAACTAAAAATAGCCATAAATCATGGGTTATAGCTCATGAAAACATGAATTTTGGCCTCCATGAAATTATTTTCCGATAGGTCGAATGACTAAAGATGATAAAAATTATGGGTTATAGCTCATTACATGATGAATTTTGGCCTTCACGAAATTATTGGCCAATGGCTCGAATGACTAAAATGGCCAAAAATTGTGTGTTATAGCTCATGAAAACATGAATTTTGGCCTCCATGAAATTATTTACAAATGGCTTGAAATAACAAAAATGGTTAAAAATCATGGGTTATAGCTCATAAAATCTTGAATTTTGGCCCCATCAAATTATTTGCTAATGGGTCAATCTCTAATAGTGGTAAAAATAATGGGTTATAGCTCATGATATCGTGAATTTTAACTTCTTCAGATTTATTAATGGCTCGAAACAACTAAATATGATAAAAACTTGGGGTTGTAGATCATAAAATCTTAAATTTTGGTGTCTTTGAAATTAATTACCAATGGCTCGAATGACTAAAATGGCTAGAAATTATGTGTTATAGCTCATGAAATCGTAAAAAAGGATAGAAACGACTAAAACTACCAAAAATATGGGTTTTAGCTCATGAAATATTGAATTTTAGCCTCCATGAAATTATTTTTCAATGGGTAGAAACAACTAAATATGATAAAAATCATGGGTTATAGCTTATGAAATCGTGAATTTTGGCCACAATGAAATTATTTGCTAATGGATCGAATGCCTAAAATGGTCAAAAATCATGGGTTATAGCTCATGAAATTGTAAATTTTGCCTCTACAAAATAATTTCCCAATGGCTTGGAACATGTGAAAATGGTAAAAATTATGGGTTGTAGCTCATGAAATATTGAATTTTAGCCTCCATGAAATTATTTTTCAATGGGTAGAAACGACTAAAACTACCAAAAATATGGGTTTTAGCTCATGAAATCGTGAATTTTGGCCTTCACGAAATTATTTGCTAATGGGTAGAAACGACTAAAACTACCAAAAATATGGGTTTTAGCTCATGAAATTGAAAAATTTGGCCTACATGAAATTATTTTCCGATAGGTCGAATGACTAAAATGGCCAAAATCATGGGTTATAGCTCATGGAATCGTGAATTTTGGCCTTCACGAAATTATTTGCTAATGGATCGAATGCCTAAAATGGTCAAAAATCATGGGTTAGCTCATGAAATCGTGAATTTTAGACCCTATGAAATTATTTTCCGATAGGTCGAATGACTAAAATGGCCAAAAATTGTGTGTTATAGCTCATGAAATTATTTTCCGATAGGTCGAATGACTAAAATGGCCAAAATCATGGGTTATAGCTCATGAAATCGTGAATTTTAGACCCTATGAAATTATTTTCCAATGGGTCAGAATGACTAAAGATGATAAAAATTATGGGTTATAGCTCATGGAATCGTGAATTTTGGCCTCCATGAAATTATTTGCTAATGGGTAGAAATAACTAAAAATAGCCATAAATCATGGGTTATAGCTCATTACATGATGAATTTTGGCCTTCACGAAATTATTTGCTAACGGCTTGGAACGACTGCAAGTGATCATAAGGGTTATATCCCATGAAATCGTGTATTTTGGCCCATGCCAAATATGTACCAAAGGGCAGATCGACTAAAAATGACTAAAAATTATTGGTTACGACTCATGAAAATGTGAATTTTGACCATCGTGAAACTAATTGCAAATGGGTAGAAACGACCAAAAGTAGCTAAAAATTATTGGTTGTAGCTCATAAAAAATATGAATTTTGGCATGCTTGAACTTATTTGCCAATGGCTTTAAACGACAAAATATGATAAAAAATCTTGGGTTATAGCTCATGAAATTGAAAAATTTGGCCTACATGAAATTATTTTCCAATGGGTCGGAACAACAAAAAATGATAAAAAATCATGGAATATAGCCCATAAAATCATGAAATTTAGTTTATGAAAAATTATTTATCAATGGCTCAGAACGGCTAAAAATGGTCTAAAATCATGAGTAATAGCTCCTGAAATTGTGAGTTTTGGCCCCTGTGGAATTATTTGCCAAGGGCTTAGAACTACTAAAATTGCTAGAAATTGTGTGTTATAGCTCATGAAATCATAAATTTTAGCCTTTATAATTTATTAGCTAATGGGTAGAAATGACTAAAAATGGCCAAAATCATGGGTTATAACTCTTGAAAACGTGAATTTTGGCATCTACGAAAATATTTGCCAATAGCTTAAAACAACTAAAAAATGCTAAAAATTGTGAGTTACAGCTCATGAAATTATTAATTCCGCCCTCCGCAAAATTATTTGTCAATGGCTCGAAACGACTACAAATTGCCAGAAATCATGCGTTGTAGCTCATGAAATCTTGAATTTTGGCCACAATGAAATTATTTGGCAATGTGTCTGAATGCATAAAAATAGTAAAAAATCGCGAGTTATAGCTCATGAAA
The DNA here is from genome assembly GCA_012295165.1 of Asparagus setaceus. Lineage (NCBI taxonomy): Eukaryota > Viridiplantae > Streptophyta > Magnoliopsida > Asparagales > Asparagaceae > Asparagus > Asparagus setaceus. The sequence goes on from CM022701.1 coordinate 87,271,209, forward strand.
TCATAATTTTTAGTCTCCATGAAATTACTGGCCAATGGCTCGGAACGACTGATAATGATCAAAGGGGTTATATCCCATAAAATCATAAATTTTACCCTCCATGAAATTATTTTCCGATAGGTCAGAATGACTAAAGATGATCAGAATTCTTGGGCTATAGCTCATAAAAATTATTAAATTTTACCTCTGTAAAATTATTTACCAATGTGTCAGATCAACTAAAAATGGCAAAATATTATTGGTTGCTCATGAAATCGTGAATTTTAGACCCTATGAAATTATTTTCTAATGGTTAGAAATGACTAAAAATGGCTAAAAATGATGGGTTATCGCTCATTAAATCATGAATTTTGGCCTCCGCAAAATTATTTGTCCATGGCTCAGAATGACTAAAAAGAGCAAGAAATCATGTATTATAGCTCATAAAATCTTGAATTTTGGCCCCATCAAATTATTTGCTAATGGGTCAGAATCTCTAATAGTGGTAAAAAATAATGGGTTATAGCTCATGATATCGTGAATTTTAACTTCTTCGTATTTATTAATGGCTCGAAACAACTAAATATGATAAAAAACTGGGGGTTGTAGATCATAAAATCTTAAATTTTGGTGTCTTTGAAATTAATTACCAATGGCTCAGAATGACTAAAATGGCTAGAAATTATGTGTTATAGCTCATGAAATCGTAAAAAAAAAGGATAGAAACGACTAAAAACTACCAAAAAATATGGGTTTTAGCTCATGAAATATTGAATTTTAGCCTCCATGAAATTATTTGGCAATGGGTTGGAACGATAAAAAAGGTCAAAAATCATGGGTTATAAGTCATGAAATTGTGAATTTTGCCCGCAACGAAATTATTGGTCAATAAGTCGGAATGACTATAACCGGCCAAAAATTATGGATTGTACTCATAAAATTATGAATTTTTACCTCTATAAAATGATTTGCCAATGGCAAAAAAAAGGGCAAAAAATTATAACTTATAGCCCATGAAATCGTGAATCTTGAACTCTGTGAAATTATTTCCAATGGGTAGAAACAACTAAAAATGGGCACAAATCATGGGTTATAACTTATGATATTCTATATTTTTGACTCTAGGAATATATTTGCTAGTGGTTAGAAATGGCTAAATATAGCTAAAAAATGTTCGTTATAGCTCATGAAATTCTGACTTTTAGCCTCCACGAAATTGTTTCCCAATGGCTTGAGACATAAAAAAAGTCATAGATCTTGGGTTATAACTCATGAAATCTTGAATTTTGGTCTCTGTGAAATTATGGGTTAGCTCATGAAATTGTGAATTGTGGTCTCCACGAAATTATTTGTCAATACTTGGAACGACTAAAAATTATTCAAAATCATGGGTTATAGGTCATGAAATCTTGAATTTTTGCTTCCGTTAAATTATTTGGCAGCTCAGAGTGACTAAAATGGTTGGAAATCTTGTGTTATAGCTCATGAAATCATAATTTTTGGCCTATGCAATTTATATGCCAATGGGTAGAAACGATAAAAAATAGCCAAAAATCATGGGTTCTAGCTCATTAAAAAGTAAATTTTGGCCTCTATGAAATTATTTGCTAATGGCTTGAAATGAAAAAAATAGCAAAAAATCATGGGTTATAGTTCATGAAATCATGAATTATGGCATTTGTAAAATTATTTGCCAATGACTCAGAACCACTAGAAATGGCTAGAAATCGTGTATTATTGCTTATGAAATCATAAATTTTAGCCTCTACAATTTATTTGCTAATGGGTAGAAACGACTAAAAAGGACCAAATATCATGGGTTATGGCTCATGAAAATGGGAATTTGGGCATCTTCAAAATTATTTGCCACTGGGTTGGAACGACTAAAAATGGTCACAAATCATTGGTTATAGCTCATGGAATCGTGAATTTTGGCCTTCGCTATATTATTTTCTAATGGGTCGGAACAACTAAAAATGGCCACAAATCATGGCTATAGCTTATGAAATCATAAACTTTGGACTTCGGAAAATTATTTGCCAATCACACGAAATGACTAAAATTGGTCAAAAATCATGGGTTATAGCTTATGAAATGGTTAATTTTGGCATCCGCAAAATTATTTGCCAATTGGTCAGAATGACTAAAAATGGCACTAAATCATTAGTTATAACTCATGTAATCGTGAATTTTGGCCACCACGATATTTATTTTCAATGGGTCAGAGCAATAAAAAATAGCCAAAATAATTAGTTATAGCTTATGAATTCATGAATTTGGCCTCTGTGAAATCATTTATTAATGGCTTGGAATGACTAAAAATAGTAAAAAATCTGGGGTTATATTTCATTAAATCATGAATACGTGCCTTTGAAATTTATTTGCCAATGGGTAGAAATGATTAAAAATAACAAAAAATGATGGGTTATAGCACATGAAAATAAAAATTTTGGCTTCCATGAAATTATTTGTTTATGGCATGAAAAGATAAAAAATGGTAAAAAATCATGGATCATAGCTCATGAAATTATGAATTTTGGCCTCCATGAAATTATTTTTCAATATCTCGAAATGATTAAAAATAATAAAAAATCATGAGTTATAGCCCATGAAGGCATAAATTTTGGCCCACACTAAATTATTTGCCAATGGGTCAAATTGACTAAAAATGACTACCAATCATAGGTTATAGCTCATGAAAATATAAATTTTTTCCTCTGTGAAATTAATTGCTAATGGGTAGAAACAACTAAAAATAGCCAAAAATTACGGGTTATAGCTCATGAAAATGTGAATTTTGGCCTACATGATTATTTGCTAATGGATTGAAATGACCAACTATGGCCAATAACAATGGGCTATAGCTCATGCAATCATGAATTTTAGCCTCCTAGAAATTATTTGCCAATGGGCCAAAATGACTAACAATGATAAAAAATTATGTGTTATAGAGTATGAAGTCATGAATTTGGGCCTATGCGAAATTATTTATCAATGGCTTGTAACAACTAATAATGGTAAAAAATCGTGAGTTATAGCTCCTAAAATTGTGAATTTTTGCTTCTGTGAAAATAATAAAGATTACAAAAAATCATAGGTTATATAGCTCATGAAATCTTGAATTTTGGCCTCCATGAAATTATTTTCTAATGGGTCGAACAACTAAAATGGGCACAAATCATGGGTTATAGCTCATAAAAAAGTGAATCTTGGATTTAAAAAATTATTTTCGAATGGGTAGAAACAACTAAAAATAGCTGTAAATCATGGGTTACAGCTTTTGATATCCTAAATTTTGGAATCCATGAAAATATTTGCTTATGGTTAGAAATGGCTAAAAATGGCTAAAAATCATGCGTTATATCTCATGAAATCATGAATTTTAGCCTCATCAAAATTAGTTGCCAATGGCTCATAATGACTAAAAATAGCCAAAAATCTTGGTTTATAGCTCATGAAATCTTAAAATTTTGACTCCGTTAAATTATTTGCCAGTGGGTCAGAATGCCAAAAAACGGTTAAATTCATGGGTTAGCTCATGAAATGATGAATTGTTATCTCTGCGAAATTATTTGTCAATTGCTCCGAATGACTAAAAATGGTCAAAAATCATGGGTTACAGATCATAAAATTGTGAATTTTGGCCTCTTTGAAATTATTTTTCAATCGCTCATAAACGATTAAAATGGCAAGAAATCGAGTGTTATAGCTCTTGAAATCATTAATTTTGGCCTCCGCAGTTTATTTGCTAATGAGTAGAAATGACTAAGAATAGCCAAAAATCATGGGTTATAGTTCCAGAAAACGTAATTTTTGGCCTCGAAAAAATTATTTTCCAATGGCTTGAAAAGAAAAGATGGCAAAAAATTATGGGTTGTAGCTCACGAAATTGTGAATTCTGGCCTCCATGAAATTATTTACCAATAATTTAGAATGACTAGAAATGGCAAGAAATTGTGTGTTATAGCCCATGAAATCATAAATTTTGGCCTTTTCAATTTATTTGCTAATGGGTAGACATGACTAAAAATAGCCAAATATCATGGGTTATAGCTCGTGAAAATGTGATATTTGGCCTGCCTGAAATAATTTGTCAATGGCTTGAAACGATAAAATATGGCAAAAAACCATGGGTTATAGCTCACCAAAATGAGAATTTTGGCCTCCATGAAATTATTTTTCACTAGGTTGAAACGATAAATATTATAAAAAACATGGGTTATACCCCATGAAATAGTGAATTTTAGCCTACGAAAAAAAATTATTTGTCAGTGGCTCGGAATGACTAAAAATGATAAAAAATCATGAGTGATAGCACCTAAAATTGTGAACTTTAGCTTCTATGAAACTATTTGCCAATGGCTCATAACTACTAAAGATTGCAAAAAATCGTGGGTTAAAGTTTATGAAATCGTGAATTTTAGCCTCTATGAAATTATTTGCCAATGGCTCGAAACATGTAAGAATGGCAAAAAATTATGGGTTATAGTTCATGAAAATGAGAATCTTGGACTCTGTGAAATTATTTTTCAATCGGTAGAAATAACTAAAAATGGTCACAAATCATGGGTTACAGCTTATGATATCCTAAGTTTTGGACTCCATGAAATTATTTGATAATGGTTAGAAATAACTAAAAATGACTAAAAATCGTGCATTGTAGCTCATGAAATCGTGAATTTTGGCCTTCGTGAAATTGTTTGCCAATGGCTCGGTATGATAAAAAATTGCTAGAAATCTTGGGTTATAGCTCATGAAATCTTGAAATTTTGACTCCATGAAATTATTTTCTAATGGGTAACGGTAAAAAATCAAGGGTTAGCTCATGAAATCATGAAATTGTGGTCTCCGCAAATTATTTGTCAATGGCTCAGATGACTAAAAATGGTAAAACATTGAGCGTTATGGAGCATGAAATCATGACTTTTAGCCTCTATGAAATTATTGCCAATTGCCCAAAATGACTAAAATGGCCAAAAAGCGGGTGTTATAGCTCAAGAAATTGTAAATTTTGGCCTCCATAATTTATTTGTCAATGGGTAGAAAAGGCTAAAAGTTGCAAAAAATCATGGGTTACAGTTGATGAAAACATAAATTTTGGCCTCCATGAAGTTATTTGATAATGGCTTGAAATGAAAAAAGGGCAAAACATCATGGGTTATAGCTCATGAAATCGTGAATTTGTGCCTCCGTGAAATTATTTGCCAATGACTCAGAATGACTAGAAATGGCCAAAAATCATGTGTTATTGCTCATGACATCATAAATTTTGGCTTCCATAATTTTTTTTGCTAATGGGTAGAAACAACCAAAAATTGCTAAATATCATGGATTATATCTCACTAAACGTTGAATTTTGGCATCCGCGAAATTATTAGCTAATGGGTCGAAACGACTAAAAATGTCCACAAATTATTGGTTATATATTACGTAACCATTAATTTGGCCTCCATGATATAATTTTCCAATGGGTCAGAATAACTAAAAATAACCACAAATTATGGGTTATAGCTCATGAAATCATAAATTTTGGTCTCCGCAAAGTTATTTGCTAATGACACAAAATGAATAAAATTGATAAAAAATCTTGGGTTATAACTCATGAAATTGTGAAGTTTGGTATCAGCAAAATTATTTGCCAACTAGTCAGAATGGCAAAAAATGGCCCCAAATCATTGGTTATAACTCATGTAATTGTGAATTTTGGCCTCTGCGATATTTGCTTCCAGTGGGTCAGAATGACAAAAAGTGGCCACAGATAATTAGTTATAGCTCATGAAATCGCGAATTTGGCCTTTGTTAAATCATTTGTTAATGGCTCGGAATGACTAAAAATAGCAAAAATCATGGGTTATAGCTCATGAAATCATGAATTTTAGCCTCTATGAAATTATTTGTCAATGGGTAGAAATGACTAAAAAATTATAGCTCATGGAAACAAGAATTTTGGCATCCATAAAGTTATTTGCTAATGGCTTGGAACTACAAAAAATAGCTAAAAATCATGTGTTATAGCTCATGAAATCATGAATTTTGACATTCGCGAAATTATTTGCCGATGGTTCGGAACGACTAAAAATGATAAAAAATCGAGGGTTAAAGCCCATAAAATCGTGAATTTCGCCCACTCCAAATTGTTTGCCAATGGGTCAGTCGACTAAAATGACTAAAATGGCTAAAAATCATGTGTTATAGCTCATGAAATCGTGAATTTTGCCTCAAGAAAATTAATTACAAATGGGTAAAAATGAATAAAAATAGCCAAAAATTATAGGTCATAACTCATGAAAATATGAATTTGGCCCAAATGAAATTATTTGTCAATGGCTCGGAATGACTAAAAATAATAAAAACATTGTGGGTTGCTCATGAAAACGTGATTTTTGGCCTATGCGAAATTATTTATCAATGACTTGAAATGAGTAAAAATGGTCAAAAGTTGTGAGTTATTGCTTCTAAATTTTTATATTTTGGCTTCTATAAAATTATTTGCCAATGGCTCGAACTACTAAAAATTGCCAGAAATCGTGTATTATAGCTCATAAAATCATTAATTTTAGCGTGTGCAATTTATTTGCTAACAGGTATAAATGACTAAAAATTGTCAAAAATGATGGGTTATAGCCGATGAGAATGTGCATTTTAGCATCTGCAAAGTTATTTGCTAATGGCTTTATACAACTAAAAATCGCTAAAAATTATGAGTTATAGCTCATGAAATTATGAATTTTAGTCTCGTGAAATAGTTTGTCAAATAAAATAGCCAAAATCATGGGTTATAACTCATGAAATCTTAAATTTTAGCCTCTGTGAAATTATTGACCAATGTCTCAAAACAACTAAAATGGCAATGGGTCTAACGATAAAATATGGCAAAACCATGGGTTATAGCTCACCAAAATGAGAATTTTGGCCTCCATGAAATTATTTTTCACTAGGTTGAAACGATAAATATTATAAAAACATGGGTTATAACTCATGAAAATATGAATTTGGCCCAAATGAAATTATTTGTCAATGGCTCGAATGACTAAAAATGATAAAAATCATGAGTGATAGCACCTAAAATTGTGAACTTTAGCTTCTATGAAACTATTTGCCAATGGCTCATAACTACTAAAGATTGCAAAAAATCGTGGGTTAAAGTTTATGAAATCGTGAACTTTTACCTCTGTAAAATGCCAATGGCTCGAAACATGTAAGAATGGCAAAAAATTATGGGTTATAGTTCATGAAAATGAGAATCTTGGACTCTGTGAAATTATTTTTCAATCGGTAGAAATAACTAAAAATGGTCACAAATCATGGGTTACAGCTTATGATATCCTAAGTTTTGGACTCCATGAAATTATTTGATAATGGTTAGAAATAACTAAAATGACTAAAAATCGTGCATTGTAGCTCATGAAATTGTGAATCTTGGTCTCTATGAAATTATTTGCCAATGGCTCGGTATGATAAAAATTGCTAGAAATCTTGGGTTATAGCTCATGAAATCTTGAATTTTGACTCCATGAAATTATTTTCTAATGGGTAACGGTAAAAAATCAAGGGTTAGCTCATGAAATCATGAAATTGTGGTCTCCGCAAATTATTTGTCAATGGCTCAGATGACTAAAAATGGTAAAACATTGAGCGTTATGGAGCATGAAATCATGACTTTTAGCCTCTATGAAATTATTGCCAATTGCCCAAAATGACTAAAATGGCCAAAAAGCGGGTGTTATAGCTCAAGAAATTGTAAATTTTGGCCTCCATAATTTATTTGTCAATGGGTAGAAAAGGCTAAAAGTTGCAAAAAATCATGGGTTACAGTTGATGAAAACATAAATTTTGGCCTCCATGAAGTTATTTGATAATGGCTTGAAATGAAAAAGGGCAAAACATCATGGGTTATAGCTCATGAAATCGTGAATTTTGGCCTCCATGAAATTATTTACCAATAATTTAGAATGACTAGAAATGGCCAAAAATCATGTGTTATTGCTCATGACATCATAAATTTTGGCTTCCATAATTTTTTTTGCTAATGGGTAGAAACAACCAAAAATTGCTAAATATCATGGATTATATCTCACTAAACGTTGAATTTTGGCATCCGCGAAATTATTAGCTAATGGGTCGAAACGACTAAAAATGTCCACAAATTATTGGTTATATATTACGTAACCATTAATTTGGCCTCCATGATATAATTTTCCAATGGGTCAGAATAACTAAAAATAACCACAAATTATGGGTTATAGCTCATGAAATCATAAATTTTGGTCTCCGCAAAGTTATTTGCTAATGACACAAAATGAATAAAATTGATAAAAAATCTTGGGTTATAACTCATGAAATTGTGAAGTTTGGTATCAGCAAAATTATTTGCCAACTAGTCAGAATGGCAAAAAATGGCCCCAAATCATTGGTTATAACTCATGTAATTGTGAATTTTGGCCTCTGCGATATTTGCTTCCAAAGGGTCGAATGACAAAAGTGGCCACAGATAATTAGTTATAGCTCATGAAATCGCTAATTTGGCCTTTGTTAAATCATTTGTTAATGGCTCGAATGACTAAAAATAGCAAAAATCGAGGGTTATATATCATTAAATCGTGAATATTAGCCTTTAAAATTATTAGTCTACTGTAAAATGACTAAAAAATTATAGCTCATGGAAACAAGAATTTTGGCATCCATAAAGTTATTTGCTAATGGCTTGGAATGACTAAAAATAGCAAAAATCATGGGTTATAGTTCATGAAATCATGAATTATGGCATTTGTAAAATTATTTGCCAATGACTCGAATGACTAGAAATGGCCCCAAATCATTGGTTATAACTCATGTAATTGTGAATTTTGGCCTCCGTGAAATTATTTGCCAATGGGTCAGTCGACTAAAATGACTAAAATGGCCATAAATAATTGGTTATAGCTCATGAAATCGCGAATTTGGCCTTTGTTAAATCATTTGTTAATGGCTCGGAATGACTAAAAATAGCAAAAAATCGAGGGTTATATATCATTAAATCGTGAATATTAGCCTTTAAAAATTATTAGTCTACGGGTAAAAATGACTAAAAAAAATTATAGCTCATGGAAACAAGAATTTTGGCATCCATAAAGTTATTTGCTAATGGCTTGGAACTACAAAAAATAGCTAAAAATCATGTGTTATAGCTCATGAAATCATGAATTTTGACATTCGCGAAATTATTTGCCGATGGTTCGGAACGACTAAAAATGATAAAAAATCGAGGGTTAAAGCCCATAAAATCGTGAATTTCGGCCCACTCCAAATTGTTTGCCAATGGGTCAGGTCGACTAAAAATGACTAACAACCATGAGTTACAGCTCATGAAAACGTGAATTTTTGCCTCAGCAAAATTAATTACAAATGGGTAAAAATGAATAAAAATAGCCAAAAATTATAGGTCATAACTCATGAAAATATGAATTTGGCCCAAATGAAATTATTTGTCAATGGCTCGGAATGACTAAAAATAATAAAAACATTGTGGGTTGTTCATGAAAACGTGATTTTTGGCCTATGCGAAATTATTTATCAATGACTTGAAATGAGTAAAAATGGTCAAAAGTTGTGAGTTATTGCTTCTAAATTTTTATATTTTGGCTTCTATAAAATTATTTGCCAATGGCTCAGAACTACTAAAAATTGCCAGAAATCGTGTATTATAGCTCATAAAATCATTAATTTTAGCGTGTGCAATTTATTTGCTAACAGGTATAAATGACTAAAAATTGTCAAAAATGATGGGTTATAGCTGATGAGAATGTGCATTTTAGCATCTGCAAAGTTATTTGCTAATGGCTTTATACAACTAAAAATCGCTAAAAATTATGAGTTATAGCTCATGAAATTATGAATTTTAGTCTCTGTGAAATAGTTTGTCAAATAAAAATAGCCAGAAATTATGGGGTTTTACTCGTGAAATCTTAAATTTTAGCCTCTGTGAAATTATTGACCAATGTCTCAAAACAACTAAAAATGGCAATGGGTCGGAACGCATAAAATATGGTCAAAAGTCATGGTTTATAGCTCATGAAATTGTGAATCTTGGTCTCTATGAAATTATTGGCCAATGGCTCAGAATGACTAAAATTTGCCATAAATTGTGGATAATAGCTCATTAAATCATTAATTTTTGCCTCTGCAAAATTATTTGCCAATGGCTCGGAACAACTAAAAATGGTAAAAATTTATTGGTTATAGCTCATGCAATCGTGAATTTTAGACTTTATGAAATTATTTTCTGATGGGTAAAAATATCTAAAAATTGCCACAAATCATGGGTTATAACTCATGATATCCTAAATTTTAGAGTGCATGAAATTATTTGCTAATTACTAGAAATGATTGAAAATGGATAAAAATCGTGCGTTATAGCTCATGACATCTTGAATTTTGTCCTCCACAAAATTATTTGCCAATGGGTCCAATGGCTAAAACTAGCCAAAAATGACTGAAACTAGCCAAGAACGACTAAAAGTAATAACAAAGCGTGGGTTATAGATTAATAATTCGTGAATTTTGGCCTCTATGAAATTATTTTCCAATCGCTTAGAATGACTGAAATGGCTAGCAATTGGGTGTTATAGTTCATAAAATCATAAATTTTAGAATACACAATTTATTTGCCAGTGGGTAGAAACAAATTAGCTAAATTTCATGGATTATAGCTCATGAAAATATAAATATTGGCCTCCATAAAATTATTTGCTATTAGATTGAAATGAAAATGATGGCCAAATATCATGGGTTGTAGCTAATAAAATTGTGAATTTTGGCCACCGTAAATTTATTTACTAATGGCTCAGAAAGACTAGTAGTGGCTAGAAATCGCGTGTTATAGCTCATAAAATCATAAATTTTGGCCTGCAGTTTATTTACTAATGGGTAGAAATAACTAAAAATGCCCAAATATCATAGGTTATAGCTTATGATAATATGAATTTTGGCATCGATGGAATAATTTGCTAATGGGTCAGAACGACTAAAATGGCCATAAATAATTGGTTATAGCTCATGTAATCGTGAAAGTTTGCCTCCGCGATATTATTTTCCAATTGGTCGGAACGACTAAAAATGGCCACAAATCATGGGTTATAGCTCATGAAATCATGAATTCTGACCTCCACAAAATTATTTGCCAATGACTCGGAACAACTAAAATTGGTCAAAAATCATAGGTTGTAACTCACGAAATCATGAAATTTGGCCTTCAGGATAGTTTTTGCTAATGGCTCAGGATGAAAACTAATGGACAGAAATCGTGGGGTTTAGCTCATGAAATTGTTAATTTTGGCCTATACAAAATTATTTTTCACTGGGTGGGAATAGCTAAAAGTTGCCACAAATTATTAGTTATAGATTATGAAATCATGAATTTGGGCCTCATGAAATTATTTGTCAATTACTTGGACTGACGAAAAAATGGAGAAAAATCATGTGTTATATCTCTTGAAATTATGAATTTTAGACTCCGTGATATTATTTTTCAATGGCTGAGAACGACTAAAAATAGCCAAAAATAGTGTGTTATAGCTCATGAAATGATAAATTTTGGCCTCCGTGAAATTAACTACCAATGGGTAGAAATGATAAAAAATGGCCAAAGATCATAGGTTATAACGCATGAAATCGTGAATTTTGGCCTCTGGGATATTATTTATCAATGATTCAGAATGACTAAAAAAGGTCAGAAATCATGAATTATAGCTTATGAAATTGTGAGATTTGGCCTCCGTGAATTTATTTGTCAATGGCTTAGAATGACAAAAAATGACCAGAAATTGAGGGTCATAGATCATGAAATCATAAATTTTGGCCTACGCAAGTTATTTGCTAATGGGCAGAAACGACTGAAAATGGCCAAAAATCATGGGTTGTAGCTCATGAAAATATGAATTTTGGCATCCACGAAATTATTTGACACTGGGTCAGAATGACTAAAAATGGCCCCAAATCATGGTTATAACTCATGTAATGGTAAATTTTGGTGTCCACACTATTTATTTTTCAATTGGTCAGAATGATAAAAACTGGCCACAAATTATTAGTTATAGCTCATGATATCATGAATTTTGGCCATCGTGAAATTATTTGCCAATGCCTCAAAACTACTAAAAATGTTCAAAAGTTGAGAGTTAGAGATCATGAAATCCTAAATTTTGGGCTCTGCAAAATTGTTTGTTAACGGCTTAGAACAACTTAAAATGGCCAGAAGTCATGGGTTTAGCTCATGAAATCATGAGTTTTTTCCTCTGTGAAATTATTTATCAATGAGTCATAACACCTAAAAATGGTCAAAAATTATGGATAACTCATGAAATCATGAATTTTGGCCTATTGAAATTATTTGTCAATCGCTCAGAATGAGTAAAAATGGTAAAAAATTATAGGCTATATCTCTTGAAATTGTGAATTTTAGTGTCTGTGATTATTTGCCAATGGCTCAGAATGACTGAAAATAGCAAAAAATAGTGTGTAATAGCTCATGAAATGATAAATTTTGGCCTATGAGAAATTAATTACCAATGGGTGGAAAACGAAAAATGGCCAAAGATCATGTATTATAGCTAATGAAATGTGAATTTTGGCCTGGAGGATATTATTTGCTAATAGCTCAGAACGACTAAAAATGGCCAGAAATCGTGGGTTATAACTCATTAAATTGTGAATTTTGGCCTCTGCAAAATTATTTTTTGATGGGTGAGAATGACTAAAACTGGCCACATATCATTGGTTATCACTTATGAAATCATAAATTTTAGCCTCCTTGAACATATTTGTCAATGGCTTGGAATGACTAAAATCATAAAAAATCATGGGTTATATCTCTTAAAATCGTGAATTTTAGCCTCCGCAATATTAATTGCCAATGGCTCAGAATGTCTATAAATGGCCAAAAATTGGGTGTCATAGATTATGAAATCATAAATTTTGGCATGCGTAATTTACTTGCTAATTGGTAGAAATGACTAAAAATGACCAAAAATCATGGGTCATAATATATGAAAATGTGAATTTTAGCATCCGTGAAATTATTTGCCAATGGCTCGAATGACTAAAATGGCCAAAAATCATGTGTTATAGCTCATGAAATCATGAATTTTAGCTTCCATGAAATTATTTGCTAATGGGTAGAAACAACCAAAAATTGCTAAATATCATGGATTATATCTCACTAAACGTTGAATTTTGGCATCCGTGAAATTATTAGCTCATGAAATCATGAATTTTAGCTTCCATGAAATTATTGGCCAATGGCTCGAATGACTAAAATTGTCAAAAATGATGGGTTATAGCTCATGAAATCATGAATTTTAGCTTCCATGAAATTATTTGCTAATGGGTAGAAATAACTATAAATGGCAACAAATCGTGAGTCATAGCTCATGATATCCCTAATTTTGGACTCTACAAAATTATTTGTTAATGGTTAGAAGCGACTAAAATGGCTAAAATTCATGGTTTTAGCTTATAAAATTGTGAATTTTGGCCTCCGCAAAATTGTTTGCCAATGGCTCGCTACGACAAAAAATGGTCAAAAATAGGGGGTTATAGCTTATGAAATCCTTAATTTCGGCCTGCACATTTTTATTTTACAAAGGGTCAAATTGAATAAAAATAATCGAATCGGGGTTCTGACTCATGAAATTGTAAATTATTTCTCTGTGAAGTTACTTGTCATTGGGTTGGAACAACGAAAAATGGGCACAAATCATGGGTAATTGCTCATGAAATCATGAATTTTAGCTTCCATGAAATTATTGGCCAATGGCTCAGAATGAATAAAAATGGCAAAAAAAAAAAAGAGTTATAGCTTATCAAACTATAAATTTTAGACTTTGCGAATTTTTTTGCAATGGGTAGAAATAACTATAAATGGCAACAAATCGTGAGTCATAGCTCATGATATCCTGAATTTTGGACTCTACAAAATTATTTGTTAATGGTTAGAAGCGACTAAAAATGGCTAAAATTCATGGTTTTAGCTTATAAAATTGTGAATTATGGCCTCCGCAAAATTGTTTGCCAATGGCTCGCTACGACAAAAAATGGTCAAAAATAGGGGGTTATAGCTTATGAAATCCTTAATTTCGGCCTGCACATTTTTATTTTACAAAGGGTCAAATTGAATAAAAATAATCAGAAATCGGGGGTTACAGCTCATGAAATTGTAAATTATTTCTCTGTGAAGTTACTTGTCATTGGGTTGGAACAACGAAAAATGGGCACAAATCATGGGTAATTGCTCATGAAATCATGAACTTTAGCGTCCACGAAATTATTGGCCAATGGCTCCGAATGACTAAAATGGCAAAAAATCATAGGATATAGCTCATGAAATTGTAAATTTCGGCCTCCATGAAATTATTTGCTAATGGGTCGAACGACTAAAATGGCCAAAAATCATGGGTTCTGACTCATGAAAATGTGAATTTTGGCCTCCACGAAATTATTTGTCAATGGTTTAAAATGATAAAAAAGGCCAAAAAATATGGGTTATAGCTCATGAAATAGTTAATTTTAACCTGCATGAAATTATTTACCAATGGCTCAAAATGATTAAAATGATCTAAAGTCACGGGTTATAACTCATGATATCCTGAATTTTGGACTCTACAAAATTATTTGCCAATTAGTCTGAATGACTAGAAATCACTATGTTGGTTATAGCTCGTAAAAACATGAATTTTGCTCCATGAAATTAATTGACAATGGCTCAAAACGACTAAAAATCGCAAACAATCATGGGTTACAACTCTTGAAGTTGTGAATTTTGCATATGTGACATTAATTGTCAATGGCTCAAAACGACTAAAATGGCCAAAAATCATGGGTTATAGCTCATGAAATCATGAATTTTAGCTTCCATGAAATTATTTGTCAATCGCCGTAATCGACTAATAATGATCTGAAATCGTGGGTGAAAATGTGAATTATGGCCTCCATGAAATTATTTGTCAATGGCTTGGAATGACTAAAAATGGTAAAATTTATTGGTTATAGCTCATGAAATCATGAATTTTGGCCTCCATGAAATTATTTTCCAATGGGTTGGAATGACTAAAACGGCAACAAATAATAGGTTATAGCTCATGACATTGTGAATTTTGGCCTAATGGCTTGGAATGACTAAAAATGACTAAAAATTATGGGTTGCAGCTCTTGAAATAGTGAATTTTGGCCTCTATGAAATTATTTGCCAATGACTTGGAATGACTAAAATGGCGAAATCGTGCACTATATCTCATGAAATTGGAAATTTTGGCCTTTGCAATTTATTTACCATTGGGTAGAAATAACTAAAATAGCCAAAAATCATGGGTTATAGCTCATGAAATAGTTAATTTTAACCTGCATGAAATTATTTACCAATGGCTCAATTACTATAAATGATAAAAATCATGGGTTTAGCTCATGAAATCATGAATTTTAGCTTCCATGAAATTATTTGCCAATGGCTCAGAATGACTAAAAATGACCAAAAATCATGGGTTCTGACTCATGAAAATGTGAATTTTGGCCTCCGTGAAATTAACTACCAATGGGTAGAAATGACTAAAATGGCCAAAAATCATGGGTTATAGCTTATGAATTCTTGATTTTCGATCTTCGGATATTATTTGCCAATGGCTCAGAATGACTAAAATGGCCACAAATCGTGGGTTATAACTCATTAAATTGTGAATTTTGGCCTCTGCAAAATTATTTTTTGATGGGTGAGAATGACTAAAACTGGCCACATATCATTGGTTATCACTTATGAAATCATAAATTTTAGCCTCCTTGAACATATTTGTCAATGGCTTGGAATGACTAAAATCATAAAAATCATGGGTTATATCTCTTAAAATCGTGAATTTTAGCCTCCGCAATATTAATTGCCAATGGCTCAGAATGTCTATAAATGGCCAAAATTGGGTGTCATAGATTATGAAATCATAAATTTTGGCATCGTAATTTACTTGCTAATTGGTAGAAATGACTAAAAATGATTAGAAATCGTTGGTTGTAGCTCATGAAATTGTGAATTTTAACCTCCACAAAATTATTTGCCAATGGCTCGAAATGACTAAAATGGCCACAAATCATGGGTAATAGCTCGTGAAATCATGAATTTTAGTCTTTGTGAAATTATTTGCCTATAACAGTGACAAAAGCTGGATAGAAATTATGGGTTATAGCTCATGAAGTCATGAATTTTGGCCTCCATGAAATTATTTTCCAATGGGTTGGAATGACTAAAACGGCAACAAATAATAGGTTATAGCTCATGACATTGTGAATTTTGGCCTAATGGCTTGGAATGACTAAAACTAGTAAAAAATTGAGGGTTATAGATCATGACATCCTGAATTTTGGCCTCTATGAAATTATTTGCCAATGACTTGGAATGACTAAAATGGCCAGAAATCGTGCACTATATCTCATGAAATTGGAAATTTTGGCCTTTGCAATTTATTTACCATTGGGTAGAAATAACTAAAAATAGCCAAAACTCAGGATTTATAGCTCACAAAATCATAAATTTTAGCCCCCGCGAAATTATTTACCAATGGCTCAGAATTACTATAAATGATAAAAAATCATGGGTTTTAGCTCATGAAATCATAAATTTTAGTCTCCGAGAAAATGTTTGCTAAAGGCTCTGAAAGACTAAAAATGACTAAAAATTATGGGTTACAGCTCATGAAAATGTGTATTTTTGCCTATGCGAAATTAATTGCCAATGGGCCGAAATGACTGAAAATAGCCAAAAATCATGGGTTATAGCTTATGAATTCTTGATTTTCGATCTTCGGGATATTATTTGCCAATTGCCCAGAATGACTAAAAATGATTAGAAATCGTTGGTTGTAGCTCATGAAATTGTGAATTTTACCCTCCCAAAATTATTTTCTAATGGATCGGAATAACTAAAGATGGCCGAAAATCATGGGTAATAGCTCGTGAAATCATGAATTTTAGTCTTTGTGAAATTATTTGCCTATAACACAGAGTGACAAAAGCTGGATAGAAATTTTGGACTATAGCTCATGAAGTCATGAATTTTGGCCTACGCGAAATTAGTTGCGAATGGGTCAGAATGACTAAAAACGGTCACAAATCATGGGTTATAACTTATGAAATTGTGAATTTTAACCTCCACAAAATTATTTGGCAATGGAATCAAATAACTAAAAATGGCTAAAAATTATGGGTTATAGTTCAAGAAATTGTGAATTTTGGCCTCCGTGAAATTATTTATCAATGACTCAGAGCAACTAAAAAAAATTAAAAACTCATTGGTTATCATATGAAATGTTAAAAGTTTGTCTCCTTGAAATTAATTGCCAATTGGTAGAAATGACTAAAAATGGCCAAAGATTATGGGTTATAGCTCATAAAATCGTGAATTTTGGCCTCTGGAATATTATTTGCCAATGACTCAGAACAACTAAAAATGGTCAAAAATTGTGGGTTAGCTCATGAAATTGTGAATTTTGGCCTCCAAAAAATTATTTTCCAATGGGTGGGAATGACTGAAAGTGGTCACAAATCATTAGTTATAGATTTTGAAATCGCGAATCTCTAGCCTCAGTGAAATTATTTGTCAATGGCTTGCAATGAGTAAAAAAATAGTAAAAATCCGGGAGTTATAGTTCAAGAAATCTTGAATTTTAGTCTTCACATTATTATTTTGCAACAGGTCAAAATGAATAAAAAATGCTAGAAATCGTGGGTTATAGCTCATGAATTTGTGATTTTTTTCCTTCGTAAAAGTATTTGTCAATGGCTTGAAATAAAAAAAATGGCCAAAAATTTTGGGTTATAGCATATGAATATCCATGAAATTATTTGCCAATGGCTCGAAATGACTAAAAATGACGAAAAATTCTTAGTTATAACTCATGAAATCTTAAAATTTTGACAATATAAAATTAATTGCCAATGGCTCGAAACGACTAAAAATGGTTGGAAAGCATGGTTTATGGTTCATGAAATCATGAACTTTTGCCTTTGGGATATTATTTGCCAATTGCTCGGAACGACTAAAAGTGGCCAGAAATCATGGGTCATAGCTCATGAAAATGTCAATATTGGCATCCGTAAAATTATTTGCCAATGGTCGGAAGGAATAAAAATGGCCACAAAAATTATTGGTTATAGCTCATTTAATCATGAGCTTTGGCCTCCGCGATATTATTTCCAAGTGATCGGAATGACTAAAAATGGCCACAAATCATTGGTTATAGCACATAAAATCGCGAATTTTAGCCTGTGTGAAATCATTTGTTAATGGCTCGAAATGACTAAAAATGGTAAAAAGTCAAGGGTTGTAGATCATGAAATAATGAATTTTGGCCTCTGTGAAATAATTTGCCAATGGCTTGGATCGATAAAATGGTCAGAAATTGTGTGTTATAGCTCATGAAATTGGAAAATTTAGCCCCCGTAATTTATTTGTCAATGGGTTGAAACGATTAAAAATATACAAAATAATGGCTTATAGCTCATAAAAATGTGAACTTTGGCTCCATGAAATTCTTTGCTAATGGCTTAAAATAGTGAAAAATTGCCAAAAATTATGGGTTATAGCTCAAGAAATCATAAATTTTGGCCTCCGTGAAAAAATTAACCCACTGCTCAGAACACCAAAAAATGATAAAAAATTGTGGGTTATAGCTCATGGACTCGTGAATTTTGGCCTTAGGGAAATTATTTGATAATGGGTTGGAGAGAGTAAAAATGGCTAAAAATCGTGGGTTACAGCTCATAAAAAGGTAGAAATTGTCCTCCATGAAATTAATTTCCAATGGCTAGAAACAACTGATAATAGCCAAAAATCATGGGTTATATCTCATTAAATCATGAACTTTTGCCTTTGGGATATTATTTGCCAATGGCTCAAAACGACTAAAAATGGTCAAAAATTGTGGGTTATAGCTCATGAAATTGTGAATTTTACCCTCCCAAAATTATTTTCAAGGGTCAAAACGAATAATTATAGTCAAAAGTTTTGGTTTATAACTTGTGAAATCATGAATTTTAGTCTTTGTGAAATTATTTGCCAATGACTCAGAACAACTAAAAATGGTCAAAAATTGTGGGTTATAGCTCATGAAAATGTGAATTTTAGCATCCGTGAAATTAATTGCTAATGGATAGAAAAACTAAAACTAGCTAAATATCATGGGTTATAGCTCATGAAATTGTGAATTTTGGCCTCCGTGAAATTATTTGCCAATGGCTCAAAACAACTAAAATGGTCAAAAATTGTGGGTTAGCTCATGAAATTGTGAATTTTGGCCTCCAAAAATTATTTTCCAATGGGTGGGAATGATGAAAGTGGTCACAAATCATTAGTTATAGATTTTGAAATCATGAATTTTGGCCTCCGTGAAATTATTTGTCAATGGCTTGCAATGAGTAAAAATAGTAAAATCCGGAGTTATAGTTCAAGAAATCTTGAATTTTAGTCTTCACATTATTATTTTGCAACAGGTCAAAATGAATAAAAATGCTAGAAATCGTGGGTTATAGCTCATGAAATCGTGAATATTGGCCTCCATAATTATTTTTGATGGGTGGAAATGACTAAAATGGCCACAAATCATGGGTTATATAGCTCATGAAATCGTGAATTTTGGCCTCTGTGAAATTACTTGTCAATGGCTTGCAATGACTAAAATGGCTAAAATCGTGGGTTATAGCTCATGAAATCGTGAATTTTAGCCTCCGTTATTATTTTCCAAAGGGCCAAAATGAATAAATATAGCTAGAAGTCATAGGATATATCTCATGAGATTGTGAATTTTTCTCCGTGAAATTACTTGTCATTGGGTTGGAACAACGAAAAATGGGCACAAATCATGGGTTATAGCTCATGAAATCGTGAATTTTTGCCTCACGCCAAATTATTGCCTACGCTAAAATCACCAAAAATTATTTGTTAATGGTTAGAAGCGACTAAAAATGGCCAAAAATCATGGGTTATAACTTATGAAATTGTGAATTTTGGCCTCCATGAAATTATTTGTCAATGGCTTGCAATGACTAAAAATGGTCAAAAATTATGGGTTATAGCTCATGAAATCATGAATTTTAGTCTTCACATTATTATTTTGCAACAGGTCAAAATGAATAAAAATGCTAGAAATCGTGGGTTATAGCTCATGAAATTGTAAATTATTTCTCTGGAAGTTACTTGTCATTGGGTTGGAACAACGAAAAATGGGCACAAATCATGGGTAATTGCTCATGAAATCATGAACTTTAGCCCACGAAATTATTTGTCAATGGCTTGCAATGACTAAAATGGCAAAAATCATAGGATATAGCTCATGAAATTGTAAATTTCGCCTTCATGAAATTTTTCTATGTGTCCGAACGAGTAAAATCGCCAAAAATCATGGGTTATAGCTCATGAAAATGTGAATTTTGGCCTCCACGAAATTATTTGTCAATGGTTTAAAATGATAAAAAGGCCAAAAATATGGGTTATAGCTCATGAAATAGTTAATTTTAACCTGCATGAAATTATTTACCAATGGCTCAAAATGACTAAAAATGGTCAAAAATCATGGGTTATAGCTCATGAAATCGTGAATTTTGGCCTCTATGAAATTATTTGCCAATTAGTCTGAATGACTAGAAATCACTATGTTGGTTATAGCTCGTAAAAATATGAATTTTGCTCCATGAAATTAATTGACAATGGCTCAAAACGACTAAAAATCGCAAACAATCATGGGTTACAACTCTTGAAGTTGTGAATTTTGCATATGTGACATTAATTGTCAATGGCTCGAAACGACTGAAAATGGCCAGAAAGCATGGGTTATATCTCATTAAATCATGAACTTCAGCGTTCATGATATTATTTGTCAATCGCTCAGAACGACTAATAATGATCTGAAATCGTGGGTGAAAATGTGAATTATGGCATCCATAAACTTATTTGTGAATTGGTCGGAAGGACTAAAAATGGCTACAGATTATTGGTTACTGCTCATGTAGTCATGAAATTTTGCCTCCGCGAAATTATTTTCCAATGGGTTGGAATGACTAAAACGGCAACAAATAATAGGTTATAGCTCATGACATTGTGAATTTTGGCCTAATGGCTTGGAATGACTAAAACTAGTAAAAAATTGAGGGTTATAGATCATGACATCCTGAATTTTGGCCTCTATGAAATTATTTGCCAATGACTTGGAATGACTAAAATGGCCAACAATCATGGGTTATATAGCTCATGAAATTGGAAATTTTGGCCTTTGCAATTTATTTACCATTGGGTAGAAATAACTAAAAATAGCCAAAACTCAGATTTATAGCTCACAAAATCATAAATTTTGGCCTCCATGAAATTATTTACCAATGGCTCAATTACTATAAATGATAAAAATCATGGGTTATAGCTCATGAAATCATGAACTTTTGCCTTTGGGATATTATTTGCCAATGGCTCAAAATGACTAAAATGGCCAAAGATTATGGGTTATAGCTCATGAAATCATGAATTTTGGCCTCTATGAAATTATTTGCTAATGGCTCGAACAACTAAAAATGGCTAAAATCGTGGGTTATAGCTCATAAAATGTGAACTTTGGCTCCATGAAATTAATTGCCAATTGGTAGAAATGACTAAAATGGCTAAAAATCATGGGTTATAGCTCATGAAATTGTGAATTTTGGCCTCCATGAAATTATTTGCTAATGGCTCGAACAACTAAAAATAATAAAAGTTTGAGGGTTATAGCTCATGAAATCATGAATTTTAGTCTTTGTGAAATTATTTGACAATGAGTCAAAATGACTAAAATGACTATGTGGGCTATAGCTTATGAAAATATGAACTTTTCTCCACGAAATTAATTGCCATTGGCTCAAAATGAGTAAAAATAGAAAAATCATGGGTTATAGCACAAGAAATCGTGAATTTTAGCCTCGAGGATATCATTTGCTAATGGCTCAAAATGACTAAACATGGTAAAATATTATGGATTATAGCTCATGAAATCATGAATTTTGGCCTCTATGAAATTATTTGCTAATGGCTCGAACAACTAAAAATGGCTAAAATCGTGGGTTATAGCTCATGAAATTATTTGACAATGAGTCAAAATGACTAAAATGGCCAAAGATTATGGGTTATAGTTCAAGAAATTGTGAATTTTGGCCTCCGTGAAATTATTTGTTAATGACTCGAAAGCGACTACAAATGGTGAAAAATTATGGGTTATAGCTAATGAATTTGTGAATTTTGGCCTCTATGAAATTATTTGCCAATGGCTCAAAATGACTAAAAATGGTCAAAAATCATGGGTTATAGCTCATGAAATCATGAATTTTAGTCTTTGTGAAATTATTTGCCAATGGCTCAAAACAACTAAAAATGGCTAAAATCGTGGGTTATAGCTCATGAAATTATTTGCCAATGGCTCGAAATGACTAAAATGATTAGAAATCGTTGGTTGTAGCTCATGAAATCGTGAATTTTGGCCTTAGGGAAATTATTTGCTAATGGCTCAAAATGACTAAAATGGCCAAAAATTTTGGGTTATAGCATATGAATATCCATGAAATTATTTGCCAATGGGTTGGAATGACTAAAAATGGTAAAAAGTCAAGGGTTGTAGATCATGAAATAATGAATTTTGGCCTCTGGAAATAATTTGCCAATGGCTTGGATCGATAAAATGGTCGAAATTGTGTGTTATAGCTCATGAAATTGGAAAATTTAGCCCCGTAATTTATTTGTCAATGGGTTGAAACGATTAAAATATACAAAATAATGGCTTATAGCTCATAAAATGTGAACTTTGGCTCCATGAAATTCTTTGCTAATGGCTTAAAATAGTGAAAAATTGCCAAAAATTATGGGTTATAGCTCAAGAAATCATAAATTTTGGCCTCCGTGAAAAAATTAACCCACTGCTCAGAACACCAAAAAATGATAAAAAATTGTGGGTTATAGCTCATGGACTCGTGAATTTTGGCCTTAGGGAAATTATTTGATAATGGGTTGGAGAGAGTAAAATGGCTAAAATCGTGGGTTCTGACTCATAAAAGGTAGAAATTGTCCTCCATGAAATTAATTTCCAATGGCTAGAAACAACTGATAATAGCCAAAAATCATGGGTTATAGCTCATAAAATTCCTGAATTTTGGCTTTTGGCGTATTATTTACAAATGGCACATAACGACTAGAAATAGGCAAAATTGGTAGGTTATAACTCATGAAGTCATGAATTTTGGCCTCCATGAAATTATTTGCCAATGACTTGGAATGACTAAAATGGCCAAAAATCATGGGTTATAGCTCATGAAAATGTGAATTTTGGCCTCCATGAAATTATTTGCTAATGGCTCAAAACGACTAAACATGGTAAAATATTATGGATTATAGCTCATGAAATTGTGAATTTTTCTCAGTGAAATTATTTGTCAAATGTGTTGGGCAATGAAAATTGCAACATAGCATGGGTAATTGTTCCTCAAATCGTGAATTTTTGCCTACGCCAAATTATTGCCTACGCTAAAATCACCAAAATTATTTGTTATAGCTCATGAAACATGAAATTTGTCCTACATGAAATTCATTTCCAATGGGTCCGAATGACTAAAATGGTCAAAAATCATGGGTTATAGCTCATGAAATTGTGAATTTTGGCCTCCATGAAATTATTTGCTAATGGCTCAAAACGACTAAACATGGTAAAATATTATGGATTATAGCTCATGAAATCATAAATTTTGGCCACTCTAAAATTATTTGCCAATGGCTCAAAATGACTAAAATAGTCAAAATTCATGGGTTATAGCTCATTAAATCGTGAATTTTGTCATCTTCTAAATTATTTTCCAATGGGAAGACACAACTAAAAATGGCTAGAGATCTTGGGTTATAGCTCATGAAAATATGAATTTTGGCCTCCACGAAATTATCGGCCAAAGGCTTGGAGTGACTACAATGGCTAAAGATCATGGGTTATAGCTCATGAAATTGTGAATTTTGGCCTCCATGAAATTATTTGCTAATGGCTCGAACAACTAAAAATAATAAAAGTTTGAGGGTTATAGCTCATGAAATCATGAATTTTGGCCTCCATGAAATTATTTGACAATGAGTCAAAATGACTAAAATGACTATGTGGGCTATAGCTTATGAAAATATGAACTTTTCTCCACGAAATTAATTGCCATTGGCTCAAAATGAGTAAAATAGAAAAATCATGGGTTATAGCACAAGAAATCGTGAATTTTAGCCTCGAGGATATCATTTGCTAATGGCTCAAAATGACTAAAATGGTGAAAAATTATGGGTTAAAGCGTGAGTTTCGACATTCTTGAAATTATTTGCCAATGGCTCAAAATGACTAAAATAGTCAAAATTCATGGGTTATAGCTCATGAAATCATAGGTAAAATGACTCGCAATGGCTTAAAATCATGGGTTACAATTCCGAAGCGTGAATTTTGGCCTCCATGAAATTATTTGCCAATGGCTCAAAATGACTAAAATGGTCAAAAATTGTGGGTTATAGCTCATGAAATCATGAATTTTGGCCTCCGTGAAATTATTTGCCAATGGGTCGAATGACTAAAATGGTGAAAAATTATGGGTTAAAGCGTGAGTTTCGACATTCTTGAAATTATTTGCCAATGGCTCAAAATGACTAAAAATAGTCAAAATTCATGGGTTATAGCTCATTAAATCGTGAATTTTGTCATCTTCTAAATTATTTTCCAATGGGAAGACACAACTAAAAATGGTTGCCGACTATTTGCCAGTGGTTAGAAATGACTAAGAATGACTTAAATCTTGGATTGCAACTTACAAAATCGTGAATTCTAGCCTTGGCAAAATTTTTTGCTAATGGTTCGGAACGACTAAAAATGGCCAAAAATCTTGGGTTATGGATTATAAAATCATAAGATTTTGCCCCCATGAAATTATTTGCCAATGGGTTAGAATAACTAAAAATGATAAAAAAATCATGGGTTATAGCAGACGAAGTCGTGAATTTTGGCCTCCACGAAATTATCGGCCAAAGGCTTGGAGTGACTACAATGGCTAAAGATCATGGGTTATAGCTCATGAAATTGTAAGTTTTGGCCTCCATGAATTTCTTTTTCTAATAGGTCGAAATGACTAAAAATGTTAAAAATTGTGGGTTACAACTCATAAAATTGTGAATTTTTGCCCCCATGAAATTATTTGCCTATCGCTCGAAATGACTAAAATGGTGAAAAATTATGGGTTAAAGCGTGAGTTTCGACATTCTTGAAATTATTTGCCAATGGCTCAAAATGACTAAAATAGTCAAAATTCATGGGTTATAGCTCATGAAATCATAAATTTTGGCCACTCTAAAATTATTTGCCAATGGCTCAAAATGACTAAAATAGCCACAAATCATTGGTTATAGCTTATGAAATCGTGAATTTTGGCCTCCGTGAAATTATTTGCCAATGGGTTGGAATGACTAAAAGTGCCCAAAATCGTGGGTTATAGCTCATGAAAATTTGAATTGTCATCTCTACAAGTTTATTTGTTAATGGCTAAGAGCAACTAAAAATAATCGAAATTATAGGTTATAGCACATGAAATCATAAATTTTAGCCTACATGTAATTACTTTCCAATGGCCCAAAATGACTAAAATAGTAAAAATCATGGGTTATAGCTCATGAAATTGTAAGTTTTGGCCTCCATGAAATTATTTGCTAATGGCTCAAAACGACTAAACATGGTAAAATATTATGGATTATAGCTCATGAAATTGTGAATTTTGCCCCATGAAATTATTTTCCAATGGGTCCGAATGACTAAAATGGCCACAAAATTATTTTCCAATGGGTCCGAATGACTAAAAATGTTAAAAATTGTGGGTTATAGCTCATGAAATTATTTGCCAATGGGTTAGAATAACTAAAAATGATAAAAATTGTGGGTTACAACTCATAAAATTGTGAATTTTGGCCTCCACAAAATTATTTGCCAATGGCTCAAAACAACTAAAAATTGTCACAAATAATTGGTTATAGCTCATTAAATCGTGAATTTTAGCCTCGAGGATATCATTTGCTAATGGCTTTAAATGATAAAAATGGCCAACAATCATGGGTTATAGCTCATGAAATCATAAATTTTAGCCTACATGTAATTACTTTCCAATGGCCCAAAATGACTAAAATAGTCAAAATTCATGGGTTATAGCTCATGAAAATTTGAATTGTCATCTCTACAAGTTTATTTGTTAATGGCTCGAAATGACTAAAATGACTAAAATAGTCAAAATTCATGGGTTATAGCTTATGAAATCGTGAATTTTAGCCTCGAGGATATCATTTGCTAATGGCTTAAAATCATGGGTTATAGCACAAGAAATCGTGAATTTTAGCCTCGAGGATATCATTTGCTAATGGCTCGAACAACTAAAAATTGTCACAAATAATTGGTTATAGCTCATGAAATCATAAATTTTGGCCTCCGTGAAATTATTTGTTATAGCTCATGAAATCGTGAATTTTAGCCTCGAGGATATCATTTGCTAATGGCTTTAAATGATAAAAAATCATGGGTTTTAGCTCATGAAATTATTTGACAATGAGTCAAAATGACTAAAATGGTCAAAAATCATGGGTTATAGCTCATGAGATCCTAACTTTTAGTCCCCGCAAAATTATTTTTCAATGGGTAGAAATGACTAAAAGGCCACAAATCGTGGGTTATAGCTCATGAAACATGAAATTTGTCCTACATGAAATTCATTTCCAATGGGTCCGAATGACTAAAATGGCCAAAAATCTTGGGTTATAGCTCATGAAACATGAAATTTGTCCTACATGAAATTATTTTCCAATGGGAAGACACAACTAAAAATGGCCAACAATCATGGGTTATATAGCTCATGAAATCATGAATTTTGGCCTCCATGAAATTATTTGCCAATGGGTTGGAATGACTAAAATAGTCAAAATTCATGGGTTATAGCTCATGAAATTATAAACTTTGGCCTCCAGGATATTATTTGCCAATGGCACAGTCGACTAAAAATGGTAAAAATCATGGGTTATAACTCATGAAATCTTGAATTTTGGCCTCCACAAAATTATTTTCCAATGGATCGAACAACTAAAAATTGTCACAAATAATTGGTTATAGCTCATGAAATCATAAATTTTAGACTCCATAAAATTATTTTTCAATGGGTAGAAATGACTAAAAGGCCACAAATCGTGGGTTATAGCTCATGAAAATTTGAATTGTCATCTCTACAAGTTTATTTGTTAATGGCTAAGAGCAACTAAAAATAATCGAAATTATAGGTTATAGCACATGAAATCATAAATTTTAGCCTACATGTAATTACTTTCCAATGGCCCAAAATGACTAAAATAGTAAAAATCATGGGTTATCACTCATAAAATCGTTAATTTTTTTACTTCACAAAATTATTTGCCAATGGGTTGGAATGACTAAAAACAGCCACAAATCGTGGATTACTGCTCATGAAATCATAAATTTTAGACTCCATAAAATTATTTTTCAATGGGTAGAAATGACTAAAAGGCCACAAATCGTGGGTTATAGCTCATGAAATCATAAATTTTAGACTCCATAAAATTATTTTTCAATGGGTAGAAATGATTAAAAATAGCTAGAAATCATGGGTTATAACTCATGATTTTGTAAATATTGCTCTCCACAAAATTATTTCCCAAAGGATTAGAACAGCTAAAAATGGCCAAAAATCGTGTGTTTTGGCTCATAAAATAGTGAATTTTGGCCACCATAAAATTATTTTTTAATGAGTCAAAACTGCTAAAAATGTCTTGAAATCATGGGTTTTAGCTCATGAAATCTTGAATTTTGGCCTCTAGGAAATTATTTGCCAATGGGTCAGAACGACAAAAATGGTAAAAAATCATGGATTATAGCTCATGACATCATGAATTTTTACCTTCATGAAATTATTGGCCAATGTCTCAAAATGACTAAAAATATCCAAAAATCAAGGGTTATAGCTTCTAAAATCATGAATTTTGACCTCCGGAATATTATTTGCCAATGCCTTAGAACACTACAAATAGCCAGAAATCATGGGTTATAACTCATGATATTGTAAATTTTTCCTTCGTGAAATTATTTATCATTGGGTTGGTGATAATCACATTTTTATTATAATTTTATACCGTCATCATCTATTTTATACAAATAAATATACCACTAATAATTGTTCTTATCTTAATTTGCAGGTTAATGGTGAAATAATGAATAAAAGCCCAAAAGACTCAAACTCCCTGATTTTCTACCATTTAGTGAAGCCCAAATATGAAGACAAAAGAAGGCCCAAGAAGAGACAAGGATCCATGAAGAAATAGGGTTAAGAAATCAATAAAGAAAACCAATCTGCCGCTAACCAGTCGGTCTGGTAACTGATTGACCAATCGGTCGGCCAACCGATTGGTCGATCGATTGGTGAACGGCTGTTACAGATTTGTGACTATATTTCAATTCCTTTGTGGCTAGATTTCAATTCCTTTGTGGCCAAGTTTCATCCAAGGGTTCTCCTTCATTGCTTTAGGCTATAAATAGAGGGGTAGAGTGAGAGGTTTGAGGTGTGAAATATTTTGTAAAAACTCCTTTTGGAGAGGAGGGTTACTCTTAATTGAGAAGACCTTCCAAATTGTAATTTTTTATTGCAATCAATAAAAGAAATATTTTCACCCCTTCATAATTTCCTTTCTTCTCTTTGTCCAAGGATGAAAAAAGGATGAAGATGAAGAAATGAATATGTGGGTTTATGTTTTTCTTTTCTTATTTTCTTTTCTTGTTTATTTTAATGCTTTGTAGAGTAGATTTACATTTATGTCTTTACTTTCATGTATTTACTTTCATGTCATGTTTTTACTTTGTAGTATAGATTTATTTTCTTGCTAATAGTTTAGATTATTTTTATTTCTTCTCCTTTTCCTTTTATTCTCTTTCATCTAGATTTTTATTTCTTTGTTTTATTTTCTAAAGATGTGGAAGTAAACTCTTGTAGGAATTCTACAATTGCATGAAACTAGTATTAATCTCCTTATAATTTATATACACTAACAATATTTTTATATATATAGTTATTTGTATATATGTTCTTGAAAAATAAATTGATTAAAAGGCTTAAAAATTGTTAAAACAAAGAGTTAGCATGTTCTTTTCAAAATTTTTAAATTAAATTTCTAAGTTAGACTTGGTTTTGTATAACTATAATGAAAAGATTTTCTAAAGAAATTTACCTTGAGTTATACATAAAAATGTTTTCTTGAGTAAAAACTAGCTTGAATTAGAATGTTAAATATATCAAGTGAATTAATTATACTTTGACTTCTTTAAATTGGCAAGTTGATTGAATTTTATCGGTATATTCATCGCAAACCCCGACGAGACTACAACTCGCTCACTAGGGTAACCTAGGGGTTTAAAAGCTTGTTGTATGCTAAATACAACCATTCTTACGAAAGTGAGTTAGAATTTTTTCCTTTCCTTTTGATTATCACATTTTAATTACAAATTTATACCCTCATTACCTATTTTATATAAATAAATATCCTACTAATAACTATTTTTATCTTAATTTGCAGGTTAATGAAGAATTAACGAATAAAGGCTAAAAAGAGAACTCAAATTTTCTCATTTTTCAACCTTTTATGAAGCCGAGATCAAGCCGAGCAATCTACGAAGCCGAAGATGCAAGGATCAAATATAAAAGAAATCAAATAAAAATAATGTTCAAGATGTTAGCCACAAAGAAATGGCGATATCTCTCAATCCAAAGGCGAATTTAACATATAATATATGAAAATCGCCATCTCGACGAGACGGAGCTAACTGTAATTTTCAAATTCCAATAGGTTCACTAACCGATTGGCCAATCGGTTGGCCAACCGATTGGCCAATCGATTGGTCCGTAACTAACTCGATTTGTGGCTAAGATTTGATCCTTGGAGCCCAAGTTTCATCCAATGGTTCATGTGCATTGCTGTAGGCTATAAATAGGGGTTGAGGGGGAGGGGTTTGAGTGTGAAATATTTTATAAAACTCCATTTGGAGAGGAGGGTTACTCTTAATTGAGAAGACCTTCCAAAATTGTAACTTTTGTTACACAATAAATAAAATTTTTCACCCTTCAATTTCCTTTCTTCTCTTTGTCCAAGGATGAAAAAGGATGAAGATGAAGAAATGAATATGTGGGTTTATGTTTTTCTTTTCTTATTTTCTTTTCTTGTTTATTTTAATGCTTTGTAGAGTAGATTTACATTTATGTCTTTACTTTCATGTATTTACTTTCATGTCATGTTTTTACTTTGTAGTATAGATTTATTTTCTTGCTAATAGTTTAGATTATTTTTATTTCTTCTCCTTTTCCTTTTATTCTCTTTCATCTAGATTTTATTTCTTTGTTTTATTTTTCTAAGATGTGGAAGTAAACTCTTGTAGGAATTCTACAATTGCATGAAACTAGTATTAATCTCCTTATAATTTATATACACTAACAATATTTTTATATATATAGTTATTTGTATATATGTTCTTGAAAAATAAATTGATTAAAAGGCTTAAAAATTGTTAAAACAAAGAGTTAGCATGTTCTTTTCAAAATTTTTAAATTAAATTTCTAAGTTAGACTTGGTTTTGTATAACTATAATGAAAAGATTTTCTAAAGAAATTTACCTTGAGTTATACATAAAAATGTTTTCTTGAGTAAAAACTAGCTTGAATTAGAATGTTAAATATATCAAGTGAATTAATTATACTTTGACTTCTTTAAATTGGCAAGTTGATTGAATTTTATCGGTATATTCACTGCAAACCCTGACGAGACTACAACTCGTTCACTAGGGTAACCTAGGGGTTTAAAAGCTTGTTGTATGCGCTAAATACAACCGCGATTCTTACGAAAGTGAGTTAGAATTTTTTTTCCTTTCCTTTTTGATTATCACATTTTAATTACAAATTTATACCCTCATTACCTATTTTATATAAATAAATATCCTACTAATAACTATTTTTATCTTAATTTGCAGGTTAATGAAGAATTAACGAATAAAGGCTAAAAAGAGAACTCAAATTTTCTCATTTTTCAACCTTTTACTGAAGCCGGAGATCAAGCCGAGCAATCTACAGAAGCCGAAGATGCAAGGATCAAATATAAAAAGAAATCAAATAAAAATAATGTTCAAGATGTTAGCCACAAAGAAATGGCGATATCTCTCAATCCGAAAGGCAGAATTTAACATATAATATATGAAAATCGCCTATCTCGACGAGACGGAGCTAACTGTAATTTTCAAATTCCAATAGGTTCACTAACCGATTGGCCAATCGGTTGGCCAACCGATTGGCCAATCGATTGGTCCGTAACTAACTCGATTTGTGGCTAAGATTTGATCCTTGGAGCCCAAGTTTCATCCAATGGTTCATGTGCATTGCTGTAGGCTATAAATAGGGGTTGAGGGGGAGGGGTTTGAGTGTGAAATATTTTATAAAAACTCCATTTGGAGAGGAGGGTTACTCTTAATTGAGAAGACCTTCCAAAAATTGTAACTTTTGTTACACAATAAATAAAATTTTTCACCCCTTCAATTTCCTTTCTCTTCTCTTTGTCCAAGGATCAAAAGGAGGATGAAGATGAATTAGGAATTGTGGGTTTCTTTATTTCTTTTCTCTTCTTTATTTTCTTGTTTGTAGAATAGATTTACTTTCATGCAATTTACTTTCTTGCAATTTACTTTCATGCAATTTAATTCCATGCAATTTACTTTCATGTCTTGTCTTTAATTCATAGATTAGATTTACTTTCATTGCAATCTTCTTTTCTTTTTCTTTATTTTCTTGCTCTCTTTCATTCTTGTAATTATGTTTATTTTTCCTCCTCCCTCTCTTGATTTTTTTATTTTCTAAGATGTGGAACTAAACCTCTTGTGGGGATCTAGTTTTGCATGAAACTAGTCTAATTTCTCTTATATTTGTGAATCACTCTCTAATGCTTAAAATGATCATGTTTAGGATAACTAACTAGAGAACTAATCGGTAGAAGAAGAATTTGATAGTCTATGCTTTCCTTAAGTAGTTTGATAGGTTATGCTTATGAATTCTAGGATTACTATCTTGTTGTTATTCTCCTCATGAGTATTGATTTTATTTAGGTGATAATTTGATAGGTTATGCTTTCCTTAAGTGGTTTGATAATTTATGCTTAATAAATCTAAAATGAAATGTGATAAAAGAGAATGGTTCATATCTTATAAGTAAGATTAGCTAGTGGATTCAATTCTAGATTCCTTCATATCTCTAATTGAATCCTCCATCTTTGCTTTATTGATTTTATTTTCTTGATCTTGATTTCACTTCCTTTTTACTTCTCAAACTCTCTCATTCTCATTTTGGTTTATTTACATACATCCGTTTTCATTCTCTAATCTCCTCACTCTCACTTTCATTTTGCTTTTATTTGCACTTAATCCACAATCCACTCTCTACTCTTTTCATGACCACTTTCACCAGGTACATAAACTCCTAATTGTCTTGCGCATAATTTGAGAACCAAAACTTGAACATAATCTTACAAACGCCTTCCTCGTGGGATCGATAATCTTTTATACTATAACTTGATAAGTTGTATACTTGCAACTTAGGAGGTAATCATTTATCCCCCATCACTTTTCAATTTCTTTCTTTGCTAGAGGACTAGCAAAAGTTTAGGTGTGGGGGTATTTGATAATCACATATTTATTATAATTTTATACCCTCATCATCTATTTTATACAAATAAATATACCACTAATAATTGTTCTTATCTTAATTTGCAGGTTAATGGTGAAATAGTGAATAAAAGTCCAAAAGACTCAAACTCCCTGATTTTCTACCATTTATTGAAGCCCAAATATGAAGACAAAAGAAGGCCCAAGAAGAGACAAGGATCCATGAAGAAATCGGGTTAAGCAATCAACAAAGAAAATCAATCTGCCGCTAACCAATCGGTCTGCCAACCGATTGACCAATCGGTCGGCCAACCGATTGGTCGACCGATTGGTGAACGGCTGTTACAGATTTGTGGCTAGATTTCAATTCCTTGGTGGCCAAGTTTCATCCAAAGGTTCTCCTTTATTGCTGTAGGCTATAAATAGAGGGGTAGAGTGAGGGGTTTGAGGTGTGAAATATTTTGTAAAAACTCCTTTTAGAGAGGAGGGTTACTCTTAATTGAGAAGACCTTTCAAATTGTAACTTTTTGTTGCAATCAATAAAAGAAATATTTTTACCCCTTCATAATTTCCTTTCTTCTCTTTGTCCAAGGATGAAAAGAGGATGAAGATGAAGAAATGAATATGTGGGTTTATGTTTTTCTTTTCTTATTTTCTTTTCTTGTTTATTTTA
This sequence comes from Asparagus setaceus, assembly GCA_012295165.1. Classification (NCBI taxonomy): domain Eukaryota; kingdom Viridiplantae; phylum Streptophyta; class Magnoliopsida; order Asparagales; family Asparagaceae; genus Asparagus; species Asparagus setaceus. The sequence goes on from CM022701.1 coordinate 87,304,620, forward strand.
ATGCTTTGTAGAGTAGATTTACATTTATGTCTTTACTTAGATTTACATTTATGTCTTTACTTTAATGTCTTTACTTTCATGTATTTACTTTCATGCAATTTACTTGCTAATTGGTAGAAATGACTAAAATGGCCATAAATAATTGGTTATAGCTCATGAAATTGTTAATTTTGGCCTATTGAAATTATTTGTCAATGGCTTGGAATGACTAAAATGGCCAAAATTGGGTGTCATAGATTATGAAATCATGAATTTTGGCCATCGTGAAATTATTTATCAATGATTCAATGACTAAAAATGACCAAAAATCATGGGTTGTAGCTCATGAAATCATGAATTATAGCTTATGAAATCATGAATTATAGCTTATGATAATATGAATTTTGGCCTATTGAAATTATTTGTCAATGGCTTGGAATGACTAAAATGGCCAAAAATCATGGGTTATAGCTCATGATATCATGAATTTTGGCCTATACAAAATTATTTTTGATGGGTGAGAATGACTAAAATGGCCATAAATAATTGGTTATAGCTCATGAAATTATTTGTCAATGGCTTGGAATGACTAAAATCATAAAAATCATGGGTTATAGCTCATGAAATCATGAATTATAGCTTATGAAATTGTGAGATTTGGCCTCCGTGAATTTATTTGTCAATGGCTTGGAATGACTAAAATGGCCATAAATAATTGGTTATAGCTCATGAAATGATAAATTTTGGCCTATACAAAATTATTTGCCAATGCCTCAAAACTACTAAAAATGTTCAAAAGTTGAGAGTTAGAGATCATGAAATCATAAATTTTGGCCTCCGTGAAATTAACTACCAATGGGTAGAAACAAATTAGCTAAATTTCATGGATTATAGCTCATGAAATCGTGAATTTTAGCCTCCTTGAACATATTTGTCAATGGCTTGGAATGACTAAAATCATAAAAATCATGGGTTATAGCTCATGAAATTGTTAATTTTGGCCTATTGAAATTATTTGTCAATGGCTTGGAATGACTAAAATGGCCACAAATCATGGGTTATAACTCATGAAATCTTGAATTTTGGCCATCGTGAAATTATTTATCAATGATTCAATGACTAAAAAGGTCGAAATCATGAATTTTAGCTTCCATGAAATTATTTGTCAATGGCTTGGAATGACTAAAATGGCCACAAATCATGGGTTATAGCTCATGAAATTGTTAATTTTGGCCTATTGAAATTATTTGTCAATGGCTTGGAATGACTAAAATGGCCACAAATCATGGGTTATAGCTCATGAAATCATGAATTCGACCTCCACAAAATTATTTGCCAATGGCTTGGAATGACTAAAATCATAAAAATCATGGGTTATAACTCATTAAATTGTGAATTTTGGCCTATACAAAATTATTTGCCAATGGCTTGGAATGACTAAAATGGCCACAAATCATGGGTTATAGCTCATGAAATGATAAATTTTGGCCTATACAAAATTATTTGCCAATGGCTTGGAATGACTAAAATGGCCATAAATAATTGGTTATAGCTCATGAAATCATAAATTTTGGCCTATACAAAATTATTTGCCAATGGCTTGGAATGACTAAAATGGCCACAAATCATGGGTTATAGCTCATGAAATTATTTGTCAATGGCTTGGAATGACTAAAATGGCCAAAAATCATGGGTTATAGCTCATGAAATCGTGAATTTTGGCCTCCATGAAATTATTTGCCAATGGCTCGAATGACTAAAATGGCCAAAGATCATGTATTATAGCTAATGAAATGTGAATTTTGGCCCGAGGATATTATTTGCCAATGGCTCGAATGACTAAAATGGCCACAAATCATGGGTTATAACTCATTAAATTGTGAATTTTGGCCTCTGCAAAATTATTTTTGATGGGTGAGAATGACTAAAACCGCCACATATCATTGGTTATCACTTATGAAATCGTGAATTTTAGCCTCCTTGAACATATTTGTCAATGGCTTGGAATGACTAAAATCATAAAAATCATGGGTTATAGCTCATGATATCATGAATTTTGGCCTCCATGAAATTATTTGCCAATGCCTCAAAACTACTAAAAATGTTCAAAAGTTGAGAGTTAGAGATCATGAAATCATGAATTTTAGCTTCCATGAAATTATTTACCAATGGCTCAAAATGATTAAAATGATCTAAAGTCACGGGTTATAACTCATTAAATTGTGAATTTTGGCCTATTGAAATTATTTGCCAATGGCTCGAATGACTAAAATGGCCACAAATCATGGGTTATATCTCTTAAAATCGTGAATTTTGGCCTCCACGAAATTATTTGTCAATGGCTTGCAATGACTAAAATGGCCACAAATCATGGGTAATTGCTCATGAAATCATGAATTTTGGACTCTACAAAATTATTTGTTAATGGTTAGAAGCGACTAAAAATGGCTAAAATTCATGGTTTTAGCTTATAAAATTGTGAATTTTAGCATCCGTGAAATTATTTGCCAATGGCTTGGAATGACTAAAATGGCCACAAATCATGGGAAATAGCTCATGAAATTATTTGTTAATGGTTAGAAGCGACTAAAAATGGCCAAAAATTCTAGGTTATGGCTCATAAAATCGTGAATTTTGACCTACATGAAATTATTTTCCAATGGGTCCGAACGATTAAAAATGGGAAAAATTATGTGTTATAGCTCATGAAATCGTGAATTTTGGCCTCCACGAAATTATTTGTCAATGGCTTGGAATGACTAAAATGGCCACAAATCATGGGTAATTGCTCATGAAATCATAAATTTTGGCCTATTGAAATTATTTGTCAATGGCTTGGAATGACTAAAAATGACCAAAAATCGTGGGTTATAGCTCATGAAATTGTAAACTTTGCCTCAACCTCAAAGAAATTTTGTGCATTTTTCCTCTCTTAAATTGTTTGTCAATGGGTTGAAATGACAAATATATTCACAAATAAAGGATAATCAATCATGAAATCGTGAATTTTGGCCTCCATGAAATTATTGGCCAATGGCTCGAATGAATAAAATGGCAAAAAAAAAAAAAGAGTTATAGCTTATCAAACTATAAATTTTAGACTTTGCGAATTTTTTTGCAATGGGTAGAAATAACTATAAATGGCAACAAATCGTGAGTCATAGCTCATGATATCCTGAATTTTGGACTCTACAAAATTATTTGTTAATGGTTAGAAGCGACTAAAAATGGCTAAAATTCATGGTTTTAGCTTATAAAATTGTGAATTATGGCCTCCGCAAAATTGTTTGCCAATGGCTCGCTACGACAAAAAATGGTCAAAAATCATGGGTTATAGCTCATGAAATCGTGAATTTTGGCCTCCACGAAATTATTTGACAATGGCTCAAAACGACTAAAAATCGCAAACAATCATGGGTTACAGCTCATGAAATTGTAAATTATTTCTCTGTGAAGTTACTTGTCATTGGGTTGGAACAACGAAAAATGGGCACAAATCATGGGTAATTGCTCATGAAATCATGAACTTTAGCGTCCACGAAATTATTGGCCAATGGCTCCGAATGACTAAAATGGCAAAAAATCATAGGATATAGCTCATGAAATTGTAAATTTCGGCCTTCATGAAATTCTTTTTCTATGTGTCCGAACGAGTAAAAATCGCCAAAAATCATGGGTTACAGCTCATGAAAATGTGAATTTTGGCCTCCACGAAATTATTTGTCAATGGTTTAAAATGATAAAAAAGGCCAAAAAATATGGGTTATAGCTCATGAAATAGTTAATTTTAACCTGCATGAAATTATTTACCAATGGCTCAAAATGATTAAAAATGATCTAAAGTCACGGGTTATAACTCATGAAATCGCGAATTTTGGCCTCAGCAAAATTATTTGCCAATTAGTCTGAATGACTAGAAATCACTATGTTGGTTATAGCTCGTAAAAACATGAATTTTGCTCCATGAAATTAATTGACAATGGCTCAAAACGACTAAAAATCGCAAACAATCATGGGTTACAACTCTTGAAGTTGTGAATTTTGCATATGTGACATTAATTGTCAATGGCTCAAACGACCAAAATGGCCGAAAGCATGGGTTATATCTCATTAAATCATGAACTTCGCTCATGATATTATTTGTCAATCGCCGTAATCCACTAATAATGATCTGAAATCGTGGTGAAAATGTGAATTATGGCATCCATAAACTTATTTGTGAATTGGTCGAAGGACTAAAATGGCTAAAAATTATGGGTTATAGCTCATGAAGTCATGAATTTTGGCCTCCATGAAATTATTTTCCAATGGGTTGGAATGACTAAAACGGCAACAAATAATAGGTTATAGCTCATGACATTGTGAATTTTGGCCTAATGGCTTGGAATGACTAAAACTAGTAAAAATTGAGGGTTATAGATCATGACATCCCTAATTTTGGCCTCTATGAAATTATTTGCCAATGACTTGGAATGACTAAAATGGCCAAATCGTGCACTATATCTCATGAAATTGGAAATTTTGGCCTTTGCAATTTATTTACCATTGGGTAGAAATAACTATAAATGGCAACAAATCGTGAGTCATAGCTCATGAAATCATGAATTTTGGCCTCCATGAAATTATTTACCAATGGCTCGAATTACTATAAATGATAAAAATCATGGGTTTTAGCTCATGAAATCATAAATTTTAGTCTCCAGAAAATGTTTGCTAAAGGCTCAAAGACTAAAAATGACTAAAATTATGGGTTATAGCTCATGAAAATGTGTATTTTTGCCTATGCTAAATTAATTGCCAATGGCTCGAATGACTAAAATAGCCAAAAATCATGGGTTATAGCTCATGAAATCATGAAATGGGGCCTATGAGAGATTCTTTTCTAATGGGTCTAAACTACTAAAAATGTCCAAAAGTCATGGGTTATAGCTCATGAAAATGTGAATTTTGGCCTCCACGAAATTATTTGACAATGGCTCGAATGACTAAAATGGCCAAAAATCATGGGTTATAGCTCATGAAAATGTGAATTTTGGCCTCCATGAAATTATTTACCAATGGCTCGAATGACTAAAATGGCCACAAATCATGGGTTATAGCTCATGAAATCATAAAGTTTTGCCTCAAGGAAATTATTTGTCAATGGCTTGGAATGACTAAAATCATAAAAATCATGGGTTTTAGCTCATGAAATCATGAATTTTAGCTTCCATGAAATTATTTTTCAATTGGTAGAACCAACAAAAATGGCCAAAAATCATGGGTTAAAGCTCTTGAAATCATGAATTTTGGCCTCTATGAAATTATTTGCCAATTGCTCAAAATGATTAAAAATAGGAAATCGTGGGTTATAACTCATTAAATTGTGAATTTTACCCTCCCAAAATTATTTTCCGATGGGTGTTAATGACTAAAATGGCCACAAATCATGGGTTATAGCTCATGAAATTGTGAATTTTGGCCTCCATGAAATTATTTGTCAATGGCTTGGAATGACTAAAATAGTCAAAATCTAGGGTTATAACTCATGAAATCTTATATTTTGGCCTCCATGAAATTATTTTCCAATGGGTTGGAATGACTAAAATGGCCAAAAATCATGGGTTATAGCTCATGAAATTGTGAATTTTGGCCTCCATGAAATTATTTTCCAATGGGTTGGAATGACTAAAATGGCCACAAATCATGGGTAATAGCTCCAAAATTGGGAATTTTGGCCTCCACGAAATTATTGGCCAATGGCTCGAATGACTAGAATTGCCAAAAATTATTTGTTATAGCTCATGAAAATGTGAATTTTGTCCTACATGAAATTATTTTCCAATGGGTAGAAACAACTAAAATGGCCAAAAATCATGGGTTATAGCTCATGAAAATGTGAATTTTGGCCTCCATGAAATTATTTGTCAATGGCTTGGAATGACTAAAATGGTCAAAAATCATGGGTTATAGCTCATGAAATCGTGAATTTTGGCCTCAAAGAAAATTATTTGCCAATTAGTCCGAATGACTAGAAATCACTATGTTGGTTATAGCTCATGAAAATATGAATTTTGCTCCATGAAATTAATTGACAATGGCTCAAAACGACTAAAAATCGCAAACAATCATGGGTTACAACTCTTGAAGTTGTGAATTTTGCATATGTGACATTAATTGTCAATGGCTCAAACGACCAAAATGGCCGAAAGCATGGGTTATATCTCATTAAATCATGAACTTCGCTCATGATATTATTTGTCAATCGCCGTAATCGACTAATAATGATCTGAAATCGTGGTGAAAATGTGAATTATGGCCTCCATAAAATTGTTTGCCAATGGCTCGAATGACTAAAATGACTAAAATTATGGGTTATAGCTCATGAAGTCATGAATTTTGGCCTCCATGAAATTATTTTCCAATGGGTTGGAATGACTAAAACGGCAACAAATAATAGGTTATAGCTCATGACATTGTGAATTTTGGCCTAATGGCTTGGAATGACTAAAACTAGTAAAAATTGAGGGTTATAGATCATGACATCCCTAATTTTGGCCTCTATGAAATTATTTGCCAATGACTTGGAATGACTAAAATGGCCAAATCGTGCACTATATCTCATGAAATTGGAAATTTTGGCCTTTGCAATTTATTTACCATTGGGTAGAAATAACTAAAAATAGCCAAAAATCATGGGTTATAGCTCATGAAATCATGAATTTTGGCCTCCATGAAATTATTTACCAATGGCTCAATTACTATAAATGATAAAAATCATGGGTTTTAGCTCATGAAATCATAAATTTTAGTCTCCAGAAAATGTTTGCTAAAGGCTCAAAGACTAAAAATGACTAAAATGGTCAAAAATCATGGGTTATAGCTCATGAAATCATGAATTTTAGCTTCCATGAAATTATTTGCCAATGGCTCGAATGACTAAAATGGTCAAAAATCATGGGTTATAGCTCATGAAATTATTTGTTATAGCTCATGAAATTGTGAATTTTGGCCTCTATGAAATTATTTGCTAATGGCTCGAATGACTAAAATGGCCAAAAATCATGGGTTATAACTCATTAAATTGTGAATTTTGGACTCTACAAAATTATTTTTGATGGGTGAGAATGACTAAAATGACTAAAATGGCCACAAATCATTGGTTATGGCTTATGAAATTGTGAATTTTGGTTTACATGAAATTATTTGACACGGCTTGTAATGACTAAAATTTGTCAAAAATCGGAACGACTAAAAAATGCCCAAAAATAATGGGTTATAGCTCATGAAATTGTAAACTTTAGCTTCAAGAAATTGTTTCCCAATGGCTTGGAATAACTAAAAATGTCTAGAAATCACAGGTTAGAGCTCATGAAATTTTGAATTTTGGCTTCCGTCAAATTATTTGCTAATGGCTCGAATGACTAAAATGGCCAAAAATCGTGGGTTATGGTTCTTGAAATTGTGAATTTTGCCTCCATGAAATTATTTACCAATGGCTCGAATGACTAAAATGGCCAAAAATCATGGGTCATAGCTCATGAAATCATGAATTTTGGCCTCCATGAAATTATTTGACAATGGCTCGAATGACTAAAAATGGTCAAAAATCATGGGTCATAGCTCATGAAATCATGAATTTTGGCCTCCATGAAATTATTTACCAATGGCTCGAATGACTAAAAATGGTCAAAAATCATGGGTTATAGCTCATGAAATTGTGAATTTTGGCCTCCACAAAATTATTTGCCAATGGCTCGAATGACTAAAATGGCTAAAAATTATGGGTTATAGTTCAAGAAATTGTGAATTTTGGCCCGTGAAATTATTTATCAATGACTCGAGCAACTAAAAAAATTAAAACTCATTGGTTATCATATGAAATGTTAAAAGTTTGTCTCCTTGAAATTAATTGCCAATTGGTAGAAATGACTAAAATGGCTAATAATCATGGGTTATAGCTCATGAAATCGTGAATTTTGGCCTCTATGAAATTATTTGCTAATGGCTCGGAATGACTAAAAATGGTCAAAAATCATGGGTTATAGCTCATGACATTGTGAATTTTGGCCTCCACAAAATTATTTGCCAATTAGTCCGAATGACTAGAATTGCCAAAAATTATTTGCCAATTAGTCCGAATGACTAGAAATCACTATGTTGGTTATAGCTCGTAAAATATGAATTTTGCTCCATGAAATTAATTGACAATGGCTCAAAACGACTAAAAATCGCAAACAATCATGGGTTACAACTCTTGAAGTTGTGAATTTTGCATATGTGACATTAATTGTCAATGGCTCGAAACGACTGAAAATGGCCAGAAAGCATGGGTTATATCTCATTAAATCATGAACTTCAGCGCTCATGATATTATTTGTCAATCGCCGTAACGACTAATAATGATCTGAAATCGTGGTGAAAATGTGAATTTTGGCCTCCATGAAATTAATTGCCAATTGGTAGAAATGACTAAAATGACTAAAATTATGGGTTATAGCTCATGAAGTCATGAATTTTGGCCTCCAAAAATTATTTTCCAATGGGTTGGAATGACTAAAACGGCAACAAATAATAGGTTATAGCTCATGACATTGTGAATTTTGGCCTAATGGCTTGGAATGACTAAAACTAGTAAAAATTGAGGGTTATAGCTCATGAAATCTTGAATTTTGGCCTCTATGAAATTATTTGCCAATGACTTGGAATGACTAAAATGGCCTAAATCGCACTATATCTCATGAAATTGGAAATTTTGGCCTTTGCAATTTATTTACCATTGGGTAGAAATAACTAAAATAGCCAAAAATCATGGGTTATAGCTCATGAAATCATGAATTTTGGCCTCCATGAAATTATTTACCAATGGCTCAAAATGACTAAAATGGCTAATAATCATGGGTTATAGCTCATGAAATCATGAATTTTGGCCTCCATGAAATTATTTGCTAATGGCTCGGAATGACTAAAATAGCCAAAAATCATGGGTTATAGCTTATGAAATCATGAATTTTAGCCTCCATGAAATCATGGGTTATAACTTATGAAATTGTGAATTTTGGCCTCCATGAAATTAATTGCCAATTGGTAGAAATGACTAAAATGGCCACAAAATTATTGGTTATAGCTCATGAAATCATGAATTTTGGCCTCCATGAAATTATTTGCCAATGGCTCAAAACGACTAAAAATGGCCACAAAATTATTTGCCAATGGCTTGGAATAACTAAAAATAGCCAAAAATCATGGGTTATAGCTCATGAAAATGTGAATTTTGGCCTCCATGAAATTATTTGCCAATGGCTCAAAATGACTAAAATGGCCACAAATCATGGGTTATAGCTCATGAAATCGTGAATTTTAGCCTCCATGAAATTATTTGCCAATGGCTCGAAATGACTAAAAATGGTCAAAAATCATGGGTTATAGCTCATGAAAATGTGAATTTTGTCCTACATGAAATTATTTTCTAATGGATCGAATAACTAAAATGGCTAAAAATCGTGGGTTATAGCTCATGAAATCATGAACTTTGGCCTCTCAAAATTATTTGCTAATGGCTCGGAATGACTAAAATAGCCAAAAATCATGGGTTATAGCTTATGAAATCATGAATTTTAGCCTCCATGAAATCATGGGTTATAACTTATGAAATTGTGAATTTTGGCCTCCATGAAATTAATTGCCAATTGGTAGAAATGACTAAAATGGCCACAAAATTATTGGTTATAGCTCATGAAATCATGAATTTTGGCCTCCATGAAATTATTTGCCAATGGCTCAAAACGACTAAAAATGGCCACAAAATTATTTGCCAATGGCTTGGAATAACTAAAAATAGCCAAAAATCATGGGTTATAGCTCATGAAAATGTGAATTTTGGCCTCCATGAAATTATTTGCCAATGGCTCAAAATGACTAAAATGGCCAAAAATCATGGGTTATAGCTCATGAAATCGTGAATTTTAGCCTCCATGAAATTATTTGCCAATGGCTCGAATGACTAAAAATGGTCAAAAATCATGGGTTATAGCTCATGAAAATGTGAATTTTGGCCTCCGTGAAATTATTTGCCAATGGCTCGAATGACTAAAAATATTAAAAATAATGGGTTAGAGCTCTCAAAATCGTGAGTTTTGGTCACAACAAAATTATTTGACAATGAGTCAAAATGACTAAAATGGCCAACAATCATGGGTTATATAGCTTATGAAATCGTGAATTTTGGCCTCTGTGAAATTATTTTCCAATGGCTCGGAACAACTAAAAGGGTAAAAAATCATGGATCATGGCTCAGACATTGTAAAATATGGCACCTACAAAATTATTTACCAATAGTTCAGAATGAAAAAATTGACTAGAAATCATGGGTTATCGCTCATGAGATCGTGAAATTTGGCCTCAACGAAATTATTTATCAATGGCTCAATTTGATTAAAAATGGCCAAAAATCTTGGGTTATAGCTCATGAAATCATGAACTTTGGCCTCTCAAAATTATTTGCTAATGGCTCGAATGATTAAATTATCCGAATATCATGTGTCTTATGAAATCATGAATTTTAGCCTCCATGAAATCATGGGTTATAGCTTATAAAATTGTCTTTTGGACTTCATGAAATTATTTGCTAATGGCTCAAAACGACTAAACATGGTAAAATATTATGGATTATAGCTCATGAAATCATGAATTTTGGCCTCCATGAAATTATTTGCCAATGGCTCAAAATGACTAAAAATTATGTACCAATGGCTCGAAATAAATAAAAATAGCAAAAATCATGGGTTATAGCTCATGAAAATGTGAATTTTGGCCTCCATGAAATTATTTGTCAATGGCTTAAAATGATTAAAAATGGCCAACAATCATGGGTTATTACTCAGGAAATAGCGAATTTTAACTTTTGTAAAATCATTTGCTAATGGCTCGGAACAACTAAAAATAATAAAAGTTTGAGGGTTATAGCTCATGAAATCATTAATTTTGGCCTGACTGAAATTATTTGACAATGAGTCAAAATGACTAAAAATGACTATGTGGGCTATAGCTTATGAAAATATGAACTTTTCTCCACGAAATTAATTGCCATTGGCTCAAAATGAGTAAAAATAGAAAAAATCATGGGTTTATAGCACAAGAAATCGTGAATTTTAGCCTCGAGGATATCATTTGCTAATGGCTCAAAACGACTAAACATGGTAAAATATTATGGATTATAGCTCATGAAATCATAAATTTTGGCCACTCTAAAATTATTTGCCAATAGCTCGAAAAAACCAAAAATGGCCAGAAATCGTGTGTTAAAAGCTCGTGCAATCATAGGTAAAAATGACTCGCAATGGCTTAAAATCATGGGTTACAATTCACGAAAGCGTGAATTTTGGCCTCCGTGAAATTATTTGTTAATGACTCGAAACGACTACAAATGGTGAAAAATTATGGGTTAAAGCGTGAGTTTCGACATTCTTGAAATTATTTGCCAATGGCTCAAAATGACTAAAAATAGTCAAAATTCATGGGTTATAGCTCATTAAATTGTTGTATTTAACCTACATGAAATTATTACCAATGGCTCGAAATGACTAAACATGATCAAAAGTCATGGGTTGTAGCTCATGAAATCGTGAATTTTGGCCTCAATGAAATTATTTGACAATGAGTCAAAATGACTAAAATGACTATGTTGGTTATAACTCATAAAACATAAAATTTTCTCCATGAAATTAATTACCAACTGCATAGAACAACAAAAAATGTCAAAATCATTGGTTATATCTCATAAAATGATAAATTATACACTCCGTGAAATTAATTGCTAATGGATAGAAAAAACTAAAACTAGCTAAATATCATGGGTTATAGCTAATGAATTTGTGAATTTTGGCATTGCAGATATTATTTGGAAATGGCTCAAAACAACTAAAAATGGCTAGAGATCTTGGGTTATAGCTCATGAAATCGTGAATATTGGCCTCCGCATAATTATTTTTTGATGGGTGGAAATGACTAAAAATAGCCACAAATCATTGGTTATAGCGTATGAAATCGTAAATTTTGGTCTCTGCGAAATTACTTGTCAATGGCTTGCAATGACTAAAATGGTCAAAAATCATGGGTTATAGCTCATGAAACATGAAATTTGTCCTACATGAAATTATTTTCCAAAGGGCCAAAATGAATAAATATAGCTAGAAGTCATAGGATATATCTCATGAGATTGTGAATTTTTCTCCGTGAAATTATTTGTCAAATGTGTTGGAACGGCAGAAAATTGCAACATAGCATGGGTAATTGTTCCTCAAATCGTGAATTTTTGCCTACGCCAAATTATTGCCTACGCTAAAATCACCAAAAATTATTTGTTATAGCTCATGAAACATGAAATTTGTCCTACATGAAATTCATTTCCAATGGGTCCGAATGACTAAAAATGGTCAAAAATCATGGGTTATATAGCTCATGAAAATATGAATTTTGGCCTCCATGAAATTATTTGCTAATGGCTTTAAATGATAAAAAATGGCCAACAATCATGGGTTATTACTCAGGAAATAGCGAATTTTAACTTTTGTAAAATCATTTGCTAATGGCTCGGAACAACTAAAAATAATAAAAGTTTGAGGGTTATAGCTCATGAAATCATTAATTTTGGCCTGACTGAAATTATTTGACAATGAGTCAAAATGACTAAAAATGACTATGTGGGCTATAGCTTATGAAAATATGAACTTTTCTCCACGAAATTAATTGCCATTGGCTCAAAATGAGTAAAAATAGAAAAATCATGGGTTATAGCACAAGAAATCGTGAATTTTAGCCTCGAGGATATCATTTGCTAATGGCTCAAAACGACTAAAAATAGCAAACAATCATGGGTTATAGCTCATGAAATTGTGAATTTTGCCTATGTGGTATTAATTACCAATGGCTCGAACGACTAAAATGGCCACAAATCATTGGTTATATCTCATGAAATCGTGAACTTTGGCTTTCATGATATTATTTGCTAATGGCTCGAATGACTAAAATAGTCAAAATTCATGGGTTATAGCTCATGAAAATGTGAATTTTGGCCTCCACAAAATTATTTTCCAATGGGTCCGAATGACTAAAAATGGCCACAAAATTATTGGTTACTCATGTCATCATAAGTTTTACCTCAACGATATTATTTTTCAATGGGTTGGAATGACTAAAATGACAATAAATCATAGGTTATAGCTCATGAAATTGCAAATTTTGGCCTCTGTGAAATTATTTGTTAATGACTAAACGACTACAAATGGTGAAAAATTATGGGTTATAGCTCATGAAATCGTGAATTTTGGCCTCAATGAAATTATTTGCTAATGGTTCGAACGACTAAAATGGCCGAAATCGTGTGCTATATCTCATGAAATTGGAAATTTTAGCCTCTACAGTTTATTTACCATTGGGTAGAAATGACTAAAAATAGCCAAAAATCAAGATTTGTAGCTCATGAAATCGTGAATTTTGGCCTCAATGAAATTATTTGCCAATGGCTCGAATGACTATAAATGATAAAAAATCATGGGTTAAGCTCATGAACTCATAAATTTTAGCCTCCATGAAATTATTTGCTAAAGGGTCGGAAAGACTAAAATTGTGGGTTACATCTCATGAAAATGTGAATTTTGGCCACCATAAAATTATTTTTCAATGGGTAGAAATGACTAAAAATGTTAAAAATTGTGGGTTACAACTCATAAAATTGTGAATTTTGCCCCATGAAATTATTTGCCTATCGCCGAAATGACTAAAATGGTGAAAAATTGTGGGTTATAAAATAATGAATTTAGGCAGGCATGAAGTTATTTGGTAAGGGTAGGAACGATAAAAATAGCAAAAATCTTGGGTTATAGCTCATGAATTCTTGAATTTCGACCTCCATGATATTATTTGCCAATGGCTCGAACAACTAAAAATGATCAGAAATCGTTAGCCAAAGCTCATGAAATTGTGAATTTTGCCCTCTGCGAAATTATTTTCTAATGGATCAGAACAACTAAAAAAGGCCACAATCATGGGAAATAGCTCGTGAAATCATGAATTTTGGCCTCTGTGAACTTATTTGCCTATAACTTCAGTATAATAAAACTACTCAAAATTGTGGATTAGCTCATGAAGACATGAATTTTGGCCTACAAGAAATTATTTTCCAATGGGTCCGAATGACTAAAAATGGTCAAAAATCATGGGTTATAACTTATGAAATCGTGAATTTTGGCCTCCACAAAATTATTTGGCAATGGCATCGAATGACTTAAAATGGCTAAAAATTGTGGGTTATAACTTAAGAAATTATGAAATTTGGCCTCCTTGAAATAATTTATCAATGGCTCGAACAACTAAAAATGATAAAAAATCATGGGTTATAGCTCATGAAATTGCAAATTTTGGCCTCCATGAAATTATTTGCTAATGGTTCGAACGACTAAAATGGCCAAAAATCATGGGTTATAGCTCATAAAATCGTGAATTTTGGCCTCGTGAAATTATTTGCTAATGGCTCGAACAACTAAAATGGCCAAAAATCATGGATTATAGCTCATGAAATTGTGAATTTTGGCCTCCACAAAATTATTTGCTAATGGCTCGGAACAACTAAAAATTGTCACAAATAATTGGTTATAGCTCATGAAATCATGAATTTTGGCCTCAATGAAATTATTTGACAATGAGTCAAAATGACTAAAATGGCCAAAAATCATGAGTTATAAATCAAGAAATCTTAAATTTCAGCCTCCGCGAAATTATTTTCCAATGGATCAGAACAACTAAAAATTGTCACAAATAATTGGTTATAGCTTATGAAATCGTGAATTTTAGCTCCTGAGAAATTATTTATCAATGGTTCAGAATGACTAAAAGTGCCCAAAAATCGTCGGTTATAGCTCATGAAAATTTGAATTGTCATCTCTACAAGTTTATTTGTTAATGGCTAAGAGCAACTAAAAATAATCAGAAATTATAGGTTATAGCACATGAAATCATAAATTTTAGCCTACATGTAATTACTTTCCAATGGCCCAAAATGACTAAAAATAGTAAAAAATCATGGGTTATCACTCATAAAATCGTTAATTTTTTTACTTCACAAAATTATTTGCCAATGGGTTGGAATGACTAAAAACAGCCACAAATCGTGGATTACTGCTCATGAAATCATAAATTTTAGACTCCATAAAATTATTTTTCAATGGGTAGAAATGACTAAAAAGGCCACAAATCGTGGGTTATAGCTCATGAGATCCTAACTTTTAGTCCCCGCAAAATTATTTTTCAATGGGTAGAAATGATTAAAAATAGCTAGAAATCATGGGTTATAACTCATGATTTTGTAAATATTGCTCTCCACAAAATTATTTTCCAATGGGTAGAAATGACTAAAATGGCCAAAAATCGTGTGTTTTGGCTCATAAAATAGTGAATTTTGGCCACCATAAAATTATTTTTTAATGAGTCAAAACTGCTAAAAATGTCTTGAAATCATGGGTTTTAGCTCATGAAATCTTGAATTTTGGCCTCTAGGAAATTATTTGCCAATGGGTCAGAACGACAAAAATGGTAAAAATCATGGATTATAGCTCATGACATCATGAATTTTTACCTTCATGAAATTATTGGCCAATGTCTCAAAATGACTAAAAATATCCAAAAATCAAGGGTTATAGCTTCTAAAATCATGAATTTTGGCCTCTGTGAAATTATTTTCCAATGGATCGAACAACTAAAAATGGCCAAAAATCATGGATTATAGCTCATGAAATTGTGAATTTTGGCCTCCACAAAATTATTTTCCAATGGATCGAACAACTAAAAATTGTCACAAATAATTGGTTATAGCTCATGAAATCATGAATTTTGGCCTCTGTGAAATTATTTGCCAATGGCTCGAAATGACTAAAATGGCCAAAAATCTTGGGTTATAGCTCATGAAATCATAAATTTTAGCCTACATGTAATTACTTTCCAATGGGTAGAAATGACTAAAAATAGCTAGAAATCATGGGTTATAGCTCATGAAATTGTGAATTTTGGCCTCCACAAAATTATTTGCCAATGGCTCGAAATGACTAAAATGGCCAAAAATCATGGGTTATAGCTTATGAACATACATGAAATTATTTGCCAATGGCTCGAAATGACTAAAAATGGTCAAAAATCATGGGTTATAACTCATGAAATCTTGAATTTTGGCCTCCACAAAATTATTTGCCAATGGCTCGAAATGACTAAAATGGCCAAAAATCATGGGTTATAGCTCATGAAATCATGAATTTTGGCCTCTGTGAAATTATTTGCCAATGGCTCGAATGACTAAAAAGGCCACAAATCGTGGGTTATAGCTCATGAAAATGTGAATTTTGGCCTCCATGAAATTATTTGCTAATGGTTCGAACGACTAAAATGGCCAAAAATCATGGGTTATAGCTCATTTAATCATGAATTTTGGCCTCCATGAAATTATTTGCCAATGGCTCGAATGACTAAAATTGCCACAAATCATTGATTATAGCTCATGAAATCATGAATTTTGGCCTCTGTGAAATTATTTTCCAATGGATCGAACAACTAAAAATGATAAAAAATCATGGGTTATAGCTCATGAAATCATGAATTTTGGCCTCTGTGAAATTATTTGCCAATGGGTTGGAATGACTAAAAATGGTCAAAAATCATGGGTTATAGCTCATGAAATTGTGAATTTTGGCCTCCACAAAATTATTTTTCAATGGGTAGAAATAACTAAAAATAGCCAAATCATGGGTTATAGCTCATGAAATCATAAATTTTAGCCTACATGTAATTACTTTCCAATGGCCCAAAATGACTAAAAATAGTAAAAATCATGGGTTATAGCTCATGAAATCATGAATTTTGGCCTCCACAAAATTATTTGCCAATGGCTCGAAATGACTAAAATGGTCAAAAATCATGGGTTATAGCTCATGAAATTGTGAATTTTGGCCTCTAGGAAATTATTTGCTAATGGGTTGAAGAGACTAAAAATGGCTAAAGATCATGGGTTATAGCTCATGAAAATGTGAATTTTGGCCTCCATGAAATTATTTGCCAATGGCTCGAAATGACTAAAATGGTCAAAAATCATGGGTTATAGCTCATGAAATCGTGAATTTTGGCCTCTGTGAAATTATTTGCCAATGGCTCGAAATGACTAAAATGGTCAAAAATCATGGGTTATAGCTCATGAAATCATGAATTTTGGCCTCCATGAAATTATTTTCTAATGGGTCATCACGACTAATAATAGTCAAAAGTCTTGAGTTATAGCTCATGAAATCGTGAATTTTGGCCTCCATGAAATTATTTGCCAATGGCTCGGAATGACTAAAATGGTCAAAAATCATGGGTTATAGCTCATGAAATCATGAATTTTGGCCTCTGTGAAATTATTTGCCAATGGCTCGAAATGACTAAAATGGTCAAAAATCATGGGTTATAGCTCATGAAAATGTGAATTTTGGCCTCCATGAAATTATTTGCCAATGGCTCAAAACAACTAAAATGGCTAGATATCGTGAGTTATAGCTCATGAAATTGTGAATTTTGGCCTCCATGAAATTATTTGCCAATGGCTCGGAATGACTAAAATGGTCAAAAATCATGGGTTATAGCTTATGAAATCATGAATTTTGGCCTCTGTGAAATTATTTGCCAATGGCTCGGAATGACTAAAATGGTCAAAAATCATGGGTTATAGCTCATGAAATCATGAATTTTGGCCTCTGTGAAATTATTTGCCAATGGCTCGAAATGACTAAAATGGTCAAAAATCATGGGTTATAGCTCATGAAATTGTGAATTTTGGCCTCTGTGAAATTATTTGCCAATGGGTTGGAATGACTAAAATGGTCAAAAATCATGGGTTATAGCTCATGAAATCGTGAATTTTGGCCTCTGTGAAATTATTTGCCAATGGCTCGAAATGACTAAAATGGTCAAAAATCATGGGTTATAGCTCATGAAATTATTTGTTATAGCTCATGAAAATGTGAATTTTGGCCTCCATGAAATTATTTGCTAATGGCTCGAATGACTAAAATGGTCAAAAATCATGGGTTATAGCTCATGAAAATGTGAATTTTGGCCTCCATGAAATTATTTGCCAATGGCTCGAAATGACTAAAATGGCCAAAAATCATGGGTTATAGCTCATGAAATCATGAATTTTGGCCTCCATGAAATTATTTGTTATAGCTCATGAAATTATTTGCCAATGGCTCGAAATGACTAAAATGGTCAAAAATCATGGGTTATAGCTCATGAAATCATGAATTTTGGCCTCCATGAAATTATTTGCCAATGGCTCGAATGACTAAAATGGTCAAAAATCATGGGTTATAGCTCATGAAATCATGAATTTTGGCCTCCATGAAATTATTTGCCAATGGCTCGAAATGACTAAAAATAGCAAAAATCATGGGTTATAGCTCATGAAATCGTGAATTTTGGCCTCCATGAAATTATTTGCCAATGGCTCGAAATGACTAAAATGGTCAAAAATCATGGGTTATAGCTCATGAAATCATAAATTTTGGCCTCCATGAAATTATTTGCCAATGGCTCGAAATGACTAAAATGGTCAAAAATCATGGGTTATAGCTCATGAAATCATGGGTTATAGCTCATGAAATTATTTGCCAATGGCTCGAAATGACTAAAATGGCCAAAAATCATGGGTTATAGCTCATGAAATCGTGAATTTTGGCCTCCATGAAATTATTTGCCAATGGCTCGAAATGACTAAAATGGTCAAAAATCATGGGTTATAGCTCATGAAATCATGAATTTTGGCCTCCATGAAATTATTTGCCAATGGCTCGAAATGACTAAAATGGTCAAAAATCATGGGTTATAGCTCATGAAATTGTGAATTTTGGCCTCCATGAAATTATTTGCCAATGGCTCGAAATGACTAAAATGGCCAAAAATCATGGGTTATAGCTCATGAAATTATTTGCCAATGGCTCGAAATGACTAAAAATAGCAAAAATCTTGGGTTATAGCTCATGAAATCGTGAATTTTGGCCTCCATGAAATTATTTGCCAATGGCTCGAAATGACTAAAATGGTCAAAAATCATGGGTTATAGCTCATGAAATCATGAATTTTGGCCTCAATGAAATTATTTGCCAATGGCTCGAAATGACTAAAATGGTCAAAAATCATGGGTTATAGCTCATGAAATTGTGAATTTTGGCCTCTGTGAAATTATTTGCCAATGGCTCGAAATGACTAAAATGGTCAAAAATCATGGGTTATAGCTCATGAAATCATGAATTTTGGCCTCCATGAAATTATTTGCCAATGGCTCGAAATGACTAAAATGGTCAAAAATCATGGGTTATAGCTCATGAAATTGTGAATTTTGGCCTCCATGAAATTATTTGCCAATGGCTCGAAATGACTAAAATGGTCAAAAATCATGGGTTATAGCTCATGAAATCGTGAATTTTGGCCTCCATGAAATTATTTGCCAATGGCTCGAAATGACTAAAATGGTCAAAAATCATGGGTTATAGCTCATGAAATTGTGAATTTTGGCCTCCATGAAATTATTTGCCAATGGCTCGAAATGACTAAAATGGTCAAAAATCATGGGTTATAGCTCATGAAATCATGAATTTTGGCCTCTGTGAAATTATTTGCCAATGGCTCGAAATGACTAAAATGGTCAAAAATCATGGGTTATAGCTCATGAAATCATGAATTTTGGCCTCCATGAAATTATTTGCTAATGGCTCGGAATGACTAAAATGGTCAAAAATCATGGGTTATAGCTCATGAAATCATGAATTTTGGCCTCCATGAAATTATTTGCTAATGGCTCGGAATGACTAAAATGGTCAAAAATCATGGGTTATAGCTCATGAAATCGTGAATTTTGGCCTCTGTGAAATTATTTGCCAATGGCTCGGAATGACTAAAATGGTCAAAAATCATGGGTTATAGCTCATGAAATCGTGAATTTTGGCCTCCATGAAATTATTTGCTAATGGCTCGGAATGACTAAAATGGTCAAAAATCATGGGTTATAGCTCATGAAATTGTGAATTTTGGCCTCCACAAAATTATTTGCCAATGGCTCGAAATGACTAAAATGGTCAAAAATCATGGGTTATAGCTCATGAAATCATGAATTTTGGCCTCAATGAAATTATTTGCCAATGGCTCGAAATGACTAAAATGGTCAAAAATCATGGGTTATAGCTCATAAAATCGTGAATTTTGGCCTCCACAAAATTATTTGCCAATGGCTCGAAATGACTAAAATGGTCAAAAATCATGGGTTATAGCTCATGAAATCGTGAATTTTGGCCTCCATGAAATTATTGGCCAATGGCTCGAAATGACTAAAATGGCCAAAAATCATGGGTTATAGCTCATAAAATCGTGAATTTTGACCTACATGAAATTATTTGCCAATGGCTCGAAATGACTAAAATGGTCAAAAATCATGGGTTATAGCTCATGAAATTGTGAATTTTGGCCTCCACAAAATTATTTGCCAATGGCTCGAAATGACTAAAATGGCCACAAATCATTGGTTATAGCTCATGAAATCATGAATTTTGGCCTCTGTGAAATTATTTGCCAATGGCTCGAAATGACTAAAATGGTCAAAAATCATGGGTTATAGCTCATGAAATCGTGAATTTTGGCCTCCATGAAATTATTTGCCAATGGCTCGAAATGACTAAAAATAGCTAGAAATCATGGGTTATAGCTCATAAAATCGTGAATTTTGACCTACATGAAATTATTTGCTAATGGCTCGGAATGACTAAAATGGTCAAAAATCATGGGTTATAGCTCATGAAAATGTGAATTTTGGCCTCCATGAAATTATTTGCCAATGGCTCGAAATGACTAAAAATAGCTAGAAATCATGGGTTATAGCTCATGAAATCGTGAATTTTGGCCTCCATGAAATTATTTGCCAATGGCTCAAAATGACTAAAATGGTCAAAAATCATGGGTTATAGCTCATGAAATCGTGAATTTTGACCTACATGAAATTATTTGCCAATGGCTCGAATGACTAAAATGGTCAAAAATCATGGGTTATAGCTCATGAAATCATGAATTTTGGCCTCCATGAAATTATTTGCCAATGGCTCAAAATGACTAAAATGGTCAAAAATCATGGGTTATAGCTCATGAAATCGTGAATTTTGGCCTCCATGAAATTATTTGCCAATGGCTCGAAATGACTAAAATGGTCAAAAATCATGGGTTATAGCTCATGAAAATGTGAATTTTGGCCTCCACAAAATTATTTGTTAATAGCTTAAAACGACTAAAAATAGCTAGAAATCATGGGTTATAGCTC
Source organism: Asparagus setaceus (assembly GCA_012295165.1). Taxonomy (NCBI): domain Eukaryota; kingdom Viridiplantae; phylum Streptophyta; class Magnoliopsida; order Asparagales; family Asparagaceae; genus Asparagus; species Asparagus setaceus. The sequence goes on from CM022701.1 coordinate 87,325,957, forward strand.
ATGAAATCGTGAATTTTGACCTACATGAAATTATTTGCCAATGGCTCGAAATGACTAAAATGGTCAAAAATCATGGGTTATAGCTCATAAAATCGTGAATTTTGGCCTCCACAAAATTATTTGCCAATGGCTCGAAATGACTAAAATGGCCAAAAATCATGGATTATAGCTCATGAAATCATGAATTTTGGCCTCCATGAAATTATTTGCCAATGGCTCGAAATGACTAAAATGGTCAAAAATCATGGGTTATAGCTCATGAAATCGTGAATTTTGGCCTCCACAAAATTATTTGCCAATGGCTCGAAATGACTAAAAATAGCTAGAAATCATGGGTTATAGCTCATGAAATTGTGAATTTTGGCCTCCACAAAATTATTTGCCAATGGCTCGAAATGACTAAAATGGCCAAAAATTCTAGGTTATGGCTCATAAAATCGTGAATTTTGGCCTCCACAAAATTATTTGTTAATAGCTTAAAACGACTAAAAATAGCTAGAAATCATGGGTTATAGCTCATGAAATCGTGAATTTTGGCCTCCATGAAATTATTTGCCAATGGCTCGAAATGACTAAAATGGCCAAAAATCATGGATTATAGCTCATGAAATCATGAATTTTGGCCTCCATGAAATTATTGGCCAATGGCTCAAAATGACTAAAATGGTCAAAAATCATGGGTTATAGCTCATGAAATCATGAATTTTGGCCTCCACAAAATTATTTGTTAATAGCTTAAAACGACTAAAAATAGCTAGAAATCATGGGTTATAGCTCATGAAATTGTGAATTTTGGCCTCTGTGAAATTATTTGCTAATGGCTCGGAATGACTAAAATGGCCACAAATCATGGGAAATAGCTCATGAGCGAGTAAAATGGCCAAAAATTCTAGGTTATGGCTCATAAAATCGTGAATTTTGACCTACATGAAATTATTTTCCAATGGGTCTGAACGATTAAAAATGGGAAAAAATTATGTGTTATAGCTAATGAAAACGTGAATTTTTGTCTGCACAAAATTATTTGTTAATAGCTTAAAACGACTAAAAATAGCTAGAAGTCTTGGGTCATTGCTCAAAAAGCCATGAAATTTTGCCTTTGGGAAATTATATACCAATGGCTTATAACGACTAAAAATCACCAGAAATCGTCGGTTATAGCTCATGAAATTGTAAACTTTTGCCTCAACCTCAAAGAAATTTTTTGTGCATTTTTCCTCTCTTAAATTGTTTGTCAATGGGTTGAAATGACAAATATATTCACAAATAAAGGATAATCAATCATGAAATCGTGAATTTTAGCCTCCGCGAAATTATTGGCCAATGGCTCCGAACGACTAAGCCAAAAATCATGGGTTATAGCTCATGAAATCATGAAATGGGGCCTATGAGAGATTCTTTTCTAATGGGTCTAAACTACTAAAAATGTCCAAAAGTCATGGGTTATAGCTCATGAAAATGAGAATGTTGGCCTCTACGAAATTATTTGACAATGGCTCGAAACGACTAAAAATGGACAAAAGTCTTGGGTCATTGCTCATAAAACTGTGAAAATGCCCCCGTGAAATTATTTATGGATGGCTCAGAATGACTAAACATGGCCTGAAGTCGTGGGTTGTAGCTCATGAAATCATAAAGTTTTGCCTCAAGGAAATTATTTGTCAATGGAACGAAACAACTAAAAATTTCAATAAATCAATTTTTAACTCCGTAAAATTATTTTTCAATTGGTAGAACCAACAAAAAATGGCCAAAAATCATGGGTTAAAGCTCTTGAAATCATGAATTTGGCGTTTGAGATATTATTTGCCAATTGCTCAAAATGATTAAAAATAGGAAATCGTGGGTTATAGCTCTGTGAATTTTGGCCTCCACAAAATTATTTGCCAATGGCTCGAATGACTAGAATTGCCAAAAATTATTTGTTATAGCTCATGAAATCATGAATTTTGGCCTCCACAAAATTATTTGTTAATAGCTTAAAACGACTAAAAATAGCTAGAAGTCTTGGGTCATTGCTCAAAAAGCCATGAAATTTTGCCTTTGGGAAATTATATACCAATGGCTTATAACGACTAAAAATCACCAGAAATCGTCGGTTATAGCTCATGAAATTGTAAACTTTTGCCTCAACCTCAAAGAAATTTTTTGTGCATTTTTCCTCTCTTAAATTGTTTGTCAATGGGTTGAAATGACAAATATATTCACAAATAAAGGATAATCAATCATGAAATCGTGAATTTTAGCCTCCGCGAAATTATTGGCCAATGGCTCCGAACGACTAAGCCAAAAATCATGGGTTATAGCTCATGAAATCATGAAATGGGGCCTATGAGAGATTCTTTTCTAATGGGTCTAAACTACTAAAAATGTCCAAAAGTCATGGGTTATAGCTCATGAAAATGAGAATGTTGGCCTCTACGAAATTATTTGACAATGGCTCGAAACGACTAAAAATGGACAAAAGTCTTGGGTCATTGCTCATAAACCGTGAAAATGCCCCGTGAAATTATTTATGGATGGCTCGAATGACTAAAAATGGCCAAAAATCGTGGGTTATAGCTCATGAAATCATAAAGTTTTGCCTCAAGGAAATTATTTGTCAATGGAACGAAACAACTAAAATGGCCACAAATCATGGGTTATAGCTCATGAAATTATTTGCTAATGGCTCGGAATGACTAAAATGGCCAAAAATCGTGGGTTATAGCTCATGAAAATGTGAATTTTGTCCTACATGAAATTATTTGTTAATAGCTTAAAACGACTAAAAATGGCCAAAAATCATGGGTTAAAGCTCTTGAAATCATGAATTTGGCGTTTGAGATATTATTTGCCAATTGCTCAAAATGATTAAAAATAGGAAATCGTGGGTTATAGCTCTGTGAATTTTGGCCTCCGCAAAATTATTTTCCGATGGGTGTTAATGACTAAAAATGACCACAAATAATTAGTTATAGCATATGAAATTGAGAATTTTGATCTCCAAGAAATTATTTCTCAATCGCTCGCAACGAGTAAAAATAGTCAAAAATCTAGGGTTATAACTCATGAAATCTTATATTTTGGCCTCCGCGTTATTATTTTCCAAAGGGTCAGAATGAATAAAAATTGCCAGAAATCATGGGTTATAGCTCTTGAAATTCTGATTTGTGAAATTATTTATCAATTGGTTGGTATGATAAAAAGTTGCTGCAAATCATGGGTAATAGCTCCAAAAATTGGGAATTTTGGCCTTCGCCAAATTATTGGCTAATGGCTCGGAATGACTAGAATTGCCAAAAATTATTTGTTATAGCTCATGAAATGTGAATTTTGTCCTACATGAAATTCTTTTCTAATGGGTCTGAACAACTTAAAATGGCTAATAATCATGGGTTATAGCTCATGAAAATGTGAATTTTGGCCTCCATGAAATTATTTTTCAATCGTTTGAAACGACTAAAAATGGTCAAAAATCATGGGTTATAGCTCATGAAATCGTGAATTTTGGCCTCAATGAAATTATTTGTCAATAGCTCAAAATGACTAAAAATTGCCAGAAATCGTGTGTTACAGCTCATAAAATTATAAATTTTTTCTTCTGCAATTTATTCGCTAATGGGTAAAAATGACTAAAAATGGTTAAAAATCATCGATTATAACTCATGAAAACTTGAATTTTGGCATTTGCAAAATTAATTGCCATTGGTTTGAAGTAACTGAAAATGGTCACTGATCATGGGTTATGTAGCACATTTTTTTAGGTATGAAATTGTGAATTTTGGACTCTAGGATATTATTTGCCAATGGCTCAAAATAACTAAATATAGCTAGAACTTGTCGGTTATGGCTAATGAAATTATGAATTTTGGCCTCCACAAAATTATTTTTCGATGGCTGAGAATGACTAAAAACAGCCACAAATCATTGGTTATGGCTTATGAAATTGTGAATTTTGGTTTACATGAAATTATTTGACACTGGCTTGTAATGACTAAAATTTGTCAAAAATCGGAACGACTAAAAAATGCCCAAAAATAATGGGTTATAGCTCATGAAATCGTGAATTTTAGCCTCCATGAAATTATTTTTCAATCGCTTGAAACGACTAAAAATGCCCAAAAATAATGGGTTATAGCTCATAAAATCATAAATTTTGGTCTCCGTAAAATTATTTGCCAATGGCTCGAACAACTAAAAGGGTAAAAATCATGGGTTAGAGCTCATGAAATTTTGAATTTTGGCTTCCGTCAAATTATTTGCTAATGGCTCGGAATGACTAAAAATGGCCAAAAATCGTGGGTTATGGTTCTTGAAATTGTGAATTTTGGCTCTCATGAAATTATTTATAAATGTGTCTGAACGACTAAAAATGGCCACAAATCATGCGTATAGCTCATAAAATCATAAATTTTGGTCTCCGTAAAATTATTTGACAAGGGCTCGTAAGGAATAAACATGGTCAAAAACTTATAGGCCATAGCTCATGAAATCATGATATTTGCCCTCTGCGAATTACTTACCCCTGGCTTGGAACGACAAAAAATGGAAAGAAATCGTGAGTTATAGCTCATGAAATTGTAAACTTTGTGCTGAACCAAATTATTTTGCAATGGCTCGAAATGACTAAAAATGGCTAAAAAACTTTGGTTTTAGCTTATGAAATCATGAATTTTGGCCTCTGTGAAATTATTTGCCAATGGCTCGGAATGACTAAAAATATTAAAAAATAATGGGTTAGAGCTCTCAAAATCGTGAGTTTTGGTCACAACAAAATTATTTAATAGCGGGTCAAAATGATGAAAAATGGCCAGAAGACATGGGTTACAGCGCATGAAATCGTGAATTTTGGCCTCTGTGAAATTATTTTCCAATGGCTCGGAACAACTAAAAAGGGTAAAAAAATCATGGATCATGGCTCAGGACATTGTAAAATATGGCACCTACAAAATTATTTACCAATAGTTCAGAATGAAAAAAATTGACTAGAAATCATGGGTTATCGCTCATGAGATCGTGAAATTTGGCCTCAACGAAATTATTTATCAATGGCTCAATTTGATTAAAAATGGCTAACAGTCTTGGGTCATAGCTCATGAAATCATGAACTTTGGCCTCTCAAAAATTATTTGCTAATGGCTCGGAATGATTAAATTATCTGAATATCATGTGTCTTATGAAATCATGAATTTTAGCCTCCATGAAATCATGGGTTATAGCTTATAAAATTGTCTTTTTTGGACTTCATGAAATTATTTGCTAATTGTTTGAAAAGACAAAACGTGGCAAAAAATTATTGATTTTAGCTCACGAAATCATGAATTTTGGCCTCCATGAAATTATTTGCTAATGTATCAAACAGACTAAAAATTATGTACCAATGGCTCGAAATAAATAAAAATAGCAAAAAATCATGCGTTATAGCTCATGAAAATGTGAATTTTGGCCTCCATGAAATTATTTGTCAATGGCTTAAAATGATTAAAAAAATGGCCAACTAACATGGGTTATAGCTCATTAAATTGTTGTATTTAACCTACATGAAATTATTACCAATGGCTCGAAATGACTAAACATGATCAAAAGTCATGGGTTGTAGCTCATGAAATCGTGAATTTTGGCCTCAGCGAAATTATTTGCCAATAAGTCAGAACAACTAGAAATGACTATGTTGGTTATAACTCATAAAAACATAAAATTTTCTCCATGAAATTAATTACCAATGCCTCAAAACGACTAAAAATAGCAAACAATCATGGGTTATAGCTCCTGAAATTGTGAATTTTGCCTATGTGGTATTAATTACCAATGGCTCGAAACGACTAAAAATGGCCAGAAAACATGGGTTATATCTCATGAAATCGTGAACTTTGGCTTTCATGATATTATTTGCTAATGGCTCAGAACGACTAATAATGACTCGAAATCATGGGTTAAAGCTCACGAAAATGTGAATTTTGGCGTCCATAAAATTATTTACGAATTGGTCGGAAGGACTAAAAATGGCCACAAATTATTGGTTACAGCTCATGTCATCATAAGTTTTTACCTCAACGATATTATTTTTCAATGGGTTGGAATGACTAAAAATGACAATAAATCATAGGTTATAGCTCATGAAATTGCAAATTTTGGCCTCTGTGAAATCATTTGTTAATGGCTTGAAACAACTAAAAATGTTCAAAAATTAAGAGTTATAGATCATGACATCCTGAATTTTGGCCTCAATGAAATTATTTGCTCGGAACGACTCAAATGGCCAGAAATCGTGTGCTATATCTCATGAAATTGGAAATTTTAGCCTCTACAGTTTATTTACCATTGGGTAGAAATGACTAAAAATAGCCAAAAATCATGATTTGTAGCTCATGAAATCGTAAATTTTAACCTCAGCGAAATTACTTACCAATGGCTCAGAATGACTATAAATGATAAAAAATCATGGGTTAAGCTCATGAACTCATAAATTTTAGTCTTCGAGAAATTATTTGCTAAAGGGTCGGAAAGACTAAAAATTGTGGGTTACATCTCATGAAAATGTGTATTTTGCCTGTGCAAAATTAATTATCAATAGGTCGAAATGACTAAAAATAGCAAAAAATCTTGGGTTATAGCTCATGAATTCTTGAATTTCGACCTCCATGATATTATTTGCCAATGACTCAGAACAACTAAAAATGATCAGAAATCGTTAGCCAAAGCTCATGAAATTGTGAATTTTGCCCTCTGCGAAATTATTTTCTAATGGATCAGAACAACTAAAAAAGGCCACAATCATGGGAAATAGCTCGTGAAATCATGAATTTTGGCCTCTGTGAACTTATTTGCCTATAACTCAGCGCAATAAAAACTACTCAAAATTGTGGATTAGCTCATGAAGACATGAATTTTGGCCTACAAGAAATTATTTGTAAATGGGTCTGAATGACTAAAAATGGTCAAAAATCATGGGTTATAACTTATGAAATCGTGAATTTTGGCCTCCACAAAATTATTTGGCAATGGCATCGAATGACTTAAAATGGCTAAAAATTGTGGGTTATAACTTAAGAAATTATGAAATTTGGCCTCCTTGAAATAATTTATCAATGGCTCAGAACAACTAAAAAATATAAAAAGTCATTGGTTATATCTCATGAAATGCTAAATTTTGCCTCCACGAAATTAATTGCTAATGGATAGAAACGACTAAAAAGGGCCAAAGATCATGGGTTATAGCTCATAAAATCGTGAATTTTGGCCTTCGGAATATTATTTGCTAATGACTCAGAACAAGTAAATGCCCAAAAATCATGGATTATAGCTCATGAAATTGTGAATTTTGGCCTCCACAAAATTATTTTCCTATGGGTGGGAATGACTAAAATGGCCACAAACAATTGGTTATAGTTTTTGAAATCACAAATTTCTAGCCTCTGTGAAATTATTTGTGTATGACTCGCAATGACTGAAAATGGTCAAAAACTGGGGGTTATAGCTCAAATCCTGAATTTTGGCCTTCACGTTGTTATTTTGCAACGGGTCAGAACTAAAAATAGCTAGAAATCATGGGTTACAACTCATGAAATCGTGAATTTTAGCCTCGTGAAATCATGAATTTTGGCCTCTGTGAAATCATTTGTTAATGGCTTGAAACAACAAAAAATAGCCAAAAATAATGGGTTGTAGCTTATGAACATACATGAAATTATTTGCCAATGGCTCGAAATGACTAAAAAGAATGGAAAAATTCTTGGTTATAACTCATGAAATCTTAAAATTTTGCCAATACAAAATTAATTGCCAATGACTCGAAATGATTAAAAATGGCCAGAAAGTATGGTTTATAGTTCATGAAATCATGAACTTTAGCCTTTGGGATATTATTTGCCAATTGCTCAGAACGACTAAAAATGGCCAAAAATCGTGGGTCATAGCTCATTAAAATATCAATATTGGCATCCGTAAAATTATTTGCCAATGGTCGGAACGACTAAAAGTGGCCACAAAAATCATTGGTTATAGCTCATTTAATCATGAATTTTGGCCTCCACGATATTATTTCCAAGCGGCCGGAATGACTAAAAATTGCCACAAATCATTGATTATAGCTCATGAAATCGCAAATTTTAGCCTCTGTGAAATCATTTATTAATGGCTCAGAACGACTAAAAATGATAAAAAGTCAAGTGTTGTAGAACATGAAATAATGAATTTTGGCCTCTGTGAAATTATTTGCCAATGGCTTGGATCGATAAAATGTCAAAAATCATGTGCTATACCTCATGAAATTGGAAAATTTGGCCTCCGCAATTTACTTTCCAATGGGTAGAAATAACTAAAAATATCCAAATTCTTGGCTTATTGCTCATGAAAATGTGAATTTTGGCAACATGTACTTCTTTGCTAATGGCTTAAAACGATGAAAAATTGCCAAAAATTACGGATTATAGCTCTTGAAATCATAAATTTTTGCCTCCGCGAAAAAATTTACCAACGGCTCAGGACAACAAAAAAGGACAAAAAACCGTTAGTTATAGCTTATGTAATTGTGAATTTTGGCCTCTAGGAAATTATTTGCTAATGGGTTGAAGAGACTAAAAATGGCTAAAGATCATGGGTTACAGCTCATAAAAAGGTGGAATTTTGCCTTCACGAAATTAATTTCCAACGGCTCGAAACAACTGAAAATAGCCAAAAATCAGGGGTTATAGCTTATGAATTCCTGAATTTTGGCTTTCGGGGTATTATTTGCAAATGGCTCAGAACGACTAAAAATAGCCAAAAATGGTAGGTTATAGCTCATGAAGTCATGAATTTTGGCCACCGCGAAATTATTTTCTAATGGGTCATCACGACTAATAATAGTCAAAAGTCTTGAGTTATAGCTTGTGAAATCGTGAATTTTTTCCGCAAAATTAATTGCCAACTACATAGAATGACAAAAAATGTCAAAATCATTGGTTATATCTCATGAAATGATAAATTATGCCCTCCGTGAAATTAATTGCTAATGGATACAAAAAACTAAAACTAGCCAAAGATCATGGGTTATAGCTCATGAAATCGTGAATTTTGGCCTCTCAAATATTATTTACAAATGGCTCAAAACAACTAAAAATGGCTAGATATCGTGAGTTATAGCTCCTAAAATTGTGAATATTGGCCTCCGCATAATTAACTTTTGATGGGTAGGAATGACTGAAAATGGACACAAATAATTTGTTGTAGCTTATGAAATCATAAATTTTGGTCTCCGTGAAATTATTTGTCAATGGCTTGCAATGACTATAAATGGTCAAAAATCACGGGTTATAGTACATGAAATCCTGAATTTTAGCCTCCGAGTTATTATTTTCTAAAGGGCCAAAATGAATAAATATAGCCAGAAATCGTAGGGTATATCTCATGAAATTGTGAATTTTTCTTTGTGTAATTATTTGTCAATGGGTTAGAATGATAGAAATTTGCAACAAAGAAAGGGTAAATGCTCCTGAAATCGTGAATTTTTGCCTTCGCCAAATTATTGGCCAATGGCTCGGAATGATTAAAATCGCTAAAAATTATTTGTTATAGCTCATGAAATGTGAATTTTGCCCTACATGAATATCTTTTCTAATGGGTCCGAACGACTAAAAATGGCAAAAAATTATGGGTTATAGTCATGAAAATGTGAATTTTGGCCTCCATGAAATTATTTGCTAATGGTTTGAAACGCCAAAAAATAGCCAACAATCATGGGTTATTGCTCATGAAATAGCGAATTTTAACCTCCATGAAATTATTTGCTAATGGCTCATAACAACTAAAAATGATAAAAGTTCAAGAGTTATAGCTCATGAAATCACGAATTTTGACTCGACTGAAATTATTTGCCAATGAGTCGGAATGACTAAAAACGACTATGTGGACTATAGCTTATGAAAACATGAATTTTTCTCCATGAAATTAATTGCCATTGGCTCAAAACGAGTAAAAATAGAAAAATTCATGGGTTTATATCCTAAGAAATAGTGAATTTTGGCCTCTAGGATATGATTTGCTAATGGCTCAAAACGACTAAACATGGTAAAAAATTATAGGTTATAGCTCATGAAATCATAAATCTTGGGCACTCTAAAATTATTTGCCAATAGTTCGAAATGGCCAAAAATTGTCAGAAATCGTGTTAAAGCTCATGAAATCATGGGTAAAAATGATGAAAAATGACCTAAAATCATGGGTTATAATTCATGAAAGCGTGAATTTTGGCCTCCATGAAATTATTTGTTAATAACTTGAAATGACTAAAAATGGTGAAAAATTATGGGTTACATCATGAGTTTTGACCTCCATGAAATTATTTGCCAATGGCTCGAAATGACTAAAAATGGTCAAAAATCATGGGTTATAGCTCATGAAATTTTAAATTTTGGTCTCCGTGAAATTATTTGTCTATGGCTTGGAATGACTAAAATGGTCAAGATCATGGTTTAGCTCATGAAATCATGAATTTAGGCCACCAAGAAATTATTTGCTAAAGGGTAGGAAGGACTAAAATATAGCTTTAAAAATTATGGGTTATAGCTCATGAAATCGTGAATTCTAGCCTTGGCAAAATATTCTGCCAATGGCTTGGAATGACTAAAAATGGCCAAAAATATTGGGTTATGGCTTATAAAATAATAAAGTTTTGCCTCCGTAAAATTATTTGCCAATGGGTCAGAAAAACTAAAAATGGTAAAAAATCATGCGTTATAGGAGATGAAGTTGTGAATTTCGGACTTTGTGAAATTATCGGTCAATGGCTCGGAATGACTAAAATGGCTGAAGATCATGGTTTAGCTCATGAAATTATAAATTTTTGCCTCCCTGAAATTCTTTTCTAATGGGTTGAAATGACTACAAATGGTAAAAATTTATGGGTTACAACTCATAAAATTGTGAAATTTTACCCCCATGAAATTATTTGCCTGTAGCTCAAAATGACTAAATATGGTTAAAAATTTTGGGTTATAGCTCATGAAATCATGAATTTAGGCCACCAAGAAATTATTTGCTAAAGGGTAGGAAGGACTAAAATATAGCTTTAAAAATTATGGGTTATAGCTCATAAATTCATGAATTTTGGCCTCCGGGACATTATTTGCGAACGGCACAGAACGACTAAAAATGGGCAGAAATCGAGGGTTATAACTCATGAAATCTTAAATTTTAGCCTCCGTGAAATTATTTTCCAATGGATCGGAATAACTAAACATGGCCACAAATCATTGGTTATCGAATTTTAGCCTCTGAGAAATTATTTGTCTATGGCTTGGAATGACTAAAAGTGCCCAAAAATCGTCAGTTATAGCTCATGAAATTTTAAATTTTGGTCTCTACAAAGTTATTTGTTAATGGCTAAGAGCAACTAAAAATAATCAGACATTATGGGTTATAGCACATGAAATCAAGAATTTTAACCTAAGTGAAATTATTTTTCAATGGCTCGAAATGACTAAAAATGGTAAAAAATCGTGGGTTATAACTCATAAAATCGTTAAAATTTGACTTCACAAAATTATTTGCCAATGGGTTAGAATGACTAAAAACAGCCACAAATTGTGAATTATTGCTCATGAAATTTTTATTTTTACACTCCACGAAATTATTGTCCTACGGGTAGAAAGGACTAAAAAGGCTACAAATCGTGGGTTATGGCTCATGAAATCCTGAATTTTGGCCCTCGCAAAATTATTTTTCAATGGGTAGAAATAATTTAAAAATAGCTAGAAATCATAGGATATAACTCATGAATTTGTGAATATTGGTCTCCACAAAATTATTTCCCAAAGTACGAGAACAACTAAAAATGGCTAGAAATTGTATGTTATGGCTCATAAAATTGTGAATTTTGGCCACCATGAAATTATTTGTTAATGAGTTGAAACTACTAAAAATGTTTGGAAATCTTGGGTTTTAGCTCATGAAATCTTGAATTTTGGCCTCCGAAATATTATTTGCCAATGCCTTAGAACACTACAAATAGCCAGAAATCATGGGTTATGACTCATGATATTGTAATTTTTTCCTTTGTAAAATTATTTGTTAATGGTTTGGAATGATAGAAAATGACCACAAATCATGGGAAATAGCTCATGATCGAGTAAAATGGCCAAACATTATGCGTTATGGCTCGTGAAATCGAGAATTTTTGTCTACATAAAATTATTTTCCAATGGGTCTGAACGACTAAAAATGGTGAAAATTTATGTGTTATAGCTCATGAAAACATGAATTTTTACCTCAACGATATTATTTGTTAATGGCTTGAAACCACTAAAAATAGCTAGAAGTCTTGGGTCATAGCTCAAAAACTGTGAAATTTTGCCTTTGGGAAATTATGTACCAATGGCTCATAACAACTAAAAATCACCAAAAATCATAGGTTATAACTCATGAAATCGTAAACCTTTGCCTCAAGGAAATTATTTGTGCATTTTTTCTCACTGAAATTATTTGTCAATGGGTTGAAACGATAGAAAATGTTCACAAATACAGGATAATCGGTCATGAAATCGTGAATTTTAGCCTCCGCGAAATTATTGGCCAATGGCTCCGAATGACTAACCCAAAAACCATGAGTTATAGCTCATGAAATCATGAAATTGGGCCTACAAGAGATTCTTTTCCAATGGGTTTGAACTACTAAAAATGTCCAAAAGTCATAGGTTATAGCTCATGAAATTTAGAAAATTTTCTTTGTGAAATTATTTGTCAATGGGTGGGAATGATAGAAAATTGCCGCAAATCATGGGTAATAGCTCCTAAAATTGTGAATTTTGGCATTTGTGAAATTATTGGCTAATGCCTCGGAATGACTAGAATTGCCAAAAATCATTTATTATAGCTTGTGAAATTTGAATTTTGTCCTACATGAAATTCTTTTCCAATGGGTCCAAACAACTTAAAATGGCTAATCATCGTGGGTTATAGCTCATGAAAATATGAAATTTGGTCTCCATGAAATTATTTTCCAATTATTTGAAATGACTAAAAATGGTTAAAAATCATGGGTTATAGCTCATGAAATTGTGAATTTTGGCCTTAATGAATTTATTTGTCAGTAGCTCAAAATGACTAAAAATAGCTAGAAATCGTGTGTTACAGCTTGTGAAATTTTAAAATTTTGCTTCTGCAAGTTATTCGCTAATGGGTAAAATGACTAAAAATGGCCAAAACTCATGGGTTATAATTCATGAAAACTTAAATTTTGGCATATGTATAATTATTTACCATTGGTTTTAAACGAGTGAAATGGGCCAAAAATCATGGGTTATAGCACATGAAATCGTGAATTTTGGCCTCTAGGATACTTTTTGCCAATGGCTCAAAATGACTAAAAATGGCCAAAAATCGTGGCTTATAGCTAATGAAATTGTGAATTTCGGCCTCCACAAAATTAGTTTCCGATGGGTGGGAATGACTAAAAATGGCCACAAATCATTGGTTATGGCTTATGAAATTGCGAATTTTGGTCTCCATGAAATTATTTGTCAATGGCTTGCAATGACTAAAAATAGTCAAAATCAGAAGAAATCACAAATTTTGGTCTCCGTGAAATTATTTATCAATGGCTTGCAATGACTAAAAATAGTCAAAAATCGAAACGACTAAAAAATGCCCAAAAATCATGGGTTATAGCTTCTGAAATTGTAAACTTTGGCTTCTGCGAAATTATTTCCCAATGGCTTGGAATGACTAAAAATGTCTAGAAATCACGTGTTGGAGCTCATGAAATCGTGAAATTTGGCTTCTGTGAAATAATTTGCTAATGGCTCAGAATGACTAGAAATGGTGAAAAATCGTGAGTTATGGCTCATGAAATCGTGAATAGAAATGACTAAATATGGAAAAAATCACGGGTTATAGCTTATAAAATCATAAATTTTGGCCTCAAGGAAATTGTTTGCCAATAGCTTGGAATGACTAAAAATGACTAGAAATTCCAGGATAAAGCTCATGAAATCTGGAATTTTGGCTTCTGCGAAATAATTTACAAATGTGGCTGAACGACTAAAAATGGCCACAAATCATGGGTATAGCTCATAAAATCATGAATTTTGGTCTCCATAAATTTATTTGCAAATAGCTCATAACGACTAAACATAGTAAAAAATTATGGGCCATAGCTCACGAAATCATGATATTTGGCCTCTGGGAAATTAATTACCACTGGCTCAAAATGATAAAAAATGGCAAGAAATCGCGAGTTATAGCTCATGAAATCGTGAACTATGTAATGAACAAAATTATGTCGCGAAGGCTCGAAATGACTAAAAATGGCCAAAAAACTTTGGTTTTACCTTATGAAATTATGAATTTCGGCCTTTGTGAAATTATTTGCCAATGGCTTAGATGACTTAAAAAATCCAAAAATAATGGGTTAGAGCTTACAAAATCATGAGTTTTGGTCACGGCGAAATTATTTGACAACGGGTTGAAACGATAAAAAATGGCCACAAGACATGGATTACAGCCCATGAAATCGTGAATTTTGGCCTCTGTGAAATTATTTGCTAATGGCTCGGAATAACTAAAAATGGTAAAAAAATCATGGATCAAGGTTCATGAAATTGTGAAATTTGGCCCCCACAAAATTATTTACCAATAGCTCAGAATGACGAAAATTGACCAAAAATCATGTGTTTCGCTCATGAGATTGTGAATTTGGCCTCAATGAAATTATTTGTTAATGGCACAAATCAATTAAATATGGCCAATAGTCTTGGGTCATAGCTCATGAAATATTGAATTTTTGCCTCTCGAAAATTGTTTGCCAATGGCTCAGAACGATTAAAATTGTTCGAATATCATGCGTCTCATGAAATCATAAATTTTAGCCTCCATGAAATCATGGGTCATAGCTTATAAAATTGTCATTTTTGGACTTCGTGAAATTATTTGCTAATTGTTCTTAAAAGACAAAAGGTGGCCAAAACTTGTTGATTTTAGCTCATGAAATCATGTTTTGTCCTCCATGAATTTGTTTGCCAATGCGTCGGACAAACTAAAAATTATTTGCCAATCGCTCGAAATAAATAAAAATGGCCAAAAATCATGGGTTATAGTTCATGAAATCATGAATTTTAGTATCCATGAAAATATTTGACAATGGATTAGAACAACTAAAAATGGCCAGAAATCGTGGGCTATAGCTCTTAAAATCGTGAATAGAAACGGTTGAAAATGGCAAAAAATATGGATGATAGCTTATAAAATCATGAATTTTGGCCTCCATTAAATTATTTGCCAATGTCTTGAAATGACTAAAAATGTATAGAAATCATGGGCTAGAGGTCATGAAATTTTGAATTTTTGTGGCTGTGAAATTATTACCAACGGGTCTAAATGGCTAAAAACGGTGACAAATTATGGCGATAGCTCATAAAATTATGAATTTTTTCCTCCATGAAATTATTTGCCAATGGCTCGGAATGACTAAAAATGGTCAAAAGTCGTGGGTCATAGCTCATGAAATCGTGAAATTTTAACTTTGCAAAATTATTTAATATTGGCTCGAAACGATAAAAAATGGTCTGAAATCATGGGTTATAGCTCATAAAATAGTGAAATTTAACTTTGATGAAATTGTTTGGCAATGGCTCAAAATGACTAAAAATGACTAAAAATTTTGGGTTATAGCTTATGAAATCGTGAATTTTAGCCTCTATAAAATCATTTGCCAATGGCTCAGAACGACTAAAAATATCCAGAAATCATGGGTTGGAGCTCTTGAAATCGTGAATTTTGGCCTCCATGAAATTATTTGCCAATGAGTAGAAAGAACTAAAAATGGTCACAAGACATGGATTATAACTCATGAAATCGTGAATATTGTCCTCTTTTAAATTATTTGCCAGTGACTCAAAATTATTAAAAATGGTCAAAAAACACGAATCATAGCTCATGAAATCATGAAATTTGGACCGCAAAATTATTCACCAATAGATCGGAATGACAAAAATTCACCAGAAATCATGGGTAGCTCATGAGATTGTGAATTTTGGCCTCAATGAAGTTATTTGTCCATGGCTCAAATCGATTAAACATGGCCAAAAGTCTTGAGATATAGCTCAAGAAATCATGAATTTTGGCCTCAAGGAAATTGTTTGCCAATAGCTTGGAATGACTAAAAATGTCTAGAAATCACGGTTGGAGCTCATGAAATCGTGAAATTTGGCTTCGTGAAATAATTTGCTAATGGCTCGAATGACTAGAAATGGTGAAAAATCGTGAGTTATGGCTCATGAAATCGTGAATAGAAATGACTAAAATGGCCAAAAATCATGGGTTATAGCTTATAAAATCATAAATTTTGGCCTCAAGGAAATTGTTTGCCAATAGCTTGGAATGACTAAAATGACTAGAAATTCCGTGATAAAGCTCATGAAACTGAATTTTGGCTTCACAAATAATTTACAAATGTGGTCGAACGACTAAAAATGGCCACAAATCATGGGTATAGCTCATAAAATCATGAATTTTGGTCTCCATAAATTTATTTGCAAATAGCTCATAACGACTAAACATAGTAAAAAATTATGGGCCATAGCTCACGAAATCATGATATTTGGCCTCTGGGAAATTAATTACCACTGGCTCAAAATGATAAAAAATGGCAAGAAATCGCGAGTTATAGCTCATGAAATCGTGAACTATGTAATGAACAAAATTATGTCGCGAAGGCTCGAAATGACTAAAAATGGCCAAAAAACTTTGGTTTTACCTTATGAAATTATGAATTTCGGCCTTTGTGAAATTATTTGCCAATGGCTTAGATGACTTAAAAAATCCAAAAATAATGGGTTAGAGCTTACAAAATCATGAGTTTTGGTCACGGCGAAATTATTTGACAACGGGTTGAAACGATAAAAAATGGCCACAAGACATGGATTACAGCCCATGAAATCGTGAATTTTGGCCTCTGTGAAATTATTTGCTAATGGCTCTGAATAACTAAAAATGGTAAAAAAATCATGGATCAAGGTTCATGAAATTGTGAATTTGGCCCCACAAAATTATTTACCAATAGCTCGAATGACTAAAATGGCCAAAAATCATGGGTTATAGCTCATGAAATCATGAATTTTGGCCTCCATGAAATTATTTGCTAATGGCTCGAATGACTAAAATGACTAAAAATTTTGGGTTATAGCTTATGAAATCGTGAATAGAAATGACTAAAATGACTAAAATGGTCAAAAATCATGGGTTATAGCTTATGAAATCGTGAATTTTGGCCTCAAGGAAAGTGTTTGCCCATGGCTTGGAATGACTAAAATATCCAAAAATCACAGGTTAGAGCTCATGAAATCACGAATTTGGCTTCGAGAAATAATTTGGCAATGGCTCAAAATAGCAATGGCTCAAAATAAAATTATTTTGCAATGGCAAATGGCTAAAATGGCCAAAAACTTAGGTTATAGCTTATAAAGTCGTGAATTTTGGGCTTTGTGAAATTATTTGCCAATGGCTTGGAATGACTAAAATATCCAAAAATCACAGGTTAGAGCTCATGAAATCGTGAATTTTGCCTCCATAAAATTATTTGCCAATGGTGGAAACAATAAAAATCACCACAAGACATGGGCTATAGCTCATGAAATTATGAATTTTGGACTCAATAAAATTATTTGCGAATGATTTGAAAAGATTAAAAGTGGCAAAAAATTTTGGTCTTAGAGAAATTGTTTGCCAACGCCTTGGAACCACTAAAACTTATTTGTCAATAGCTCGGAATAACTAAAAATGCCAAAAATCAGGGGTTATAGCTCATGAAATCATAACTTTTGGCATCCACGAAAGCATTAGCTAAGGGCTTGGAATGATTAAAAATGGCTAGAAATTGTGGGTTATAGCTTATAAAATTATAAATGAAAATGACTAAAAATAGCAAGAATCATGGGAAATAGCTTATGAATTCGTGAAATTTACCTCCACAAAAGTGTTTGCCCATGGCTTGGAATGACTAAAAATATCCAAAAATCACAGGTTAGAGCTCATGAAATCACGAATTTGGCTTCTGAGAAATAATTTGGCAATGGCTCAAAATAGCAATGGCTCAAAATAAAATTATTTTGCAATGGCAAATGGCTAAAAATGGCCAAAAAACTTAGGTTATAGCTTATAAAGTCGTGAATTTTGGGCTTTGTGAAATTATTTGCCAATGGCTTGGAATGACTAAAAATGTCTAGAAATCAATGGTTAGTGCTCATGAAATCATGAGTTTTGGCCTCCGCCAAATTATTTGCCAATGGTGGAAACAATAAAAAATCACCACAAGACATGGGCTATAGCTCATGAAATCGTGAATTTTTGCCTCCATAAAATTATTTGTCATTAGCTCGGAACGACTACAAATGGTAAAAAATAATGGATATAGCTCATAAAATCATGAAATTTGGCCTCCGCAAAATTATTTACCAAAAGCTTAGAATCACTAAAATTGGAAAGAGATCGTCGCTTGTAGCTCAGGAAATTGTGAATTTTGGCCTTAATGAAAATATTTGTCAATGGCTCTAATCGACTAAAAATGGCCAAAAATCTTGGGCCATAGCTTTTGAACTATTGAATTTGGCCTATGTGAAATTATTTGCCAATAGCTCGGAACAACTAAAAATATCCAGAATTCATGTGTTAGAGCTCATGAAATCCTAAAATTTGGCCTCATGGAATTATTAGCCAATGAGTAGAGACATCTCAAAATGGCCAGAAGACATTGATTATAGCTCATGAAATTATGAATTTTGGCCTTCGTGAAATTATTTGCTAAGGCACGGGTTGACTTAAAATCATAAAACATCAGGGATCATAGCTCACAAAATCATGAAATTCAGCCTTTACAAAATTATTTACCATGGAACAATGAAGCTTGGCTAGAAATCGTGGGTTATAGCTCATGAGATCGTGAATTTTAGCCTTAATGAAATTATTTGTCAATGGCTCAATCGATTAAGCATGGCCAAAAGACTTGGATCATAGCTCATGAAATCATGGACTTTGTCCTCTATGAAACTATTTATCAATGGCTCAGAACGACTAGAAAAGTACAGAAATCATGTGTTTTAGCTTATGAAATCGTGAATTTTAGCCTCAGTGAAATTATTTTCCAATGGATCGGAATGACTAAAAATGGCGACAAATCATGGGTTATACCTCACGAAATCATGAATTTTAGCCTCTGTGAAATTATTTGCCAACGGGTTGAAACGATTTAAAATGGCGAAAAATCATGGGTTATAGCTCATGAAATCGTGAATTTTTGCATCTGCAAAAATATTTGCCAATGGGTCAAAATGACTAAAAATGACCAAAATTCGTGGGTTATAGCTATGAATTCGTGAATTTTTGCCACCACAAATTTATTTGCCAATGGCTTGAAATGACTAAAAATGAAAAAAAATCGTGAGTTATAGCTCATGAAATCATAAATTTTGGCCTGCGTGAAATTATTTGCCGACAGGTAGAAAGGACTAAAAATGGCCAAAAATTATGGGTTATATAGCTCATGAAATTATGAATTTTTGCCTCCATGAAATTATTTGCTAGTGGGTCAAAACAACTAAAAATGGCTAAAAATCATGGGTTATAGCTCATGAAATCATGAATTTTAGCTTTCACAAAATTATTTAATGATGGGTCGAAACGACTTAAAGTGGATAAAAAATGTGAGTTATAGCTCACAAATATGTGTTATTTGGTCATCGCGAAATTACATGCCAACGGATCGAAATGACTAAAAATATCCAAAATGCATGGATTATAGCTCATTATATCATGAATTTTTGCCTCTGCGAAAGGGTTTGCCAATGGATCAAAACAACCAAAAATAGCTAAAAAATCATTGGTTATAGCTCGCGAAATCCTAAATTTTGGTCACTCAAAAATTATTTGACAACGGGTCAAAATAACTAAAAATGGCTAAACATTATGGCTTATAGCTCATGAAATTGTGAGCTTTGGCCTCCACAAAATTATTTGCCAAGGGATCGGAATAACTAAAAATAGCCAAAAAGCATTGGTTATAAGCTCACTAATTCGTAAATTTTGATCACCATGAAATTATTTGCAAATAGGGTGAAATGGCTAAAAAGGGTAAAATATCATGGGTTAGAGCTCATGAAATCATGAATTTTCCCCCCATGAAATTATTTGCTAATAGATCGAAATAACTAAAAATAGCCCAAAATCATTGGTTATAGCTCAAGAATTCGTGAATTTTAGTGATCACGAAGTTATTTGTGAATGGTGCAAAATGACTAAATATTGCCAAAATTTGTGGGTTATTGCTCATGAAATTATTTACCAACGGGTTTAAACAAATAAAAATGGCCAAAAGTTATCGGTTATAGCTCATGAAATTATAAATTTTTTTCTTCTACAAAATTATTTCCTAATGGGCCGAAATGATTAAAAATGACCAATATTCAGGGGTTATAGGTAATGAAATTGTGAATTTTAACCTTGCGAAATTATTTGTCAATAGGTTCAAAACAATTAAAAGTAAATAAAACATGGCTTATAGCCCATGAAATCGTGAATTTTGGCCTTCATTAAGTTATTTTCCAACAGGTTAGAAAGACTAAAAAAGGTCAAAAATTGTGGGTTATAGCTCATATAGTTGTGAATTTTGACTTCCGTGAAATTATTTGCCAATGGGTTGAAACAATTAAAAATGGCCAAAAATCTTGGTTATAGCTCATGGAATCTTAAATTTTAACCTCCACGAAATTACTTGCCAATGGGTTGAAGTGACTAGAAATGACAAAAAATCATGGGTTATTGCTCATAAAATCGTGAATTTTAGGCTTGACGAAATTAATTGGTTATGGGTTGAAATGACTAGAAATATCCAATAACTGTGGGTTATAACTCATGAAACTATGAATTTTGGGCTCCGCTAAATTATTTACCACTAGTTCAAAATGACTAAAAATGGCCAATAATCGTGGGTTAAAGTTCATGAAATCTTTAAATTTTGCAACTGAAAAATTACTTGTCAACAAGTCATATGACTAAAAATGGCCAAACATTATAGGTTATAGCTCACGAAATCTTTAGTTTTCGCTTTCATGAAAAAATTAGGTAACATGTCAAAATGACTAAAATGACCAAAAATCGTGGGCTATGGCACATGAAAGCGTGAATTTGAGACTCGACGAAATTAATTGCCAATGGGTTGAAACGACTAGAAATTTCCAATAGTCAATGGTTGTAACTCATGAAATCATGAATTTTAGACTCCGCTAAATTATTTACTACCAGTTCAAATTGACTAAAAATGGCCAATAATCACGGGTGATAGCTCATGAAATCTTTAGTTTTAGCCTCCGCAAAATTACCTGTCAACAAGTCATATGACTAAAAATGGCCAAACGTCAAATGTTATAACTCATG
This sequence comes from Asparagus setaceus, assembly GCA_012295165.1. Taxonomy (NCBI): domain Eukaryota; kingdom Viridiplantae; phylum Streptophyta; class Magnoliopsida; order Asparagales; family Asparagaceae; genus Asparagus; species Asparagus setaceus. The sequence continues at coordinate 87,347,338 of CM022701.1, forward strand.
AAATCTTTATTTTTCGCCTACGCAAAATAATTTGTTAATGGGTCAAAATGACTAAAATGCCCAAAAATCATGGGTTAAATCTCATCAAATTGTGAATTTTAGCCTTCATGAATTTATTTGCCAATGGGTCGAAACAACTAAAAATAGCCTATAATCATTGGTTATAACTCGTGAAATCATGAATTTTATTCACCGTAAAATTTTTTGACAATAGGTCAAAAGGACTATAAATGGCCAAAAATTATGGGTTATAGCTCATGAAATCATGAACATTGGTCACTGTAGAATTATTAGCCAATTGCACGAAATGACTAAAATGACCAAAAATCATGGGTTATAGCTCATGATATCATGAGTTTTGCCCTTTGTGAAATTATTTTCCAATGGTTCGAAATGATAAAAAAAATGGCCAAAAGTCGTGGATTATAGTTTATAAAATCATAAATTTTAGGCTCTCTAAAATTAATTACTAATTGATCAAAATGACTTAAAATGACCAAAAATTATGGGTTATAGCTCATGAAATCATGAATTTTTGCTGCTGTGAAATTATTTATAAATGGGTCAAAATGACTAAAAGTGGCCAAATATCATGCGTTATAGCTTATGAAACTATGGATTTTGGCTCCTAAGAAATTATTTGCCAATGGGTCAAAACGACTTAAAATGGATAAAAATAATGGGTTATAGCTCATGAAATCGTGAATTTTATTCATCATGTAATTATTTACCAACCATTGGGAATGACTAAAAAAGAGCAAAAATCATGGATTATAGCTCATGATATCATAAATTCTTTCCTCCACAAAATTATTTGCCAACTGATCGAAACGAATAAACATGGCTAAAAATCGAGGGTTATAGCTCATAAAATCATAAATTTTGGTCTCCGTAAAATTATTTGTCAATGGATTGAAATGACTAACAATGGTCAAAAATCTTGGGTTATAGCTCATAAAATCATGAATTTTAGCCTTTGCGAAATTATTTACCAATGGTCAAAATAATTAAAAATGGCAAAAATTCATTGGTTATAACTCACGAAATTGTGAAAATTTTCCACTAAGTAATTTTTTGCCAATGGGTCAAAAAGACTTAAAATGGCAAAAACAATCATGGGTTACATCTTATAAAATCATGAATTTTCGCCTTTGTGAAATTATTTGCCAACGGGTTGAAACCACTGAAAATGGCCAAAAACTTTAGGTTGTGGCTCATGAAATCATAAATTTTGGTCTTCGCAAAAATATTTGCCTATAGTGTGAAATGACTAGAAATGACCAAAAATCATAGATTATAGCTCATGAAATCATGAATATTAGACTCGACAAGATTAATTGTCAATGGGTTGAAACGACAAGATATATAGCTCACGAAATCGTGAATTTTAGACTCCGCTAAATTATTTACCACTAGTTCGAAACAACTAAAAAAGGCCAATAATCATGGGTTATAGCTCATGAAATCATAAATTTTGGTCTCCGTAAAATTATTTGTCAATGGATTGAAATGACTAAAATGGCCAAAAATCATGGGTTATAGCTCATGAAATCATGAATTTTCGCCTTTGTGAAATTATTTATAAATGGGTCAAAATGACTAAAATGACCAAAAATCATGGGTTATAGCTCATGAAATTGTGAATTTTGGCCTCCATGAAATTATTTGCCAATGGGTCAAAAAGACTTAAAATGGCAAAAATTCATTGGTTATAACTCACGAAATTGTGAAAATTTTCCACTAAGTAATTTTTGCCAATGGGTCAAAATGACTAAAATGACCAAAATTATGGGTTATAGCTCATGAAATCATGAATTTTGGTCTCCGTAAAATTATTTGTCAATGGATTGAAATGACTAAAATGACCAAAAATCATGGGTTATAGCTCATGATATCATGAGTTTTGCCCTTTGTGAAATTATTTTCCAATGGTTCAAATGATAAAAAATGGCCAAAAGTCGGATTATAGTTTATAAAATCATAAATTTTAGGCTCTCTAAAATTAATTACTAATTGATCAAAATGACTTAAAATGACCAAAATTATGGGTTATAGCTCATGATATCATGAGTTTTGCCCTTTGTGAAATTATTTATAAATGGGTCAAAATGACTAAAAGTGGCCAAATATCATGCTATAGCTTATGAAACTATGGATTTTGGCTCCTAAGAAATTATTTGCCAATGGGTCAAAACGACTTAAAATGGATAAAAATAATGGGTTATAGCTCATGAAATCGTGAATTTTATTCATCATGTAATTATTTACCAACCATTGGGAATGACTAAAAAGAGCAAAAATCATGGATTATAGCTCATGATATCATAAATTCTTTCCTCCACAAAATTATTTGCCAACCGATCGAAACTAATAAACATGGCTAAAAATCGAGGGTTATAGCTCATAAAATCATAAATTTTGGTCTCCGTAAAATTATTTGTCAATGGATTGAAATGACTAACAATGGTCAAAAATCTTGGTTATAGCTCATGATATCATGAGTTTTGCCCTTTGTGAAATTATTTGCCAATGGGTCAAAACAACTAAAAATAGCCCAAAAATCATTGGTTATAGCTCATGAAATCATGAATTTTCCCCATGAAATTATTTGCCAATGGGTCAAAATGACTAAAATGCCCAAAAATCATGGGTTATAGCTCATGATATCATGAGTTTTGCCCTTTGTGAAATTATTTGCCAATGGGTTGAAACAATTAAAATGGCCAAAACTTTAGGTTGTGGCTCATGAAATCATAAATTTTGGTCTTCGCAAAAATATTTGCCTATAGTGTGAAATGACTAGAAATGACCAAAAATCATAGATTATAGCTCATGAAATCATGAATATTAGACTCGACAAGATTAATTGTCAATGGGTTGAAACGACAAGATATATAGCTCACGAAATCGTGAATTTTAGACTCCGCTAAATTATTTACCACTAGTTCGAAACAACTAAAAAAGGCCAATAATCATGGGTTACAGCTAAAAAAAAAATCTAATTTTAGCATTCGCGAAATTACTTGTGAACAAGTCATATGACTAAAGATGGGCAAATATCATGTCTCTAGCTCATAAGATCTTTAATTTTGGCCTTCGTGAAATAATTTGATAACAGGTCAAAACAACTGTAGACGATTAAAATATACTTCTACCCAATCCAGTGTTTAGCTTGGATCCAAGAAGTGAACGCCCATAAGCTAAACACTTTGAATGGGCCCAAAGCCAAGCTCGCAACAAGCTGCAGCGAAGGTCGCCTAACAAAGAATGCGAACCTCGTTGCACAGCCCTCGACTCAACCCGACTAAGTCAAGCGAAGGTTGACTCTCAAACGGCTATAGTGGATCTCGCCACGCAGCTCATCTCGACTCGACTCGACCAAGTCAAGAAAGGGTCGACTCCTAACTCACGGCCCAGGTCGAGTCAAAAGGCGTCATTTGTCGACCGAATCACGAGTCGAATTATGTGCTAAATTCGAACTCGCAAATGAAGGTGTTTGGGTCGAAAGTTGTTTCCATTGTAAAACTTGAGAAAATTACACTTTTGATTCTCAGTTACAAAGAAATTTAAATAACTCTCTCACAAACTTGAACAAAAGACACTACAAGTGTAGATCTCCTGCTTTTGTGGGACTTTGCCTGTGCCGGGGACGCGTAATCCGTGGACCACCGAGCAGCGATCGTCGAATCGACGGAGTTTAGTTGATGCTTCGCAAAGGAAACAAGAACTTAAGCAAATATCTTAGCAAAGTAAGATATCTACTCTTCTCAAGAATAAGTCAAAGCTTAAACTCGAGGAATCTCCGTGTGGATTGTGTTCTTGAACTCCGAAAGCTTGGATCTCTGATTGCCCCTTCCTGATAGCCGACCCCCTGCCCAAGTGGACGTAGGAGGGTATTTATAGTCTTTGGGAAACGTGTCCTCTGAAGAAACACAAGTGTCATAAGTGCTTGACATTTATAGTTAGCGCGGTAGCTCGAAATGCTCACGCTAAGCCGCTTCGCCACCGGGCGAGGCAATGTAGGTCGCTTCGCCGGTGGCGGCAAGATGGGCTGCGTCGCTAACTAGCGAGGCAGTGTCGGACCTCCAGCTGTTGTAACGGTTTCCCTGCTTTTTAGGCACGATTAAATGCCCTAAAATCACGCCTAGTGGGCGTATTTTTAGCGTATAACCGTCCATTGAAGTAGCTGAATGTCTCTTTGCGTTGATAAAGTCAATTGGGCCCCACCAGCATTGATTTAGACCCTTCAAGAGCTCATTTCCAATATTCTGGGTGTCTCGCCTTTGACGAGACACAAGTAAGTGTCTCGCCTATAGCAAGACACATCAAGGTGTCTCGCTCGTGGCGAGGCACAAACAAGTGTCTCGCTCGTGGCGAGGCACAACCAAGTGTCTCGCTTGTAGCGAGGCACCAACAAGTGTCTCGCTCGTGGCGAGGCATAAACAAGTGTCTCGCTAGTAGCGAGACACAGCGAAGTGTCTCGCTTATAGCGAGAAACTATGGATTTTGGCTCCTAAGAAATTATTTGCCAATGGGTCAAAAAGACTTAAAATGGCAAAAATTCATTGGTTATAACTCACTAAATTGTGAAAATTTTCCACTAAGTAATTTTTGCCAATGGGTCAAAAAGACTTAAAATGGCAAAAATTCATTGGTTATAACTCACTAAATTGTGAAAATTTTCCACTAAGTAATTTTTGCCAATGGGTCAAAAAGACTTAAAATGGCAAAACAATCATGGGTTACATCTTATAAAATCATGAATTTTCGCCTTTGTGAAATTATTTGCCAACCGATCGAAACGAATAAACATGGCTAAAAATCGAGGGTTATAGCTCATGAAATCATAAATTTTGGTCTTCGCAAAAATATTTGCCTATAGTGTGAAATGACTAGAAATGACCAAAAATCATAGATTATAGCTCATGATATCATAAATTCTTTCCTCCACAAAATTATTTGCCAATGGGTCAAAACGACTTAAAATGGATAAAAATAATGGGTTATAGCTCATGAAATCATGAATTTTCGCCTTTGTGAAATTATTTGCCAACGGTTGAAACCACCTAAAATGGCCAAAAGTCGTGGATTATAGTTTATAAAATCATAAATTTTAGGCTCTCTAAAATTAATTACTAATTGATCAAAATGACTTAAAATGACCAAAAATCATAGATTATAGCTCATGAAATCATGAATTTTCGCCTTTGTGAAATTATTTGCCAACGGGTTGAAACCACCTAAAATGGCCAAAAACTTTAGGTTGTGGCTCATGAAATCATGAATTTTCGCCTTTGTGAAATTATTTGCCAACCGATCGAAACGAATAAACATGGCTAAAAATCGAGGGTTATAGCTCATGAAATCATGAATTTTCGCCTTTGTGAAATTATTTGCCAACCGATCGAAACTAATAAACATGGCTAAAAATCGAGGGTTATAGCTCATAAAATCATGAATTTTCGCCTTTGTGAAATTATTTTCCAATGGTTCAAATGATAAAAAATGGCCAAAAACTTTAGGTTGTGGCTCATGAAATCATGAATTTTCGCCTTTGTGAAATTATTTATAAATGGGTCAAAATGACTAAAATGACCAAAAATCATAGATTATAGCTCATGAAATCATAAATTTTGGTCTTCGCAAAAATATTTGCCTATAGTGTGAAATGACTAGAAATGACCAAAAATTATGGGTTATAGCTCATGAAATCATGAATTTTCGCCTTTGTGAAATTATTTATAAATGGGTCAAAATGACTAAAAGTGGCCAAATATCATGCTATAGCTTATGAAACTATGGATTTTGGCTCCTAAGAAATTATTTGCCAACCGATCGAAACGAATAAACATGGCTAAAAATCGAGGGTTATAGCTCATGAAATCATGAATTTTCGCCTTTGTGAAATTATTTATAAATGGGTCAAAATGACTAAAAGTGGCCAAATATCATGCTATAGCTTATGAAACTATGGATTTTGGCTCCTAAGAAATTATTTGCCAACGGGTTGAAACCACCTAAAATGGCCAAAAACTTTAGGTTGTGGCTCATGAAATCATGAATTTTCGCCTTTGTGAAATTATTTGCCAACGGGTTGAAACCACCTAAAATGGCCAAAAACTTTAGGTTGTGGCTCATGAAATCATAAATTTTGGTCTCCGTAAAATTATTTGTCAATGGATTGAAATGACTAACAATGGTCAAAAATCTTGGGTTATAGCTCATAAAATCATGAATTTTCGCCTTTGTGAAATTATTTTCCAATGGTTCAAATGATAAAAAATGGCCAAAAACTTTAGGTTGTGGCTCATGAAATCATGAATTTTCGCCTTTGTGAAATTATTTGCCAACCGATCGAAACGAATAAACATGGCTAAAAATCGAGGGTTATAGCTCATGAAATCATAAATTTTGGTCTCCGTAAAATTATTTGTCAATGGATTGAAATGTCAAAGTCGATTTTGGACTAATCATCTTCATCTTGAAGGTCACCACTTGGTTTCTTGTCGATTTCGGAAAGCTTCTATATGGAATATGGAACCGATTTGTTTTGAATATCTGCCTTGAGCCTCGAGTTAGAGGCGGTTTGGAATTGTGTCTTCTCTTGGGCGAAAACTAACCCGTTGTGTCTTCTCTTGGGCGAAAACAAACCCGTTGTGTTTTCTCTTGGGGCAAAAACGAACCCTGTTATTGGAGTAGACCTCTCATTCATAAAAGGAATCAATAGGGATTTTGATTATGGTCCTAGCGTAGGAAGGTTTGACCGGGATAGGAATTTTGAGACAATCCTAAGCGTCGGAAGGTTTGATCGCTCAATTTGGAAGTGGACCTCTCATTCATGGAAGGAATCGAGAGGGGATTTTGGCCTTGGTCCTAACTGTAGGAAGGTTTGACCGGGATAGGAATTTTGAGACAATCCTAGCTGTAGGAAGGTTTGATCGCTCAATCTAGAAGTGGACCTCGTTCATGGAAGGAATCGAGAGGGATTTTGACCGTGGTCTGACGTAGGAAGGTTTGACCAGGATAGGAATTTTGAGACAATCCTAGCTGTCGGAAGGTTTGATCGCTCAATCTAGAAGTGGACCTCCACCGTTGTAACGGTTTCCTCGCTTTTTAGGCACGATTAAATGCCCTAAAATCACGCCTAGTGGGCTTATTTTTAGCGATAACCGCCCATTGAAGTAGCCGAATGTCTCTTTATGCTGATAAAGTCAATTGGGCCCCACCAAAGATTGATTTAGACCCTTCAAGAGCTCATTTCAATATTCGGTGTTCGCTTTGACGAGACACAAGTAAGTGTCTCGCCTATAGCAAGACACATCAAGGTGTCTCGCCGCGGGCGAGGCACAAACAAGTGTCTCGCTTGTAGCGAGGCACCAACAAGTGTCTCGCTTGTAGCGAGGCACCAACAAGTGTCTCGCTTGTAGCGAGGCACCAACAAGTGTCTCGCTTGTAGCGAGGCACCAACAAGTGTCTCGCTAGTAGCGAGACACAGCGAAGTGTCTCGCTTATAGCGAGCACAAACAAGTGTCTCGCTTGTAGCGAGGCACCAACAAGTGTCTCGCTTGTAGCGAGGCACCAACAAGTGTCTCGCTTGTAGCGAGGCACCAACAAGTGTCTCGCTTGTAGCGAGGCACCAACAAGTGTCTCGCTTATAGCGAGCACAAACAAGTGTCTCGCTTATAGCGAGCACAAACAAGTGTCTCGCTAGTAGCGAGACACAGCGAAGTGTCTCGCTTGTAGCGAGGCACCAACAAGTGTCTCGCTTGTAGCGAGGCACCAACAAGTGTCTCGCTTGTAGCGAGGCACCAACAAGTGTCTCGCTTATAGCGAGCACAAACAAGTGTCTCGCTTATAGCGAGCACAAACAAGTGTCTCGCTTGTAGCGAGGCACCAACAAGTGTCTCGCCGCGGGCGAGGCACAAACAAGTGTCTCGCTTATAGCGAGCACAAACAAGTGTCTCGCCTATAGCAAGACATCAAGGTGTCTCGCCGCGGGCGAGGCACAAACAAGTGTCTCGCCTATAGCAAGACATCAAGGTGTCTCGCCGCGGGCGAGGCACAAACAAGTGTCTCGCCGCGGGCGAGGCACAAACAAGTGTCTCGCTTATAGCGAGCACAAACAAGTGTCTCGCTAGTAGCGAGACACAGCGAAGTGTCTCGCTTATAGCGAGCACAAACAAGTGTCTCGCCTATAGCAAGACATCAAGGTGTCTCGCCGCGGGCGAGGCACAAACAAGTGTCTCGCCTATAGCAAGACACATCAAGGTGTCTCGCCGCGGGCGAGGCACAAACAAGTGTCTCGCTTATAGCGAGCACAAACAAGTGTCTCGCCTATAGCAAGACATCAAGGTGTCTCGCCGCGGGCGAGGCACAAACAAGTGTCTCGCTAGTAGCGAGACACAGCGAAGTGTCTCGCTTATAGCGAGCACAAACAAGTGTCTCGCTTGTAGCGAGGCACCAACAAGTGTCTCGCTTGTAGCGAGGCACCAACAAGTGTCTCGCTTGTAGCGAGGCACCAACAAGTGTCTCGCTTGTAGCGAGGCACCAACAAGTGTCTCGCTTATAGCGAGCACAAACAAGTGTCTCGCTAGTAGCGAGACACAGCGAAGTGTCTCGCTTGTAGCGAGGCACCAACAAGTGTCTCGCCTATAGCAAGACATCAAGGTGTCTCGCCGCGGGCGAGGCACAAACAAGTGTCTCGCTTGTAGCGAGGCACCAACAAGTGTCTCGCTTGTAGCGAGGCACCAACAAGTGTCTCGCTTGTAGCGAGGCACCAACAAGTGTCTCGCTTGTAGCGAGGCACCAACAAGTGTCTCGCTTATAGCGAGCACAAACAAGTGTCTCGCTTGTAGCGAGGCACCAACAAGTGTCTCGCTTGTAGCGAGGCACCAACAAGTGTCTCGCTTATAGCGAGCACAAACAAGTGTCTCGCTTATAGCGAGCACAAACAAGTGTCTCGCTTGTAGCGAGGCACCAACAAGTGTCTCGCTTGTAGCGAGGCACCAACAAGTGTCTCGCTAGTAGCGAGACACAATCTTCCCATATGTTGACTTCTTGAGATTTCAACGACGTTGTCCTTCGATCTTCTCATAATTTAGTCATATTTGGGGTTCTTCACAATTTTGATGCCTACAGATACCCTCCAAAGTTTTCGACTCCTCGTATTTTGAGATCTTTCCATGTAGTTGGTGGGGCGACCCCCTGACTTCCAACGGATCAATGGAGATTATTGTGGCACGCCCGCAATATGAATTTCGGTGATTGGATCTTTGCAATTTATGGCCTTATTAGGAGCTTAGCAAGTGTCAATTGTCTCCTCATTCTTACGCTTTTCATCCAAGAGGGTTCCAATCGAGACTTGATGTCGTCATCAAAGAATTCTTGAGGAACAAGCTTTCCATATCATTCCAACAGTTGATGCTACCGTTGAGTCTTGATACCAATGAAGCAGCCCATGAAAAGTACCAACGAATGACCGAATCATCAAAGGCTCATTTCGAGATCACCCCAAATGTGATTTGAAGTAAATCAGGTGTTGTGTAGGTGACCCTCTCCGTCAAATGGCGTGAAGTTGATCAAATTGAATTTGTGGGTAAGGAATTGAATCCCACTCTCTAGGATACGGACACGGGATACCAGTCCTTTTGACTTCCTGTGTGGACATCAAAGCATTGATTTTATCTTCAAGCTCTTTCATCCTTTCGCCATCATCCTCCCCCTGTTTTGGATTACTTCCAATAGGAAGAATTGGACCATTTCCACCTTGAGCACGGATCGGCTTTCTTTGGAGGTTGATCCGGTAAATGTGTTCATCAATCTCGAATCATTGTCTTCATATATGGGCATTATGGTGGGTAACTCCACCTTGTTATTTGGATTGAGGTGTTGGATCGAGTTTGTTGTGCAACCGTATGGGTTTGCAACTCCCTCATCTGTTGCATGGCTAGCTCCATCTCTGTTCTCATTTCGGCCTTAAGCTCTTCTCTTTGCTTGGCTAAGGCTTCTTGTAACATTTGAGCCAGGACATCGGGAGTAATTGCAAAAGCTTCTCTGGGATGGCGACCAACACTTGACATTGTGTCATCGGAAGCTATCGCCGAATTGATGTCGGAAGCTTCGTCATCAGATGACTCTCCCTCATGCATCCTTCTATAGTCGATCGTTGGGTAGCTCGCAATTGTAACGAGACATTCTCAGAAATCGAGACCCAACCTTTCCTCGAGTGAAGTCAGGATCCGCATCCGTCGCCGGTCCTTTCCCTTTGTTCACCATGTTGATAGTCACCTCGGGAAACTCATCAAATTGGATGGATGATCTCTTTCTTCTTCGATGTCGTCTTGGCTGTGGCTTGAGATCTTCCGTTCGGCGAGGGAAAGCCGTTCGAATCTTGAAGCTCTTTGTGGGTGGCGTTGACTTCGAACGGGCACATCGATAACAACGTCTTAATCAATTTTGCACATGAGCAAGAACAATCTATTTCGTCGATCGTCCTCTTTCGTGTGTTGCCACTGACGATGATGTGGTTGGTGTGGGTTATTGCAAATAACATTTCCACCCGGATGTAACTTTGTTCTTGGTGGAGGACAAGTCTTCTTTTGGGGGCATCGACTATTGGAAGTTGCTTATGAATAATAAGCGTTTGATCGCCTTTAGTGACTTTGCGAATCCTGCGCCGTTTTGTCTTTATCGCGGACTCACGGACCCCTTAGGGATACTCAAGCGAGGACATAGCGGGAACTCTTTTAGTTTGGTATGCGTCAGATGGCTCGGCACATTTCTGAACATCATTTGGAATTTGGGTACGGCCCCCAACCTGTCGTTGTTTATGAATCGGGTGACCCAAATGTTCCATTACTGGTGTTTTGGCTTTAGTTCTCGATGGTGGACCAAGGCGACTAAACACCGAAGTTAAAGGCTTCTCAGTTGATGGATTTCCAGACTTAATGGTTGATACCTCAGCCGGAGAAGTGGAAGAAAGGGGCGGAAAAGTCGATTTTTTAATAAGGCATGGAGGACTGCCTCGCTGTTGGCGGCGATTGAGCTGTCTGGCCGGCGAGACGATTTACCTACGCTGTTGCGGCTCAGGCTTAATCTCGGCTGGCGTGAAGCGATTTACTTGTCTGAAGAAGGTTGTTGGCGAGGCAGACTCTTGAGCCAATTTTGATGTCGACTTCGGGACCCAAATCTTGCGATTTTGAGTCGATTCCCTGGTTTATTTTGACTCCTGCGCCTTGCGAATAATAGCGCGATATCACGAACGCTGCCACGACACTTTTGGTAGCTCCTTCCTTCAATCGGGTCCTTTTGGCGAGAACCCATTCTTCCTTGGGAAGAATGTTGGCGAATTGAGGTTGAGGTTGCTAACTGGCGGACTCACGATCCACGCAATTCGTGTTGTAATGAACTCTGTCTGTTGATTCTATGGCCTTTGCAAGTTGTCGGGCCATCTTTTGGCGTTGTCTCGGCGAGCCCTCTTCGTGGGCGGTTGAGAATCTTGTTGAATGACTCCTTTTTCAAAAGAGTCAACGAGCAGAGCTCCGGCTTTGAGATCCAAGAGGGTTCCAATCGAGACTTCGTGTCGCCATCAAAGAAGTTGCCGAGGAACAAGCTTTCCATATCATTCCAACAGCTTGATGCTACCGCCTTGAGTCTTCGATACCAATCAAGGCGTACCAAGGGTACCAACGAATGACCGAATCATCAAAGGCTCATTTCCGAGATCACCCCAAATGTGATTTGAAGTAAATCGTGTTGTGTAGGTGACCCTCTCCGCCAAATGGCGTGAAGTTGATCAAATTGAATTTCGGGTAAGGAATTGAATCCCACTTCTAGGATACGGACACGGATACCACCTTTTGACTTCTGTGTGGACATCAAAGCATTGATTTTATCTTCAAGCTCTTTCATCCTTTCGCCATCATCCTCCCCTGCTTTGGATTACTTCCAATAGGAAGAATTGGACCATTTCCACCTTGAGCACCAGATGCCTTTCCTCTATTACGAGAGGAAAATTTACTTCGAGGGTCACCACCTTTTCGCCTCTTTCGCCTTTCTTCCTTTTGAGGAAACGCTCGCTTGTTCTCCTCAGATTTTCAGATCTTTCCATGTAGTTGGTGGACGACCCCATGACTTCCAACGATCAATGGAGAGATTATTGTGGCACGCCCGCAATATGAATTTCTGATTGATCTTTGCAATTTATGGCCTTATTATGAAGCGCTTAACGAAAGTGTCAATTGTCTCCTCATTCTTCTCGCTTTCATCCAAGAGGGTTCCAATCGAGACTTCGTGTCGCCATCAAAGAAGTTGCCGAGGAACAAGCTTTCCATATCATTCCAACAGCTTGATGCTACCGCCTTGAGTCTTCGATACCAATCAAGGCGTACCAAGGGTACCAACGAATGACCGAATCATCAAAGGCTCATTTCCGAGATCACCCCAAATGTGATTTGAAGTAAATCGTGTTGTGTAGGTGACCCTCTCCGCCAAATGGCGTGAAGTTGATCAAATTGAATTTCTCGGTAAGGAATTGAATCCCACTTCTAGGATACGGACACGGATACCACCTTTTGACTTCTGTGTGGACATCAAAGCATTGATTTTATCTTCAAGCTCTTTCATCCTTTCGCCATCATCCTCCCCTGCTTTGGATTACTTCCAATAGGAAGAATTGGACCATTTCCACCTTGAGCACCAGATGCGCCTTTCTTTGGAGGTTGATCAGAAATGTGTTCATCAATCTCCGAATCGCTGTCTTCGACATTATGGGCATTATGGTGGGTAACTCCACCTTGTTGACTGGATTCGTGGTGTTGATCGATCCGTGTTGTTGTGCAACCGTATGGGTTTGCAACTCCTCATCTGCTGCATGGCTAGCTCCATCTCTGTTCTCATTTCGCCTTAAGCTCTTCTCTTTGCTTGGCTAAGGCTTCTTGTAACATTTGAGCAAGGACATCGGAGTAATTGCAAAGCTCGATGGCGACCAACACTTGACATTGTGTCATCGAAGCTATCGCCGAATTGATGTCGGAAGCTTCACATCGATGACTCTCCTCATGCATCCTTCTATAGTCGGCGCGCTGGTAGCTCGCAATTGTAACCGACATTCTTCGAGAAATCGAGACCCAACCTTTCCTCCGTGAGTGAAGTCGATCTCGATCCGCCGTCCTTTCCCTTTGTTCACCATGTTGATAGTCACGGAAACTCATCAAATTGATGGATGATCTCTTTCTTCTTCGATGTCGCCTTGACTGTGGCTTCAGATCTTCCGTCGGCTGTGGAAAGCCGCTCAATATCAAGCTCTTTGTGGGTGAGCGCTCGACTCGTAACGTGCACATCCCGATAACAACGCCTTAATCAATTTTGCACATGAGCAAGAACAATCTATTTCGCCGATCGTCCTCTTCGTGTTGCCACCCCACCGATGATGTGGTTGGTGTGGGTTATTGCAAATAACATTTCCACCCCCGATGTAACTTTGTTCTTGACCGAGGACAAGTCTTCTTTGGGGCATCGACTATTGGAAGTTGCTTCGCATGAATAATAAGCGTTTGATCGCCTTTAGTGACTTTGCGAATCACACGCTTCGCTTTGTCTTTATCGCCAGACTCACGGACCCCTTAGGGATACTCAAACGAGACGAACGGAACTCTTTAGTTTGGTATGCCGATGGCTCGGCACATTTCAACATCATTTGGAATTTGGGTACGCCCCAACCCGTCGTTGTTTATGAATCGGGTGACCCAAATGTTCCATTACCGTGTTTTGGCTTTAGTTCTCGATGGTGGACCAAGGCGACTAAACACCGGGTTAAAGGCTTCTCGCTTGATGGATTTCCGGACTTAATGGTTGATACCTCACCGAGAAGTGGAAGAAAGGGCGAAAAGTCGATTTTTAATAAGGCATGGAGGATCGCCATTGGCGTGGGCGCTTTTACCGCTCTCTACTGGGTTGTTGGCAGGCGCACTCTTGAGCCAATTTTGATGTCGACGGACCCAAATCTTGCGATTTTGAGTCGATTCCCCGGTTTATTTTGACTCTCGCTTTGCGAATAATGGCACGTATACGAGCAACGCGTGCACGACACTTTGGCGCGCCCTTCCTTGTCAATCGGGTCCTTTTGACGAGAACCCATTCTTCCTTGGGAAGAATGTTGGCGGATTGAGGTTGAGGCGTTGTAACTTGCTGACGCCTCTGATCACGCGAATTCGTGTTGTAATGAACTCTGTCTGCTGATTCTATGGCCTTTGCAAGTTGTCGCCATCTTTTGACGTTGTCTCTCGACGAGCCCTCTTCGCCGAGCGTTGAGATCTTGTTGAATGACTCCTTTTCTCAAAAGAGTCAACTTGAGCAGAGCTCCCGCTTTGAGATCCACCGGTGTTGTTGAGAGGGGAATCGCCCGCCGCAGTTTAACGAGAATCGCTAAGCATCACAACGTAACGAACCTCCCTCTTAGGAGATGAGATCCTCCGATGTTTGGCGGGTGAGGAGGACTTCGATGAGGAAGAGGAGAGGTATTCTTCGAACTTGGCTTGATCGAAGAAGTAATCCAGTCCATCGACCATGAGGTCGGCTTGATCGCCGCAAGTCAGCGACACAACGATCTCGGCTCGAGACCGCTGGCTCCCACCGTGGTCGCCATCGTTTGGGTCGAAAGTTGTTTCCATTGTAAAACTTGAGAAAATTACACTTTTGATTCTCGCTACAAAGAAATTTAAATAACTCTCTCACAAACTCAACAAAAGACACTACAAGTATAGATCTCCGCTTTTGTGGGACTTTGCTCGCGTCGGGACGCGAATCCGTGGACCACCGAAATGATCGTCGAATCGACGGGTTTAGTTGATGCTTCGCAAAGGAAACAAGAACTTAAGCAAATATCTTAGCAAAGTAAGATATCTACTCTTCTCAAGAATAAGTCAAAGCTTAAACTCGAGGAATCTCCGTGGATCGTGTTCTTGAACTCCGGAAGCTTGGATCTCGATTGCCCCTTCGATAGCCGACCCCGCCCAAGTGGACGAGGGAGGGTATTTATAGTCTTTGGGAAACGTGCCCTCTGAAGAAACACAAGTGTCATAAGTGCTTGACATTTATAGTTAGCGGCGGCTTCAGTATCTCGCGCCAAGGCTGCCAGCTCGCGGCGAGGCAATGTAGGTCTGCCGGTGGCGGCGGTATGGGTCGCCTCGCTAACTAGCGAGGCAGTGTCGGATCTCCAGCTGTTGTAACGGTTTCCCTGCTTTTTAGGCACGATTAAATGCCCTAAAATCACGCCTAGTGGGCGATTTTCGCCAGATAACCGCTCATTGAAGTAGTGAACGCTCTTTGCGTTGATAAAGTCAATTGGGCCCCACCAGCATTGATTTAGACCCTTCAAGAGCTCATTTCTAATATTCTGGGTGTCTCGCCTTTGACGAGACACAAGTAAGTGTCTCGCCTATAGCGAGACACATCAAGGTGTCTCGCTCGTGGCGAGGCACAAACAAGTGTCTCGCTCGTGGCGAGGCACAACCAAGTGTCTCGCTTGTAGCGAGGCACCAACAAGTGTCTCGCTCGTGGCGAGGCACAAACAAGTGTCTCGCTCGTGGCGAGGCACAAACAAGTGTCTCGCTTGTAGCGAGGCACCAACAAGTGTCTCGCTTATAGCGAGGCACAAACAAGTGTCTCGCACTGTAGCGAGACACAATCTTCCCATATGTTGACTTCTTGAGATTTCAACGACGTTGTCCTTCGATCTTCTCATAATTTAGTCATATTTGGGGTTCTTCAGCAATTTTTGATGCCTACAGAAGGTCGCCAATAAATGAACTTCATTCATCACAATCTAAGTGGGCCATGTCATCCATAGTTCCGAAGAAGGCTCACCCACGTCTAAGCGAGCCTCGCCCAGGCATCTTCAGCTAACTTCGCGAAATTAGCGAACCCCGCCAGACAGTTGTTTGAGGGCTATTTTAAAGGGAATAACCGTTCCCCACTATCTCCTATTTTAATGGCCATTTAATCTACAATTAAAGGCCATTAACTCTCTCTTTTAGCCTATAAAAGGAGAGGAGATTGCTCATTTTTGAGGCAGCTAGAGATTACTCATCTAATCTAATCTGGAGCTAGATCAAAGGAGATCACGGAGAAATCAACACACATGCACTTGCGATTCAATTGAGCTGAAGTGTCAAGAGAATATTGAGCTACCTTCCAAGCCACTGAGCTCTCATCTACAGCAAAAGACTCATCGTCTTAGTCGGTGCGTCAACAGAATATAAGATTGACGTTCCACCGACACACAGAAAAGAATTCCAGGAATATAAATTTTTTCCTTCGTTTCACTATATTCTTTTTATTGTAATCTGAGTTAATTGCAATTTTAAAAGACCCGAAATAGGATGGCGACTCTGCTGGGGACTTCTTTCTCCTTCGATGAGAAAATCGTGTCGCACACTGACACTAAGACCCTCGGGCCTTTTGCTGAATCGCTGGTCATTGAATTTGACCAAGCAAAGTTCGAAGAATTCATTTCCGCGAACCAATCTTCATCAATGGTGACTGTATGTAGTTGTCATAGAATTTGCTGTAGTGCGAATCTCGGGTCTAAACTGACCCCCGCGTGTGTGAAGGCGACCTTTACCGAAGATAGTTTAAGCTTAGCTGGAAGCCAAACGAACTTCGCCAAGAGCGAAGAAAACTCGACCCTCATCTCGAGTGAAGGTCAAGAGGTTAATACATCTGTTGATCTCAGACATCAGTCCACAACTCCTTTAGGAGTTCAATTTAAAGCATCTCGCGATGATAGCTACGCTTTCTCGATAGAAGCTAAGAATAGGAGTAATCCCTCATCTAAATTCCTGCAAGGGAATAACATCATCAAGGATGATTCCGCTGGACAAAAGCCTGGCTAGCGTCATCGTAAGTGACGTTCATGCTCCAAGACCAAAGCCAGCAAAGTTGGCACTAAAAAGTGCCCTCAACTTAGAACTAATGGTGATCTAAGAGAATTCTTATCTTTGAAGAGAGATCGCCAATGTCAGCATTGTGCAACCCTCAGAGAAGTAGTCACTGCAGTTTAAAAGAGTTGCCAATGCAAAGTTGTTCTTGAAAAAGAATCAGTTTTCAGCCATCTTAGTCATGGTTCTGAGCCTTCAGAGGTTCGAACTAATCGACGACGACTTACCCAAAAGGGTAAAACACAAGAATTCACTGTCAATATGACAAGTGTAACTTCTAGAGATGAAGAAGAAGGTGCAGATAGCTCACCCGACCTAGTGTATTCTCCTGGTATTGGAACTATATTGCCGAAAGCTGAAGGCATGTATCGTCACACCAGGCTAATGCAAAGAGCAGCGATCCCTTTTGACTACTCTTCCCTCCTAGCGCGGCCATCACAAACCTCATCTCAAGCGAACCAACCCACTTCTAGCGACGCCAACTCCACCATGGCATCAAATGCAACCTCCAGTTCAAGTCAAGAATGACAATGGGAGGTAGACGTGACGGATAGAGAAGATCTTCTTGCTCAAATGGCGGCTCAAAAGAAAGATTCAGACGAGTGAATCAAACACTTAGAGAAGATGATTGGACAACTCTTGTTTGCATCTCAACCTCAACTGAGTTCTTCAAAAGGGAAAAAGCTGATTAACGAATCCTCCCCAGAAGAATACCAAGAGCATCAAGAAGACGCAGATTCCAAACATGTAGGATCAGAGATGACAACACCTTCAAAGCCAAGCAAGGGAGCAAAGGCCCTGGACGACATCCAAAAATAGCTCAACATTCTTTCTCAACGAACTGAGCTCAAGAAGGTTAGAATACCTGACCTCATCCCATCGAGTAGGACATGGTTCCCTACTCGATGAAATTCAAGCTACCAACATTGCATACGTTTGATGGGAAATATTCTCCAAACCAGTATATCTACTACTTTCACCAACAAACTGGGAATGTAGTGGGTAACAATGCCATCAAGGCATGACTTTTCATTGGCACCCTCCAAGGGGTAGCCTTCGATTGGTTCTAGAGTTTGCTCGAAGGCTCAATCAAATCATGGGCATATCTAGAATCAAAGTTCCTCTCACAATTCTACGAGGAACGATCTGATGTTACCATGGCCAAACTCCTTTTCGAGAAGCAAAGCGGAAATGAGACGGTCGGAGAATACAACGAGAGATATCACAATCTGACATTGCGATGTCGAGATATACCTCTACCAATGTTACTTCAAACCTGTCGACACAATTTTGTGGGACGGATAGAAGCTCACATGGGTGCCGTTACTACCCATACATGGAAGGATTTGATGGAACAAGCTGAAATAGCAGAAAAATCATCAGAACGTTTTAACAAATTTGAGTCCCGTAACAATTTTAAGGGCAACAAAGGCAAATAAGGACAGACCTCCCAATCGAAAGCCAAAGAAACTTTCGCAGTCAAGGTCCAAAATCCTAACAATCAGAGAAGAGAACCAAGAAAGAATATTCAGTGTAATTATTCATTCAAAGATGAACATACAGTCGCCATCTTCCATGGTCTCAACAAGGGTAATCGGTTAAAGCTTCCTAAAGCTCGACGCCCTCAAGAAGTCGAAAAGACTGATAACCCCAACTACTGTCTTTATCACAGAATGTTGGGACACCTGACGAAGAACTGCCACATCCTCAAGGATAAAATCTAGACCTTCGTCGAGTCAGGAATCCTGAATCTCAAGCCTGAGCAAAAGAAAGTTACTGGCAATATGATAACTCTTCAATTCGGCTCCATGCCGAAAATCCAAGCCCAAAATGGCATTGTCCCCATTCCTACTGCAATAATGGAAGTGGTCAACTATGACTAACAGAGCCGACAAAGCCAAGGCTTAGTCCCTCTCACTACAGCAAGAGGTGAAATGATGTGGGTACATCCCGATCTTCTCCAAGATGAGCATTGGACTCTTTAGAAGTCTGAGACCAAGCACAAGATGAAGTCTTGTAACGCCATCTCCGCAATTATTGGAGAAGAATCTCTATAGGTTACTTCATTCATTGATTCAGAGGAAGAGAAAATAGTCATGGTAGGGACGAGATCCGGCTGGGATTATTTGAGGAACTATGATCAGTCAAGAACTTCCAAACAACCCGAACCGATCAAACAAAAAGAGACTCGGTTCGATAAGGCCTTATAGAGTCCTTCAGATGATCCTAAGGCCCCATTCTGCTATGATATCACGGCCCAATTAGCCAATATCCTGGCTCATATAACCTTATTCAAACTATTACATTTGTCTAAGGAAATGAGAGAAGCTTTAAAAGAAGCTTTGAATGACAGTGAGGCATTCCTCGCCCACTTGATAGAGCCTCCTAAAGATGAAGAACACAAGCAGTGCTATCAATGCCAACGGCAGGTGTCTTGTATCACTTTCACTCTGGAGGACATGCTCATCAAAGATCACCATCATAACCGACCCCTTTACTATACTGGGTGTGTAGGGACGGCAAAGGTCGAGAGGATACACATCGATCCAGGCTCCGCGTTGAGTATAATTCCACGGAGACTCTTGAGCTTCGGGTATTCCCTTCATAAGCTCTCAAAGACTTCGCAACCATATTCGGCTTCAACTCCAGAGTAGCCGATCTCTTGGGAAGATCCAACTTAAGTGTCGATCGATAATTTAAAGACGGAGGTGACTTGCTATGTCATTGACGCCGAAACACCTTACAACCTTCTCCTGGACGACCATGGATCCATTCTAACATGCTCGCCTCCTCAACACTCCATCGTTTCAAATACATTGATGGACAAGGGTCCGACAAAGAGTTGAAGCTAGAAAGTATCCTTTAAAGGAGTGGAGAATTACTTTACCGACCCTCTCTTGTACGATGAAAATTATACAATCGAGATTGTTCTTCCTAATAATGAGGATAGCGTAATGAAGCGATGTCGAACTAGATCCCAACGATGATCCGATCCGAGAGATAGATCCACTTATAATTATCCTAGAGGACTTATGCATTGACCACCACCAAAAATCGTATGATCGATCTTTATTGGAGAAGAATCTCTATAGGTTACTTCATTCATTGATTCAGAGGAAGAGAAAATAGTCATGGTAGGGACGAGATCCGGCTGGGATTATTTGAGGAACTATGATCAGTCAAGAACTTCCAAACAACCCGAACCGATCAAACAAAAAGAGACTCGGTTCGATAAGGCCTTATAGAGTCCTTCAGATGATCCTAAGGCCCCATTCTGCTATGATATCACGGCCCAATTAGCCAATATCCTGGCTCATATAACCTTATTCAAACTATTACATTTGTCTAAGGAAATGAGAGAAGCTTTAAAAGAAGCTTTGAATGACAGTGAGGCATTCCTCGCCCACTTGATAGAGCCTCCTAAAGATGAAGAACACAAGCAGTGCTATCAATGCCAACGGCAGGTGTCTTGTATCACTTTCACTCTGGAGGACATGCTCATCAAAGATCACCAGCATAACCGACCCCTTTACTATACTGGGTGTGTAGGGCTGGCAAAGGTCGAGAGGATACACATCGATCTGGGCTCCGCGTTGAGTATAATTCCACGGAGACTCTTGAGCTTTCTGGGTATTCCCCTTCATAAGCTCTCAAAGACTTCTGCAACCATATTCGGCTTCAACTCCAGTAGTAGCTGATCTCTTGGGAAGATCCAACTTAAGTGTCAGATCGATAATTTAAAGACGGAGGTGACTTGCTATGTCATTGACGTCGAAACACCTTACAACCTTCTCCTCGGACGACCATGGATCCATTCTAACATGCTCGTCTCCTCAACACTCCATCAGTGTTTCAAATACATTGATGGACAAGGGGTCCGACAAAGAGTTGAAGCTAGAAAGTATCCTTTTAAAGGAGTGGAGAATTACTTTACCGACCCTCTCTTGTACGATGAAAATTATACAATCGAGATTGTTCTTCCTAATAATGAGGATAGCGGTAATGAAGCAGATGTCGAACTAGATCCCAACGATGATCTGATCTGAGAGATAGATCCACTTATAATTATCCTAGAGGACTTATGCATTGACCAGTCAGCCAAAAATCAGGGCGACTGGATCTTTAATGAAGAAGAGTTTGCTTATGACTACTCTTTAGACTCTGAGTCTGAAAACTCAAGGGTCGAAACTCTGATGTCTAGACTAGCTTTAGAACCAGCATTGCACATGCCAATAAGTGAGTCGCACTCAGCTCAAAAGCAACTAGGTAACTCAGAAGATGCTACTTTCATGGTCTAACCTAAAATAGGCACCCTAGATCCAATTACCTTTGGAAAAGTTGAGCCGCGACCTCACCTATCAAGCTTGGATGAAGAAGCTAAAGGAGTAACAGAATTCTCCCATTACAACCAATAGTCTCAGCACATTATGGCAAAGATGGGATACAACCTCACTGCAAAACAAGGGCTGAATTTCAACCAAGGGCTCAGAATTCCTTTAATCCCCTTTATACTAGAAGGGGAAGTTTTTGATTATTATAATCAAACCAAATGAGGACTTGGTTACATTTCTCCTGAAGCTGAGTCACAAATAGGACCAGCATCTGATGACTTTTTAATCAGCTCTTCAGATACATCTAACTGGGATTCTGACACTAGCCTTGGAGCCTTGTGATAATCATATTTTTATTATATTTTTACACCCTCATTATCTATTTTATTTAAATAAAAATGTCACTAATAAACATGTTCTATCTTAATTTGCAGGTTAATGAAGAATTAATGAATAAAAGCTCAAAAAGAACTCAAATTTCCTCATTTTTTAATCTTTTATTGAAGCCCGGGATCAAGCCAAGCAATCTATAGAAGCTGAAGAAACAAGGATCTAATATGAAAAGAATTCAAATCAAAGTCATGTTCAAGATAATTAGTCACAAAGAAATGGCGATATCTCTCAACCCGGAAGGCAAAATTTAACATATAATATACGAAAATCACCTATCTCAACGAGATGGAGCTATCTACATTTACAGAATTTTACAATTCTAATCGGTTGGTCAACCGATTGACCAATCGGTTGATTCGTAACAAACTTGTTTTATGGCTAAGATTTATTCCTTGGAGCCCGAGTAAAATCTAATAGTTCTTGGTCCTTGCTGTAGGCTATAAATAGGGGTAGAGGGTGAGGGGTTTGAGTGTGAAAAATTTTGTAAAAACTATATTTGGAGAAGAGGGTTACTCTTAATTGAGAAGACCTTCCAAATTGTAACTTTGTTGCAATTAATACAAGAATTTTTTCACCTCTTCATATTTTTTTTCTTTTCTTTATTTCTTGATGAAGATAAAGATGAAGATCAAGATGAAGATTTTCCTTCAAGAGGCTAGAACCCTCTTGGAATGTAAATTCTCTTTTATCTTTTATTTTCTTATAATATTTTCTTTTCTTATTTTAGATATTCAAGGGACTAGAACCCTCTTATTTTAGATTTATTTTTATGCTTTGTAGAGTAGATTTACTTTCATGTTTTTAATTTTGCATTACTTTCTTGCATTTATTTTATTGTATAGATTTATTTTCTTGCATTATTTTCAAGAGGCTAGAACCC
This sequence comes from Asparagus setaceus, assembly GCA_012295165.1. Lineage (NCBI taxonomy): Eukaryota > Viridiplantae > Streptophyta > Magnoliopsida > Asparagales > Asparagaceae > Asparagus > Asparagus setaceus. The sequence goes on from CM022701.1 coordinate 87,369,879, forward strand.
TCTTTATAATTAGTCTTTATTTTTTTCTCTCAAAGAGGCTAGAACCCTCTTTGAGTTAGTTTTATTTCTTTTATTTTCTCTCAAAGAGGCTAGAACCCTCTTTAGAGTTAGTTCTTATTTTCATTCTCTTCCTTTTATTTCTTTCTTTGTTTTTATTTTCTAAGGTGTGGAACTAATTCTTGTAGGAAATCTAGAATTGTATGAAACTAGTTTGATCTATTTTATAATTTGTACATTATTCTCTTGTGCTTTAATTGATCATGTTTATGATAATCTACTAGAGAACTAATTGGTAGAAGAAGAATTTGATAATCTATGCTTATCTTGATTGGTTTGATAGGTTATGCTTATGAATTCTAGAATTACTATCTAGGTATTATTCTTTTCATGAGTATTAATTTTACTTGGATGATAATTTGATAGGTTATGCTTTTCTTAAGTGGTTTGATAGTCTATGCTTAATAAATCTAAAGTAAAATGTGATAAAAGGAGAATGGTTCATAATTTATAGGTGAATTACTACTGGATTCAATTCTAGATTCCTCATATCTCTAATTGAATCCTCCATCTTTACTTTCTTAATTTTCCTTTATTTATTTCTTGATTTTATTTTCCTTTATTCTTTCTCCCCTCTCAATTTAGTTTTGTTTTTATTTACATATAATCACAACCAGTCTCTTATATCTCTCCACAACCCACATTTATCACTCCTAATTGTCACACACACAGCTTGTGAACCGATTTTGTTATTACCTTACAACACCTTCCTCGTGGGATCGATAACTTTTTATACTATAACTTGATAGTTGTGCACTTACAACATAGGTTCTATTTATTTCATATCACCTTGCTTAATGAATTCACGACCAACATTATCTCATACGACCTAACCATGGATCTTGATGAATCCTAAATTTCGAAGATTCTGAAGATGATTCACGAGCAAGACAACTATGGAAGCAATGGGAGTCATACTTCGAAGTCAGTGAACCACACACCGAAGATAAAGTGGTTCAAATCAACATAGGCAATGAAGTCAACCCTAAGCCTATCTTCATCAACAAAAGTTTATCACCTACCGAAAAGGAAGAACTAATAACTCTCCTTCAAGAGTACATTGATTTCTTATCCTAGAGTTATGAAGATATGCATGGTTTAGATCCCAATGTGGCGGTACATCGCCTCAACATTGACACAAATGTCAAGCCGGTCAAGCAACAACAGCGACACTTTCGTCCTAAATTGATGGAGCAGATTGAGAAAGAAATATGCAAACTCATTGAATACGGGTTCATTTGTGAAGAACAACATCCAGATGGGATAGCCAACATCATTGTGGTGATGAAAAAGAACGGCAATATCCGGATCTATATTGATTTCAGAGACCTTAATCTTGCTTGTCTAAAGGACGAGTTCCTTCTCTCTATCATGGATGTCATGGTTGACAATACGTGTGGGTTTGAGAGGATGTCATTTATGGATGGATTTTCTGGATACAACCAAATCAAAATGCATCCAGATGATCAAAAGCACATAGCTTTCAGAACACCCTTAGGAGTATTCTATTATACAGTAATGCCCTTCGGTCTGAAAAATACTGGAGCAACTTATCAACGCGCTATGAACACGATTTTTTGTGAACATTTACGTAAGACGGTAGAATGCTATGTCGACGATCTCACAATCAAAAGTCATCAACAATAGAATGCTATGTATGACGGCAGATCACGACACAAATCTAGAGGTGAATTCCAACAAATATTGCTAGTTAGCGAGCATCGCTGATCGATGAACTTCGCCTAACAGCCCAAAATTAAGCGAACTTCGCCGATACCCATAATCAGTCAAACTTCGCTGATTTCCCAACTTCACCTCAACAATAGAGAAGGCGAGCTTCATCCCAAACATAGAGTTGGACAAGTACAAGCATCATTGAGCCTTCAATATGAGTCTACAACTAAGGAAGCTACGTTCAACAGTACACCTCTGACAACCAAGTAGATAAATGAAGACAAGTTTCAACCCAAACAAGACAACTCAAGCTACGTTCAACAGTTCACCTCTAGCTATTGCCCAAAGTATTTCAATCCTAGCTACAAGTCAAAATGTAGGATCTTGAAAACTTTGGGGGGGAGGTCTTGTAGCCGATTAAAATATACTTCTACCCAGGCCAGTATTTAGCTTGGATTCAAGAAGTGAACGCCCATAGGCTAAACACTTCGAATGGGCCCAAAGCCAAGCCCGAAACAAGCTGCAGCGAAGGTCGCCTAACAAAGAATGCGAACCTCGCTACACAGCCCATCTCGACTCAACCCGACCAAGTCAAGCGAAGGTCGACTCTCAAATAGCTATAGTGGATCTCGCCACGCAGCTCGTCTCGAATCGACTCGCCTAAGTCAAGAACGGGTCGACTCCCAACTCACGCCCCAGGCCGAGACAAAAGGCGTCATTTGTCGGTCGAATCACGAGTCAAATTCTGTGCTAAATTCGAACTCGCAAATGAAGTTTGCCAATCAACGAACTTCACTCATCACAATCCAAGTGGGCCATGTCATCCACAGTTCCGAAGAAGGCTCACCCACGTCCAAGCGAGCCTCGCCTAGGTGTCTTCAGCGAACTTCACCAAATCAGTGAACCCCACAGACAGCCGTTTGAGGGTTATTTTCAAGAGAATAACCGTTCCCCACTATCTCCTATTTTAATGGCCATTTAATCCATAATTAAAGGATATTAATTCTCTCTTTTAGCCTATAAAAGGAGAGGAGATTGCTCATTTTTTAGGCAGCTAGAGATTACTCATCTAATCTAATCTAGAGATAGATCGAAGGAGATCACGGAGAAATCAACACACACGCATTTGCGATTCAATTGAGCAGAAGTGTCAAGAGAAGACTGAGCTATCTTCCAAGCTACGGAGCTCTCATCTACAGCAAAAGACTCGTTGTCTTAGTCAGTGCGTCAACGGAATACAAGATCGACGTTCCACCGGCACACAGAAAAGAAACCCAGGAATATAAATTTTTCCTTCGTTTCACTATATATTTTTTATTGTGATCTGAGTTAATTGCAATTTTAAAAGACCCGAAACAACAACTAAAATGGCCAAAAACCATGGGTTATAGCTCATGAAATCATGAATTTTGGCCTCCGTGAAATTATTTACCAACAGGTCGAAATGATTAGAAATGGCTAAATATCACAAATTATAGCTCATAAAATCGTGAATTTTTGCCTTAATGAAATTATTTGCTACTAGGTCGAAATAACTAAATATAGCATATTATATATTTTTTTGCCAGCGCAAATTTTTTTAATATTAAAATGACTAAAAATGGCTAAAATTCATGCGTAGCTCATGAAATGGTGAATTTTGGTTACCACAAAATTATATACCAATGGGCCGAAAGGACATAAAATTGGACAAAATTGTGGCTTAGAGCTCACGAAATCATGCAATTTTGCCTTTATGAAATTACTTATCAACTGTTAAAACAACTAAAATGACCAAAATTCATTGGATATAGCTCATGAAATTGAGAATTTTGGCCTCCACAAAATTATTTTCCAACAGGTCGAAATGAGTAAAAATGATAAAAAAAAATTGTAGGTTATAGCTCATAAAATTATGAATTCTGCCCACCACAAAACTATTAGCCAGTGAGTCAGAACAACTAAAAATAGCCAACAAATTATGAGTTACAGCTCATGAAATCATGAATTTTGGCCTAGCAAAATTATTTGCCAATAGGATCAAAATGAATAAAATAAAATAAACGTGGGTCATAGCTCATGAACTTGTGAACTTTGACCTCCATGAAATTATATGCCAACAGGTCGAAAAGGAAAAAATGGCAAAACCATGGGTTATAGCTCATGAAATTATGAATTTTGATCTTTGTTAAATTATTTGCCAATAAAATGGCCAAAAATCGTGGGTTATTGCTCATGAAATCTTGAATTTTGTCTTGTATAAAATTATTTGCCAATAGGTCGAAAAGACTATAAATGGCTAAAAATCGTGGGTTATAGTCCATAAAATTGTGAATTTTAGCTATCGTGAAATTATTTGCCAATGGGTTGAAATAACTAAAAATAGCGGATAATCGTTGGTTATAGCTCACAAATAGTGAATTTTTGTCACATGAAATTATTTGACAACAGTTCGAAAGGACTAAAAATGGCCAAAAAATAATATTATAGCTTAAAAAATAGTGAAGTTTGGTCAACCCAAAATTATTTGCCAATAGCTCAAAAACGACTAAAAAGGCCAAAAATCACAGGTTATAGCACATGATATCATGAATTTTATCCTCTGTGAAATTATTTGCAAACGGGGGGAACGACTAAAAATGGCTAAAAATCATGGGTTATAGTTCATAAAATCCTGAATTTTTGCCTCCGTGAAATTATTTGCCAGTCGGTTGAAAAAACTAAAATTGGTCAAAATTCGTGGGTTATGAAATCACAAATTTTAGCTACCATGAAATTATTTGCCAATAGGTCGAAAAAGACTATAAATGGCTAAAAATCATGGGTTATAGCTCATGAAATCGTGAATTTTGGCCATCATGAAATTATTTGCTAGTCGTTAAAATAACTATAAATGACCAAAATTCATGGGTCATATCACATGAAATCATGAATTTTGGCCTCCACGAAACTACTTACCAACGGGTCAAAATAACTAAAAATTAGAAAAACTATAGATTATAGCTCACTTAAATTGTGAATTTTTCCAACGATGAAATTATTTGCAAACGGGGAACGACTAAAAATGGCAAAAATATCGTGGGTTACCGCCATATAATTGTGGGTTACAGGTCATGAAATCATGAATTATTTATAAATTGGTCAAAATGACTAAAATGGCCAAAACGTGGGACCTCCACAAAATAATTTTCCAATGGGTAAAAACAACTGAAACTAGCCAAAATCATTGGTTATAGCTCACAAATAGTGAATTTTGTCACATGAAATTATTTGACAACGAGTAGAAAGGACTAAAATGGCCAAAACCATGGGTTATAGCTCATGAAATCATGAATTTTGGCCTCCGTGAAATTATTTACCAACAGTCGAAATGATTAGAAATGGCTAAATATCACAAATTATAGCTCATAAAATCGTGAATTTTTGCCTCCGTGAAATTATTTGCCAGTCGGTTGAAAAAACTAAAATTGGTCAAAATTCGTGGGTTATGAAATCACAAATTTTAGCTACCATGAAATTATACACCAATGGGTCGAAAGGACATAAAATTGGCTAAAATTTATGGATTAAAGCTCACGAAATCGTGAATTTTGGCCATCATGAAATTATTTGCTAGCTGTTAAAATAACTATAAATGACCAAAATTCATGGGTCATATCACATGAAATCATGAATTTTGGCCTCCACGAAACTACTTACCAACGGGTCAAAATAACTAAAAATTAGAAAAAACTATAGATTATAGCTCACGAAATTGTGAATTTTTCCAACGATGAAATTATTTGCCAGTGGGTCAGAATGACTAAAAATGGCAAAAAATATCGTGGGTTACCGCTCATATAATTGTGGGTTACAGGTCATGAAATCATGAATTATTTATAAATTGGTCAAAATGACTAAAAAATGGCCAAAAACTGTGGGACCTCCACAAAATAATTTTCCAATGGGTAAAAACAACTGAAACTAGCCAAAAATCATTGGTTATAGCTCACGAATTTGTGAATTTTTGCCTCCGTGAAATTATTTGTCAACAGGGTGAAATCACTAAAAATAGCTAAAAATCATGAGTTAAAGCTCATGAAATCGTGAATTTTTGCCTCCGTGAATGTATTTGCCAATGGGTCAAAACAATAAAAAATAGCCTATAATCGTTGGCTATAGTTCACAAAATCATGAATTTTGGTCTCTGCGAAATTATTTGACAACGAGTAGAAAGGACTAAAAATGGCCAAACATCTTGAGTTATAGCTTATAAAAGCATGTATTTTGGTCAACATGAAATTATTTGCCAATAGATCGAAATGACTAAAGTGGCCAAAAATCATGAGTTATAGCTCATGATATAATGAATTTTTTCCTCTAAGAAATTATTTGCCAACGGGTTGAAATGACTAAAAGTGGCTAAAAATCACGAGTTATAGCTAATGAAATCGTGCATTTTCTCCTCTGCGAAATTATTTGTTAATGGGTCGAAACATGTAAAATTGCCAAAATTCATAGGTTATAGCTCATGAAATCGTGAATTTTGGCTACCGCGAAATTCTATACCAATGGGTCGAATGACTTAAAATGAATAAAAACTATGAGTTATAGCTCATGAAGTCATTAATTTTGGCGTCTATGAAATTATTTGTTAACGGTCAAAATAACTAAAAATGGCTAAAAATTATGGGTTATAGCTCATGAAATCGTGAATTTTGGCGTTTGTGATATTATTTATCAATAGGTCAAAATGACTAAAAAATGGTAGAAAATCATGGGTTATAGCTCAAGAAATCATGAATTTTAGTCTTCACGAAATTATTTCCCAATGGATCAAAACGAATAGAAATGGTAGAAAATCATGGGTTATAGCTCACGAAATTGTGAAATTTTCCCACTACAAAATTATTTGCTAATGGATCAAAATGTCACAAAATGCCAAAAAATCGTGGGTTACAGTTCATGAAATCGTAAATTTTTGCCTCCATGGAATTATTTGTAAACGGGTTAAAATGACTGCATATGGCCAAAAATCTTACGTTATGGCTCATGAAATTGTGAATTTTGGCCTACGCTAAATTATTTACCAATGGGTTGAAACGACTAGAAATGGCCAAATATCATGGGTTATAGCTCCTAAAATCATGAATTTTGAACTCGACAAAATTATTTGCTAATGGTTGAAACGACAGGAATTTCCAATCGTGGGTTACAGCTCATGAAATCGTGAATTTTAGACACCGCTAAATTTTTTACCACTAGTTTGAAACGACTGCAAATGGCCAAAAATCATGGGTTATAACTCATAAAATCTTTAATTTTATCCTCCGCAAAATTACTTGTCAGCAAGTCATATGACTAAATATAGCCAAACATCATGGGCTATAGCTCATAAAATCTTTAATTTTGGCCTTTGCGAAATAATTTGATAGCGGGTCAAAACAACTAAAACGGCCAAAAATTTTGGGTTATAGCTCATAAAATCATAAACTTTTTATCTCCATGAATTTATTTGCCAATGGGTCAAAACAACTAAAACGGCCAAAAATTTTGGGTTATAGCTCACGAATTTGTGAATTTTGCCTCCGTGAATGTATTTGCCAATGGGTAACTAAAATAGCCTATAATTATTGGTTATAGCTCACGAACATGTGAATTTTGATCACCATAAATTTATTTGAGAATGGGTCAAAAGGACAAAAATGATAAAAATTTTGGGTTATAGCTCAAGAAATCATGAATTTTAGTCTTCACGAAATTATTTGCCAATGGCTCGAGACAAATAAAATGGCCAAAAATCATTGGTTATAGCTTTTGAGATCATGAATGTTGTCCTCTCCCAAACTATTTGTCGATGGGTTGAAATGACTAAAAATGGCCAAAAATCATGGGTTATAGCTCATGAAATCGTGAATTTTGGCCATCATGAATTATTTGCCAACGGGTTGAAATGACTAAAAATGGCTAAAAATTATGGGTTACAGCTCATGAAATCGTGAATTTTAGACACCGCTAAATTTTTTACCACTAGTTTGAAACGACTGCAAATGGCCAAAAATCATGGGTTATAACTCATAAAATCTTTAATTTTATCCTCCGCAAAATTACTTGTCAGCAAGTCATATGACTAAATATAGCCAAACATCATGGGCTATAGCTCATAAAATCTTTAATTTTGGCCTTTGCGAAATAATTTGATAGCGGGTCAAAACAACTAAAACGGCCAAAAATTTTGGGTTATAGCTCATAAAATCATAAACTTTTTATCTCCATGAATTTATTTGCCAATAGGTCGAAATGACTAAAAATGGCCCAAAATTGTGAGTTATAGCCCATGAAATTGTGAATTTTAGCCTCTGTGAATGTATTTGCCAATGGGTAACTAAAAATAGCCTATAATTATTGGTTATAGCTCACGAACATGTGAATTTTGATCACCATAAATTTATTTGAGAATGGGTCAAAAGGACAAAAAATGATAAAAAATCTTGGGTTATAGCATAAAAAATCCTGAATTTTAGTCAGCGCGAAATCATTTGCCAATGGCTCGAGACAAATAAAATGGCCAAAAATCATTGGTTATAGCTTTTGAGATCATGAATGTTGTCCTCTCCCAAACTATTTGTCGATGGGTTGAAATGACTAAAAATAGCCAAAAGTCGAGGGTTATAGCTCATGAAATAATGAATTTTTACTTCCACGAAATTATTTGCCAATGGGTCAAAACAACTAATAGTGGCCAAAATCCATGGATTATATAGCTCATGAAATCATGAATTTTAGGTACAATGAAATTATATACCAAAGGGTCGAGTGGACTTAAAAATGCATAAATATTGTGGGTTGTAACTCATGAAATTGTGAATTTTATCCTACGTGAAATTATTTGCCAAATCTCAAAATAACTAAAAATGGCTAAAAATCATGGGTGATATCGTGAATTTTACCCTCTGTAAAATTATTTACTAATGGCTCAAAACTAATAAAAATGGCAAAAAATTGTATGTTAGCTCATGAAATTATGAATTTTGCCAACCATGAAATTATTTTCTAATGGGTCAAAATGACTAAAAATGGCTAAAAAATCATATTTTACAGCTCATGAAATCATGAATTTTGGGCTTACTAAATTATTTGCAAATAGGTCAAAATGACTAAAATAAAAAATCATGGGTTAAAGCTGATGAAATAGTGAATTTTAGCATCCGTTAAATTATTTACAAACGGGTCAAAAAGGCTAAAAATGGTAAAACAATTATAGGTTATAGCTCATGAAATTGTGAATTTTGCCCACCATGAACTTATTTTCCAATGGGTCAAAATAACAAAAAATGGCAAAAAAATTATGGGTTATAGATCACGATATCGAGAATTTTGTCCAGGCGAAATTATTTCCCAATATGGTTGAAACAGCTAAAATTAAAAAAATATGGGTGATAGCTAATGAAATTGTGAATTTTGGCCTCCATATAATTATTTGCCAATGGGTCAAAAGGATTAAAAATGAGTAAAAATCATGGGTTATAGCTCATAAAATTATGAATTATGGCCTTTGTGAAATTATTTACCAATGGGTTGAAACGACTAAAACTGGCTAAAAATCTTGGATTATAGGTCACGAAATTGTGAATTTTGGCCTCTGCGAAATTATTTTCCAACATGTCAAAATGACTATAAATGGCAAAAATCATGGGTTATAGCTAATGAGATCTTTAACTTTAGCCTCCACAAAATTACTTCTCAACAAGTCATAAGACTAAAAATGGCTAAAAATAGCCAAAAACCTTGGGTTGTAGCTCGTGAAATCATGAATTTTGGCCTCCATAAAATTATTTATCAACGGGTGGAAACGGGTAAAAATGGCCAAAAATTATGGGTTATATAGCTTATGAAATCGTAAATTTTCACCTCTGCAAAATTATTTGCCAATGGTTCAAAATGACTAAAAATGGCTAAAAATTGTGGGTTATAGTTGCAATATAACTCATAGAATTGTGAATTTTTGTCACTGCAAAATTATTTGACAACAGGTCGAAATGACTAAAACTAGAAAAAAATTATGGGATATGGCTCATGAAATCATGAACTTTGGCCTTTGTGAAATATTTTGCCAATTGGTCAAAATAACTAAAATAGCAAAAAGTCACTCACAAATTCATGAATTTTGGTCATCGCCATATTATTTGTTAGCTGGCGAAATGACAAAATCACCAAAAATTATGGGTTATAGCTCATGATAGGTTGAAATTTTTCCTCCACAAAATTATTTGCCACCTGGTCAAAACAACTAAATATAGCGAAAAATCATTGGTTATAGCACGTGAAATCGTAAATTTTTATTTACCAAAGGGTGAAAATGACTAAAAATGGCCAAAAATCGTGGATTATAGCTCATCAAATCGTGAATTTTCACCTTCACAAAATCATTTGCCCATGGTTCGAAACGACTAAAAATGACTAAAAATCATGGGTTATAGCTAAGGCTATAGCTCATAAAATCATGAATTTTGGTCACCGCGGAATTTTTTGATAACGGATCGAAATGACTATAAATGGCCAAAAAAAGTGGGACATAGCTCATGAAGTTGTGAACTTTGGTCTCCATGAAATTATTTACTAATGGGTTGAAACATTTAAAAATAGTCGAAAATTATTGGTTATAGCTCATGAATTTGTGAATTTTGGTCACCACAAAATTATTTCCCAAACGGGTGAAATCACTAAAATTGGCTAAAAATCATAAATAATAGCTCATGAAATCATGAGATTTCACACCTGCAAAATTATTTGCAAGTGGATCGAAATGAGTAAAAATGACCAAATTTATGGATTGTAGCTAATAAAATCATGAATTTTGGCTTCCACAAAATTATATGCCAATGGGTCAAAACAACTTAAAATGGATAAAAGTTAAGGTTATCGATCACGAAATCATGAATTTTGGCTTCCGTGAAATTACTTTTCAACTATCAAAATAACTAAAAATGGCCAAAAATTATGGTTTATAACTCATAAAATTGTGAATTTTGGCATTCGCAAAATTATTTGCCAATGGGTCGAAAAAACTAAAAGTAGCCAAAAATCATTGGTTATAGCTCACAAAACTGTGAATTTTAGCACGATGAAATTATTTGACAAAGGGTTGAATTGATTAAAACTGGGCTAAAATTGTAAGTTATAGCTCATGATATCATGAAATTTGTCCTCTACAAAATAATTTGCCAATGGTTCGAAATGACTAAATATGGCCAAAAGTTGAGGGTTATAACTCTATGAAATCATGAATTTTAGCCTCGATTAAATTATTTTCTAATGGGTCGAAACGACTAAAGTTGACTAGAAATCATGGGCTACAACTCATGAAATCGTTATTTTTTGCCTCTGCAATGTTATTTGCTAATGAGTCCAAACGACTAAGTATGTCAAAATATTATTGGTCATAGCTCAGGAAATCTTGAATTTTGGACTTCGCAAAAATAGTGTAGAAAAAACTAAAAATGGCCACAAATCATGGGTTATAGCTCATAATATCTTGAGTTTTGGACCCCATTAAATTATTTGCTATTTGTTGAAAAGGACTAAAAATGGCCAAAAGTTGAGGGTAATAACTAATAAAATAGTGAATTTTGGCCTCTATGAAATTGTTTGCCCATGGTTTGAAATAAATAAAAATAGCCAGAAATCATGGGTTATAGCTCATAGAACATTGAACTTTGTCCCCACAAAATTATTTGCTAATAGGTCGGAATGCGTAAAAATGGTCAAAAATCATTAGTTATAGCTCATGATTTCGTGAATTTTGGCATCTGTGAAATTATTTGTCAATGGCTCGAACGACTAAAAACGGTAAAAAATCGTCGGTTATAGATCATAAAATCTCAATTTTTGCTGCTTGGAAATTATTTGCCAATGGCTCGAACGACTAAAAACGGTCAAAAATCGTCGGTTACAGATCATAAAATCTCAATTTTTACTGCTTGGAAATTATTTGCCAATGGGTCAGAATAACTAAAATAGCTAGAAATCATGAGTTATAGCTCATGAAATCGTAAATTTTAGCCTTTGCAATTTACTTGCCAATGGGTAGAAATGAAAAACAATAGTAAAAGCTCATGAAAACGTGAATTTTGGCCTTCATGAAATTATTTGGTAATGGCTTGAGATGATAAAAAATGGATAAAAATCATGGTTATAGCTCATTAAATAATGAATTTTTGCCTCCATGAAATAATCAAAAGAGTTATAGCCCATGAAATCGTGAAATTTGGCCCACAACAAATATTTTCTAATAGGTCAGATCGACTAAAAATTACTAAAAACTGTGGGTTATAGCTCATGAAAACATGAAGTTTTGCCTCTATCAAATTAATTGCCAATGGGTAGAAATGATTAAAAGTACCCAAAAACTATTGGTAAAAACTCATGAAAATGTGAATTTTGGCTTGCATAAAATAATTTGCTAGTGGCTTGAAATGACAAAATATGACAAAAAATCTTAGGTTATAGCTCAAGAAATCGTCAATTTTGGCCTTGCGAACTTATTTTCCAATCGGTCGGAACAACTGAAAATAATAAAAAATCATGGGTTATAGCACATGAAATCGTGAATTTCAATCTATGCAAAATTTTTTATCAATGGCTCAGAATGACTAAAATTGGTCAATTATCAAGAGTTAAAGCTCCTGAAATTGTGGAATTTGGCCTCTGTGGAATTATTTGTCAATGGCTCAGAACTAATAAACATTGCTAAAAAACGTGTGTTATAGCTCATGAAATTATAAATTTTAGCCTCTGTAATTTTTTGGCAAATGGGTACAAATGACTAAAAATTACCAATAATCATGGGTTATAGCTCTTGAAAATGCGAATTTTGGTGTTCGCGAACTTATTTGCCAATGGCATGAAACAACTAAAAATTACTATAAGTCATAAGTTATAGCTCATGGAATCGTGAATTTTGCCCACCACGAAATTGTTTGTCAATGGCTCGAAACTATTAAAAATAGCTAGAAATCATGGGTTGTAACTCATGAAATATTGAATTTCAGCCTCCACGAAATTATTTGGCAATGGGTCTGAACGCGTAAAAATAGTCAGAAATCATGGGTTATAGCTCATGACATCATGATTTTGCTTCATTGAAGTTACTGGCCAAAGGCTCGGAACGACTTAAAATAGCTAAAAATTGTAGGTTATAGCTTATGAAATCATTAATTTTAACTCTACAAAATTAATTGCCAATGAGTCAGAATGACTAAAAATGGCAAAACATTATTGGTCATGGCTCATGAAATTATGAATTTTGGACTCCACAAAATTATTTTCCAACGAGTAGAAATAACTAAAAATAGCCACAATCATGAGTTATAGCTCATAATATCCTAAATTTGGACTCCATAAAAATATTTTGTAATGGTTAAAAATGAGTAAAAATTGTAGGTAAATAGCTCATGAAATCGTGAAATTTTCTCCCTGCAAAACTATTTGCCCATGACTGGGAATGACAAGCAAGAAATCATGGGTTATAGCTTGTAAAATGTTGAATTTTGGTCTCATTAAATTATTTACTAATGGGCCGTAACGCCTAATAATGGTAAAAAATCATGAGTTATAACTCATGATATCATGAATTTTGGCTTCTGCCAAATTATTTGTCAATGGCTCGAAGCGACTAAAAATAATAAAAAATTATGGGTTATAGATCTTGAAATCTAGAATTTTACCCTCTTTGAAATTACTTGGCAATGGCTCGCAATGACTAAAATGGGTGGAAATCGTGTGTTACAGCTCATGGAATCGTTAATTTTAGCCTTTGTAATTTGTTTGCCAAAGAAATGACTAAAAATTGCCAGAACTCATTGGTTTTGCTCACGAAATAATAAATTTTGGCATTAGTGAAATTATTTGCCAATGGGTCGAAACACCTAAAAATGGTAAAAAAATCATGAGTTATAGCTCATAAAATTGTGAATTTTGGCCTCAATGAAATTATTGGCCAATGGCTCGGAAGGACGAAACATAGCCAAAAATCATTGGTCATAGCTCATAAAATCTTAAAATTTGGACTCCATGAAATTATTTGTCAATGGCTCGAATGACTAAAATGATCAAAAATCATGGGTTATAGCTCATGAAATTGTGAATTTTGGCCTTCATGAAATTATTTGTCAATGGCTCGAATGACTAAAAATGATCAAAAATCATGGGTTCTAGCTCATAAAATTTTGACTTTTGGCCTTCATGAAATTATTTGCCAATGGGTCAAAACACCTAAAAATGGTAAAAAATCATGAGTTATAACTCATGATATCATGAATTTTGGCCTTCATGAAATTATTTGTCAATGGCTCGGAACGACTAAAAATGGTTAAAATTGGTGGATTATGGATCATGAAATCTTAAAATTTTACCTCTTTGAATTTATTTGCTAATGGCTCAGAATGACTACAATGGTCAGAAATTGTGTGTTATAGCCCATGAAATAAAAATTTTAGCCTTTGCAATTTATTTGCTAGTGGGTAGAAATGACTAGAAATAACAAAATACATAGGTTGTAGCCCATGAAAACGTGAATTTTGGCATGAAATTATTTAAAATGGCTAGAAATAATAAAAAGGCCAAAATCATGGGTTATAGTTCATTAAATTTGAATTTTGGCCTCCATGATATTATTTGACAATGGCTCGAATGACTAAAATGATCAAAAGGGTTATAGCCCATGAAATCGTGTACTATGGCCCATGTCAAATATTTACCAAAGGGTTAGATCGACCAAAAATTAATTGCTAGTGGGGAGGAACGACCAAAATTGCTAAAATTATTGGTTATAGCTCATAAAATGAGAATTTTGGCCTGCATAAAATTATGTGCCAATGGCTTTAAACGACAAAATATGATAAAACATCATGGGTTATAGCTCATGAAATCGTGAATTTTGCCCACCACGAAATTGTTTGTCAATGGCTCGAATGACTAAAAATTACCAATAATCATGGGTTATAGCTCATAAAATCATGAATTTTGGCCTTCATGAAATTATTTGTCAATGGCTCGAACTAATAAACATTGCTAAAAACGTGTGTTATAGCTCATGAAATTATAAATTTTAGCCTCTGTAATTTTTGGCAATGGGTACAAATGACTAAAAATTACCAATAATCATGGGTTATAGCTCTTGAAAATGCTAATTTTGGTGTTCGCGAACTTATTTGCCAATGGCATGAAACAACTAAAAATTACTATAAGTCATAAGTTATAGCTCATGGAATCGTGAATTTTGCCCACCACGAAATTGTTTGTCAATGGCTCAAACTATTAAAAATAGCTAGAAATCATGAGTTATAACTCATGATACCATGAAATGTAGCTTCTGCGAAATTATTTGTCAATGGCTCGGAACGACTAAAAATGGTTAAAATTGGTGGATTATGGATCATGAAATCTTAAAATTTTACCTCTTTGAATTTATTTGCTAATGGCTCAGAATGACTACAATGGTCAGAAATTGTGTGTTATAGCCCATGAAATAAAAAATTTTAGCCTTTGCAATTTATTTGCTAGTGGGTAGAAATGACTAGAAATAACAAAAATACATAGGTTGTAGCCCATGAAAACGTGAATTTTGGCATGAAATTATTTAAAAATGGCTAGAAATAATAAAAAAGGCCAAAATCATGGGTTATAGTTCATTAAATTTGAATTTTGGCCTCCATGATATTATTTGACAATGGCTCGAAATGACTGAAAATGATCAAAAGGGTTATAGCCCATGAAATCGTGTACTATGGCCCATGTCAAATATTTACCAAAGGGTTAGATCGACCAAAAATTAATTGCTAGTGGGGAGGAACGACCAAAAATTGCTAAAAATTATTGGTTATAGCTCATAAAAATGAGAATTTTGGCCTGCATAAAATTATGTGCCAATGGCTTTAAACGACAAAATATGATAAAACATCATGGGTTATAGCTCATCAAATCATGAATTTTGCCCTCTTCAAAATTGTTCGTCAATGGCTCGAAATGACTACAAATTGCCAGAAGTCATGGGTTTTAGCTCATGAAATCGCGAATATTGGCCTCCATATAATTATTTGGCAATGGGTCTGAATGCATAAAAATGGTAAAAATATTATGGGTTATAGCTCATGAAATCGTGATTTTTGACCTCCATAAAATAACTGACCAATGGCTTGAAACGACTAAAAAACGCAAAAAATAAATCTTGAATTATAGCTCATGAAATCATGAATTTTAGCCTCCATCAAATTATTTTTCAATGGGTCAAAATGGCTAAAGATGATAAAAAATCATGGGCTATAGCTTATAAAATCGTAAATTTTAGCCTCTTTAAAATTATTTGCCAATGTGTCGAAACTACTAAAAATGGCAAAATATTGTTGGTTGCTCATGAAATTGTGAATTTTATGATCCGTAAAATTATTTTCTAAAGGTTATAAATGACTAAAAATTTCTAAAAAATTGTGAGTTATAGCTCATGAAATCGTAAATTTTGTAATCCATAAAATTATTTGCCCATGACTCGGGATGACTAAAAATGGTAACAAATCTTGTGTTATGGCTCACAAAATCTTGAATTTTAGCCCCATTAAATTATTTGCTAATGGGTCTTGCTAATGAGTTAGAACATCTAATAATGGTCAAAAATCATGGGTTGTAGCTCATGATATCGTGAATTTTGATTTCTGCAAAATTATTTGTCAATGGCTTAGAACAACTAAAGGTGATTAAAAACTAGGGTTGTAGCTCATAAAATCTTGAATTTTGGCATCTTTGAAATTATTTGTCAATGGCTCAGAATGACTAAAATGGCCAGAAATTGTGTGTTATAGCTCATAAAATCATAAAAAATGGGAAGGAACGACTAAAAATAGCTAGAACTTATGGGTTTTACCTCATGAAATATTGAATTTCGGCCTCTGTAAAATTATTTGGCAATGGGTTGGTACGACTAAAAATGATAAAAAATCATGAGTTATAGCTCATGAAATCGTAAATTTTGGTCTCAACGAAATTATTGGATAATAGCTCGAAACAACTAAAATTGGCCAAAAATTGTGGGTTATAGCTCATGAAATTATGAATTTTTATCTCCGCAAAATTATTTGCCAATGGCTCGGTGCTAGTAAAAATGGCAAAAAATTATGGCTTGTAGCTCATGAAATCGTGAATCTTTGACTCCGTGAAATTATTTTCTAGTGGGTGGATACAACTAAAAATGGGCACAAATCATGGGTTATAACTTATGACATCCTAAATTTTGGACTCCAGGAATATATTTGCTAATGGTTAGTAACGACAGAAAATGGCTAAAAAACGTTAGTTATAGCTCGTGAAATCATGAATTTTAGCCCCCATGAAATTGTTTCCCAATTGCTCGAGACGTCAAAAAAGCCATAAATCTTGGGTTATAGCTCATAATATCTTAAAATTTAGAGTCTGTAAAAGTATTTGCTAATGGGTCAAAATGCCTAAAAAGCAACAAAATCATAGGTTCGCTCCTGAAATCATGAATTGTGGTCTCCACAAAATTATTTGTCAATGCTCAGAACAACTAAAAGTGGTTAAAAATTGAGTTTGTTTGACTAGGTCATTCTCAGGATACAACGTTTTCCCCTTTCACTCAGACTCGAAAACTCGAGTTTGTGAGAAATCGAATCGTCTCAACTTTTCGTTGCTTTAGGGATTTGGACCACCTTTTTAGGGGATAGATGTGATTTAACATTTCTGACGTCAACATATTTTGTATGTAGTAGGTTGCTTTGGTTGATGAGATGGCACTTCGTTTGATAAGAAGACGCTTCTATTTTGAAAACAGTCAGCTATTTTGAGGGACTCGAGTCGGCCGCTAGGATTGTGTCATGTATCATCTGCCCATGCATGTAAATATCCTCTTCTCTTCTCTCCTCCAACACTACTTACACATTCTAAAACCCTAGTATTTCTTAGAGCCATCTGTGAGAGCTTCAACCATCTTTCTGAGATCTTTGTCATTTAGAATGTGTCACCTGCCCACGCCTATAAATATCCTCTTCTCTTCTCTCCTTCAACGCTACTTCCACAGTCTAAAACCCTAGTATTTCTTAGAGCTAACTGTGAGAGCTTCATTCATCTTTCTGAGATCTTTGTCGTTCAGAACTCTGATCATCTACGCTGACTTGCTTCCATGTCTTTGAGTGCGCAACTCTCTGTGTCCCGCAAAGAGGACCGTATCTCACTGCTCCGATAGTATAAGTCATCGATGCTCTGGACTGCGCCATCTACCATTATGAGGGAAATCTAGTGGCAATGTATTGACATCATCTTGAGTTCGGTCTCCATCTGCCACTGCATTCTTGTCTACAGTTGGTTTATCGAGCGCTTGGCGTATCGCTCGTACAGTTAAAGCCTAATTTCATGGCTTTTAGGATGCCTTCCTCATTATCTACCATTGAGTGCATGTCAAGTTAACCCTAGAGATCTTGGGTCATTTGTTGTGTTCTAAGTTTGGCAAAGGTGAAGAGCACTTCTGTCTCCAGTTGCTCACAGAGTTTAAAATTCACGATTTTGTGAGCTATAACTGACAATGTTTGGCCATTTTTAGTTTTTTTACCCAATTGCTAATAATTTCATGGAGTTCAAAGTTCATGATTTAATGAGCTATATTTCCTAAAATTTGGCTATTTTTATTCATTTTGACCTAATGGCAAATAATTTCACGGAGTCTGAAATTCACGATTTCTTAAGCTATAACCCATAATTTTTGGTCATTATTAGTCATTCCTACCAAATTGTAAATAATTTTGTCGAGTCTAAAATTCAAGATTTTATGAGTATATACCATTATTTTTGGCCATTTTTAGTTGTTATGACCAACTGACAGATAATTTTGGGAGTCCAAAATTCATTATTTCGTGAGCTATAACCCACGATTTTATACCATTTTTAGTTGTTTCGATCCATTCGTAAATAATATTCACAGAGACCAAAATTCATGATTTCATGAGCTACAACCCATGATGTTTCACCATTTTAGGCATTTCTATCTAATTGCAAAAACTTTCACAGAGTCCAAAAATCATGTTTTCATGAGTTATAGCCCGTGATTTTTTTGTCATTTTTAGATGTTTAGATCCAATGGCAAATAATTTCACGGAGATTAAAATTTACAATTTTATGAGCAATAACCCATAAATTTTGGCCATTTTTAGTCTAAGTGCAAATAATTTTATAGAGTCGATCAATCAGGATTTCATTGGCTGTAACCTATGGTTTTTAGAAATTGTTACTCCTTTCAATCTATTGATAAACATTTTCACGGAGTCTAAACTTCTAAATTTCATGAGCTAAGACCCACAATTTTTTTTCCCATTTTTTCTTTTCGACCCATCAACAAATAGTTTCACAGAGTAAAAAATTGAAGATTTTATGAGTTACATTCCACGATTTTTGTCATTTTAGTCTAACCCATAACCAAATAGTTTTGTAGAATCCAACATTCATGATTTTATGAGTTATAGCCTACAATTTTAGCAACTTTTATTCATCTCGATCGATTGGCAAACAATTTTGGGAGTCCAAGATTTATGATTTTATGAGTTATAGCCCGTGATTTTTTGTCATTTTTAGATGTTTAGATCCAATGGCAAATAATTTTATGGAGCCTAAAATTCACGACTTCATGAGCTATAATCTCCAATTTTTGCCATTTTTACTCATGTCTACCCTTTGTAAATACTTTAGCGGAGTTCAAAGTTCATGACTTTATGAGTTATAGCCCGTGATTTTTTGTCATTTTTAGATGTTTAGATCCAATGGCAAATAATTTCATGGAGTTCAAAGTTCATGATTTAATGAGCTATATTTCCTAAAATTTGGCTATTTTATTCATTTTGACCTAATGGCAAATAATTTCAGATACACAAAAGTTCGTGATTTCATACACTATAACCATTGAACTATAACCCATAATTTTTGACCATTTTCATTTGTAGGCATTTACAAATAATTATATAGAGTCCAAAAATCATGATTTTATTAGCTATAACATTTGCTTTTTGGCCATTTTAGTTGTTTAGACCCAATGACAAATAATTTCATGGAGTTCAAAGTTCATGATTTAATGAGCTATATTTCCTAAAATTTGGCTATTTTATTCATTTTGACCCATTGGCAAATAATTTTATAGAGTCGATCAATCAGATTTCATTGGTCAGAACCTATGGTTTTAGAAATTGTTACTCCTTTCAATCTATTGATAAACATTTTCACGAGTCTAAACTTCTAAATTTCATGAGCTAAGACCCACAATTTTTTTTCCCATTTTTTTCTTTTCGACCCATCAACAAATAGTTTCACAGAGTAAAAAAAATTGAAGATTTTATGAGTTACATTCCACGATTTTTTGTCATTTTTAGTCTAACCCATAACCAAATAGTTTTGTAGAATCCAACATTCATGATTTTATGAGTTATAGCCTACAATTTTTAGCAACTTTTATTCATCTCGATCGATTGGCAAACAATTTTGGGGAGTCCAAGATTTATGATTTTAGGACCTATATAACCCATGATTTTTTCTGTTTTGTTTGTTTCGACCTGTTGGCAAATAATTTTATGGAGCCTAAAATTCACGACTTCATGAGCTATAATCTCCAATTTTTTGCCATTTTTACTCATGTCTACCCTTTGTAAATACTTTAGCGGAGTTCAAAGTTCATGACTTTATGAGTTATAACCCGTGATTTTTTTGCTATTTTTAGTTGTCTAGACTCAATGGCATATAATTTCGTGGTGTTCAAGATTCATGATTTTATGAGCTATAATTTATAATTTTGACCTTTTTTAGTCATTCTGTCTTATTAGCAAATAATTTCGCATACACAAAAGTTCGTGATTTCATACACTATAACCATTGAACTATAACCCATAATTTTTGACCATTTTCATTTGTAGGCATTTACAAATAATTATATAGAGTCCAAAAATCATGATTTTATTAGCTATAACATTTGCTTTTTGGCCATTTTTAGTTGTTTAGACCCAATGACAAATAATTTCGTAATATTCAATATTTACAATTTTATGAGCTATTATCCATAAATTTTGGCTGTTTTGAGTCGTTTCTACCCATTGGCAAATAATTTTATAGAATCTAAAATTTACTATTTCATGAGCTATACCCCACATTTATGGCCATTTTTAGCCATTCTGACACATTGGCAAATAGAGACCAAAATTCACGATTTCATGAGCTATAATCCACAACTTTTAGTTATTTTAGTCATTCTGTCCCATTGAAAAATAATTTCACATAGGCAAAACTTCGAGATTTCATGAACTATAATCCACGATTTTTCGATCATTTTTATTCATTTTGATCCATTAGCCAATAATTTTGTAAAATCTAAAATTCACAATTTCATGAGCTATAATCATTGATTTTTAGCCATAGTTACTCATTTCTACCCAATTGCAAGTAATTTTGCGAAGTGAAATTTTCATAATTTTATGTGATAAAACCCTCACTTTTTGGCCATTTTTAGTTGTTTAGACCCAATGGCAAACATGTACGATTTCATGACCTATTAACTATAAATTTTGCCTATTTTTAGTCATTTCTACTAATTGGCAAGTAAATTCACGGAGACAAAATTTACGATTTCATGAGCTATAACCCATGATTTTTGGTCATTTTAGTCATTATGACCTATTCCCACTTAATTTCGCGAAAGCCAAAATTCACAATTTCATGAGCTATAACTTATTATTTTTGGCTATTTTTAGTCGTTCCGTACCATGGACAAATAATTTTGCATATTCCAAACTTCATGATTACATGAGCCATATTCCATGAATTTTAGTCCTTTAAACCAGTTGACAAACAACTTTAAAGAGGCCAACACTCACGATTTTGTAAGTTATAACCCATGAAATCATAAATTTTAACATTTGCAATTTATTTGCCAATGGGTAGAAACGACAACCAATAGCAAAAAATCATGGGTTATAGTTCATGAAAACGTGAATTTTAGCCTTCATGAAATTATTTGGTAATGGCTTGAAATGATAAAACATGGCTAAATTTCATGGTTATAGCTCATTAAATAATGAATTTTTGCCTCCACAAAATAATCAAAAGAGTTATAGCCCATGAAATCGTAAATTTTGGCCTACACCAAATATTTTCCAATGGGTCAGATCGACTAAAAATTACTAGATACTATGGGTTGCAGCTTATGAAAACATGAATTTTTGCCTTTGTCAAATTAATTGCTAATGGGTGGAAATGACTAAAAGTACCCAAACATTGTTGGTAAAAGCTCATGGAAATGTGAATTTCGGCTTGCATAAAATAATTTGCTAGTGGCTTGAAAAGACAAAATATGACAAAAAATCATAGGTTATAACTCAAGAAATCGTCAATTTTGACCTTGCGAACTTATTTTCAAATGGGTCGGAACTGTAGGCTGTAAAAAAAAATTACTGAAGACAGTCAATATCCGCGAAACACTATCGATGAAGGTTACAAGCTGACGACTTTCACGATAACAAAGGAGAATCAGAAGCTAATGTCTCCAGAGTACAAGGATTACAAGTTGACAATCCTTGTGAAAAGAGATCACAAGTATTGATCTCTTCAAAGCAAAACGCGGGACTTATCCCCGCATTTCAATTCAAAATGCGGAGCACATGGCCCGCGTTTCAATCCAAAACGCGGAGCACATGGCCCGCGTTCAAGCCCCAAACGCGGAGCACATGGCCCGCTTTCAATCCAAAACGCGGAGCACATGGCCCGCTCAAGCTCAAAACGCGGCACACATGGCCCGCGCTCAAGCTCAAAACGCGGCACACATGGCCCGCGCTCAAGCTCAAAACACGACGCCAGGCTTGCTCCGTAACGCGAACTCCGCTTTGACTCGCTCAAAACACGATCTTAACAGTTCCAAAACTGTTTTGCACGATCTGAGGGCCATTAACCCTCATTTAGGAGCGATTATAGGGGTCAGTTACACCCCTTAAAACCCCTATAAATAGCCAAAGGCTCGGCAGATAGGGGGGCTTTTCTCTCTCGATTGGCGCGGCTTTTGGAGGGAAGTTGGGTTGGCTTAGAGGAGGCTTCTTTGGATTGGCTTTCCCTTGGCTTGGCTAGGCATACAAACTCATCCAGAGTTACAAAACTCATCCCTTGAGTTATCAAACTCGTTAGAGTTATAAACTTGCTTTGCGGGTTCCTAAACTTGCTTCTGCGAGTTTGTTTTCAACCTCGTCCCATGAGTCAAGACGGTCGGATCGTCAACGGGATACAAGATTCAAGCTCCCACCGCCACCGTGAAGAACCCAGATTAAATAAAGGGAAAGATCTCCGTTGATCTTTCTCTCTTTTGTAAATCGGGCAACCGATCGAGGAATTTGTAATTTCTTTTTATCTAAGTCAGTTAGAGAGAGAGATTGCATTCGAGAGTTTGTATTCATTATTCTTCAAATAGAATAGATCAATTTTACATTTTCTCAAATTTTCCTCGCAAACACTATCGATGAAGGTTACAAGTCGACGACTTTCACGATAACAAAGGAGAATCGGCTAATGTCTCCAGAGTACAAGGATTACAAGTTGACAATCCTTGTGAAAAGAGATCACAAGTATTGATCTCTTCAAAGCAAAACGCGGACTTATCCCCGCATTTCAATTCAAAATGCGGAGCACATGGCCCGCTTTCAATCCAAAACGCGGAGCACATGGCCCGCGCTCAAGCCCCAAACGCGGAGCACATGGCCCGCTCAAGCTCAAAACGCGGCACACATGGCCCGCTCAAGCTCAAAACGCGGCACACATGGCCCGCTCAAGCTCAAAACGCGGCACACATGGCCCGCTCAAGCTCAAAACGCGGCACACATGGCCCGCGCTCAAGCTCAAAACACGACGCCAGGCTTGCTCCGTAACGCGAACTCCGCGCTTTGACTCGCTCAAAACACGATCTTAACAGTTCCAAAACTGTTTTGCACGATCCGAGGGCCATTAACCCTCATTTAGGAGCGATTATAGGGTCGGCTACACCCCTTAAAACCCTATAAATAGCCAAAGGCTCTGCAGATAGGGCGGCTTTTCTCTCGACATGCTTTTGGAGGGAAGTTGGGTTGGCTTAGAGGAGGCTTCTTTGGATTGGCTTTCCCTTGGCTTGGCTAGGCATACAAACTCATCCAGAGTTACAAAACTCATCCCTTGAGTTATCAAACTCGTTAGAGTTATAAACTTGCTTTGCGGGTTCCTAAACTTGCTTCATGAAGTTTGTTTTCAACCTCGCCCCATGAGTCAAGACGGTCGGATCGCCAACGGGATACAAGATTCAAGCTCCCACCGCCACCGTGAAGAACCCAGATAAATAAAGGGAAAGATCTCCGCTGATCTTTCTCTTTGTAAATCGGGCAACCGATCGAGGAATTTGTAATTTCTTTTTATCTAAGTCAGTTAGAGAGAGAGATTGCATTCGAGAGTTTGTATTCATTATTCTTCAAATAGAATAGATCAATTTTACATTTTCTCAAATTTTCCTCGCGAACAAAAGATGGCGACTCCTGGGACAACTTCTTTCACCGATGAAGAGGTGGTGGCGCAATCCGACGTCAAGCTCATTGGGACGACTGTTGAAACTCTGACCGTAGAGTTCGATCAACCCAAGTTCGAGGAGGCACTCTCCTCCGGATCCCTTAGCCCCAAGGCTATGCGCAAGATCCACAAAGCCTCTAAGGAGGCCAAAGCCCATTCGCTTGTCGTGGCTAACCCGATCGCTGAAGATGGTGATGTCGCCGCAAAAGCCTCAAATCAGCGAAAAGGAGCCGCCGCCAAAGAACACGTACCGAGATGGCCAATCGACCAACCAACGCTAACTTCGCTTATGCAGCCAAAACGCGATCCCGAAGCTTCACGCTTTTACGTAACGCAAGCCTCGCTTATGTGCCCGGAATACGAGCCTCGCGAAAGCCGATCAACGCAACCTCAATGGCGCTATTACCAAAACGCGGGTCCCAACCCCGCTTCAATTGCTCAAACGCCAACCTCGCTCACCAGTTGCACGCGATCCTCGCGTCCCCACTATAAAACGCGGGTCACAACCCCGCGTTCAATTGCTCAAACGCGAACCTCGCGTTCAGCTGGGGGTTGCACGCGATCCTCGCGTCCCCACTATAAAACGCGGGTCACAACCCCGCGTTCAATTTTTCAAACGCGAACCTCGCGTTCGGCAGGGGGTTGCAAGCGACCCTCACGCCCCTATCCTGAGACGCGGGTCTCAACCCCGCGTCCAAGCATTCAAACGCGGACCTAGCGTTCACAATCTAAAACGCGGGTCTGAACCTCGCGTTCAAATGCTCAAACGCGATCTTCGCGTTCCAAGTGCCAAATCATCGGCATATCGACGCCGCCACATGCCAAGCCGCCGATGTTTGACCAATTGACAAATATCATTTGGTCCGCGAGCGGCGGCATTCTCACAGAAGGAGGCTTCAGAGGTCAATACCTTGGAGTCACTTCTAACATGATCGAGTAGGCAGATCGTCAATCTCTAGCTCTAATGAGCCGAGGCAAATCGGTCCCCGACTTGGAAGAGGCTTTGAATGACTCGACGGAGTTAACCTAACACCTCGACAACCAACTTATCAATCCTCTCCAATAGGATGATAAGTCCACAAAGTTGCTCCAATCGCAACGTATCCTTGTCATGTTAACCTAACACCTCGACAATCAACTTATCAATCCTTCCAATAGGATGATAAGCCCACAAAGTTGCTCCAATCGCAACGTATCCTTGTCATGTTAACCTAACACCTCGACAATCAACTTATCGACTCTTCAATAGAGCGATAAGTCCTCAAAGTTGCTCCAATCGCAACGTATCCTTGTCATGTTAACCTAACACCTCGACAATCAACTTATCAATCCTTCCAATAGGATGATAAGTCTACAAAGTTGCTCCAATCGCAACGTATCCTTGTCATGTTAACCTAACACCTCGACAATCAACTTATCGACTCTTCAATAGAGCGATAAGTCCTCAAAGTTGCTCCAATCGCAACGTATCCTTGTCATGTTAACCTAACACCTCGACAATCAACTTATCGACTCTTCAATAGAGCGATAAGTCCTCAAAGTTGCTCCAATCGCAACGTATCCTTGTCATGTTAACCTAACACCTCGACAATCAACTTATCAATCCTTCCAATAGGATGATAAGTCCACAAAGTTGCTCCAATCGCAACGTATCCTTGTCATGTTAACCTAACACCTCGACAATCAACTTATCGACTCTCTTCAATAGGCGATAAGTCCTCAAAGTTGCTCCAATCGCAACGTATCCTTGTCATGTTAACCTAACACCTCGACAACCAACTTATCAATCCTTCCAATAGGATGATAAGTCTACAAAGTTGCTCCAATCGCAACGTATCCTTGTCATGTTAACCTAACACCTCGACAATCAACTTATCAATCCTCTCCAATAGGATGATAAGCCCACAAAGTTGCTCCAATCGCAACGTATCCTTGTCATGTTAACCTAACACCTCGACAATCAACTTATCAATCCTTCCAATAGGATGATAAGTCCACAAAGTTGCTCCAATCGCAACGTATCCTTGTCATGTTAACCTAACACCTCGACAATCAACTTATCGACTCTTCAATAGAGCGATAAGTCCTCAAAGTTGCTCCAATCGCAACGTATCCTTGTCATGTTAACCTAACACCTCGACAATCAACTTATCAATCCTTCCAATAGGATGATAAGTCTACAAAGTTGCTCCAATCGCAACGTATCCTTGTCATGTTAACCTAACACCTCGACAATCAACTTATCAATCCTTCCAATAGGATGATAAGTCCACAAAGTTGCTCCAATCGCAACGTATCCTTGTCATGTTAACCTAACACCTCGACAATCAACTTATCGACTCTCTTCAATAGGCGATAAGTCCTCAAAGTTGCTCCAATCGCAACGTATCCTTGTCATGTTAACCTAACACCTCGACAATCAACTTATCAATCCTTCCAATAGGATGATAAGTCTACAAAGTTGCTCCAATCGCAACGTATCCTTGTCATGTTAACCTAACACCTCGACAATCAACTTATCAATCCTCTCCAATAGGATGATAAGCCCACAAAGTTGCTCCAATCGCAACGTATCCTTGTCATGTTAACCTAACACCTCGACAATCAACTTATCAATCCTTCCAATAGGATGATAAGTCTACAAAGTTGCTCCAATCGCAACGTATCCTTGTCATGTTAACCTAACACCTCGACAATCAACTTATCGACTCTCTTCAATAGGCGATAAGTCCTCAAAGTTGCTCCAATCGCAACGTATCCTTGTCATGTTAACCTAACACCTCGACAATCAACTTATCGACTCTCTTCAATAGGCGATAAGTCCTCAAAGTTGCTCCAATCGCAACGTATCCTTGTCATGTTAACCTAACACCTCGACAATCAACTTATCAATCCTTCCAATAGGATGATAAGTCCACAAAGTTGCTCCAATCGCAACGTATCCTTGTCATGTTAACCTAACACCTCGACAATCAACTTATCAATCCTTCCAATAGGATGATAAGCCCACAAAGTTGCTCCAATCGCAACGTATCCTTGTCATGTTAACCTAACACCTCGACAATCAACTTATCGACTCTCTTCAATAGGCGATAAGTCCTCAAAGTTGCTCCAATCGCAACGTATCCTTGTCATGTTAACCTAACACCTCGACAACCAACTTATCAATCCTTCCAATAGGATGATAAGTCTACAAAGTTGCTCCAATCGCAACGTATCCTTGTCATGTTAACCTAACACCTCGACAACCAACTTATCAATCCTCTCCAATAGGATGATAAGCCCACAAAGTTGCTCCAATCGCAACGTATCCTTGTCATGTTAACCTAACACCTCGACAACCAACTTATCAATCCTCTCCAATAGGATGATAAGTCTACAAAGTTGCTCCAATCGCAACGTATCCTTGTCATGTTAACCTAACACCTCGACAACCAACTTATCAATCCTTCCAATAGGATGATAAGTCCACAAAGTTGCTCCAATCGCAACGTATCCTTGTCATGTTAACCTAACACCTCGACAACCAACTTATCAATCCTCTCCAATAGGATGATAAGTCTACAAAGTTGCTCCAATCGCAACGTATCCTTGTCATGTTAACCTAACACCTCTGACAATCAACTTATCGACTCTCTTCAATAGAGCGATAAGTCCTCAAAGTTGCTCCAATCGCAACGTATCCTTGTCATGTTAACCTAACACCTCGACAATCAACTTATCAATCCTTCCAATAGGATGATAAGTCCACAAAGTTGCTCCA
Source organism: Asparagus setaceus (assembly GCA_012295165.1). Classification (NCBI taxonomy): domain Eukaryota; kingdom Viridiplantae; phylum Streptophyta; class Magnoliopsida; order Asparagales; family Asparagaceae; genus Asparagus; species Asparagus setaceus. The sequence continues at coordinate 87,397,939 of CM022701.1, forward strand.
ATCGCAACGTATCCTTGTCATGTTAACCTAACACCTCGACAATCAACTTATCAATCCTTCCAATAGGATGATAAGTCCACAAAGTTGCTCCAATCGCAAAATCAACTTATCAACTCTCCAATAGGATGATAAGTCCACAAAGTTGCTCCAATGCATAGCGTATCCTTGTCATGTTAACCTAACACCTCGACAACCAACTTATCAATCCTCTCCAATAGGATGATAAGTCTACAAAGTTGCTCAAATCGTAACATGATCGAGTCAGGTTAACAATGCACCTCTGACAACCAACTTATCAATCCTCTCCAATAGGATGATAAGTCTACAAAGTTGCTCCAATGCATAGCGTATCCTTGTCATGTTAACCTAACACCTCGACAATCAACTTATCGACTCTCTTCAATAGGCGATAAGTCCTCAAAGTTGCTCGATCGCAATGTATCCTTGTCATGTTAACCTAACACCTCGACAACCAACTTATCAATCCTCTCCATAGGATGATAAGTCCACAAAGTTGCTCCAATGCATAGCGTATCCTTGTCATGTTAACCTAACACCTCGACAACCAACTTATCAATCCTCTCCATAGGATGATAAGTCCACAAAGTTGCTCCAATGCATAGCGTATCCTTGTCATGTTAACCTAACACCTCTGACAATCAACTTATCGACTCTCTTCAATAGAGCGATAAGTCCTCAAAGTTGCTCCGATCGCAATGTATCCTTGTCATGTTAACCTAACACCTCTGACAATCAACTTATCAATCCTCTCCAATAGGATGATAAGCCCACAAAGTTGCTCGCATCGCAACGCAATCCCCACAAAGTTAAGATTAGCTCGTCTCGTTATTAGCAAGGCGACCTCTTCTGACAATCAACTTATCGACTCTCTTCAATAGAGCGATAAGTCCTCAAAGTTGCTCCGATCGCAATGTATCCTTGTCATGTTAACCTAACACCTCTGACAATCAACTTATCGACTCTTTTCAATAGAGCGATAAATCCTCAAGGTTGTTCTAATAACACCACAATCCACGCCTCACACGTGTGGGGAATTTTATCCCGAATCCTAAGTAGGGGTAAGTCAACGCCTAACACACGTTGCCGGTTTAGTCTTCTACCGATCAAAGAAGACACCAGAATTTAAATCTGGGGAATTTTATCTCGAAACCTAAGCAGAGATAAGCCTGCATCTAATACATGCAGCCGGGTAGTCTATTCCCGTGAGAAAGACGAAGCCTACGTATTCAACATCGTAGCATTAAGCCTAAAAGAGTTTTATTCTTTTAGCACAACGTCACATGCAGAACGGATTTAGATAATCTGCATGCTAGCCCGATTCAAACGGTAATCGGTAAAGGCTCATCAAGTCCGTTGATGGCTGGGGGTTGGCCAATAACCCTAAAGTCAACGCCTAGCACGCGTTGCCGGTTAGTCTCTTGCCCGTAAAAGACGACAAAATCTACGTATTCAACATCGTAGCACAACGTCACATGCGAGGCGAACTCCTCTAACATCAACTTATCGACACTCTTCAATAAGAGCGATAAGTCCTCAAAGTTGTTCAAATCATAACTAAATCACGACAAACAACTTATCAATCCTCATCAATAGGATGACAAGTCCTCAAATTTGCTTAAATCGCAATCAACTTATCAATCCTCCTCAACAGGATGATAGGTCCTCAAAGTTGCTCCGATCGCAACGTATCTTCATCAAGTCAACACTATACCTCTGATGATATAATCAACTTATCAATCCTCTCCAATAGGATGATAAGTCCACAAAGTTGCTCCAATCGCAACGTATCCTTGTCATGTTAACCTAACACCTCTGACAATCAACTTATCGACTCTTTTCAATAGAGCGATAAATCCTCAAGGTTGTTCTAATAACACCACAATCCACGCCTCACACGTGTGGGGAATTTTATCCCGAATCCTAAGTAGGGGTAAGTCAACGCCTAACACACGTTGCCGGTTTAGTCTTCTACCGATCAAAGAAGACACCAGAATTTAAATCTGGGGAATTTTATCTCGAAACCTAAGCAGAGATAAGCCTGCATCTAATACATGCAGCCGGGTAGTCTATTCCCGTGAGAAAGACGAAGCCCACGTATTCAACATCGTAGCATTAAGCCTAAAAGAGTTTTATTCTTTTAGCACAACGTCACATGCAGAACGGATTTAGATAATCTGCATGCTAGCCCGATTCAAACGGTAATCGGTAAAGGCTCATCAAGTCCGTTGATGGCTGGGGGTTGGCCAATAACCCTAAAGTCAACGCCTAGCACGCGTTGCCGGTTAGTCTCTTGCCCGTAAAAGACGACAAAATCTACGTATTCAACATCGTAGCACAACGTCACATGCGAGGCGAACTCCTCTAACATCAACTTATCGACACTCTTCAATAAGAGCGATAAGTCCTCAAAGTTGTTCAAATCATAACTAAATCACGACAAACAACTTATCAATCCTCATCAATAGGATGACAAGTCCTCAAATTTTCTTAAATCGCAATCAACTTATCAATCCTCCTCAACAGGATGATAGGTCCTCAAAGTTGCTCCGATCGCAACGTATCTTCATCAAGTCAACACTATACCTCTGATGATATAATCAACTTATCAATCCTCTCCAGCAGATAAGTTTCTTAAAATTGTTCAAATCACAACTAAACCCCGTCAATCAACTCATCATTCCTTTCTAATAGAATGATAGATCCACAAAGTTGTTCAAATTACAACACAATCCTATCAAAATCTGTACACATCCTCAGCAGAGTTTGATAACCAACTTATCAATCCTCATCAATAGGATGATAAGTCCACAAAGTTACTCACATCGCAACACAATCTTGTCATGTTAACCTCACACCTCTGACAGTCAACTTATCAATCCTCCTCAATAGGATGATAAGTCCCCAAGCCTTGTTTACAACACAAGCCTAAAGCCTTGTTCACACCGCAAGCCCAAAGCCTTGTTCAAACCACAAGCCCAAAGCCTTGTTAACACCACAAGCCCAAAGCCTTGTTCACACCACAAGCCACGTAAGCCTTGTTCACATCACAGGCCTTAAACCTTGTTCAAATCACAGGTTTCATATTTTGTCCCTCGACAAAACCTAAACTTATCGACTCTCATCAATAGAGCGATAGGTCCTCAAAATCTTGTTCAAACCACAAATACGTATCTTCATCAAGTTAACTCCACACCTCTGATAAAATCAACTTATCGACTCTCTTCAATAGAGCGATAAGTCCTCAAAAATCATCATCAAGTTAAAAATTCCACCTCTGATGATAAAACCAATTTATCAACTCTTTACAATAGAGTGATAAGTCCCAAAAAAGCTTGTTCAAACAACAAGTATGAAAGGCATGCCAAGTTAACACTATACTTTTGGCACCTTAAAGAAAAGTCTAAAAGACTTAGTTGGAAATGTGGGGTTCATCCCCGCGTTTTACTCATCAAACGCGAAGGACCACCCCCGCGTTTCAACACAAAACGCGAGGGTCGCGCCCGCGTTTTAAACACAGAACGCGATGGCTAGCTCCGTGTTTCAACCTCAAATCGCGAGGATCAGTCCCATGTAGCAAAGTTCACATGCCAGCCACTCCCGCATTTAAAAACGGAGTTCACCCATGCAAGACGAATGACTAGCGTGGACAAAAGCAGAACGCAACTTTTTTGAAGACAGAATGAGGAGCAATACCTTCTCAAAATCAAACAAAAGAAGATATCCAAAGTATTCCGAAAGCTCGTCCCAGTCAACCGCGAACTTTCAAAAACTTTGGAGGGTTCAGAGGGTCAGAAAAAATTATCAAGACAGTCAATATTCGCGAAACACTATCGATGAAGGTTACAAGCTGACGACTTTCACGATAACAAAGGAGAATCAGAAGCTAATGTCTCCAGAGTACAAGGATTACAAGTTGACAATCCTTGTGAAAAGAGATCACAAGTATTGATCTCTTCAAAGCAAAACGCGGACTTATCCCCGCTTCAATTCAAAATGCGGAGCACATGGCCCGCTTTCAATCCAAAACGCGAGCACATGGCCCGCTGCTCAAGCCCCAAACGCTGAGCACATGGCCCGCTTGAAGCCCCAAACGCGGAGCACATGGCCCGCTCAAGCTCAAAACGCGGCACACATGGCCCGCGCTCAAGCTCAAAACGCGGCACACATGGCCCGCGTTCGAAGCTCAAAACACAGACGCGAGGCTTGCTCCAGAACGCGAACTCCGCGTTTTGACTCGTTCAAACACGATCTTAACAGTTCCAAAACTGTTTTGCACGATCTGAGGGCCATTAACCCTCATTTAGGAGCGATTATAGGGGTCAGTTACACCCCTTAAAACCCCTATAAATAGCCAAAGGCTCGGCAGATAGGGCGGGCTTTTCTCTCTCGATTGGCGCGGCTTTTGGAGGGAAGTTGGGTTGGCTTAGAGGAGGCTTCTTTGGATTGGCTTTCCCTTGGCTTGGCTAGGCATACAAACTCATCCAGAGTTACAAAACTCATCCCTTGAGTTATCAAACTCGTTAGAGTTATAAACTTGCTTTGCGGGTTCCTAAACTTGCTTCTGCGAGTTTGTTTTCAACCTCGTCCCACGAGTCAAGACGGTCGGATCGTCAACGGGATACAAGATTCAAGCTCCCACCGCCACCGTGAAGAACCCAGATTAAATAAAGGGAAAGATCTCCGTTGATCTTTCTCTCTTTTGTAAATCGGGCAACCGATCGAGGAATTTGTAATTTCTTTTTATCTAAGTCAGTTAGAGAGAGAGATTGCATTCGAGAGTTTGTATTCATTATTCTTCAAATAGAATAGATCAATTTTACATTTTCTCAAATTTTCCTCGCGAACAGGAACAACTAAAAATAATAAAAAATTATGGGTTATAACACATGAAATCGTGAATTTCAATCTATGCAAAATTATTTATCAATGGCTCGGAACGACTAAAATTGGTCAAACATAAAGAGTTTAAGCTCCTGAAATTGTGGATTTTGGCCTCTGTGGAATTATTTGCCAATGATTCAGAACTTCTAAAAATTGCCAAAAATCATGTGTTATAGATCATGAAATCATAAATTTTAGCCTCTGCAATTTTTTGGCTAAAGGGTACGGACGACTAAAAATTGCCAAAAATCATGGGTTATAGCTCTTGAAAATGCGAATTTTGGTGTTCGCAAACTTATTTGCCAATGGCTCGAATGACTAAAATGGCTAAAATTTATAGGTTATAGCTCATAAAATCTTGAAATTTGGACTCCATGAAATTATCTCCAATGATTAGAAATGAATAAAATTATCTAAAATCGGGGTTATAGCTAATGAAATTGTGAATTTTAGACTCTACGAGATTATTTCCCAACGGTAGCAACAACTAAAAATAATAAAAATTATGGGTTATAGATCTTGAAATCTAGAATTTTACCCTCTTTGAAATTACTTGGCAATGGATTGGAATGACTAAAATGGCTAAAATTTATAGGTTATAGTTCATGAAATCATTAATTTTAACTCTACAAAATTAATTGCCAATGAGTCAGAATGACTAAAAATGGCAAAACATTATTGGTTATGGTTCATGAAATTGTGAATTTTAGACTCTACGAGATTATTTCCCAACGGTAGCAACAACTAAAATAGCCACAATCATGAGTTATAGCTTATAATATCCTGAATTTTGTACTCCGTCAAATTATTTTGTAATGGTTAAAAATGACTAAAAATGAGTGAAAATTATAGGTTATAGCTCATAAAATCATGAAATTTGCCTCCTGCGAAATTATTTGCCCATGACTGGGAATGACAAGTAAGAACTCATGGGTTATAGCTCGTAAAATGTTGAATTTTACCTCTTTGAATTTATTTGCCAATGGCATGAAACAAATAAAATTACTATAAGTCATAAGTTATAGCTCACGAATCGTGAATTTTGTCCTCCGTGAAATTGTTTGTCAATGGCTCGGCGACTAAAAATAATAAAAATTATGGGTTATAGATCTTGAAATCTAGAATTTTACCCTCTTTGAAATTACTTGGCAATGGATTGGAATGACTAAAATGGGCAAAAATTGTGTGTTATAGCTCATGAAATCTTTAATTTTAGCCTCAATGAAATTATCGGCCAATTGCTTGGAATGACTAAACATAGCCAAAAATCATGGGTTATAGCTCATAAAATCTTGAATTTTACCTCTTTGAATTTATTTGCCAATGGCATGAAACAAATAAAATTACTATAAGTCATAAGTTATAGCTCACGAATCGTGAATTTTGTCCTCCGTGAAATTGTTTGTCAATGGCTCGAACGACTAAAAATTGCCAAAAATCATGGGTTATAGCTCATAAAATTTTGATTTTGGCCCCATTAATTTATTTGCAATTGGGTTGATATGCCCGAAATGATAAAAATCATGGGTTATAGCTCTTGAAAATGCGAATTTTGGTGTTCGCAAACTTATTTGCCAATGGCATGAAACAAATAAAATTACTATAAGTCATAAGTTATAGCTCACGAATCGTGAATTTTGTCCTCCGTGAAATTATTTGTCAATGGCTCGGCGACTAAAAATAATAAAAAATTATGGGTTATAGATCTTGAAATCTAGAATTTTACCCTCTTTGAAATTACTTGGCAATGGATTGGAATGACTAAAATGGGCAAAAATTGTGTGTTATAGCTCATGAAATCTTTAATTTTAGCCTCAATGAAATTATCGGCCAATTGCTTGGAATGACTAAACATAGCCAAAAATCATGGGTTATAGCTCATAAAATCTTGAAATTTGGACTCCATGAAATTATCTGCCAATGATTAGAAATGAATAAAATTATCTAAAATCGGGGGTTATAGCTAATGAAATTGTGAATTTTGACCTTCGCGAAATTGTTAGCCCCTGGCTCGGAATGTCTAAAAATGGACAAAAATCATGGTTTATAGCTCATAAAATTTTGATTTTTGGCCCCATTAATTTATTTGCAATTGGGTTGATATGCCTGGAAATGATAAAAAATCATGGGTTATAGCTCTTGAAAATGCGAATTTTGGTGTTCGCAAACTTATTTGCCAATGGCATGAAACAAATAAAATTACTATAAGTCATAAGTTATAGCTCACGGAATCGTGAATTTTGTCCTCCGTGAAATTGTTTGTCAATGGCTCGGCGACTAAAAATAATAAAAATTATGGGTTATAGATCTTGAAATCTAGAATTTTACCCTCTTTGAAATTACTTGGCAATGGATTCGAATGACTAAAATGGGCAAAAATTGTGTGTTATAGCTCATGAAATCTTTAATTTTAGCCTCAATGAAATTATCGGCCAATTGCTTGGAATGACTAAACATAGCCAAAAATCATGGGTTATAGCTCGTAAAATGTTGAATTTTGGTCCCATTACATTATTTACCAATGGGCCGTAACGCCTAATAATGGTAAAAATCATGAGTTATAACTCATGATATCATGAATTTTGGCTTCTGCCAAATTATTTGTCAATGGCTCGGAGCGACTAAAATGGCTAGGAATTGTGTGTTATAGCTCATGAAATCTTTAATTTTAGCCTCAATGAAATTATCGGCCAATTGCTTGGAATGACTAAAATGGCTAGGAATTGTGTGTTATAACAAATTTTTATTATTTTGATCGGTAGCAAATAATTTTACGTGATACCAAAACTCATGATTTCGTGAGATATAACCCACAATTATTATCCATCTTAATTCATTTTGACACATTGATAAATAATTTCGCGGTAGCCAAATATCACGATTTTACAAGCTATAACCCATGATTCTTGATAATTTTTAGTCATTTTGACTCATTGTCAAATTATTTTGCGGATACGAAAATTAATGATTTCATGAGCTATAATCCATGATGTTTGGAAATTTTTAGTCATATCTACTTGTTAATAGTAATTTTACAGAGGCCAAAATTCAAGATTTCATGAGCTAGAACCATTGAATATTGCCCATTTTTTATCGTTTCGAACTTGTGGTAAATAATTTAGTGGAGTCCAAAATTCAAGATTTTATGAGCTATAATCCTATATCTTTGGCTATATTTAGCTATTTTAACCGTTTTTAAATAAATTTTATCCTTTTTTAGTCATCTTGACTCATTGGTAAATAATTCCGCAAAGGACAAAATTCATGATGTCATGAGCTAAACCCATGATTTCTTTTTCTATTTTTAGTCATTTGGACCCATTGGCAAATAATTTCACGGTTAACAAAATCACAATTTTGTGAGTTATAACCAACGACTTTTGGCTATTTTTAGTTATTTTTGCCTAATAGCAAATAGTTTCACCGATGACAAAATTCGTGATTTATGAGCTATAATCCACGATTTTTCTGCATTTTCAGTATTTAAACCCGTTGTCAAATAATTTTGCGGTGACCAAAATTTAAGATATATGCAGGTATAACCAATGAGTTTTGGCCATTTTAGGTATCTCAAACCATTTGGTAATAATTTCACAGAGGCAAAAATTCGCGATTTTATGAGTTATAACCCTAGATTTTTGACCTTTTTTAGTTGTTTTGACTCATTGTCAAATTATTTCATAGGGGCGAAAAGTAAGGATGAGCTATAATACATGACATGGCCATTTTAAGTCATTTTGTCTTGTTGACAAGTAATTTTGTAGAGTCCAAAGGTCACGATGCTATGAGCTATAACCCATGATTTTTGTCCATTTATAGTCATTTCGATCCATAGGTAAATAATTTTGTATTTGCAAAATTCACGATTTGAGCTATAACCCATGATTTTTGTCCATTTATAGTCATTTCGATCCATAGGTAAATAATTTTGTATTTGCAAAAATTCACGATTTCAAGAGCTATAACCCATGATTTTTGGCCATTTCTAGTCATTTTGATCCATTGGCAAATAATTTTATGAATGCAAAAATTCACGATTTCATGAGCTATAACCCATTATTTTTGTCTATTTTTAGTCGTTTCGACCCATTGGCAAATAATTTTGTGGGAGCCAAAATTCATGATTTCATAAGCTATAACCCACGAGTTTTTGCCATTTTTAGTCATTTCACTCGTTAACAAATAACTTCACAGAGGCCAAAATTTACGATTTCGTGAGTTATAACCCACGATTACTGACCATTTTTAGTCATTTTGACCCATTGGTAAATAATTTTGCATTGTCCAAAATTCACAATTTTATGAGCTATAATCCATGACTTTTGACTATTTTTAGCCTTTTTGACCCGTTGGCAAATAATTTTGCAGAGGCCAAAATTACAATTTCGTTAGCTTTAACTCCTGATTTTTGGTAATTTTTAGTCATTTCGACCCAGTGCAAAATAATTTTGTAGTGACTAAAATTCACAATTTCATTAGCTATAACCAACGATTTTTTATCTATTTTTTGTTGTTTCGACCTAGTGGCAAATAATTTCATGGAGGCCAAAATTCACGATTTCATAATCTATAACCCATGATTTCGTAGTGACTAAAATTCACGATTTCATAGTGACTAATGATTTTTTGGATATTTCTTGTTGTTTTGACCTAGTGGCAAATAATTTTGCATAGTCCAAAATTCACGATTTTATGAGCATAATCCATGATTTTTGGCCTTTTTGGTCATTTTGACCCATTAGCAAATAATTTCGTAGAGGTCAAAATTCACAATTTTATTAGCTATAACCCCCCGATGTTTGGCCATTTTTAGTCATTTTGACCTGTTGCTAAATAATTTCACGGTGACCAAAATTCACAATTTTGTGAGCTATAACCAATGATTTTTGCCTATTTTTAGTTGTTTCGACATAGGGGCAAATAGTTTCATGGAGGCCAAAATTCTCAATTTCATGAGCTACAACCTGTGATCTTTTGCCAATTTTAGTCATTTCATCTCGTTGCCAAATAATTTCGTTGTGACCAAAATTCAAGATTTCATGGGCTATAACCAATGATTTTTTGGCTATTTTTAGTTGTTTTGACCCAGTTGCAAATAATTTCATGGAGGCCCAAATTCACGATTTTATGAGCTCTAACCTATGATTTTTGACCATTTGTAATCATTTTGACTTGTTGTCAAATTACTTCGTGGAGGCAAAAATTAAAGATTTCGTGAGCTATAACCCACAATTTTTTGCTTTTTTTCGTTTTGCCTTTTTTTCATTTCAACCCATTGGCAAATAATATTACGAGACTAAAATTCACGATTTTATGAGTTATAACCCTAGATTTTTGACCTTTTTAGTCTTTGCGACCAATTGGTAAATATGTTTCTAGAGCCCAAAATCCACATTTTTATGAGCCATAATCCATAATATTTTATCATTTTTAGTAGTTTCGACTTGTTGGTAAATAATTTCTCAGGGTCTGAAATTCACGACTTTATGAGTTATAACCCATGACTTTTAACCGTTTTTTGTTATTTTGACGTTGGTAAATAACTTCATGAAGGCCAAAGTTCACGATTTCGTGAGATATATAGCCCATAGTTTTTATGCATTTTAAGTCATTTTGACCAATTAGTAAATTATTTTGTGGTTGCCAAATTTTACAATTTCATGAGCAGGAAACCCATGATTTTTGGCCATTTTAGTCTTTTTGACCCATTGCCAAATAAGTTTGTTGAGAGAAAATTCACGATTTCATGGGTTATAATCCATGATTTTTGGCCATTTTTACTCATTTTGATTCGTTGACAAATAATTTAACGGAGGCTATAATTGACGATTTAATGAGCTATAACACATAAATTTTGGGTGTTTTAGTCATTTCGAACCGTTGGCAAATAATTTTGCATAGTCCAAAATTCACGATTTTATGAGCATAATCCATGATTTTTGGCCTTTTGGTCATTTTGACCCATTAGCAAATAATTTCGTAGAGGTCAAAATTCACAATTTTATTAGCTATAACCCCCCGATGTTTGGCCATTTTTAGTCATTTTGACCTGTTGCTAAATAATTTCACGGTGACCAAAATTCACAATTTTGTGAGCTATAACCAATGATTTTTGCCTATTTTTAGTTGTTTCGACATAGGGCAAATAGTTTCATGGAGGCCAAAATTCTCAATTTCATGAGCTACAACCTGTGATCTTTTGCCAATTTTAGTCATTTCATCTCGTTGCCAAATAATTTCGTTGTGACCAAAATTCAAGATTTCATGGGCTATAACCAATGATTTTTTGGCTATTTTTAGTTGTTTTGACCCAGTTGCAAATAATTTCATGGAGGCCCAAATTCACGATTTTATGAGCTCTAACCTATGATTTTTGACCATTTGTAATCATTTTGACTTGTTGTCAAATTACTTCGTGGAGGCAAAAATTAAAGATTTCGTGAGCTATAACCCACAATTTTTTGCTTTTTTTCGTTTTGCCTTTTTTTCATTTCAACCCATTGGCAAATAATATTACAGAGACTAAAATTCAAGATTTCATTAGCTATAAGCCGCAATTACTGACCTTTTTTAGTCTTTGCGACCAATTGGTAAATATGTTTCTAGAGCCCAAAATCCACATTTTTATGAGCCATAATCCATAATATTTTATCATTTTTAGTAGTTTCGACTTGTTGGTAAATAATTTCTCAGGGTCTGAAATTCACGACTTTATGAGTTATAACCCATGACTTTTAACCGTTTTTTGTTATTTTGACGTTGGTAAATAACTTCATGAAGGCCAAAGTTCACGATTTCGTGAGATATATAGCCCATAGTTTTTATGCATTTTAAGTCATTTTGACCAATTAGTAAATTATTTTGTGGTTGCCAAATTTTACAATTTCATGAGCAGGAAACCCATGATTTTTGGCCATTTTAGTCTTTTGACCCATTGCCAAATAAGTTTGTTGAGAGAAAATTCACGATTTCATGGGTTATAATCCATGATTTTTGGCCATTTTTACTCATTTTGATTCGTTGACAAATAATTTAACGGAGGCTATAATTGACGATTTAATGAGCTATAACACATAAATTTTGGGTGTTTTTAGTCATTTCGAACCGTTGGCAAATAATTTCATGGAGGAAAAATTCATGAGTAATAACCCATGATTTTTCCATTTGCAAATATTTCGATATGTTGACAAATAATTTTGCGGTGACCAAAATTTATGATTTCGTGAGCTATAACCAATGATTTTTTGCCCTTTTTAGTTGTATCCATTGGCAAATAATTTCATGGAGGCCAAAATTCACGATTTTATGAACTATAACCCATGATATTTGATCATTTTTAGTCGTTTCCACCTGTTGATAAATAATATCATGGAGGCCAAAATTCATGATTTCATGAGCTATAACCCAGGATTGTTGGTCATTTTTAATCGTCTCGACCCGATGGTAAATAATTTTGTGGATGCCAAAATTTATTCTATCATGAGTTATAACGCATTATTTTTGGCCATTTTTAGTCATTTTGACCCATTGGCAAATAATTTCATGGTGACCAAAATTCATGATTTCATGAGTTATAACAATTAGTTTTTGGCCATTTTAGTTGCTTCACCCATTAGCAAACAATTCCACAGGGCCAAAATACACTATTTCATGAGCTATAACGACGATTTACGGTCATTTTAGTTGTTTTGACCCATTGGCAAATTATTTTATAGAGGACAAAATTAAAGATTTTATGAGCTAGAACCAATGATGTTTGGCCATTTTTAGTCATATCGACTTGTTGACAAGTAATTTTATGGAGGCCAAGATTTAGCTATAATCCACGATTATTGGCCATTTTAGTCATTTCAAACTAGTGGTAAATAATTTAGCGGAGGTCAAAATTCATGATTTAATGAGCTATAACCCATGATTATTGGCCATTTTAGTCGTTTTGAACTAGTGGTAAATAATTTTGCAGAGTCCAAAATTCATGATTTCTTGAGCTATAACCCACAATTGTTGGAAAAATCTAGTCGTTTCAACCTGTTGGCAATTAATTTTATCGTGTTCAAAATTTAAGATTTTATGAGCTATAACTCATTATTTTTGTCCATTTCTAGTCATTTCGACCCATTGGCAAATAAATTGTGGAGGCCAAAATTCACAATTTTATGAGATATAACCCGTGATTTTTGGTTATTTTTTGTCAGTTCAACCTGTTGGCAAATAATATTGTGGAGGCTAATAACCCACAATGACCGTTTTAGTTATTTTGGCCCATTAGTAAATAATTTTGCAGAGTCCAAAATTCACGATTTTATGAGCTATAATCCATGATTTTTTGCCATTTTTAGACATTTTGACCAATTGGCCAATAATTGCATAGAGGCCAAATTCACAATTTAAAGAGTGATAACCCATGATTTTAGGCCATTTTTATTATTTTGACAGTAGCAAATACAATTACATGAGCTCTAACCCAAAATTGCTATCTATTTTAAGTCGTTTCACCCATTGATAAATAATTTTGCAGAGTCCAAAATTCACGATTTTATGAGCTATAACTCATTATTTTTGTCCATTTCTAGTCATTTCGACCCATTGGCAAATAATATTACAGACTAAAATTCAAGATTTCATTAGCTATAAGCCGCAATTATCGACCTTTTTAGTCTTTGCGACCAATTGGTAAATATGTTTCTAGAGCCCAAAATCCACATTTTATGAGCCATAATCCATAATATTTTATCATTTTAGTCATTTCGAACCGTTGGCAAATAATTTCATGGTGACCAAAATTCACAATTTTGTGAGTTATAACCCATGACTTTTAACCGCTTTTTGTTATTTTGACGTTGGTAAATAACTTCATGAAGGCCAAAGTTCACGATTTCGTGAGATATATAGCCCATAGTTTTTATGCATTTTAAGTCATTTTGACCAATTAGTAAATTATTTTGTGGTTGCCAAATTTTACAATTTCATGAGCAGGAAACCCATGATTTTTGGCCATTTTAGTCTTTTTGACCCATTGCCAAATAAGTTTGTTGAGAGAAAATTCACGATTTCATGGGTTATAATCCATGATTTTTGGCCATTTTTACTCATTTTGATTCGTTGACAAATAATTTAACGGAGGCTATAATTGACGATTTAATGAGCTATAACACATAAATTTTGGGTGTTTTTAGTCATTTCGAACCGTTGGCAAATAATTTCGCGGAGGAAAAAATTCATGAGTAATAACCCATGATTTTTTCCATTTGCAGTCATTTCGATATGTTGACAAATAATTTTGCGGTGACCAAAATTTATGATTTCGTGAGCTATAACCAATGATTTTTTGCCCTTTTTAGTTGTATCCATTGGCAAATAATTTCATGGAGGCCAAAATTCACGATTTTATGAACTATAACCCATGATATTTGATCATTTTTAGTCGTTTCCACCTGTTGATAAATAATATCATGGAGGCCAAAATTCATGATTTCATGAGCTATAACCCAGGATTGTTGGTCATTTTTAATCGTCTCGACCCGATGGTAAATAATTTTGTGGATGCCAAAATTTATTCTATCATGAGTTATAACGCATTATTTTTGGCCATTTTTAGTCATTTTGACCCATTGTCAAATAATTTCTCGGTGACCAAAATTCATGATTTCATGAGTTATAACAATTAGTTTTTGGCCATTTTTAGTTGCTTCGACCCATTAGCAAACAATTCCACAGGGGCCAAAATACACTATTTCATGAGCTATAACGCACGATTTACGGTCATTTTTAGTTGTTTTGACCCATTGGCAAATTATTTTATAGAGGACAAAATTAAAGATTTTATGAGCTAGAACCAATGATGTTTGGCCATTTTTAGTCATATCGACTTGTTGACAAGTAATTTTGCGGAGGCCAAGATTTAGCTATAATCCACGATTATTGGCCATTTTTAGTCATTTCAAACTAGTGGTAAATAATTTAGCGGAGGTCAAAATTCATGATTTAATGAGCTATAACCCATGATTATTGGCCATTTTTAGTCGTTTTGAACTAGTGGTAAATAATGTAGCCGAGTCCAAAATTCATGATTTCTTGAGCTATAACCCACAATTGTTGGAAAAATCTAGTCGTTTCAACCTGTTGGCAATTAATTTTATCGTGTTCAAAATTTAAGATTTTATGAGCTATAACTCATTATTTTTGTCCATTTCTAGTCATTTCGACCCATTGGCAAATAAATTCGTGGAGGCCAAAATTCACAATTTTATGAGATATAACCCGTGATTTTTGGTTATTTTTTGTCAGTTCAACCTGTTGGCAAATAATATTGTGGAGGCTAATAACCCACAATGACCGTTTTAGTTATTTTGGCCCATTAGTAAATAATTTTGCAGAGTCCAAAATTCACGATTTTATGAGCTATAATCCATGATTTTTTGCCATTTTTAGACATTTTGACCAATTGGCCAATAATTGCATAGAGGCCAAATTCACAATTTAAAGAGTGATAACCCATGATTTTAGGCCATTTTTTATTATTTTGACAGGTAGCAAATACAATTACATGAGCTCTAACCCAAAATTGCTATCTATTTTAAGTCGTTTCGACCCATTGATAAATAATTTTGCAGTAGACAAATATCACAATTTGACGAGCTATAGCCCATCATTTTTTATCATTTTAGTCATTTGACCCATTGACAAATAATTTTGTAGAGGCGAAATTTCATGATATCATGAGCTATAACCTATGATTTTTAACTATTTTCAATCTTTTTGATCCATTGACACATAATTTCACAGGGGCCAAATTTCAAATTTTTTTGAGTTATAACCCATGATTTCCCCCCATTTTTAGTCGCTTTGACTCGATAAAAAAATTTGGGAGGACAAAATTCATGATATCATGAGCTATAACCCATGATTTCTAGCCATTTTTAATCATTTTGATCCGATGGTAACTAATTTCGCAGTGACCAATATTCACAATTTTGTGAGTTATAACTAATTATTTTTTACTATTTTTAATTGTTTCGACCCATTGGCAAATAATTTTACGGAGGACAAAATTCATAGTTTCATGAGCAACGCACGAGCCATTTCGACTTGTTGTCAAATAATGTCGTGGTGACCAAAATTCACGATTATTTTGGGCTATAAGCAATGAATTTTGGCTAATTTTGGTTGTTTCGACCCCTTGACAAATAATTTCATGGTGACCAAAATTTATAATTTTATGAGCTATAACCTACGATTGTTGGCCATTTTTAGGGATTTTGACTCGTTGTTAAATTATTTTACGGATGCCAAAATTAATGATTTCATGAGCTATAGTCCATGATGTTTAGCCATTTTTAGTCATATCTACTTGTTGATAGGTAATTTTGCGGAGGCCAAAATTCAAGATTTCATGAGTTAGAGCCGATGAATATTGGCCATTGCCGATGAATATTGGCCATTTTTTGTCATTTCGAACTTGTGGCAAATAATTTAGTGGAGTCCAAAATTCATGATTTTATGAGCTAAAATCCTTGATCTTTGGCTATATTTAGTTATTTAAACTATTCTCAAATAATTATTATCCTTTTAAGTTGTTTAGATCATTGGTAAATAATTCGCGGAGGCCAAAATTCATGATTTTATGAGCTATAACCCATGATTTTTGGCCATTTTAGTAATTTTGACTCCTTAACAAATAACTTCACGGTGGCCAAAATTCACAATTTCATGAGCTATAACCCACAATTATTAGCCATTTTAGTCATTTCGACCCATTGGCAAATAATTTAGTGGAGTCCAAAATTCATGATTTTATGAGCTAAAATCCTTGATCTTTGGCTATATTTAGTTATTTAAACTATTCTCAAATAATTATTATCCTTTTAAGTTGTTTAGATCATTGGTAAATAATTTCATGGTGACCAAAATTTATAATTTTATGAGCTATAACCCATGATTTTTGGCCATTTTTGTCATTTCAACTTGTGGCAAATAATTTCATGGTGACTAAAATTTAAGATTTCTCGAGCTATAACCAATGAGTTTTGGCTATTTTAGTTGTTTTGACACATTTGGTAATAATTTCACAAAGGCAAAATTTCATGGTTTTATGAGCTATAATCGAAGGATTTTGGCCATTTGTAATTATTTTTACCTGCTATAAAATTATTTCGTGAAGGCAAAAATTAAAGATTTCATGGCCTATAAGCCATGATGTTTGGCCAATTTAAGTCATATCAATTTGTTGACAAATAATTTTACGGAGGTCAAAATTCAAGATATGATAACCTCGACCCAAAATTTAGTGGAGTTTAAAATTCACAATTTCATGAGTCAGATACCCACGATTGTTATAAAATTCAATTCGCTTCAACCCATTAGCAATTAATTTCGCCGAAAATAATTCACAATTTCATGGGCTAAAACCCATGATTTTTGGCCATTTCTAGTTGTTTCAACCCATTGGCAAATAATTTTACGGAGGCAAAATTCACAATTTCATGAGCTATAACCCATGATTTTTGGCCATTTTTGTTATTTCGCCCATTGGCAAATAATTTCGTAGAGGTTAAAATTCACGATTTAGGTGACATTACCAAAACTTTTTGGCTAGTTTTTGTCATGTCAACCCGTTGGCAAATAATTTTGCGGAGGCCGAAGTTTAAGATTTCATTAGCTATAACCCACAATTATTAGCCATTTTCAGTCATTTCGACCCATTGGTAAATAATTTTGCGAAGTCCAAAGTTTATGATTTTATGAGCTCTAATCCATAATTTTAGACATTTTTAGTAGCTTCAACCCGTTGGCAAAATAATTTGGCCGAGGCCAAAATTCACTATTTCATTACCTATAACCCATGATTTTTAGCCATTCTTTGTTGTTTTGACCATTGGGAAATAATTTCACGGAGGCCAAAATTCACGATTTCATGAGCTATAACCTATATTTTTTACCTATTTTAAGTGATTTTGACCTATTGGTAAATAATTTCATGGTAGCCAAACTACATAATTTCATGAGTTATAATCCGTGAATTTTGATCATTTTTAGTCATTCCCCATTGACAAATAATTTCGTAGAGGCAAAATTTCATAATTTCTTGAGCAGTAATCCATGATTACTGACCAATTTTAGTTGCTTCGACCCGTTGCCAAATAATTTCATGAAAATCAAAATTCACAATTTTGTGAGCTATAATCGATGATTTTTTACTTTTTTTAGTTGTTTCGACCCAGTGGGAAATAGTTTCATGGAGGCCAATATTGTCGATTTTATGAGCTAAAACCAACGATTTTTTTTTTGCCCTTTTTAGTCATTTTGACCGGTTGTCAATTTATTTCGTGGAGGTAAAAATAAAAGATTTCATGGCCTATAAGCCATGATGTTTGGCCAATTTAAGTCATATCAACTTGTTGACAAGTAATTTTATAGAGGCTAAAATTTAAGATTTTATTACCAATAACCCAAGATTATTTGCCATTTTAGCCATTTTGAACTTGTGGCAAATAATTTAGTAGAGTCCAAAATTCATGATTTTATGAGCTAAAATCCTTGATCTTTGGCTATATTTAGTTATTTAAACTATTCTCAAATAATTATTATCCTTTTAAGTTGTTTAGATCATTGGTAAATAATTCCGCGGAGGCCAAAATTCATGATATTATAAGCTAAACCCATGATGTTTTCCATTTTTCATCATTTCGACCCATTGGCAAATAGTTTTGCAGTTACCTAAATTATAATTTGTGAGTTATAACCAATGATTTTTAGCTATTTTTAGTTATTTTGACCCATTAGCAAATAATTACACAAATAACAAAATTCACAGTTTATGAGCTATAACCCATGATTTTTTAGCATTTTCAGTCATTTCAACCTGTTGTCAAATAATTTTGCGGCGACCAAAATTTAAGATTTCTGGAGCTATAACCAATGAGTTTTGGCTATTTTAGTTGTTTTGACACATTTGGTAATAATTTCACAAAGGCAAAATTTCATGGTTTTATGAGCTATAATCGAAGGATTTTGGCCATTTTTAGTTGTTTTGACCCGTTGTCAAGTTATTTCATAGGGGCCAAAAGTAAGGATTTCACGAGCTATAATATATGATGTTTGCCCATTTTAAGTCATATCAATTTGTTGACAAATAATTTTACGGAGGTCAAAATTCAAGATATGATAACCTCTGACCCAAAATTTAGTGGAGTTTAAAATTCACAATTTCATGAGTCAGATACCCACGATTGTTATAAAATTCAATTCGTTTCAACCCATTAGCAATTAATTTCGCCGAGTAAATAATTCACAATTTCATGGGCTAAAACCCATGATTTTTGGCCATTTCTAGTTGTTTCAACCCATTGGCAAATAATTTTACTGAGGCAAAATTCACAATTTCATGAGCTATAACCCATGATTTTTGGCCATTTTTGTTATTTCGCCCATTGGCAAATAATTTAGAGGTTAAAATTCACGATTTCGTGAGTGTTACCAAAACTTTTGGCTAGTTTTTGTCATGTCAACCCGTTGGCAAATAATTTTATGAGGTCAAGTTTAAGATTTCATTAGCTATAACCCACAATTATTAGCCATTTTCATCATTTCACCCATTGGTAAATAATTTTATAAGTCCAAAGTTTATGATTTTATGAGCTCTAATCCATAATTTTAGACATTTTTAGTAGCTTCAACCCGTTATAAAATAATTTGGCCGAGGCCAAAATTCACTATTTCATTACCTATAACCCATGATTTTTAGCCATTCTTTGTTGTTTTGACCATTGGGAAATAATTTCACTGAGGCCAAAATTCACGATTTCATGAGCTATAACCTATATTTTTACCTATTTTAAGTGATTTTGACCTATTGGTAAATAATTTCATGGTAGCCAAACTACATAATTTCATGAGTTATAATCCGTGAATTTTGATCATTTTTAGTCATTCCCCATTGACAAATAATTTCGTAGAGGCAAAATTTCATAATTTCTTGAGCAAGAATCCATGATTAATGACCAATTTAGTTGCTTCGACCCGTTGCCAAATAATTTCATGAAAATCAAAATTCACAATTTCATGAGCTATAACCCATGATTTTGGCTATTTTAGTTATTTTGACCTTGTGGCAAATAATTTCACCGGAGGCCAAAATTCAGGATTTCATGAGCTATAACCCATGATTTTTGGCCATTTTAGTCATTTCGACCTATTGGCAAATAATTTAGTAGAGTCCAAAATTCACGATTTCATGAGCTATAACCCATAATTATTGACTATTTTAGTCATTTCGACCTATTGGCAAATAATTTAGTAGAGTCCAAAATTCACGATTTCATGAGCTATAACCCATGATTTTTGGCCATTTTAGTCATTTCGACCCATTGGCAAATAATTTAGTGGAGTTTAAAATTCATGATTTCGTGAGCTATAATCAATAATTCTTTGGCTATTTTAGTTATTTTGACCTTGTGGCAAATAATTTTCTAGAGGCAAAATTCACAATTTCATTAGCTATAACCCATGATTTTTGGCCATTTTTAGTAATTTTGACTCCTTAACAAATAACTTCACGGTGGCCAAAATTCACGATTTCATGAGCTATAACCCATAATTATTGACTATTTTAGTCATTTCGACCCATTGGTAAATAATTTCATGAAAATCAAAATTCACAATTTCATTAACTATAACCCTCGATTTTTGGCAATTTTAGTTATTTTGACCCACTACAAAAATAATTTCAAGGTGACTAAAATGCATGATTTCGTGAGCTAAAACAAATGAAATTCTGGTTTATTTTAGTTATTTTGACCTTGTGGCAAATAATTTCACCAAGGCTAAAATTCACGATTTCATGAGCTATAACCCATGATTTTTGGTTATTTTTATTATTTCGACCCATTAGCAAATAATTTTCTAGAGGCAAAATTCACAATTTCATTAGCTATAACCCATGATTTTTGGCCATTTTAGTCATTTTGACCGTTGGCAAATAATTTCATGGAGGCCAAAATTCACAATTTCATGAGCTATAACCCATGATTTTTGGCCATTTTTAGCCATTTTGAACTTGTGGCAAATAATTTTTGATAGCCAAAGTTCACGATTTCATGAGCTATAACCCATGATTTTTGGCCATTTTAGTCATTTTGACCGTTGGCAAATAATTTTACGGAGGCCAAAATTCACGATTTCATGAGCTATAATCCATGATTTTTGGCCATTTCTAGTTGTTTCAACCCATTGGCAAATAATTTCACAGAGGCAAAATTCACAATTTCATGAGCTCTAACCCATGATTTTTGGCCATTTTAAGTCATTTTGACCGGTTGTCAATTTATTTCGTGGAGGTAAAATAAAGATTTCATGAGCTATAATCCATGGTGTTTGGCCAATTTAAGTCATATCAATTTGTTGACAAATAATTTTACGGAGGTCAAAATTCAAGATATGATAACCTCTGACCCAAAATTTAGTGGAGTTTAAAATTCACAATTTCATGAGCTGTATACCCACGATTGTTATAAAATTCAATTCGTTTCAACCCATTAGCAATTAATTTCGTCGAGTAAATAATTCACAATTTCATGGGCTAAAACCCATGATTTTTGGCCATTTCTAGTTGTTTCAACCCATTGGCAAATAATTTTACGGAGGCAAAAATTCACAATTTCATGAGCTATAACCCATGATTTTTGGCCATTTTTTGTTATTTCGGCCCATTGGCAAATAATTTCGTAGAGGTTAAAATTCACGATTTCGTGAGCTGTTACCAAAACTTTTTGGCTAGTTTTTGTCATGTCAACCCGTTGGCAAATAATTTTGCGGAGGCCGAAGTTTAAGATTTCATTAGCTATAACCCACAATTATTAGCCATTTTCAGTCATTTCGACCCATTGGTAAATAATTTTGCGAAGTCCAAAGTTTATGATTTTATGAGCTCTAATCCATAATTTTAGACATTTTTAGTAGCTTCAACCCGTTGGCAAAATAATTTGGCCGAGGCCAAAATTCACTATTTCATTACCTATAACCCATGATTTTTAGCCATTCTTTGTTGTTTTGACCATTGGGA
The DNA here is from genome assembly GCA_012295165.1 of Asparagus setaceus. Taxonomy (NCBI): domain Eukaryota; kingdom Viridiplantae; phylum Streptophyta; class Magnoliopsida; order Asparagales; family Asparagaceae; genus Asparagus; species Asparagus setaceus. The sequence continues at coordinate 87,419,900 of CM022701.1, forward strand.
AATAATTTCACGGAGGCCAAAATTCACGCATTTCATGAGCTATAACCTATATTTTTACCTATTTTAAGTGATTTTGACCTATTGGTAAATAATTTCATGGTAGCCAAACTACATAATTTCATGAGTTATAATCCGTGAATTTTGATCATTTTTAGTCATTCCCCATTGACAAATAATTTCAGAGGCAAAATTCACAATTTCATGAGCTATAATCCATGATTTTTGGCCATTTTAGTCATTTTGACCGTTGGCAAATAATTTCATGAAAATCAAAATTCACAATTTCATGAGTTATAATCCGTGAATTTTGATCATTTTTAGTCATTTCACCCATTGGTAAATAATTTCATGGAGGCCAATATTGTCGATTTTATGAGCTAAAACCAACGATTTTTTTTGCCCTTTTTAGTCATTTTGACCGGTTGTCAATTTATTTCGTGGAGGTAAAAATAAAAGATTTCATGGCCTATAAGCCATGATGTTTGGCCAATTTAAGTCATATCAACTTGTTGACAAGTAATTTTATAGAGGCTAAAATTTAAGATTTTATTACCAATAACCCAAGATTATTTGCCATTTTTAGCCATTTTGAACTTGTGGCAAATAATTTAGTAGAGTCCAAAATTCACGATTTCATGTGCTATATACCCACGATAATTGGAAAATTCTATTCGTTTCAACCCTTTGGCAATTAACTTTGTCGAGTCCAAAATTCACAATTTCATGAGCTAAAACCCATTATTTTTGGACATTTTTATCATTTCACCCATTGGTAAATAATTTTAAGTCCAAAGTTTATGATTTTATGAGCTCTAATCCATAATTTTAGACATTTTTAGTAGCTTCAACCCGTTGGCAAATAATTTGGCCGAGGCCAAAATTCACTATTTCATTACCTATAACCCATGATTTTTAGCCATTCTTTGTTGTTTTGACCATTGGGAAATAATTTCACGGAGGCCAAAATTCACGATTTCATGAGCTATAACCTATATTTTTACCTATTTTAAGTGATTTTGACCTATTGGTAAATAATTTCATGGTAGCCAAACTACATAATTTCATGAGTTATAATCCGTGAATTTTGATCATTTTTAGTCATTCCCCATTGACAAATAATTTCATGGAGGACAAAATTTATGATTTTATGTGCTATAATCCATAATTTTAGACATTTTTAGTAGCTTCAACCCGTTGGCAAATAATTTCATGAAAATCAAAATTCACAATTTTGTGAGCTATAATCGATGATTTTTACTTTTTTAGTTGTTTCACCAAGTGGCAAATAATTTCATGGAGGCCAATATTGTCGATTTTATGAGCTAAAACCAACGATTTTTTTTGCCCTTTTAGTCATTTTGACCGGTTGTCAATTTATTTCGTGGAGGTAAAATAAAAGATTTCATGGCCTATAAGCCATGATGTTTGGCCAATTTAAGTCATATCAACTTGTTGACAAGTAATTTTATAGAGGCTAAAATTTAAGATTTTATTACCAATAACCCAAGATTATTTGCCATTTTAGCCATTTTGAACTTGTGGCAAATAATTTAGTAGAGTCCAAAATTCACGATTTCATGAGCTATAACCCACTATTAATAGACATTTTTAGTCGTTTCAACCCATTGGCAAATAATTCATAAAGGTGAAAATTTATGAATTTATAAGCTATAGCCCATAATTTTGGCCATTATTATTCATTTCAACCCATTGGCAAATAATTCCAAAGGTGAAAATTTATGAATTTATAAGCTATAGCCCATAATTTTGGCCATTATTATTCATTTCAACCCATTGGCAAATAATTTCATACAGTCAAAATCACGATTTTATGAGCTATAACCCATGATTTTTGGCCATTATTATTCATTTCAACCCATTGGCAAATAATTTTGTAGAGGCCAAAATTCACAATTTTGTGAGCTATAACCCATGATTATCAGCCATTTTTATAATTTTGACCCATTAGCAAATAATTTTACGGAGGCCAAAATTTAAGATTTCAATAGCTATAACCCATAATTATTGACTATTTTTAGTCATTTCGACCTGTTGGTAAAAAAATTTGCGAAGTTCAAAATTTATGATTTTATGTGCTATAATCCATAATTTTGGATTTTCGTAGATTCGACTCGTTGGTAAATAATTTGGCTAAGGCCAAAATTCAGGATTTCATGAGCTATAACCTATGAGTTTTGGCCTTTTTTATTATTTTAACGGTTGGCAAATAAATTCACAGAGGCCAAAATTCACGATTTCGTGAGCCATAACCTACAATATTTACCCATTTTAAGTCATTTCACCCATTGATAAATAATTTCACGGTGGCCAAAATAAATGATTTTATGAGCTATAACCCATGATTTTTGGCCATTTTAGTCATTTCGACCTATTGGCAAATAATTTCACAGAGGCAAAAATTCTCATGAGTGTAATCCACGTTATTGACTATTTTAGTCATTTTGACCCATTGGTAAATAATTTGGCTAAGGCCAAAATTCACGATTTTATGAGCTATAACCCATAATTTTGGCCATTTTAGTCATTTTGACCCATTGGTAAATAATTTGGCTAAGGCCAAAATTCAGGATTTCATGAGCTATAACCTATGAGTTTTGGCCTTTTTTATTATTTTAACGGTTGGCAAATAAATTCACAGAGGCCAAAATTCACGATTTCGTGAGCCATAACCTACAATATTTACCCATTTTAAGTCATTTCGACCCATTGATAAATAATTTCACGGTGGCCAAAATAAATGATTTTATGAGTTATAACCCTTGAATTTTGGCCATTTTTAGTCATTTCGACCTATTGGCAAATAATTTCACAGAGGCAAAAATTCTCATGAGCTGTAATCCACGTTATTGACTATTTTTAATAGTTTTGACCAATTGGCAAATAATTTTACGGTGGGAAAAATTCTCAATTTCATGAGCTATTACCCAGGATTTTTGGTCATTTTTAATCATTTCGACTCATTGGCAAATAATTTCATACAGGTCAAAAATCACGATTTTATGAGCTATAACCCACTATTAATAGACATTTTTAGTCGTTTCAACCCATTGGCAAATAATTTTGCACAGTCCAAAATTTATGATTTCATGAGATATAATCCATGATTTTTGCTATTTTTAGCCGTTTCGAGCCGTTGGCAAATAATTTTGTAGAGACAAAATTTTACTATTTCATGAGCTATATAACCCCTAATATTTTACCATTTAAGTTGTTTTTATTGTTGGCTAATAATTTCAATGAGGCCAAAATTCACAATTTCCTGATCTCCAACAATTTTTATCCATTTTAAGTCATTTTGACCGTTGGCAAATAATTTTTTGATAGCCAAAGTTCACGATTTCATGAGCTGTAACCCACAAAATTTGGCCATTTTTAGTCATTTCAAATTTATAACCCATTGGCAAATAATTCCGCAAAGGTGAAAATTTATGAATTTATAAGCTATAGCCCATAATTTTTGGCCATTATTATTCATTTCAACCCATTGGCAAATACTTTTACGGAGGCCACAATTCACGATTTTATGAGCTATAACCCATAATTTTTTACCATGTTTAATCGTTTCTACCTGTTGGCAAATAATTTCATGGAGGACAAAATTTATGATATCATGAGCGATAACCCATGTTTTTGGCCATTTTTAGTCATTTTGACCCATTATCATTATCAAATAATATATCGCGATGACCTGAATTCATTATTTGGTTAACTTTAACCTACAAACTTTGGCTTTTTTTTAGTACTTTTGACCTGCTAGCAAATAGTTTATGGAGGCCAAATTGTCTATTTCTTGAGCTACAACCCATGATTTTTGGCCATTTTAGCCATTTCGACCTGTTGCCAAATAATTTCGCGGTGACCAAAATTTATGATTTTGTGAGCTATAACTAATGATTTTTGGCTATTTTTAGTTTTTCGACCAAGTGGCAAATAATTTCACGGATGCTAAAATTCATGTTTGCATGAGCTATAACCTGTGTTTTTAATCATTTTTAGTCATTTTGACCCGTTGCCAAATTATTTTGCGTGGGGAAAAATTAAAGATTTTATGAGCTATAACCCGTGATGTTTGGTCAATTTAAGTCATATCTAGTTATTGACAAGTAATATTTATGCAGGCAAACCAACGCTGTGAGGCTTAACAAACAAAGAAAACGATAGAGACTTCCGGCTATAAGATAAGGCGCTGTTAAGCCCTCGTATCTATCTCGAAAATTTAAAGATTTCATGACCTATAATGCACGATTAGTAGCCATATTTAGCCATTTCAAACTTATAGTAAATAATTTAGTAGAGTTAAAAATTCACGATTTCATGAGCTATAACCCATAACTATTGGAAAATTCTAGTCGTTTTAACCCGTTGGCAATTAATTTTATCGAAGTCTAAATTTTACAATTTCATGTGTTGTAACCCATGAATTTTTGCCATTTCTAATCGTTTTGACCCATTAGCAATTAATTTTGTAGAGGCCAAAATTCACAATTTTATGAGCTATAACCCATGATTATCAGCCATTTTTTATAATTTTGACCCATTGGTAAATAATATCACGGAGGCAGAAATTCACGATTTCATTAGCTATAACCCACGATTTTTGGCTATTTTTTATTATTTTAACCTGTTGGTAAATAGTTTTCTGGAGGCCAAAAATTAGGATTTCATTAGCTATAACCCACAATTATTGATCATTTTTAATCGTTTGAATCAATTGGTAAGTAATTTTGCGGAGTCCAAAATTTATTATTTTATGAGCTATAATCCATATTTTTGGACATTTTTTGTGGTTTTGACCTGTTGGCAAATAGTTTTGCCGAGGTCAAAATTTAAGATTTCATGAGCTATAACCCATGATTTTTGGCCATTTTTTATTATTTTGACCATTGGCAAATAAGTTCACGCGGGTCAAAGTTCACAATTTCGTGAGCTATGAACGATGATTATTGGCCATTTTTAGTTGTTTTGAAATAGTGGTAAATAACTTAACATAGTCCAAAATCGACTATTTCTTGCACTATAACCCATGATTATTGGAACTTTTTAGTCATTTCAGCCCATTGGCAATTACTTTCGCCGAGTCTAATGTACACGATTTCATGAGTTGTTACCCATCTTTTTTTCCATTTCTTGTCATTTTGACCCCTTGGAAAATAAATTCGTGCATGCCAAGTTCATGATTTCATGAGCTATAATCCATGATTTGGTGGCCATTTTTATTGTTTGGACCGGTTGCAAATAATTTCACGGAGGCCAAAATTCATGATTTCGTGACCTATAACCCACATTTTACGTCTATTTTAAGTCATTTTGACACAATTATAAATAATTTCATGGTAGTTAAAATTCACGATTTCATAAGCTATAATCTAGGATTTTTAGCAAATTTTAGTCCTTTTGGCCATTAGCACATAATTTTGTAGAGGCAAAATTTCACGATTTTACGAGCTATAACCCCTAATTTTTGACCATTCTTAGCCATTTTGACCCGTTGGCACAAAATCAAGATTTCCTGCTCTATAACCCACTAATTTTGGCCATTTTTAATCCTTTCGACCCCATTGGAAAATAATTTTGTGGTGACTAAAATTCACAATTTGGTGAGTTATAACCAATGATTTTTGCTATTTTTTGTTGTTTCGACCCATTGGCAAATAATTTCACGGAGGCCAAAATTCTCGATTTCATGAGCTACCCATGATTTTTAGATATTTTAGTTACTTTGACTCATTGTCAAATAATTTCATGGTGACCAAATTTCTTAAGTTTTTGAGCTATAAGCAGTGAGATTTGGTTATTTTTAGTTGTTTCGACCCATTGGCAAATAATTTCATGGAGGTCAAACTTGATGATTTCACCATCTATAACCTGTGATTTTTGGCATTTTTAGTCATTTTGACTCATTGTCAAATTATTTTGAGGATGCCAAAATTAAAGATTTCATGAGCTATAAACCACGATGTTTGGCCATTCTTATTCATATGTACTTGTTGATAGGTAATTTTATCGAGGTCAAAATTCAAGATTTCATGAGCTAGAATTGACGAATATTGACTATTTTTGTCATTTCAAACTAGTTGTAAATAATTTAGTAGAGTCTGAAATTCACAATTTTTGAGCTATAACCCTTGATCTTTGGCTATATTTAGTTGTTTTAACCATTGGGAAATAATTTTTATCCTTTTTAAGCCATTTTGACTCATTAGTAAATAATTTTGTGGAGGCAAAGATTCACGATTTTATGAGCAATAACCCATGATTTTCCAGCCATTTTTAATTTTTTCCACTCATTAGCAAATAAATGTGGAGCCAAAATTCATGATATTATCATCTAAACCCATGATTTTCCCCTATTTTTAGTCAATTCGACCCATTGGCAAATAATTTCCCGATAGCCAAATCCACAATTTCGTGGGCTATAACATACAGTTTTTCAGTTGTTTTTAGTTATTTTGACCCATTAGCAAACTATTTTATGAAAGACAAAATGCACGATTTCATGACCTATAACACACAATTTTTTAGCATTTTTAGTCATTTCAACCCATTGCCTAATAATTGTACGGTGGCCAAAATTTCACAGAGGCAAAAATTCATGATTTCATGAGCTATAATCTAAGATTTTTGGGCATTTTTAGTTATTTTGACCCGTTGTCAAATTATTTCATAAGGGCCAAAACTAAGGATTTTTGAGCTATAACACACAACGTTTGGCCATTTTAAGTCATTTTGACTTGTTAACAAGTAATTTGGTAGAGTCCAAAATTCACGATTTCATGAATTATAACCCACGATTATTATAAATTTCTAGTCTTTTCACCCATTAGCCAAGAACTTTGTCGAGTTTGAAATTCACAATTTTTGAGCTATAACCCTTGATCTTTGGCTATATTTAGTTGTTTTAACCATTGGGAAATAATTTTTATCCTTTTTAAGCCATTTTGACTCATTAGTAAATAATTTTGTGGAGGCAAAGATTCACGATTTTATGAGCAATAACCCATGATTTTCCACCATTTTTAATTTTTTCCACTCATTAGCAAATAAATGTGGAGCCAAAATTCATGATATTATCATCTAAACCCATGATTTTCCCCTATTTTTAGTCATTTCACCCATTGGCAAATAATTTCCGATAGCCAAATCCACAATTTCGTGGGCTATAACATACGCTTTTCAGCTTGTTTTAGTTATTTTGACCCATTAGCAAACTATTTTATGAAAGACAAAATGCACGATTTCATGACCTATAACACACAATTTTTTAGCATTTTTAGTCATTTCAACCCATTGCCTAATAATTGTACGGTGGCCAAAATTTCACAGAGGCAAAAATTCATGATTTCATGAGCTATAATCTAAGATTTTTGGGCATTTTTAGTTATTTTGACCCGTTGTCAAATTATTTCATAAGGGCCAAAACTAAGGATTTTTTGAGCTATAACACACAACGTTTGGCCATTTTAAGTCATTTTGACTTGTTAACAAGTAATTTGGTAGAGTCCAAAATTCACGATTTCATGAATTATAACCCACGATTATTATAAATTTCTAGTCTTTTCGACCCATTAGCCAGTAACTTTGTCGAGTTTGAAATTCACAATTTTATGAACTATAACCCATGATTTTTTGCTATTTTTAGTCATTTTGACCCATTGACAAATAATTTCGTGAATGCAAAAAATTTACGATTTCATGAGCTATTTTTGGCCATTTTTAGCCGTTTCTACCCATTGGCAAATAATTTCACAGGGGCCAAAATTCACGATTTCATGAGCTATAAGCCACTATTTTTGGCCATTTTTAGTCGTTTCCACCCATTGACAAATAATTTCATTGAGGCCAAAATTCACGATTTAATCAGCTATGACCACTATTTTTGGGCATTTTTAGTCACTTAGAGTTGTTGTCAAATAATTTCACGGAGGTCAAAATTCATGATTTCATGTACTATAATCCATGATTATTGACCATTTTTAGCCGTTTCGACCCATTGTAAATAACTTTATGTAGTTCAAAATTTATAATTTCATAAGCTATAATCCATGATTTTCTACCATTTTTAGCCATTTCAACCTATTAGCAAATAATTTCGTAGCGGCAAAAATTCACGATTTCATGAGCTATAACCCCCGATTTTTGGTCATTTTTAGTTATTTTGATTATTGACAATTAATTTTATGGAGGGCAAAATTCACAATTTCATGAGGTATAACCCACAAATTTTATCCATTTTAAGTCATTTTGAGCCGTTGATAAATAAATTTGCGATAACCAAAATTCATGATTTCATGAGCTAATAACCCACAAGTTTTGATAATTTTTAGTCGTTTCGACCCATTGGCAAATAATTTCGCGGAGGTGAAAATTTATATATTTATAAGCTATAGACCATGATTTTTGGCCATTCTTAGTCATTTCAACCCGTTAGCAAATACTTTTACGGAAGCCAAAATTTACGATTTCATGAGCTATAACCCATAAATTTTATCATTTTTAGTTGTTTCGACCCCCCTTGGCAAAAAATATTACGGAGGACAAAATTCATGATCTCATAAGCGATAACTCACAATTTTTGGCCATTTTTAGTCATTTAGATCCATTATCAAATAATTTCGTGATGACCTAAATTCATGATTTTGTGAGCTAATAACCAACAAATTTTGGCATTTGTTTTAGTTTTGACCCATTACCAATTAGTTTCATGGAGGCCAAAATTCTCGATTTCATGAGCTAAAACCCACGATTTTTGGCCATTTTTACTCATTTCGTCCCATTGCCAAATAATTTCATAGTGACCAAAATTTATGATTTTGTGGGGGTATAACCAACGATTTTTTTGAATATTGTAGTTGTTTCAAACCTTATGGCTAATAATTTCTTAGAGGCTAAAATTCACGATATGATGAGCTCTAACCACAATTTTGTTGATTTTCATATTCTCAAATTAATATTTTGATGATAACAACATATGTTATATATATATGTGTGTTTTTGTGTGTTTTATAACTTGTTGATGCAGATATTATATCAAATTTGGACAAGTACAAAATGAGTTCAAGGCATAATGAAGTATTGAAGATGAGAAGCAAGATCAAAATAAATGTAATTTTCTCTTCTTTACTTAGAACAAATTGTACAAGCCTTGATCACACACACACACACACTTTTAGAACACACTAACACATGCTTAGTGTGTTGGTTAATTATAGAAATCCCTATATTAACCATTAGAGTTTTAAAGTTTAAAACACTTCATTTATAACTTTTCAGTCAATAGTAGTCGACCAATTCAAACTATAGTCGACTAATTACTTAATTTAATAAATATACAAGTTTACGTAAATTTACAGTTAGTCGACTAATTCCATTAATAGTCTAACTAATGATAACTTAAACAATTTTCCAAACCGTGAGTTTACGATTAGTCGACTAATTCATATATAGTAGTAATTTTCGATTTAAAACATACACCGGACTTTCTGTCATTACAGTTAGTCGACTAATACATATAGTAGTCGACTACTAATGCTTGAACTGCTTATACGTAACTGTAAACACGCATTAGTCGACTAATACATATAGTAGTCGACTATAGAAGTCGGTTTTTCGTTCGAATTTGAATGTTTGAATGTTTTGACTGTTTATATCTGTTTTATAGGTTTTAACTTGTGTCTAATCAAGGGATATAAATAGACAAAAACATCGAAAATGAGATAAAACATTCATATGAATTGATCTTGAATTTTGAGATTAAAAGAGAGTTCAAAAGTTCACAAGTGAAAAACTATTCTTTGATACAATTGCAAGATTCAAAAGAGTTAAACATTATTTTTGCAATTGAAAAGTTCTTAAGCCCTTCGCACATCACCAACACTTCAAGGCTTCTAGGACTTTGTACTTTGCTTCTTCAAAAGGAATTCTCGTGTGAGAATTGTGGATCTCGTGTTTGAGATTGTTGCAATTTGCATGGTCTTGCAAATTGGTCGTTTGTCTTTGATTTTGTAAGGGTATTTCAAAATCATAGTGGAAACTCTCAAGCGGATTTGCTTGGGATTGGATGTACACCGGGAGGTGGAACCAAGATAAATCTCGTGTTTGTGATTGTGAAATTTCTGTGTTTGTGCTATCATATTTGCAATTTATTATCTACTTTGCATAAAATTTTATAAAACACTATTCACCCCCCCTCTAGTGTTTAAGTGTGATCAGATCAACGATCCTACATTTGGTATCAGAGAAAGGTTAAAGATGGCATCAACTTCAGATCACACTTCACAATTCAAAGAAGGCCATTCAACAAATCGTCCTCCAATGTTTGATGGACTGAATTATAATTATTGGAAGTGCAGAATGAAAATCTATCTTCAATCAATTGGATACGAACTTTGGAACATTGTAGAGACAAGATATGAGAAGCCAACTACTCCTTTTGCAGAATGGACTACAACACAAAGGAACAATGCAAATTTGGACTCCAAAGCGATGAATGCATTATTTTGTGCACTTGATCGAAATGAGTTCAACCGAAAGTGTCAACAAATAAATCGCATATGATATTTGGCATACACTTGAGGTAACACATGAAGGTACAAATAAAGTTAAAGAATCTAAAATTTCGTTCTTGTTCACGAGTTTGAATTGTTCCGATGAAAGAAAATGAGACAATTGGAGAAATGTTCACAAGATTCTGAGATATCACTAATACTCTAATTGGACTTGGAAAAACCTATACACAAGTGGAAATGGTCCGAAAAATTCTTCGATCACTTACTCCAAAATGGGAAAAGAAAATTACAGCAATAGAAGAAGCAAATGATTTATCAACACTGCCTGTGGAGAATTTAATTGGAAATTTAATGGCATACGAAGTTCAAATCGAAGATAGAAAGAATGAAGATGAAATGAAAAACAAGAAAGTTCTTGCATTCAACATCACATCGATAAAGAAGATTCAGATAATGAAAATGAAGAGATGAGCATGTTTGCAAGGAAATTTCAAAATTCATAAAACAAGGGCATATGAAGAAAGATTGTCCATTATTGAAGAAAAAGCAAAACTCAATTTCTTCAACAATACTCAAATTAATAAGAAAAGGAAAGCTATGGCAAAGAACTTGGGATGATAGTGATGATTCTTCATCCGATGAAGAAACTGAAGAAAATGAAGTTGCACATATGTGTTTCATGGCACAAGATGAGGTAAATGATAATGAAGAACTTTTAGAAGCTTTTAATGAATTATATGAAACTTTTATTAGATTAAAATTTCTCATAATTTTCTTAAAGGTGAAAATAAAAGATTATTAGATGAAATTTCTGATATAGGTTCTACTAAATCTCTTTCACAAGAAATAATGTTAAAAGAGAAAAATGAATCTTTGCTTAAAGAAAATCATGTTTTGACAAATGAAAATATATATCTAAAATCGAATGCAATGATTTAAAGATTCGCATTAATATTTTGGATAAAGATATTTCTTCAATTAAGTCAAAATATGATGATATATGCTTAAATGTTAGTAAATTTAATAAAGGTAAAGAAGATTTAAAACTTTACTTTCATATCAAAAGAAACTCAAAAGACAAAAGGTTTGGGTTTTCAAAAGATATTCATAAGAAAACTATTTTTGTAAGATCATCTTCAAAAATATATGAACAAAATGTTAATGATAATGTTTTAAATAAAAGAAAATCAAAATACTTATCTGTTTGGGTTCCTAAAGTGTTAAGTTATAATAAGAAAAAGTCTTATATTTCTAATTTTATTAAAGACATTTGTTTATCATCTAATTATATAGGAAAATCAAACTCTTCATGGGTTTGGTTTCCAAAAGACTAATTTTATGGACCCAACATAAAATGGGTACCAAGATTATAAATGTTTATTATTTCAGGTACCAAAGAAAGATAAGTGGATTCTAGATAGTGGTTGTTCAAAATATATGACTGAAACATTCATTTATTATCCTCCGTTCAAAACAAGGATGGCGGTACAGTTACATTTGGAGATAATAATAAAGGAAAGGTAATAGGTATTGGAACAGTTGGTAATGTTACTAAACCTATTATTAATAATGTTTTATTAGTTGATGGTCTTAAGCATAATTTACTTAGTATAAGTCAACTTTGTGATAAAGGTTTTAAAATAGTATTTGAAAAGAATATTGCTTAATTTATGATGTTGATTTGATAACTATATTATTCAAAGGTCATAGGAAAAATAATATATATGTTTTATCTTTAGAAAATGTTTCAAATGAACATTGTCTTATTGCATCATCTAATGATTCTATATTATGGCATAAACGTTTTGGTCATGTAAATTTTAAGCATATCTCTAAAATTTCTAAAAACAATTCGTAAATGGTCTACCTAAGATTTCATATAAAGATAATTTTTGTGATGCATGTCAAAAAGGAAAAATGCATAAATCTTCTTTTAAATCTAAAAATATTATTTCTACAAATAGACCACTAGAATTAATTCATATAGATCTTTTGGTCCTTCAAGAGTAGCTTCACTAAATGGAAGTAAATATGTATTAGTAATTGTTGATGATTATTCAAGGTTTACATGGGTAATGTTTCTTAAACACAAAATGATGCTTTTAATGAATTTTCTATTTTTGTAAGAAAATACAAAATCAAAAATCTCTTTCTATTATTACTATAATGTAGTGATCATGGAGGAGAGTTTGAAAATGAACTTTTGCAAATTTTTGTGACAAAATGGTATTTTTCATACTTTTTCTTTTCCTAGAGCAACTCCACAAAATGGAGTTGTAGAAAGAAAGAATAGAACTTTACAAGAATGTGCTAGAACCATGTTATGTGATAGTAATTTACCTAAATATTTTTTGGTAGGAATGTATCTCTGACATGCTATGTTTTAAATAGAGTTTTATTAAGACCTATTTTAAAGAAAACTCCTTATGAATTATTTTATAATAAAATACCTAAAGTTTCTTATTTTAAAGCTTTTGGTTGTAAATGTTTTATATTAAATACAAAAGATAATTTGGATAAATTTGATTCTAAATCTGATGAAGGTATTTTTGTTGGATATTCGATCATAGTAAAGCTTATAGAATTTATAATAAAAGAACATTAAGTATAGGAGAATCTATGCATGTATCATTTGATGAAAGTTTTTCAAAATCATCTACTATTATAAATGATGATGATGATTTAAATAATAATTCTCATGATACTCCAATGATAGATGTTTCAAAGAATAATGATTTACAAAATGATTTACCAAAGGATTTTGTAGAAGTTAAAAATCATCCACATGATTTAATTATTGGAAATATTTCGATAAAGTTACTACTAGATCTCATTTTAATTTAATTGTTCATGTTGCATTTGTTTCGAAATAGAACCTAAAAATGTAAAAGAAGCTTTACTTGATAATTTTGGATAGATGCTATGCAAGACGAGTTAAATCAATTTATAAGAAATGATGTTTGGGATCTTGTACCTAGACCACAAGATAAATCTATTATAGGAACAAAATGGGTTTTAGAAATAAACTAGATGAATCGGACAAGTTATAAGAAATAAAGCCGATTAGTTGCACAAGGATATAATCAAGAAGAAGGTATTGATTATGATGAAACTTATGCTCCAAGAGCACGTTTAGAATCTATTAGAATATTACTTGCATTTGCATGTTATATGAATTTTAAACTATTTCAAATGGATGTTAAAAGTGCATTTTTAAATGGTTTTATAAAAGAAGAAGTTTTTGTAGAACAACCTCACGGATTTGAACATGAAAAGTTTCCAAATCATGTTTATAAACTTAAAAGGCTTTATATGGTCTTAAACAAGCACCTCGTGCTTGGTATGATAGATTAAAAAATTTTCTTTTAACTTCTGGTTTTGAAATTGGAAAAGTTGATTCTACATTATTTATTAAGAAAATAAATAAAGATATTTTATTAATACAAATTTATGTAGATGACATTATATTTGGTTCTACTAACAATAATCTTTGTCAAGAATTTGCTAAGATTATGCAGGATGAATTTGAAATGAGTCACATGGGTGAACTTAATTTCTTTCTTGGACTTCATATTAAACAATTAAAGGAAGGAATATTCATCAATCAAAGCAAATACGCCAAAGAATTACTTAAACGTTTTGGAATGGACAATACAACAAGTAAAAGTACACCAATGAGCACTACAACATCTCTTGACAAGGATGATAATGGTAAGAATGTTGATCAAAAGCTATATCGAGGTATGATCGGATCACTTCTTTACATTACTGCTAGTAGACCTGATATTATGTTTAGTGTATGCTTATGTGCTAGATTTCAATCTAATCCTAAAGAATCACATCTTAAAGCTGTTAAAAGAATTTTTAGATATCTTAAAGGTACTTTAGATTTTGGTTTATTTTATCCAAAGAATAGTACATTTGATTTATTAACTTTTAGTGATCTTGATTTTCTTTGGATGTAAATCGATAGGAAAAGTACAAGTGGTACTTGTCATTTCTTAGGACATTCACTTGTTTCTTGGTTTAGTAAAAACAAAATTCAAGATCATTATCTACAACTCAAGGTAATATATTGTCGCTAGTTTAGCATGTGCACAAGTCTTATGGATGAAACAAACTTTATCGATTATGGTATTATTTGTCCCACATCATCTATAATGTGTGATAATTCTAGTGCAATTAATTTATCTAAAATCCTATTCAACATTCACGTACAAAACATATTGATATTAGACATCATTTTCTACGTGATCATGTTCTTAAGGGTGATATTACATTAGAATTCATATCTACTAATAATCAAATAGCAGATATTTTAACAAAACCATTAAAAGAAGAAATTTATATTAATTTAAGAAGAGAATTAGGTATATGTTCAATTACAAATCTAAGTTAAATTTAAGATTAAGTACATTTCATATATACTATTAATTAGTCGACTATATTTTTCATTAGTCGACTACATGCACAACTATACATATAATGTAAATATCATATTAGTCGACTATATAGTAAGATTAGTCGACTACTAGGATCAAAGACAGAAAAATAAAATCTGTTTGCATGAAGATTAGTCGACTACAACCTATATTAGTCGACTACTCCCACTCATTCTTACCCATTTCACTCCCGTTCCCACTCTTCCAAAAACCGAAATCTCAACTTAGGGCATCATCAAACTCCATTTCCTCCTTTAAATTCCTCAATTTTTCTTCAATTTTTCAAGTTCCGTGCATCATTAGTCGACTACAACCTATATTAGTCGACTACTAGGGCATTTAGTCGACTAATCTAACCCGACAGCCACTTCTTCGTGTTTTTTGATCAATTCCATTTCTTGGTAAGTCTTCTCCAACCTCTTCTTCAATTCAATTATGTCTAGGTCAAAGCGTTCTCGCTCAGGACCTTCTCAACCAGTAGAAGATTACACAATTTACTTAAAAGATCCTAGTCTTCTGGATTCTTTTAAGGAAATGCAATCTTATGATATACTTCCTGGTCGTTTTATTAAATATGAAGACTTTTCAAGTCATAATTTGAGAGGGTATTTTGCAAATGTTGGATTAGACGAACTCTATTCCTCCGAAAATCGAAAACCCTATTATCCACTACTTATTAAGCTTTTCTATACTAATCTTTCACATAAAAAGCTTGATAATGACAAACGTGTGATAAATAGTTTGGTTAAAGGAAAAGAAATTTCCTTTTCTCCTGAACTTTTAGGACAAATATTAAACATTCCTTCTACCGGAATTAGTCTTGAAGATGTTTCTATGGATGATGAACATATCCTTCAACATCTAATTTACTTACCGGTCAAGGAGGAATTATAAATCATTCTCAAAACTTCGACCATTTCCTCGTTTTATTGCTCGAATCTTAGCCTATAATTTATATCCAAAATCTGAAGTTTTCACTTCATATCTTTAGAATTAGCTAAAGCCCTATATGCAATCATGGCTAATATTCAAGTTAATTGGGCTGAAGTTTATTTCGATAATCTCTTCAAAATTCCTTATAGAGGATTTCTGCCTTTTGGCGCTTTCTTGACTACTATTTTCGAAGCCTTTCGTGTGGATCTTGATTCAAACATCAATCCTTCGATCGCTTGAATTCTTTGATTCCAATACCCTAACTAGGATGAAAATTCCTAACTTTGAACTTCCACAACAACACCAAGAACCTCAAGAAGAACAAAGACAATGAACCTCAACCACAACAAGATGAACCCTCTTCAAGTAATAATCCACCACTGCGTAAACCGAACCATCCTGCTGGATGCACAAGACAACACATTATCGCCTAGGATTCTAAACTTGGAAACCGGTCAAAATTTGATTTTTGATCGAACATCGCAATCATGAACAACCAACGTGACATGATGCGCATGTTAGAAGCCTTCGATACAAGGCTTGACTCCTACTTTCAGGGATATCAACCTCCTCCACCACCAGAGTCTTGATTAAGAATAGTTGTTTTAAGTTTAGATAGTTTGTGTGTTTTAATTCTATAACAAACCTTTGTAATAGTGTGTGGTGTGTTTTATTTACATGTTTTCAGTATGACTATTAATTGACATGTTTAAGTATGTTAGTAAGACTTGCTTGTAATTAACCAGATTATGGCATTGGATGTTATCGAAGTTCTGATTTTCATGGCAAGTCTTTGCTTACCTATTTGGATGGGTGACGTCTTGGACTATGTTCATAATCTGGAGGATCTTTTTGAAGTTTTAGCTCATACTGATGAAATCCTTAATTGCATCTCTTATATGTTTCCTTCTTTTTCATGATAACAAAGGGGGAGTAATATGCAGGGGGAGTAATTTTATATACAGGATGCTAATATGCAGGGGGAGTAATTTTAAAATTTATTTTATATACAGGATGCTAATATGCAGGGGGAGTAATTTTAAAATTTAATTCTATATTGTTATCATCAAAAAGGGGGAGAATGTTGATTTTCATATTCTCAAATTAATATTTTGATGATAACAACATATGTTATATATATATGTGTGTTTTTGTGTGTTTTATAACTTGTTGATGCAGATATTATATCAAATTTGGACAAGTACAAAATGAGTTCAAGGCATAATGAAGTATTGAAGATGAGAAGCAAGATCAAAATAAATGTAATTTTTCTCTTCTTTACTTAGAACAAATTGTACAAGCCTTGATCACACACACACACACACTTTTAGAACACACTAACACATGCTTAGTGTGTTGGTTAATTATAGAAATCCCTATATTAACCATTAGAGTTTTAAAGTTTAAAACACTTCATTTATAACTTTTCAGTCAATAGTAGTCGACCAATTCAAACTATAGTCGACTAATTACTTAATTTAATAAATATACAAGTTTCTCAGAATTTACAGATTAGTCGACTAATTCCATTAATAGTCTAACTAATGATAACTTAAACAATTTTCCGTAAACTGTGAGTTTACTGATTAGTCGACTAATACATATAGTAGTCGACTACTCGATTTAAAACATACACCCGGACTTTCGTCATTACAGATTAGTCGACTAATACATATAGTAGTCGACTACTAATGCTTGAACTGCTTATACAGAACCTGTGTAAACACAGATTAGTCGACTAATCTGATATAGTAGTCGACTATAGAAGTCAGTTTTCTGACGTTTCAGAATTTGAATGTTTGAATGTTTTGACTGCTTATATCTGCTTTTATAGGTTTTAACTTGTGTCTAATCAAGGGATATAAATAGACAAAACATCGAAAATGAGATAAAACATTCATATGAATTGATCTTGAATTTTGAGATTAAAAGAGAGTTCAAAAGTTCACAAGTGAAAAACTATTCTTTGATACAATTGCAAGATTCAAAAGAGTTAAACATTATTTTTGCAATTGAAAAGTTCTTAAGCCATCACGCACATCACCAACACTTCAAGGCTTCTAGGACTTTGTACTTTGCTTCTTCAAAAGGAATTCTCGGTGTGAGAATTGTGGATCTCGAGTTTGAGATTGTTGCAATTTGCATGGTCTTGCAAATTGGTCAGTTTGTCTTTGATTTTGTAAGGGTATTTCAAAATCATAGTGGAAACTCTCAAGCGGGATTTGCTTGGGGACTGGATGTACACCTGGGAGGTGGAACCAGTATAAATCTCTGTGTTTGTGATTGTGAAATTTCTGTGTTTGTGCTATCATATTTGCAATTTATTATCTACTTTGCATAAAATTTTATAAAACACTATTCACCCCCCCTCTAGTGTTTAAGTGTGATCAGATCAACGATCCTACAAATTTTCGCCTCTATAAAATTATTTACCAATGGCTTGGAACGATTAAAATGATAAAAATTCATGGGTTATAGCCCATGAAGTCGTGAATTTTGGCCTACACAAAAAATATTTGCCTCCTTGAAATTATTTTCCAACGGGTCTAAAAGACTATAAATGGCCACAAATCATTCGCTTTAGCTTATGAAGTCACCAATTTTGGCCTCCTTGAAATTATTTGTCAATGGCTCGGGACGACTAAAATGGTCAAAATTTATGGGTTATAGCTCTTGAAATCATGAGTTTTAGCCTTTGTGAAATTATTTGCCAATTGCTTAGAAAATGACTAGAAATTGTGTGTTATAGCTCATGAAATCATTAATTTTGGCCTTCACAATTTATTTGCTAATGGGTAGAAACGACTAAAAATGGCTAAAAATCATGAGTTATAGCTCATGAAAACGTGAATTTTGGCATGCGTGAAATTCTTGCTATTGTCTTGAAATGACTAAAAATAGCTAAAATTATGGGTTATATAGCTCATGAAATCATAAATTTTGACCTCTACGATATTGTTTTCCATTGGCTCAGAACGACTAAAAATAGCTAGAATCGTGAGTTATAGTTCATTAAAATTTAAAATTTGACCTTCATGAAATTATTTATCAATGGGTCAGAGCAGCTAAAATGGTAAAAAATCATGGGTTGTAGCTCATAAAATCGTGAATATTGGCCTCCAAAAAATTATTGGCCAATGGCTCAAAATGATTAAAAATGGCCAAAACTTGTCAGTTATACCTCATGAAATCGTGAATTTCATGGAACGATTAAAAATGGCCAAAACTTATTAGTTATAGTTCATCAAATCGTGAATTTTGGCCTCCATAAAATTATTTTCTAATCGATCAGAATGACGGTCACAAATCATCGGTTATAGCTCATAAAATCACGAATTTTAGCCTCCACTAAATTATTTACAAATGGCTCGGATTGACTAAAAATAGTCAAAATCATGGATTATAGCACATGAAATCATAAATTTGGGACTCTGCGTAATTATTTGCCAATGCTCGGAACGACCAAAAAAAGCTAGTAATCATGGGTTATAGCTCAAGAAATCTTGGTATTTGGCCTCCATGAAGTTATTTGCTAATGTGTTAGAATGCCTAAAAATAGTGAAAAATCAAAGGGTTATAGTTCATGAAATTGTGAATTTTAGCCTCTATAAATTTTTTTAAATCAATGGCTCAAAATGACTAAAAATGGTTCAAAATTATGGGTTACAGATCATGAAATCGGGAATTTTGACCTTCGTAAAATTATTAGCCAATGGCTCAGAATGACAAAAATGGTCGGAAATCATGTGTTATAGCTCATTAAATCATAATTTTTGGCTTTCGCAATTTATTTACCAATGGGTGGAAACGATTAAAAATAGTCAAAAATCATGGGTTATTGCTCATGAAAAGGTGAGTTTTGGCCTCTGAGAAATTATTTGCCAATGCGTGGCCAAAAATTATGGGTTATATCTCATGAAATCATGAATTTTGACCTCTGCAAATTATTTCCCAATACCTCAGAAGTCTAAAAATTATCAAAATAGTTTGATATAGCCCATGAAATCGTGAATTTTTGCCTACGTAAAATTATTTGCCAATGTGTCAGAACAACTAAAAATGACTAAAAATCAAGGGTAACAAATCATGAAAACGTGAATTTTTACTTTCGCGAAACTAATTGCCAATGACTCCAAATGACTAAAAATAGCCAAAAATCATGGGTTATCACTCATGAAATTATAAAGCATAGCCTCCGAAATATTATTTGCCAATGGCTCAAAATGACTAAAATAGCCAAAAATCATGGGTTATAGCTCATAAAATCATGAATTTTGACCTCGCAAATTATTTCCCAATACCTCGAAGTCTAAAATTATCAAAATAGTTTGATATAGCCCATGAAATCGTGAATTTTGCCTCACGTAAAATTATTTGCCAATGTGTCGAACAACTAAAATGGCTAAAAATCATGGGTTATAGCTCTTGAAATCATGAGTTTTAGCCTTTGTGAAACTAATTGCCAATGACTCCAAATGACTAAAAATAGCCAAAAATCATGGGTTATCACTCATGAAATTATAAAGCATAGCCTCCGAAATATTATTTGCCAATGGCTCAAAAACGACTAAAATTGGCAAAAAAATCTAGGGTTATAGCACATAAAATTGTGAATTTTAGCATCTGCGAAATTATTTTCCTAGGTCATATTGACTAAAAATAGCCACAAACCTATAGTTATAGCATATGAAATCGTGAATTTTGGCCTCCATTGTTAATGGCTTGGAACGACTAAAAATGGTCAAATACCGTTGGTTAGAGCTCTTGAAATCGTGAATTTTGGCCTCCATAAAATTATTTGCCAATAGCTCAGAACAACTAAAAATGGCCAAAATTCAAGTTACAGCTTATAAAATCATAAATTTTAGCCTCCACAATTTATTTGATAATGGGTAGAAAGGACTAACAATGGTCAAATCGTGGGTTATAGCTAATGAAAATGTAAATTTTGTCATCTGCGAAATTATTTTCTAGTGCCTTGAAATAACTCAAAATGGCTAAAAAGTATGAGTTTATAGCTTATGAAATCATGAATTTTGGCTTCCACAAAATTATTTGCCGATAACTCAAAATGACTAAAAATAGCCAGAAATCATGGGTTTGAAATAATTAATTCTTGAATTTTGGCCTCCATAAAATTATTTAGCGATGGTTCAAAACACCTAAAAATAATAAAAAATCATGGGTTATAGCTCATGAAATCGTAAATTTTGGCCTCCAAGAAATTATTGGTAAATTGCTCAGAACAACTAAAAATAGCCAAAACTGTGGGTTATAGCTCACGAAAGCTTGTATTTTAGCCTCCATAAAATTATTTTCCAATGGGTCGGAACGACTACAAATTACCACAAATTATAGGTTATAGCTCATAAATCATGAATTTTGGTCTCTGCAAAATTATTTGTCAATGGCTTAGAATGACTAAAAATGGTCTATAATCGAGGGTTATAGCTCATGAAATCGTGAATTTTGGCCTTCATGATATTATTTTGCAATGGGTAGGCATGACTAAAAATGGTCACAAATAATGGGTAATAGCTTATGAAATTATGAGTTTTGGCTTCCGCAAAATTATTGACTAATGGTTCTAAACGACTGAAAAAAAATCGTTGGTTATAGCTCATAAAATCATGAATTCTGGACTCCTTGATATTATTTTCCAATGGGTTGGGGTGACTAAGGATGACCACAAATCATGGGTTACAGCTCATGAAATCATGAAATTCGGCCTCCATGACATTATTTCCCAATGGCTCTAAACAACTAAAATGATAGAAATCAGGGGTTATAGCTCATGAAATTGTGAATTTTGGCCTCTATGAAATTATTTTTAATAGGTTAGAATGACTAAAGATGACCAGAAGTTCCGGATTATAGCTCATGAAATTATAAATTTTGGCCTCCGCAAAAATATTTTTGAATGGTTTGGAACAACAAAAAAGGGCTAAAAATTATTTGGTTATAGCTCATGAAATCGTAAATTTTGGAATCTGCAAAAATATTTGTCAATGGCTCGGAATGACTGAAAATAGCTAGAGATCATTAGTTTTTAGCTCATGAGATCTTAAGTTTTGGCCTCCGTGAAATTTTTTTGCAATGGGTCTAATTGCATAAAAATGATCAAAAATTATGGGTTATAGCTCATGAAATCATGAATTTGGGTCTCTTGGCCAATGGCTCGGAATGACTAAAAATGACAAAAATTATGGGTAATTGCTCATGAAATCGTGAATTTGGACCCCGTAAAATTGTTTGCCAATAGCTTAGAATGACTAAAAATAACTAGAAACTATGGGTTACAGCTCATGAAATCTTGGATTTTAGCCTCTGCAAAATTTTTTGCCAATGAGTCAGAACGATAAAAAGGGCAAAATATTATTGGTGATAGCTCATAAAAATGTGAATTTTGGACTTCGCAAAATTATTTTCCAATGGGTAGAAATAACTAAAAATGGCCAGAAATCATGGGTTATAGCTCATAATATCCTAAATTTTGGACTCCCTAGAATTATTTATCAATGGTTCAAAACGGCTAAAAATGGCTAAAAATCATGGGTTATAGCTTGTGAAACCGTGAATTTTGGCATCCGCGAAATTATTGGTTTACGGCTCGAAATGACTAAAAAAAGTAAGAAATCATGGGTTGTAGCTCATAAAGTCTTAAATTTTTGCACCATTAAATTATTTCTAGTAATTCCTAAAAATGGCAAAAAATCGTGGGTTATAGCTCATGATCTCGTGAAGTTTGGCTTCTACAAAATTATTTATCAATAGATCGGAACAACTAGAAATGGACAAAAATCCTAGGTTATAGATGATGTAATTTGAATTTTGGCCCTTTTGAAATTATTTGCTAATGGCTCGGAATGACTAAAATGGCTAGAAATCATGTGTTGTAGGCTTATAGCTCATGATATCGTAAATTTTGGCCTTTGCAATTTATATGCTAGTGGGTAGAAATGTTTAAAAATAGCAAAAAGTCATGCGTCATAGTTCATGAAACTATGAAATTTTTTCCTCCACGCATTTTTTTACAATGGCTTGAAACGATAAATAATGGTAAAAAAAATTATTGGTTGTAGCTTATAAAATCCTGAATCTTGGCCTCCACGAAATTATTTTTCAATGGGTTAGAATAACTAAAATGATTAAAAAAATTAAGGGTTATTGTCCATAAAATCATGAATTTCAGCCTATGCAAAATTATTTATCAAGGGCAAGGGATGACTAAAGATGGTAAAAAATCATGAGTTATAGCTTCTGAAATTTTGCATCTTGGCCTTTATGAAATTATTTGCCAATGATCCAGCAGTGCTCAAAGTTGCAAGAAATCATGTGTTATAACTAATGACATCATAAATTTTAGTCTCTCAAATTTATTGGCAAATGAGTACAAATGACTATAAATGGCCAAAAATCATGGGTTATATAGCTCTTGAAAAAATGAATTTTAGCATTCACACAATTACTTTCCAATGGCTTTAAACAACTAAAAAATTGCAATAAATCATGGGTTATAGCTCAAGAAATCGTAAATTTTGACCTTCACAAAATTGTTTGTCAGTGGTTCGAAATGACTAAAAGTATCCTGAAATCATGGGTTATAGCTCATGAAATCTTAAAATTTGGCCTCCGTGAAATTATTTGTCAACGAGTCTGAATGCATAAAAATAGTCAAAAACCAAGGATTATAGCTCATGAAATCATGTTTTTTAGCATGCACAAAATTATTGGCCAATAGCTCAGAATGATTAAAAATGGTAAAAAAATCGTGGGTTATAGCTCATGAAATCGTGAATTTTAGTCACCATAAAATTAGTTTCCAATAGGTTGCAATGACTAAAGATGATCATAAATCATGGGCTATAGCTCTTGAAATTATTAATTTTTTCCTCTGCAAAATTATTTGATAATGAGTCGAAATGACTAAATATGGAAAAATATTGCTGGTTTTCGCTAATGAAATCTTGAATTTCGAACTCTGCAAAATTAATTTCCAATGCATAAAAACAACTAAAAATGGCCACAAATTGTGGTTATAGCTCATAATATCTTAAATTTTATGAAATTATTTGTCAATGGTTAAAAATGACTAAAAATAGCTAAAAATAGAGGGTTATAGCTAATGAAATAGTGAATTTTGGCATTTGCAAAATTGTTTGCCCATAGCTCGAAATGACGAAAAATAACCAGAAATAATGGGTTATAGTTTATAAATCTTGAATCTTGTCTCCTTTAAATTATTTTTTAATGGGTTTGAACTCTTGAAAATGGTCAAATATAATAGGTCATGGCTCATGACTTCATGAATTTTGGCTTTTGCAAAATTATTTGTCAATGGCTCAAAACGACTAAAAATGGTTACAAATCATGAATTATAGATCATGAAATCTTGAACTTTTGCTGCTTTGAAAATATTTGCTAGTGGGATTGAATGGCTAAAATGACCAAAAATTGTGTGTTATAGCTCATGAAATCGTAAATTTTAACCTTTGCAATTTATTAGCCAATGTAGAAACGATAAAAAATAGCAAAAAATCGAAGGTTGCAGCTCATGAAAATGTGAATTTAAGCCTTCATGAAATAATTTGCCAATGGCTTGAAATTACAAAAAAATGGCTAAATATCATGGGTTACAGCATATTAAATCATGAATTTTGGTCTCCACGAAATTATTTGCCAGTTGCTAAGATTGACTAAAAATAATCAAAAGGGTTATAGCCCATGAAATAGGGAATTTTGGCCTCCACGAAATTATTTGCCAATGGGTAAAATGACTAAAATGGCCAAAAATCGTGGGTTATAGCTCATGAAATCATGAATTTTGGTCTCCACGAAATTATTTGCCAATGGGTAAAAATGACTAAAAATAGCCAAAAAATATTGGTTATAGCTCATGAAAATGTGAATTTAGGCCTGCGTGAAATCATTTGCTAGTGGCTTGAAATGACAAAATATGACAAAAAATTATGGGTTATAGCTCATGAAATTGTTAATTTTGGCCTCCACAAAATTATTTTCCAATGGGTCGGAACAACTAACAATAATAATAAATATGGATTACAGCACATGAAATCATGAATTTTACCCTATGCAAAATTATTTATCAATGGCTCGGAATGACTAAAATTGGTCAAACATCGTGAGTTATAGCTCCTGAAATTGTGAAATTTGGCCATTATGGAATTATTTGCTAATGGCTCAAAACTACTAAAAATTGCCAAAAATTATGTGTTATAGCTCATGAAATCATAAGCGTTGGCATCTACGATTTGTTGGCTAATGGGTAGGAACGACTAAACATTGCCAAAAATCATGGGTTATAGCTCTTGAAAATGTGAATTTTGGTGTTCGCAAAATTATTTGCTAATGGCTTGAAACAACTAAAACGTGCTAAAAATTATAAGTTATAGCTCATGAAATCTTGAATTTTGCTCTCCATGAAATTGTTTGTTAATGGCTCAAAACGACAAAAATAGCTAGAAAACATGGGTTTTTACTCACAAAATCTTGAATTTTGGCCTCTGTGAAATTATTTGGCAATGGGTCTAAACGCAGAAATAAGGTAAAATTTTATGGGTTAAAGCTTATGAAATCGTGAATTTGCCTCATTGAAATTACTGGCCAATGGCTCGGAACGACTAAAAATGGCTAAAAATTATGGGGTTATACCTCATAAAATCCTGAATTTTAGCCTCCATGAAATTCTTTTCCAATGGGTCGGAACAACAAAAGATGATTAGAAATCATGGGCTATAGCTCATGAAATCGTTAATTTTGACTCTATAAAATTAACCAATGAGTCGGAATAACTAAAAATGGCAAAATATTATTGGTTATGGCTCATGAAATTGTGAATTTTGGACTCCAAGAAATTATTTTACAATGGATAGCAACAACTAAAAATATCCACAACCATGGGTTATAGCTCATAATATCCTAAATTTTGGACTCTATGAAATTATTTTCTAATGGTTGAAAATAACTAAAAATGACTAAAAATCATAGGTTATAGCTTATGAAATCGTCCATTTTGGTCTCTGCGAAATTATTTGCCCATGGCTCAGAATGACTAAAAATAGCCAGAAATCATGGGTTATAGCTGAAAAAATCATGAATTTTGGTCCCATTAAATTATTTACTAATGGGTCAAAATGCCTAATAATGGTAACAAATCATGGGTTATAGCTTATGATATCATAACTACAAAATTATTTTTCAATAGCTCGGAACGATTAAAAACGATAAAAAATTATGGGTTATAGATCATGACATCTTGAATTTTAACCTCTCTGAAATTATTTGCCAATGGCTTGAAATTACAAAAAATGGCTAAAATGACCAAAAATTGTGTGTTATAGCTCATGAAATTGTGAATTTTGGACTCCAAGAAATTATTTTACAATGGATAGCAACAACTAAAAATATCCACAACCATGGGTTATAGCTCATAATATCCTAAATTTTGGACTCTATGAAATTATTTTCTAATGGTTGAAAATAACTAAAAATGACTAAAAATCATAGGTTATAGCTTATGAAATCGTCCATTTTGGTCTCTGCGAAATTATTTGCCCATGGCTCAGAATGACTAAAAATAGCCAGAAATCATGGGTTATAGCTGAAAAAATCATGAATTTTGGTCCCATTAAATTATTTACTAATGGGTCAAAATGCCTAATAATGGTAACAAATCATGGGTTATAGCTTATGATATCATAACTACAAAATTATTTTTCAATAGCTCGGAACGATTAAAAACGATAAAAAATTATGGGTTATAGATCATGACATCTTGAATTTTAACCTCTCTGAAATTAATTGGCCATGGTTCGGAATTACTGAAATGGCCAGAAATTGTGTGTTATAGGTCATGAAGCCGTTAATTTTAGCCTTTGCAATTTATTTGCCAATGGGTAGAAACGACTAAAAATAGCCAAAAACCATGGGATTTAGCTCATTTAATATTGAATTTTTGCGTTCATGAAATTATTTGGAAATGGGTCGGAATGCCTAAAAATGATCAAAAATCATGGGTTATAGCTCATGAAATCGTGAATTCTACCCTTAATTAAATTATTGGCCAATGGCTCAGAATGACTAAAAATGGCCAAAAATCGTGGGTTATAGCTCTTGAAATCATAAATTTTTGTCTCTACAAAATGATTTGCCAATGGCTTGGAACATGTGAAAATGGCAAAAAATTATGGGTTTTATCTCATGGAATCATGAATCTTAGACTTCGCGAAATTATTTTTCAATGGGTAGAAACAACTAAAAATGCCACAAGTCATGGGTTATACCTTATGCATCCTAAATTTTGGAATCCACAAAATTATTTGCTAATGGTTAGAAACGACTAAGAATCATGCGTTATAGCTTATGAAATAGTGAGCTTTGGCTTTGACAAAATTATTTACCAATGGCTCGCAATGACTGAAAATAGCTAGAAATCTTGGGTTATAACTCATAAAATCTTGGATTTAGACTCCATGAACTTATTTGCTAATGGGTTTGAATGCCTAAAAATGGTCAAAGATCATGGGTTCACTCATGAAATCGTGAATTTTAGTCTCTGCAATTTATTGGCTAATGGGTAATAACGACGACAAATAGCCAAAAATCATGGGCTATAGCTCTTAAAAACGTGAATTTTCACATCCATGAAATTATTCGCTAATGGCTTGATTAAAATTTCTAAAGATCATGGGTTATAGCTCATCAAATCCTAAATTTTGACCTCTGCGAAATTGTTTATCAATGGGCTCGGAATGACTAAAAATAGCAAGAAATCAAGGGTTTTAGTTTTAAAAATCTTAAAATTTGGCCTCCATGAAATTATTTGTCAATGGGTCTGAAAGCATAAAAATGGTAAAAATCATGGATTATAGCTTATGAAATCACGATTTTTTGACCTCCATGAAATTGTTTGTCAATAGCTAAGACCAACTGAAAGTGGCTAGAAATCAAGGGTTATAGCTCATGAAATCTTGAAATTTAGCCTCCGTGAAATTATTTGTTAATGGGTCTGAAATTATAGAAATGGTAAAAAAAATCATGGGTTATAGCTCATGAAATCATGATTTTCGGTCTTCATGAAATTATTGGCTAATGGCTCGAAATGACTAAAAATGGCCAAAAATCGTGGGATTATAGCTCATGAAATTGTGATTTTTAGCCTCTATGAAATTATTTTCCAATGGATCAGAATGACTAAAGATTACTAGAAATCATGGGCTATAGCTCATGAAATCTTTAATTTTGGCCTTTTCAAAATTATTTGCTAGTGAGTCGGAATGACTAAATATGGCAAAATATTGTTGGCTATAGGTCATGAAATCTTGAATTTTGGACACCGCGAAATTATTTTCCAATGGGCAGAAACAACTAAAAATAGCCATAAATCATGGGTTATAGCTCATAATATCTTAAATTTTGAACTCTACTAAATTATTTGTCAATGGTTAGAAACGGCTAAAATTGGCTAAAAAGCAGGGGTTATTGCTAATGAAATCATGAATTTTAGCCGCTATGAAATTATTTGCCTTTGGCTCGGAATGACTTAAAATAGCCAGAGATTATGGGTTATAGCTCATAAAATCTTGATTTTTGGCCACATTAAATTATTTGCTAATGGATCAGAATGCCTAAAAATGGTCAAAAATCATGGGTTATAGCTTATAATATCATGAATTTTAGCTTCTATGAAATTATTTGCTAATGGCTCGGATCGCCTAGAAACGGTTAAATTCATGGATTATAGATCATGAAGTCTTGAAATTTTGCCTCTGTGAAATTATTTGCCACTGGCTCGAAATGACTAAATGGCCAGAAATTGTGTGTTATAGCTCAAGAAATTATAAATGTTGACCTTTGTAATTTACTTGCCCATGGGAAGAAATGACAAAAAATAGCAAAAATTTATAGGTTATAGCTCATGAAAACGTGAATTTTGGCCTCCATGAAATTATTTGCAAATAGCTTGAAACAATAAAAAATGGCTAAAAATCATGGGTTATAGCTCATTACATGATGAATTTTTGGCCTTCACGAAGTTATTTTCTAATGGCTCGGAACGACTAAAAATGAGCATAAGGGTTATATCCGATGAAATCATGTATTTTGGCCCGCACCAAATATGTACCAAAGGGCTAGATCGACTACAAATGATAAAAATCATTGCTTACAACTCATGAAAATGTAAATTTTGACCATCGTGAAACTAATTGCAAATGGGTAGAAACGACCAAAAGTAGCTAAAAATTATTGGTTGTAACTCATAAAAATATGAATTTTGGCCTGCTTGAACTTATTTGCCAATGGCTTTAAATGACAAAATATGATAAAAAAATCATGGGTTATAGAACATGATATTGTGAAATTTGGCCTACGTGAAATTATTTTCCAATGGGTCGAAACAACCAAAAATGATAAAAAATCATGGGTTATAGCCCCATAAAATCGTGAATTTTAGCTTACGAAACATTATTTATCAATGGCTCAGAATGGCTAAAAATAGCCAAAAATCATGTGTAATAGCTCCTAAAATTATGAATTTTGGCCCCTATGGAATTACTTGCCAAAAATCAAGGGTTAGCTCATGAAATCATGAAATTGTGGTCTCCGCAAAATTATTTGTCAATGGCTCAGATGACTAAAAATTGAAAAAATCGAGGGTTATGAATCATGAAATCATGAATTTTAGCCTCTAGAAATTATTACTAATTGCTCAAAACAACTAAAATAGCCAAAAATCGGGTGTTATAGCTCAAGAAATCGTAAATTTTGGTCTCCATAATTTATTTGCCAATGGGTAGAAAAGGCTAAAAGTTGCAAAAAAAACATGGGTTATAGTTGATGAAATCATAAATTTTTGCCTCCATGAAATTATATGATAATGGCTTAAAATGAAAAAAAAAGACCAAAACATCATGGGTTATAGCTCATGCAATCGTGAATTTTCGCCTCCATGAAATTATTTGCCAATGACTAAGAATGACTAGAAATAACCCAAAATCATGTGTTATAGCTCATGAAACCATAAATTTTGGCTTCTACAATTTATTTGCTGATGGGTAGAAATGACTAAAAATTGCCAAATACCGAGGGTTATAGCTCATTAAAAGTTGAATTTTGTCATCTGCGAAATTATTAGCTAATGGGTCGAAACGACTAAAAAAGGCCACAAATTATTGGTTATATCTTATGTAACCTTTAATTTTTGCCTTCGTCATATAATTTTCCAATGGGTCGGAATAACTAAAAATAGCCACAACACATGGATTGTAGCTCATGAAATCATTAATTTTGGTCTCCTTAAAGTTATTTGCCAATAGCACAAAATGACTAAATTTGATCAAAAATCATGGGTTATAGCTCATGAAATTGTACATTTTGATATCAGCAAAATTATTTGCCAATAAGTCAGAACGACTAAAAATGGCCCAAAATCATTGGTTATAACTCATGTAATTGTGAATTTTGGCCTCTGCGATATTTGTTTCTAGTGGATCAGAATGATAAAAAATGGCCACAAATAATTAGTTACAGCTCATGAAATCGCGAATTTGGTTTTTATTAAATCATTTGTTAA
Source organism: Asparagus setaceus (assembly GCA_012295165.1). Classification (NCBI taxonomy): domain Eukaryota; kingdom Viridiplantae; phylum Streptophyta; class Magnoliopsida; order Asparagales; family Asparagaceae; genus Asparagus; species Asparagus setaceus. Next base: position 87,450,394 of record CM022701.1, read on the forward strand.
TGGCTCGGAATGACTAAAAATAGTAAAAAATCGAGGGTTATATATCATTAAATCGTGAATATTAGCCTTTATAAATTTTTTGTCTATGGGTAAAAATGACTAAAAATATCAAAAAAATAATGGGTTATAGCTCATGGAAACGAGAATTTTGGCATCCCTGAAATTATTTGCTAATGGCTTGAAACTACAAAAAATAGCCAAAAATCATGGGCTATAGCTTATGAAATCGTGAATTTTGACCTCCGCGAAATTATTTGCCCATGGCTCGAAATGACTGAAACTGATAAAAATCGAGGGTTAAATCCCATGAAATCATGAATTTCGACCCACTCCAAATTGTTTGCCAATGGGTCAAGTCGACTAAAAATGACTAACAACCATGGGTTACAGCTCATGAAAACGTGCATTTTTGCCTCAGAAAAATTAATTGCAAATGGGTAAAAATAAACAAAATAGCCAAAAATTATGGGTCATAGCTCATGTAAACATGACTTTGGCCCAAATGAAATTATTTATCAATGGCTCGGGATGACTAAAAATAATAAAACAATTGTGCGTTGCTCATGAAATTGTGATGTTTGGCCTATGCGAAATTATTTGTCAATGACTTGAAAGGAGTAAAAATGGTCAAAAGTTGTGAGTTATAGCTCCTAAATTTGTGAATTTTAGCTTCTATAAAACTATTTGTCAATGGCTCAGAACTACTAAAAAATTGCCAGAAATCGTGTATTATATAGCTCAAGAAATCATTAATTTAGGCCTGTGCAATTTATTTGCTAATAGGTAGAAATGAATAAAAATTTTCAAAACTGTTGGGTTATAGCTCATGAGAATATACATTTTTGCATCTGCGAAATTATTTGCCAATGGCTTTAAACAACTAAAAATGGCCAAAAATTATGGGTTATAGCTCATAAAATCGTAAATTTTGGCCTCAGTGAAATAGTTTGTCAAATAAAAATAGCTAGAAATCGTGGGTTTTTGCTCATGAAATCTTAAATTTTAGCCTCTGTGAAATTATTGGCCAATGTCTCAGAATAACTAAAAATGGCAATGGGTGGGAACGCTTAAAATATGGTCATAAGTCATGGATTATAGCTCATGACATTGTGAATCTTGGTGTCTATGAAATTATTGGCCAATGGCTTAGAATGACTAAATTTGGCCATAAATCGTGGATAATAGCTCATTAAATCATTAATTTTTACCTCTGCAAAATTATTTGCCAATGGCTCGGAACAACTAAAAATGACAAAAAATTGTAGGTTATAGCTAATGCAATCGTGAATTTTAGACTTTGCGAAATTATTTTCCGATGGGTAAAAACATCTAAAAATGGCCACAAATCATGGGTTATTTGCTAATTTTATAGTGCATGAAATTATTTGCTAATTACTAGATATGACTGAAAATGGATAAAAATCGTGTGTTAGCTCATGAAATCGTGAATTTTGGCCTCTACAAAATTATTTGCCAATGGCTTGAATGACTAAAACTAGCCAAAAATCATAGGTTGTAGCTCATGAAATCTTTAATTTTTGACTACGTGAAATTACTTGCTAATGAGTCGAAACACCAAAAAAAGGTTTAAAATTATGGGTTATAGCTCACGAAATCATGAATTAAGGCCTCCATAAAATAATTTGTCAATGGCTCAAAACGACTAAAAGTAATAAAAAAGTGTGGGGTATAGATCAAGAATTCATAAATTTTGGCCGCTATTAAATTATTTGCCAATCGCTCGGAATGACTAAAATGGCTAGAAATTGGGTGTTATAGTTCATGAAATCGTAAATTTTAGAATCCGCATTTTATTTGCCAATGGGTAGAAATGAATTAGCTAAAAATCATGGATTATAGCTCATGAAAATGTGAATATTGGCCTTCATGAAATTATTTGCTATTAGCTTGAAACGAAAATGATGGCCAAATATCATGGGTTGTAGCTCATAAAATTATGAATTTTGGTCACTGTAAATTTATTTACTAATGGTTCAGAAAGACTAGAAATGGCCAGAAATCGCATGTTAGAGCTCATAAAATCATAAATTTTGGCATACAATTTATTTGCTAATGGGTAGAAATAACTAAAAATGGCCAAATATCATAGGTTATAGCTCATGAAAATATGAATTGAAATAACTAAAAATGGCCAAATATCATAGGTTATAGCTCATGAAAATATGAATTTTGGCATCGATAGAATAATTTGCTAATGGCTCTGAATGACTAAAATAGCCACAAATAATTGGTAATAGCTAATGTAATCATGAATTTTTACCTCTGCGATATTATTTTCCAATCAGTTTGAACGAATAAAAATGGCTCATAGGTTGTAGCTCACGAAATCGTGAAATTTGGCCTTCAGGATAGCTTTTGCTAATGGCTTAGGATGATAACAAATGGACAGAAATCGTAGGTTATAGCTCATGAAATTGTGAATTTTTGCCTACACAAAATTATTTTTCACTAGGTGGGAATAGCTAAAAGTTGCCGCAAATCATTAGTTATTGCTTATGAAATCATGAATTTGGGCCTTGTGAAATTATTTGTCAATTGCTTGGAATGACAAAAAATGGCCAAAAATCATGTGTTATATCTTTTGAAATAGTGAATTTTAGACTCCGTGATATTATTTTCCAATGGCTCAAAACAACTAAAAACAGCCATAAATAGTGTGTTATAGCTAATGAAACGATAAATTTTGGCGTCCGTGAAATAAACTGCCAATGGGTAGAAACGATAAAAAATGGCCAGAGATCATAGGTCATAACACATGAAATCGTGAATTTTGGCCTTTAGGATATTATTTGTCAATAATTCAGAATGTCTAAAAATGGCCAAAAATCAAGGGTTATAGCTCATGAAATTGTGAAATTTGGCCCCCATGAATTTATTTATCAATGGCTTAGAATGACTAAAAACGACCAGAAATCGAGGGTCATAGATCATGAAATCATAAATTTGGGCTAACGCAATTTATTTGCTAATGGTTAGGAAAGATTAAAAATGGCCAAAAATCATGAATTGTAGCTCACGAAAATATGAATTTTGGAATCCATGAAATTATTTGACACTGGGTCAGAATGGCTAAAAATGGCCCCTAATCATGGTTATAACTCATGTAATGGTAAATGTTGGTGTCCGCAATATTTTTATTCTAATTAGTGGGAATGACAAACAATGGCCACAAATCATTGGTTATAGCTCATGAAATTGTGAATTTTGATCACCGTGAAATTATTTGTCAATGGTTCGGAACGACTAAATATGTTTAAAAATTGAGAAGTATAGATTATGAAATCGTGAATTTTGGCTTCTGCAAAATTATTTGTCAATGGCTCAGAATGACTTAAAATGGCCAGATGTCATGGGTTTCTGTCATGAAATCATGAGTTTTGCCTCTGTGAAATTATTTATTAATGAGTCGCAACACCTAAAAATGGTCAAATATTATGCATAGTTCATAAAATTATGAATTTTGGCCCATTGAAATTATTTGTCAATCATTCAGAATGAGTAAAAATGGTCCAAATTATAGGTTATATCTCTTGAAATCTTGAATTTTAGCCTTTGTGATATTATTTGCCAATGGCTTAAAAGGACTAAAAATGGTAAAAAATCGTGTGTTATAGCTCATGAAATGATAAATTTTGGCCTATGAGAAATTAATTACCAATGGGTAGAAACGACAAAAAATAGCCAAAGATCATGTATTATAGCTAATGAAATGTGAATTTTGTTCTCCAGGATATTACTTGGTAATAGCTCAGAACGGTTAAAATGGCCAGAAATAGTGGGTTATAGCTCATTAAATTGTGAATGACTAAAAATGGCCACATATCATTGGTTATCGCTTATGAAATCACGAATTTTAGCCTCCGTTAAAGTATTTGTCAATGGCTTGGAACAACTAAAATCGTAAAAAATCATGGGTTATATCTCTTAAAATCGTGAATTTTAGCCTCCATAAAATTAATTGCCAATGGCTCAGAATGTCTATAAATGGCCAAAAATTTAGTGTCATAGATCATAAAATCATCAATTTTGGCATGCGTAATTTACTTGCTAATAAGTAGAAATGACTAAAGATATCATGTGTTATAACTTATGAAAATGTGAATTTTGGCATCCATGAAATTATTAGTTCATGAAATCATGAATTTTGGCCTCCATAAAATTATTGGCAATGGCTCAAAATGAATAAAAATGGCAAAACAATATGGGTCATAGCTCATGAAATTGTAAATTTTAGACTCTACGAATTTTTTTTGCAAAGGGTAGAAACAACTATAAATGGCAATAACTCGTGAGTCATAGCTCATGATATCCTGAATTTTAGACTCCACGAAATTATTTGCCAATGGTTTGAAGTGACTAAAAATGGTTAAAAATTATGGGTTATAGCTCATAAAATTGTGAACTATGGCCTTCGCGAAATTGTTTGCCAATGGCTCGCAACGACTAAAAATGGTCAAAAACAGGGGGTTATAGCTCATGAAATCCTTAATTTCGGCCTTCGTATTCTTATTTTCCAAAGGGTCAGTACAAATAAAAATAGTCAGAAATCGTGGGTTATAGCTCACGAAATTGAAAAAAAAATTCTCTGTGAAGTAACTTGTCATTGGGTTGGAACAACGGAAAATGGGCACAAATCATGGGTAATAGCTCATGAAATTATGAACTTTAGCCTCCGCGAAATTATTGGCCAATGGCCCCGAACGACTAAAATGGCCAAAAATCATAGGTTATATAGTTTATAAAATTTTGAATTTGGGCCTACATGAAATTCTTTTTTAATGTGTCCGAAGGAGTAAAAATCTCTAAAAATCATGGGTTACAACTCATGAAAACGTGACTTTTCGCCTCCACAAAATTATTTGTCAATGGTTTAAAATAATAAAAAAAGGCCAAAAAACATGGATTATAGCTCATGAAATTGTTAATTTTAACCTGCATGAAATTATTTACTAATGGCTCGAAATGACTAAATATGATCAAAAGTCATGGATTATAGCTCATGAAATCGTGAATTTTGGCCTCAGGGGAATTATTTGCCAATAAGTGGGAATGACTAGAAATCACTATATTGGTTATAGCTCATAAAATCATGAATTTTGCTCCACAAAATTAATTGCCAATGGCTCAAAATAATTAAAAATCACAAACAATCATGGGTTTTAGCTCCTGAAGTTGTGAATTTTGCCTATGTGACATTAATTACTAATGGCTCAAAATGACTAAAAATGGCCAAAAAGCATGGGTTATATCTCATGAAATCATGAACTTTGGCCTTCATGATATTATTTGCCAATCGCTCAGAACGACTAATAATGACCCGAAATCATGGGTTAAAGCTCATGAAAATGTGAATTATGGCATCCAAAAAATTATTTGCGAATGGGTCTGAAGGACTAAAAATGGCCACAGATTATTGGTTACAACTCATGTAATCATGAATTTTTGCCTCAGTGATATTATTTTCCAATGGGTTGGATTGACTAAAAATGGCAATAAATCATAGGTTATAGCTCATGACATTGCGAATTTTGGCCTCCGTGAAAATATTTGTTAATGGCTTGGAACGACTGAGACATCCTGAATTTTGGCCTCTATGAAATTATTTGCCCGGAACGACTAAAATGGCCAGAAATTGTGTGGTATATCTCATGAAATTGAAAATTTTAGCCTTTGCAATTTATTTACCAATAGGTAGAAATAACTAAAAATAGCCAAAACTTAGAATCTGTAGCTCACGAAATCGTAAATTTTAGCCTCCGCGAAATTATTTATCAATGGCTTAGAATGACTATAAATGATAAAAAATCATGGGTTATAGCTCATGAAATCATAAATTTTGGCCTCCATGAAATTATTTGCTAATGGCTCAAAATGACTAAAATGGCCAAAAATCATGGGTTATAACTCATGAAATCGTGAATTTTAGCCTCCATAAAATTAATTGCCAATGGCTCAAAATGACTAAAATGGCCAAAAATCATGGGTTATAGCTCATGAAATTATGAATTTTGGCCTCCATGAAATTATTTGCCAATGGCTCGAATGACTAAAATGGCCAAAATCATTGGTTATAGCTCATGAAATTGTGAATTTTGGCCTCCATGAAATTATTTGTTAATGGCTTGGAACAACTAAAATGGCTAAGGATTATGGGTAATAGCTCATGAAATCATGAATTTTAGCCTCTGTGAAATTATTTGCCAATAGCACAAAATGACTAAAATGGCAATAAATCATAGGTTATAGCTCATGAAGTCATGAATTTTGGCCTCTATGAAATTATTTGCCAATGGCTCAAAATGACTAAAATGGCCAAAAATCATAGGTTATATAGTTTATAAAATTTTGAATTTGGGCCTACATGAAATTCTTTTTTAATGTGTCCGAAGGAGTAAAAATCTCTAAAAATCATGGGTTACAACTCATGAAAACGTGACTTTTCGCCTCCACAAAATTATTTGTCAATGGTTTAAAATAATAAAAAAAGGCCAAAAAACATGGATTATAGCTCATGAAATTGTTAATTTTAACCTGCATGAAATTATTTACTAATGGCTCGAAATGACTAAATATGATCAAAAGTCATGGATTATAGCTCATGAAATCGTGAATTTTGGCCTCAGGGGAATTATTTGCCAATAAGTGGGAATGACTAGAAATCACTATATTGGTTATAGCTCATGAAATCATGAATTTTGCTCCACAAAATTAATTGCCAATGGATCGAAACGATTGAAAATAGCCAAAAATCATGGGTTATAGCTCATGAAATTGTGAATTTTGGCCTCTATGAAATTATTTGCCAATGGCTCAAAATGACTAAAATGGCCAAAAGCATGGGTTATATCTCATGAAATCATGAACTTTGGCCTTCATGATATTATTTGCCAATCGCCGAATCGACTAATAATGACCCGAAATCATGGGTTAAAGCTCATGAAAATGTGAATTATGGCATCCAAAAAATTATTTGCGAATGGGTCCGAAGGACTAAAAATGGCCACAGATTATTGGTTACAACTCATGTAATCATGAATTTTGGCCTCCATGAAATTATTTTCCAATGGGTTGGATTGACTAAAATGGCAATAAATCATAGGTTATAGCTCATGACATTGCGAATTTTGGCCTCTGTGAAATTATTTGTCAATTGCTTGGAATGACAAAAATGGCCAAAAATCATGAATTTTGGCCTCTATGAAATTATTTGCCCTAACGACTAAAAATGGCCAGAATTGTGTGGTATATCTCATGAAATTGAAAATTTTGGCCCTCGCAATGTATTTGCCAATGGGTAGAAATAACTAAAAATGGCTAAAAATTATGGATTATAGCTCACGAAATCGTAAATTTTAGCCTCCGCGAAATTATTTATCAATGGCTTAGAATGACTATAAATGATAAAAAAATCATGGGTTATAGCTCATGAACTCATAAATTTTAGTCTCTGAGAAATTGTTTGCTAAAGGCTCCAAATGACTAAAATGGCTAAAAATCGTGGGTTAGCTCATGAAATTGTGAATTTTGGCCTCCATGAAATTAATTGCCAATGGATCGAAACGATTGAAAATAGCCAAAAATCGTGGGTTATAGCTCATGAATTCCTGAATTTTGACCTCTGGGATATTATTTGCCAATGGCTCAGAATGATTAAAAATGATCAGAAATCATTGGTTGCAGCTCATGAAATTGTGAATTTGCCCTCCGCGAATTTATTTTCTAATGGATCGGAACAACTAAAAATGGCTAAGGATTATGGGTAATAGCTCGTGAAGTCATGATTTGGCCTCTGTGAAATTATTTGCCAATGGCTCAAAATGACTAAAATGGCTAAAAATCGTGGGTTATAGCTCATGAAGTCATGAATTTTGGCCTACGCGAAATTATTTGCAAATGGGTCGGAATGACTATAAATGGTCACAAATCATGGGTTATAACTTATGAAATCGTGAATTTTAGCCTTCGCAAAATTATTTGGCAATAGAATTGAATGACTTAAAATGGCTAAAAATTATGGGTTATAGCTCATGAAATGATAAATTATGCCCTCCGTGAAATTATTTATCAATGGCTCGAACAACTAAAAAAAGTAAAAACTCATTGGTTATCTCATGAAATGTTAAAATTTTGCCTTCACGAAATTAACTGCCAATGGGTATAAACAACTAAAAATGATCAAAGATCATGGGTTATAGCTCATCAAATCGTGAATTTTGGCCTCCGAAATATTATTTGTGAATGACTCGTAACAACTAAAAATGGCCAAAAATCAAGGGTTATAGCTCATGAAATTGTGAATTTTGCCTCCAAAAATTATTTGCCAATGGCTCGAATGACTAAAATGGCCACAAATCATTGGTTATAGCTCATGAAATGATAAATTATGCCCTCCGTGAAATTATTTGCTAATGGCTCGAATGACTAAAATGGCCACAAATCATTGGTTATAGCTCATGAAATCATGAATTTTAGCCTCTGGAAATCATTTGTTAATGGCTCGGAACGACTAAAAATGGTAAAAAGTTAAGGGTTGTAGATCATGAAATAATGAATTTTAGCCTCTGTGAAATTATTTGCCAATGGCTTGGATCAATAAAATGGTAAGAAATAGTGTGTCATAGCTCATGAAATTGAAAATTTTGGCCCCTGCAATGTATTTGCCAATGGGCAGAAACGACTAAAAATATCCAAAATCAAGCCTTATAACTCATGAAAATGTGAATTTTGGCTACATGAAATTCTTCGCTAATGGCTTAAAATGATGAAAAATTGCCAAAAATTATGGGTTATAGCTCATGAAATCATAAATTTTAGCCTTCGTGAAAAACTTACCCACGGCTCAGAACACCAAAAAATGACTAAAAATTATGGATTATAGCTCATGGACTACTAAATTTTGGCCTCTGGGAAATTATTTGATAATGGGTTGGAGAGAGTAAAATGGCTAAAAATCGTGGGTTATAGCTCATGAAATCATAAATTTTAGTCTCGAGAAATTGTTTGCTAAAGGCTCCAAATGACTAAAATAGCCAAAAATCATGGGTTATAACTCATGAAAATGTGAATTTTGGCCTCCATGAAATTAATTGCCAATGGATCGAAACGATTGAAAATAGCCAAAAATCAGGGGTTATAGCTCATGAATTCCTGAATTTTGACCTCTGGGATATTATTTGCCAATGGCTCAGAATGATTAAAAATGATCAGAAATCATTGGTTGCAGCTCATGAAATTGTGAATTTGCCCTCCGCGAATTTATTTTCTAATGGATCGGAACAACTAAAAATGGCTAAGGATTATGGGTAATAGCTCGTGAAGTCATGATTTGGCCTCTGTGAAATTATTTGCCTATAACACAGAGCGACAAAACTAGCTAGAAACTGTGAGCTATATAGCTCATGAAGTCATGAATTTTGGCCTACGCGAAATTATTTGCAAATGGGTCGGAATGACTATAAATGGTCACAAATCATGGGTTATAACTTATGAAATCGTGAATTTTGGCTTCGCAAAATTATTTGGCAATAGAATTGAATGACTTAAAATGGCTAAAAATTATGGGTTATAGCTCATGAAATGATAAATTATGCCCTCCGTGAAATTATTTATCAATGGCTCGAACAACTAAAAATGGCCACAAATCATTGGTTATAGCTCATGAAATGATAAATTTTGGCCTCCATGAAATTATTTGCCAATGGGTAGAAATGACTAAAATGGCCAAAAATTATGGGTTATAGCTCATAAAATCATAAATTTTGGCCTCCATGAAATTATTTGTCAATGGCTTGGAACAACTAAAATGGTTAGAGATCGTGGGTTATAGCTCATGAAATCTTGAATTTTAGCCTCTGTGAAATTATTTGCCAATGGCTCGAACAACTAAAAATGGCTTAAAATCGTGGGTTATAGCTCATTAAATTGTGAATGACTAAAATGGCCAAAAATCATGGGTTATAGCTCATGAAATTGTGAATTTTGGCATCCATGAAATTATTTATCAATGGCTTAGAATGACTAAAATGGCCACAAATCATGGGTAATAGCTCATGAAATCGTGAATTTTGGCTTCGCAAAATTATTTGGCAATAGAATTGAATGACTTAAAATGGCTAAAAATTATGGGTTATAGCTCATGAAATGATAAATTATGCCCTCCGTGAAATTATTTATCAATGGCTCGAACAACTAAAAAAGTAAAAACTCATTGGTTATCTCATGAAATGTTAAAATTTTGCCTTCACGAAATTAACGCCAATGGGTATAAACAACTAAAATGATCAAAGATCATGGGTTATAGCTCATCAAATCGTGAATTTTGGCTTCGCAAAATTATTTGTCAATGGCTTGGAACAACTAAAAATGGCTTAAAATCGTGGGTTAGCTCATGAAATTGTGAATTTTGGCCTCCATGAAATTATTTGCCAATGGCTCGAATGACTAAAATGGCCACAAATCATTGGTTATAGCTCATGAAATCTTGAATTTTAGCCTTTGTGATATTATTTGCCAATGGCTCGAATGACTAAAATGGCCACAAATCATTGGTTATAGTCCATGATATCGCTAATTTTAGCCTCTGGAAATCATTTGTTAATGGCTCGGAACGACTAAAAATGGTAAAAAGTTAAGGGTTGTAGATCATGAAATAATGAATTTTAGCCTCTGTGAAATTATTTGCCAATGGCTTGGATCAATAAAATGGTAAGAAATAGTGTGTCATAGCTCATGAAATTGAAAATTTTGGCCCTCGCAATGTATTTGCCAATGGCGTAAACGACTAAAATATCCAAAATCAAGCCTTATAACTCATGAAAATGTGAATTTTGGCTACATGAAATTCTTCGCTAATGGCTTAAAATGATGAAAAATTGCCAAAAATTATGGGTTATAGCTCATGAAATCATAAATTTTAGCCTTCGTGAAAAACTTACCCACGGCTCAGAACACCAAAAAATGACTAAAAATTATGGATTATAGCTCATGGACTACTAAATTTTGGCCTCTGGGAAATTATTTGATAATGGGTTGGAGAGAGTAAAAATGGCTAAAAATCGTGGGTTTTAGCTCATAAAAAGGTGGAATTTTGCCTTCATGAAATTAATTTCCAATGGCGCGAAACAACTGATAATAGCCAAAAATCATGGGTTATAGCTCATGAATTCTAAAATTTTGGCTTTCGGGGTATTATTTGTGAATGGCACATAATGACTTGAAATACACAAAAATGGTAGGTTATAGCTCATGAAGTCATGAATTTTGACCTCCGCGAAATTATTTTCCAACAGGTTGTTACGACCAATAATAGTCAAAAGTTTTGGGTTATAGCTTGTGAAATCATGAATTTTATCCACGAATTTAATTGCAAACTTCATAGCACGACAAAAAATGTCAAAATCATTGTTTATATCTCGTGAAATGATAAATTATGCCCTCCGTGAAATTAATTCCTAATGGATAGAAAAAAACTAAAACTAGCCAAATATCATGGGTTATAGCTCATGAAATTGTGAATTTTATCCTCCCAGATATTATTTGCAAATGGCTCAAGACAACTAAAAATGGTTAGAGATCGTGGGTTATAGCTCATGAAATCGTGAATTTTGGCCTCCGTGATAAATATTTTTCGATGGGTGAGAATGACTAAAATGGCCACAAATCATTGGTTATAGCTCATGAAATCATAAATTTTAGCCTTCGTGAAAAACTTACCCACGGCTCGAACACCAAAAATGACTAAAAATTATGGATTATAGCTCATGGACTACTAAATTTTGGCCTCGGGAAATTATTTGATAATGGGTTGGAGAGAGTAAAATGGCTAAAAATCGTGGGTTTTAGCTCATAAAAGGTGGAATTTTGCCTTCATGAAATTAATTTCCAATGGCTGAAACAACCGATAATAGCCAAAAATCATGGGTTATAACTTATGAAATCGTAAATTTTGGTCTCTGAAATTATTTGTCAATGGCTTGCAATGACTAAAAATGGTAAAAAGTTAAGGGTTGTAGATCATGAAATAATGAATTTTAGCCTCTGTGAAATTATTTGCCAATGGCTTGGATCAATAAAATGGTAAGAAATAGTGTGTCATAGCTCATGAAATTGAAAATTTTGGCCCTCGCAATGTATTTGCCAATGGCGTAAACGACTAAAAATATCCAAAATCAAGCCTTATAACTCATGAAAATGTGAATTTTGGCTACATGAAATTCTTCGCTAATGGCTTAAAATGATGAAAAATGGCCACAAATCATGGGTTACAACTCATGTAATCATGAATTTTGGCCTCCATGAAATTATTTACTAATGGCTCGAATGACTAAAATGGCCACAAATCATTGGTTATAGCTTATGAAATCGTGAATTTTGCCTTCATGAAATTAATTGCCAATGGCTCGAATGACTAAAAATGATCAAAAATTATGGGTTATAGCTCATGGACTACTAAATTTTGGCCTCGGGAAATTATTTGATAATGGGTTGGAGAGAGTAAAATGGCTAAAAATCGTGGGTTTTAGCTCATAAAAGGTGGAATTTTGCCTTCATGAAATTATTTGTCAATGGCTTGGAACAACTAAAAATGGCCACAAATCATTGGTTATAGCTTATGAAATCGTAAATTTTGGTCTCTGCGAAATTATTTGTCAATGGCTTGCAATGACTAAAAATGGTCAAATTTTGGGGGTTATAGCACATGAGATCCTGAATTTCAGCCTCCACATTATTATTTTCCAAAGGGCCAAAATGAATAAATATAGCTAGAAATCATGGGATATATCTCATGAGATAGTGAATTTTTCTCCGTGAAATTATTTGTCAATGTGCTGGAACGAAGGAAAATTGCAACAAAGCATGGGTAATTGCTCTTGAAATCGTGAATTTTGCCTTCGCCAAATTATTGCCCAATGGCTCTGAATGACTAAAATCACCAAAAATTATTTTTATAGCTTATGAAATCGTGAATTTTGGCCTCCATGAAATTAATTGCCAATGGCTCGAATGACTAAAATGGCCAAAAATCATGGGTCATAGCTCATGAAAATGTGAATTTTGGCCTCCATGAAATTATTTGCTAATGGCTTGGAACAACTAAAATGGCTAAAAATTATGGGTTATAGCTCATGAAGTCATGAATTTTGGCCTCCGTGAAATTATTTGCTAAAGGGTAGGAACGACTAAAAATAGCCAAAATTATGGGTTATAGCTCATGAAGTCATGAATTTAGGCCACCATGAAATTATTTGCAAATGGGTCGGAATGACTATAAATGGTCACAAATCATGGGTTATAACTTATGAAATCGTGAATTTTAGCCTCGCAAAATTATTTGGCAATAGAATTGAATGACTTAAAATGGCTAAAAATTATGGGTTATAGCTCAAGAAATTATGAATTTTGGCCTCCGTGAAATTATTTGTCAATGGCTTGGAACAACTAAAAATGGTAAAAATCATGGGTTATATCTCATGAAATGTTAAAATTTTGCCTTCACGAAATTAAGCGCCAATGGGTATAAACAACTAAAAATGATCAAAGATCATGGGTTATAGCTCATCAAATCGTGAATTTTGGCCTCCATGAAATTATTTGTTAATGGCTTGGAACAACTAAAAATGGCTTAAAATCGTGGGTTATAGCTCATGAAAATGTGAATTTTGGCCTCCATGAAATTATTTGCCAATGGCTCGAATGACTAAAATGGCCACAAATCATTGGTTATAGCTCATTTAATCATGAATTTTGGCCTCCATGAAATTATTTACTAATGGCTCGAAATGACTAAAATGGCCACAAATCATTGGTTATAGCTCATGAAATCGTGAATTTTAGCCTCTGTGAAATTATTTGTTAATGGCTTGGAACGACCGAGACATCCCGAATTTTGGCCTCTATGAAATTATTTACTAATGGCTCGAAATGACTAAAATGGGTAGAAATCGTGGGTTATAGCTCATGAAATTATAAAATTTTGGCCTCCATGAAATTATTTACTAATGGCTCGAAATGACTAAAATGACCAAAATGGCTAGAAATCGTGTGTTAAAAGCTCATGAAATCATGAATTTTGGCCTCCATGAAATTATTTATCAATGGCTTAGAATGACTATAAATGATAAAAAATCATGGGTTATAGCTCATGAACTCATAAATTTTAGTCTCGAGAAATTGTTTGCTAAAGGCTCCAAATGACTAAAATGGCCAAAAATCATGGGTTATAACTTATGAAAATGTGAATTTTGGCCTCCATGAAATTAATTGCCAATGGATCAAACGATTGAAAATAGCCAAAAATCGTGGGTTATAGCTCATGAAAATGTGAATTTTGGCCTCCATGAAATTATTTGCTAATGGCTCAAAATGACTAAAATGGGTAGAAATCGTGGGTTATAGCTCATGAAATTGTGAATTTGCCCTCCGCGAATTTATTTTCTAATGGATCGAACAACTAAAATGGCTAAGGATTATGGGTAATAGCTCATGAAATCGTGAATTTTAGCCTCTGTGAAATTATTTGCTAAAGGGTAGGAACGACTAAAAATAGCCAAAATTATGGGTTATAGCTCATGAAGTCATGAATTTTGGCCTCCGTGAAATTATTTGCAAATGGGTCGGAATGACTATAAATGGTCACAAATCATGGGTTATAACTTATGAAATCGTGAATTTTAGCCTTCGCAAAATTATTTGGCAATAGAATTGAATGACTTAAAATGGCTAAAAATTATGGGTTATAGCTCAAGAAATTATGAATTTTGGCCTCCATGAAATTATTTATCAATGGCTTAGAATGACTATAAATGATAAAAAATCATGGGTTATAACTTATGAAATCGTGAATTTTAGCCTTCGCAAAATTATTTGGCAATAGAATTGAATGACTTAAAATGGCTAAAAATTATGGGTTATAGCTCATCAAATCGTGAATTTTGGCCTCCGAAATATTATTTGTGAATGACTCAGAACAACTAAAAATGGCTTAAAATCGTGGGTTAGCTCATGAAATTGTGAATTTTTGCCTCCAAAAAATTATTTTCCAATGCGTGGGAATGACTAAAAATGGCCACAAATCATTGGTTATAGCTCATTTAATCATGAATTTTGGCCTCCGTGATATTATTTCTAAGCAGTCGGAATGAGTAAAAATGGACGCAAATCATTGGTTATAGCTTATGAAATCGTAAATTTTAGCCTCCGCGAAATTATTTATCAATGGCTTAGAATGACTATAAATGATAAAAAAATCATGGGTTATAGCTCATGAACTCATAAATTTTAGTCTCTGAGAAATTGTTTGCTAAAGGCTCCAAATGACTAAAAATTATGGGTTACAGCTCACGAAAATGTGTGTTTTATCCTGCGCGAAATTAATTGCCAATGGATCGAAACGATTGAAAATAGCCAAAAATCGGGTTATAGCTCATGAAATCATGAATTTTAGCCTCTGGAAATTATTTGCCAATGGCTCGAATGATTAAAAATGATCGAAATCATTGGTTATAGCTCATGAAATTGTGAATTTTGGCCTCCATGAAATTATTTATCAATGGCTCGAACAACTAAAATGGCTAAGGATTATGGGTAATAGCTCGTGAAGTCATGATTTGGCCTCTGTGAAATTATTTGCCTATAACACGAGCGACAAAACTAGCTAGAAAGCGTGAGCTATATAGCTCATGAAGTCATGAATTTTGGCCTCTGTGAAATTATTTGCAAATGGGTCGAATGACTATAAATGGTCACAAATCATGGGTTATAACTTATGAAATCGTGAATTTTAGCCTTGCAAAATTATTTGGCAATAGAATTGAATGACTTAAAATGGCTAAAAATTATGGGTTATAGCTCAAGAAATTATGAATTTTGGCCTCAGTTAAATTATTTATCAATGGCTCGAACAACTAAAATGGCTAAGGATTATGGGTAATAGCTCATGAAATCATGAATTTTAGCCTCTGTGAAATTATTTGCCTATAACACGAGCGACAAAACTAGCTAGAAACTGTGAGCTATATAGCTCATGAAGTCATGAATTTTGGCCTCCATGAAATTATTTGCAAATGGGTCGAATGACTATAAATGGTCACAAATCATGGGTTATAGCTCATGAAATTGTGAATTTTGCCTCCAAAAATTATTTGGCAATAGAATTGAATGACTTAAAATGGCTAAAAATTATGGGTTATAGCTCAAGAAATTATGAATTTTGGCCTCCAAATATTATTTGTGAATGACTCGTAACAACTAAAAAGTAAAACTCATTGGTTATCTCATGAAATGTTAAAATTTTGCCTTCACGAAATTAAGCGCCAATGGGTATAAACAACTAAAATGATCAAAGATCATGGGTTATAGCTCATCAAATCGTGAATTTTGGCCTCCATGAAATTATTTATCAATGGCTTAGAATGACTATAAATGATAAAAAATCATGGGTTATAGCTCATGAACTCATAAATTTTAGTCTCGAGAAATTGTTTGCTAAAGGCTCCAAATGACTAAAAATTATGGGTTATAGCTCATGAAAATGTGAATTTTGGCCTCCATGAAATTAATTGCCAATGGATCGAAACGATTGAAAATAGCCAAAATCGGGTTATAGCTCATGAAATCGTGAATTTTAGCCTCTGGAAATTATTTGCCAATGGCTCGAATGACTAAAATGGCCACAAATCATTGGTTATAGTCCATGATATCGCTAATTTTAGCCTCTGTGGAAATCATTTGTTAATGGCTCGAACGACTAAAAATGGTAAAAAGTTAAGGGTTGTAGATCATGAAATAATGAATTTTAGCCTCTGGAAATTATTTGCCAATGGCTTGGATCAATAAAATGGTAAGAAATAGTGTGTCATAGCTCATGAAATTGAAAATTTTGGCCCCTGCAATGTATTTGCCAATGGGCAGAAACGACTAAAAATATCCAAAATCAAGCCTTATAACTCATGAAAATGTGAATTTTGGCTACATGAAATTCTTCGCTAATGGCTTAAAATGATGAAAAATTGCCAAAATTATGGGTTATAGCTCATGAAATCATAAATTTTAGCCTTCGTGAAAAACTTACCCACGGCTCGAACACCAAAAATGACTAAAAATTATGGATTATAGCTCATGGACTACTAAATTTTGGCCTGGGAAATTATTTGATAATGGGTTGAGAGAGTAAAAATGGCTAAAAATCGTGGGTTTTAGCTCATAAAAAGGTGGAATTTTGCCTTCATGAAATTAATTTCCAATGGCGCGAAACAACTGATAATAGCCAAAAATCATGGGTTATAGCTCATGAATTCTAAAATTTTGGCTTTCGGGGTATTATTTGTGAATGGCACATAATGACTTGAAATACACAAAATGGTAGGTTATAGCTCATGAAATTGTGAATTTTGCCTCCAAAAATTATTTTCCAACAGTTGTTACGACCAATAATAGTCAAAAGTTTTGGGTTATAGCTTGTGAAATCATGAATTTTATCCACGAATTTAATTGCAAACTTCATAGCACGACAAAAAATGTCAAAATCATTGTTTATATCTCGTGAAATGATAAATTATGCCCTCCGTGAAATTAATTCCTAATGGATAGAAAAAAACTAAAACTAGCCAAATATCATGGGTTATAGCTCATGAAATTGTGAATTTTATCCTCCCAGATATTATTTGCAAATGGCTCAAGACAACTAAAAATGGTTAGAGATCGTGGGTTATAGCTCATGAAATCGTGAATATTGGCCTCCGTATAAATATTTTTCGATGGGTGAGAATGACTAAAAATGGCCACAAATCATTGGTTATAGCTTATGAAATCGTAAATTTTGGTCTCTGCGAAATTATTTGTCAATGGCTTGCAATGACTAAAAATGGTCAAATTTTGGGGGTTATAGCACATGAGATCCTGAATTTCAGCCTCCACATTATTATTTTCCAAAGGGCCAAAATGAATAAATATAGCTAGAAATCATGGGATATATCTCATGAGATAGTGAATTTTTCTCCGTGAAATTATTTGTCAATGTGCTGGAACGAAGGAAAATTGCAACAAAGCATGGGTAATTGCTCTTGAAATCGTGAATTTTTGCCTTCGCCAAATTATTGCCCAATGGCTCGGAATGACTAAAATCACCAAAAATTATTTTTTATAGCTTATGAAACGTGATATTTGTCCTACATGAAATTCATTTCCAATGGGTCCGAACGACTGAAAATGGCCAAAAATCATGGGTCATAGCTCATGAAAATGTGAATTTTGGCCTCCATGAAATTATTTTCTAATGGCTTGAAACGATAAAAAATGCCCAACAATCATGGGTTATTGCTCATGAAATAGCAAATTTTAACTTCTGTGAAATTATTTGCTAATGGCTTGGAACAACTAAAAATGATAAAAGTTCGAGAGTTGTAGCTCAGGAAATCATGAATTTTGGCCTGACTAAAAATATTTGCAATTGAGTCAGAATGATTAAAAATGACTATATGGGCTATAGCTTATGATAACATGAACTTTCCTCCATGAAATTAATTGCCATTGGCTCAAAACGAGTTAAAATATAAAAAATCATGGGTTTGTAGCCCAAGAAATCGTAAATTTTGCCCTCCAGGATATCATTTGCTAATGGCTCAAAATGACTAAACATGGTCAAATATTATGGATTATAGCTCATGAAATCATAAATTTTGGCCTCTCTGAAATTATTTGCCAATAGCTTGAAATGACCAAAAATGGCTAGAAATCGTGTGTTAAAAGCTCATGAAATCATAGGTAAAAATGACTAAAAATGGCCTAAAATCATGGGTTATAATTCATGAAAGCTTGAATTTTAGCCTCTGTGAAATTATTTGTTAATGACTTGAAACGACTAAAAATGGTGAAGAGTTATGGGTTAACTCTTGATTTTTGACCTTTGTGAAATTATTTGCTAATGGCTCAAAATGACTAAAAATGATCAAAAATTATGGGGTATAGCTCATTAAATCGTGAATTTTGTCATATGCTAAATTATTTTCCAATGGGAAGAAACAACTAAAAATGGCTACCAACTATTTGCCGGTGGTCAGAAATGACTAAGAATAGCTAAATCGTGGACTGCAACTTACAAAATCGTGAATTCTAGCCTTGGCAAAATTTTTTGCTAATGGCTCGGAATGACTAAAAATGACCAAAAATTTTAGGTTATGGCTTATAAAATCACGTGAAATTATTTGCCAATGGGTTAGAATAACTAAAAATGGTAAAAAATTATGTACTATAGTAGATGAAGTCATGAATTTTGGCCTCCACGAAATTATCGGCCAATGGCTCATAGTGACTAAAACAGCTAAAGATCATGGATTATAGCTCATGAAATTGTAAATTTTGACCTCCACGAAATTCTTTTCCAATGGGTCGAAATGACTAAAAATGGTAAAAAAAAATTTGGCTTACAACTCATGAAATTGTGGAATTTTGCCCCAACGAAATTATTTCACAAAAAGGGGTAATCTATGCATAGTCTTTCCAAGTCCACGCATGTTGAAGATAGTTGTTATAAAATTGATATAACCTAAAATTGATGAAACACCTAATTGATGAGGACTAAAAATTGCTGAATCAACCAAAATAAAGATTGACATTCGTATTGTACTCTTTTCCGGATCTATCCTCTTCCACTAACTTTACAAAACAAAATGGAAGGGCGTAGCTTGGAAGACCAAATATGTCTACTACCAACCGCATAGTCAAAGCTTGCCAGAAAATCGGCCGGTTGGTTTGCTTCTCTCCAAGTATGGGAGATTTAAAAATCTTCGAAACTAGCGAGTACTTTATTGATCTTATGAAGAAGAGGCTTTCCTTAGAGACGGCGATCGCAGGTTCGCCAGAGGAGAGGTGTTGCGAGCAACATTGCACAAACAAAACAAAGCCCTCCTGCCCGCAGCCCTATTCTATAAATTAGGCTGGCCACGTTACTGATAACCGCAGAACGAGCAATGAATCCCCAACGACAAACGAACAGCGGAGCGGGGCATTTTCGGGGAGTAGCCCGCTTCTTCAGAAACTTCCTGGCACATACATTAAATTAAGGGAGCCATCGAAAAAAATACCCTACCCTCTGATTTCCACAATTAGCTCATGAAGTCATGAATTTAGGCCACCATGAAATTATTTGCTAAAGGGTAGGAACGACTAAAAAATAGCCAAAATTATGGGTTATAGCTCATGAAATTATAAATTTTGGCCTCCGGTATATTATTTGCCAATGGCACAGGATGACTAAAAATGGGTAGAAATCGTGGGTTATAACTCATGCAATCTTAAATTTTAGCCTCCGCGAAATTATTTTTCAATGGAACAAAATAGTTAAAAATGGCCGCAAGTCATTGGTGATAGCTCATGAAATAGCAAATTTTAGCCCCCGAAAAATTATTTATCACTGGCTCGGAATGACTAAAAGTGCCCAAAAATCGTCGGTCATAGCCGATGAAATTTTGAATTGTGGTCTCTACAAATTTATTTGTTAATGGCTAAGAGCAACTAAAAATAATCAGAAATTATGGGTTATAGCACCTGAAATCATGAATTTCAGCCTACGTTAAATTATTTTCTAATGGCTTGAAATTACTAAAAATGGTAAAAAAATCGTGGGTTATAACTCATAAAATCGTTAAATTTTGACTTCACAAAATTATTTGCCAATGGGTTGGAATGACAAAAAACAACCACAAATCATGGATTATTGCTCAGGAAATTATAAATTTTAGACTCTACAAAATTATTTTCCAATGGGTAGAAATGACTAAAAAGGCCACGAATTGTAGGTTATAGCTCATGAAATCCTAAATTTTTACCCCCACAAAATTATTTTTCAATGGGTAGAAATAATTTAAAAATAGCTAAAAATCATGGGTTATAACTCATGATTTTATGAATATTGGTCTCCACAAAATTATTTCCCAAAGGATCAGAACAGCTAAAAATGGCCAGAAATCGTGTGTTATGGTTCATAAAATCAACAATTTTGGCCACCATGAAATTATTTGTTAATGAGTCAAAAGTACTAAAAATGTTTTGAAATCATGGGTGTTAGCTCATGAAATCTTGAATTTTAGCCTCTAGGAAATTATTTGCCAATGGGTCAGAATGACAAAAAATGGTTAAAAATTATGGATTATAACTCATGAAATCGTGAATTTTCACGTTCGTTAAATTATTGGCCAATGTCTCAAAATGACAAAAAATAGTCAAAAATCAAGGATTATAGCTCCTGAAATCGTGAATTTTATCCTCTGGAATATTATTTGCCAATGCCTTAGAACACTACAAATAGCCAGAGTTCATGGGTTATAACTCTTGATATTGTAAATTTTTCCTACGTGAAATTATTTGTCAATGGGTTGGAATGACAGAAAATGGCCACAAATCATGGGAAATAGCTCATGAACGAGTAAAATGTCCAAAAATTATGGGTTATGGCTCATGAAATTGTGAATTTTAGCCTACAGGAAATTATTTTCCAATGGGTCCGAACGACTAAAAATGGTGAAAAATTATGTGTTATAGCTCATGAAAACGTGAATTTTTGTCTCTACAAAATTATTTGTCAATAGCTTGAAACTACTAAAAATAGCTAGAAGTCTTGGGTCATAGCTCAAAAAGCTATGAAATTTTGCCATTGGGAAATTATATACCAATGGCTCATAACGACTAAAAAACACCAGAAATTGTGGGTTATAACTCATGAAATCGTAAACTATTGCCTCAAGGAAATTATTTGTGCATTTTTCCACCCTTCAATTATTTGTCAATGGGTTCAAATGACAAAAAATATTCACAAATAAAGGATAATCGGTCATGAAATTGTGAATTTTAGCCTCCGTGAAATTATTGGCCAATGGCTCTGAACGACTAAGCCAAAAATCGTGGATTATAACTCATGAAATCATGAAATTGGGTCTCCAAGAGATTCTTTTCTAATGGGTCTGAACTACTAAAAATGTCCAAAAGCCATGGGTTATATCTCATGAAAATAAGAATTTTGGCCTCTACAAAACTATTTGACAATGGCTCGAAACGACAAAAACTGAACAAAAGTCTTGGGTCATAGCTCATAAAACTGTGAAAATTTGTATCCGTGAAATTATTTATGGATGGCTCAAAACGACAAAACATAGCCTAAAATTGTGGATTGTAGCTCATGAAATTATGAATTTTTGCCTCAAGGAAATTATTTATCAATGGAATGAAACAACCAAAAATTTCAATAAATCTTGGGTTATAGCTCATGAAATCATAGATTTTAACACCGTGAAATTATTTTCCAATGGGTAGAATTAACAAAAAATGACCAAAAATCATGGGTTAAAGCTCTTGAAATCATGAATTTGGCATTCGGGATATTATTTGCCAATGGCTCAAAATGATTAAAAATGGCTAGAAATCATGGGTTATAACTCTGTGAATTTTGGCCTCCGAAAAATTATTTTCCGATGGTGTTAATAACTAAAAATGACCACAAATCATTAGTTATAGCATATGAAATTGAGAATTTTGGCCTCTATGAAATTATTTATCAATATCTCAAAATGACTAAAAATAGTCAAAAATCTAGGGTTATAACTCATGAAATCTTGAATTTTGGCCTCCGCGTTATTATTTTCCAAAGGGTCAGAAAAAATAAAAATTGCTAGAAATCACGGGTTATAGCTCATGAAATTCTAAATTTTTCCTCCATGAAATTATTTGTCAATGGATTGGAATGACAGAAAATTGCCGCAAGTCATGGGTAATAACTCCTAAAATTATGAATTTCGGCTTTTGCCAAACTATTGGCTAATGACTCGGAGTGACTAGAATTGCCAAAAATCAATTGTTATAGCTCATGAAACGTGAATTTTGTCCTACATGAAATTCTTTTCCAATGGGTCTGAACACCTTAAAATGGCTAATAATCATGGGTTATAGCTCATGAAAATATGAATTTTGGGTTCCATGAAATTATTTTTCAATGGTTTGAAACGACTAAAAATGGTCAAAAATCAAGGGTTATAGCTCATGAAATCGTAAATTTTGGCCTCTATGAAATTATTTATCAATATCTCAAAATGACTAAAAATAGCCAGAAATCGTGCGTTACAGCTCATGAAATCATAAATTTTATCTTCTGCAATTTATTCACTAATGGGTATAAATGACTAAAAATGGCCAAAAATCATGGGTTATAATTCATGTAAACTTGAATTTTGGCATCTGCAAAATTATTTACCATTGGTTTGAAATGACTGAAAATGGCCAAAGATCAAGGGTTATAGCACATTTTTGTTAGCTATGAAATTTTGAATTTTGGCCTCTAGGATATTATTTGCCAATGGCCCAAAATGACTAAAATGGCTAGCAATCATGGGTTATAGCTAATGAAATTGTGAATTTTGGCCTCCACAAAATTATTTTCCGATGGTGTTAATAACTAAAATGGCCACAAATCATTGGTTATAGCTCATGAAATTGTGAATTTTGGCCTCCACAAAATTATTTGTCAATGGGTTCAAATGACAAAAATAGTCAAAAATCTAGGGTTATAACTCATGAAATCTTGAATTTTGGCCTCCGTTATTATTTTCCAAAGGGTCGAAAAATAAAAATTGCTAGAAATCACGGGTTATAGCTCATGAAATTCTAAATTTTTCCTCCATGAAATTATTTGTCAATGGATTGGAATGACGAAAATTGCCGCAAGTCATGGGTAATAACTCCTAAAATTATGAATTTTGGCTTTTGCCAAACTATTGGCTAATGACTCTGAGTGACTAGAATTGCCAAAAATCAATTGTTATAGCTCATGAAACGTGAATTTTGTCCTACATGAAATTCTTTTCCAATGGGTCGAACACCTTAAAATGGCTAATAATCATGGGTTATAGCTCATGAAAATATGAATTTTGGGTTCCATGAAATTATTTTTCAATGGTTTGAAACGACTAAAATGGTCAAAAATCAAGGGTTATAGCTCATGAAATCGTAAATTTTGGCCTCTATGAAATTATTTGCCAATGGCTCAAAACGACAAAACATAGCCTAAAATTGTGGATTGTAGCTCATGAAATCATAAATTTTATCTTCTGCAATTTATTCACTAATGGGTATAAATGACTAAAAATGGCCAAAAATCATGGGTTATAATTCATGTAAACTTGAATTTTGGCATCTGCAAAATTATTTACCATTGGTTTGAAATGACTGAAAATGGCCAAAGATCAAGGGTTATAGCACATTTTTGTTAGCTATGAAATTTTGAATTTTGGCCTCTAGGATATTATTTGCCAATGGCCCAAAATGACTAAAAATGGCTAGCAATCATGGGTTATAGCTAATGAAATTGTGAATTTTGGCCTCCACAAAATTATTTTTCGATGGATGGCAATGACTAAAAATGGACACAAATCATTGGTTATGGCTTATGAAATTGCGAATTTTGGTCTACATGAAATTATTTGTCAATTGCTTGCAATGACTAAAAATAGTCAAAAATCGGAACGACTAAAAAATACCCAAAAATCATGGGTTATAGCTTTGAAAATTGTAAACTCTGGCTTCTGCGAAATTATTTCCCAATGGCTTGGAATGACTAAAAATGTCTAGAATTTACGGGTTAGAGCCCATGAAATTATGAATTTTGGCTTTCATAAAATTATTTGCTAATGGCCCGGAATAACTAAAAATGACCAAAAATTATGGGTTATGACTCATGAAATCGTGAATTTTGGCTTTCACGAAATTATTACAAATGTGTCTAAACGACTAAAAATGGCCACAATTCATGGGTATAGCTCATAAAATCGTAAATTTTGTCTCCGTAAAATTATTTGCCATTGACTCGTAACGACTAAACATGGTCAAAAAATTATGGGTCATAGCTCACGAAATCATGATATTTGGCCTCCGCGAAGTTTCTTACCTCTGGCTCAGAATGACAAAAAATGGAAAGAAATCATGGGTTATAGCTCTTAAAATCATGAACTTTGTGCTGAACAAATTTATTTCGCAATGGCTCGAAATGACTAAAAATGACCAAAAAACTTCAGTTTTAGCTTATGAAATCGTGAATTTTGGCCACTGTGAAATTATTTGCCAATGGCTCAGAATGACTAAAAATATTTAAAAATAATGGGTTAGAGCTCACAAAATCGTGAGTTTTGGACACAGTGAAGTTATTTGATAACGGGTCGAAATGACGAAAAATTGCCTCAAGACATGGAATACAGCTCATGAAATCGTGAATTTTGGCCTCTGTGAAGTTATTTACCAATGGCTCGGAACCACTAAAAATGGTTTAAAAATCATGGATCATGGCTCATGAATTCATGAAATATGTCCCCTACAAAATTATTTACCAATAGCTCAGAGTGACGAAAATTGACCAGAAATCATGGGTTATCTCTCATGAGATATTGAATTTTGGTCTCAACGAAATTATTTATCAATGTCTCAATTCGATTAAAAATGGCCAACAGTCTTGGGTCATAGCTCATGAAATCATGAATTTTAGCCTCTCAAAAATTGTTTGCCAATGGCTCGGAATGATTAAAATTGTCCGAATATTATGTGTCTTATAAAATCATGAATTTTAGCCTCCATGAAATCATGGGTTATAGCTTATAAAATTGTCATTTTGGACTTCATGAAATTATTTGCTAATTGTTTGAAACGACAAAACGTGGCCCAAAATTATTGATTTTAGCTCACGAAATCATGAATTTTGGCCTCCATGAAATTGTTTGCCAATGCATCAAACAGACTAAAAATTATTTGCCAATGGCTCAAAACAAATAAAAATAGCCAAAAATCATGGGTTATAGCTCAGGAAAATGTGAATTTTGGCTCCACAAAATTATTTATCAATGGCTTAAAATGATTAAAAAAATGGCCAACTAGCATGGGTTATAGCTCATAAAATTATTAATTTTAACCTACGTGAAATTATTTACCAATGGCTCGAAATGACTAAAAATGATCAAAAGTCATGGGTTATAGCTCATGAAATCGTGAATTTTGGCTTTAGCGAAATTATTTGCCAATCAGTCAGAACGACTAGAAATGACTATATTATTGGCGATTTTCATCTACTTAAGGCTAGATATTTCAAAGTACACGACTTCTACAAAATTAATAAGAATGATGTAAAAAACAAATGATATTACTGTCAAATTTTCATGAGTTGATAAGGGAAAATGGCTAAAATAATACCTGGATAAAAACTAGAAGCTTAATTTATTTGCTTCCTCTTTGCTCTGTTTCTTGATTATGAGCTTCTTGGCATGTTAGGGCCATTTTTATGGAAGAACCAGATAAGCATATAATCTTGCTTTAAATGTTGAGCTTGGCCCTTAGTTTACGGTTTAAGAAACAAAGTAATATAGACACAATGCAGCAATATGAGCTTCATATAGCTTCAAGTTCGGTTAATTTTGTATATTTAACTTTTACATGCATGTGCAAATTGATTATGGGGCATATCTTGGAAAACTAATAGATTGCAAAGGATTTGGGTATTTTATATTTAATGTCGTAAGTGTTAGAACATTGTTCGTACAATATCTCTTGTTTGAATAATAACAAACTCTCATTTACTATTGATATGTTTTGTGAGATGATGTATTTCAGGTATAAACATGTACGAGCAAGATGCAGTTCGAAACGATGCAAAATCAACACGAATGTTGATTTCAGCCTTCGAACCATCGATGGTTAAGAGGCAACCATCGATGGTTAGCATCTCATAGATGGTTACAGGAGCTAATCGGAGAAAATAGAAATAGGATTTGGCACCATCGATGATCTACAGTGACCCATCGATGGTCATAGGGAACCATCGATGGTTGCAGCAGACAATCGAAGAAATTCAGAAACCAGAATTAGCCCTACTGATGGCTACAGTTGAACCATCGATGATCACTAAGGGACCATCGATGATCGTGATCCACCATCGATGGTTATGACGAAATTTGGCAGTTTTCAAGTTTTAATCTCAGTCATTCGTCGACCCATTTGATCTCCTATTTACACTCAGATTTGGGTATCTCTTTTCTTCCCTATCAAGGTCTATTTAAGGGGAGTTGAAGATCATAATTAACAATAAAGTTCAAGGAGACAAATACACAAAAAAAAGAGGAGAGATCTTTACTCTAGGGATTGAGAGAGAGTTGATCAAATTCTCTAAGCCTCGTTCAGCTTCTTCTTGGCGCGCTTTTCATCGGAGTTTGATTCCGTGAGAAGGAGTGCCCTACGCTTACATCACTACACCGCTTCTTTGCAGATCTTCATCTTCATCGATTTGAAAAATGGTTTGATAAGGGGCTGTAAGATTGTTCATTTTGCGCTTTACTTATTTTAGTTGTATTTCATACTTATGAGTTTGACTGCGTACTCACGGCAGGGTAATTAAGGGTTGGGCTAGCTAGGGCTAGATTTCTTCTGGTCATTGTGAAGAGTTATGTTAGATGACTGATTTCGGGTAGATTCCAGGGTGCGGTGTTTGAAGCCTACTGAATCAGGTTGTGATTCCGGTGAACTCTGGTCATTGTGAGAAAGTGCCTTCACGAGAAGGAAGAGTGGACATAGGATTTTGATCCGAACCACTATAAAAATCTCGTGTGTTTCTGTATTGGTTTGCTTTTGATTTTTCACTTATTATATTTTCACTGCATTTTCTGAGTCTTGTCGAAAAACTGTAGCAACCCTATTCACCCCTCTCTAGGCTTGCATCCCAGTTCTAACAAATGGTATTAGAGCCTCGTTACCCATATTTAGGTATCACAACCTAGGATAGGGATGTCAAACCTTACCACTGCTTTAGCCTTTCTTGAAGGACAAGCCATCAACTGTCCCCTACTTTTTGACGGCACCAATTACCATATTGGAAAGCACGCATGAAAGTCTTTTTATTATCTACTGATTTTGATATTTGGGAGTGTGTCGAACACGGATATCATAATTCTACTGAGGATAAAGGAGGGGTCGTTATTGAATTTCCTATGGATAAATGGACCCTTCAACAAAAAAAGACTTTTTCTTATAATTCTAAAGCTATGAATGCTCTATTTGCTCTCTTACTGCTGAAGAGTTTAACCGTGTCTCTAATTGTACCACTGTGCAGGAAATTTGGAAGACACTGGAAGTCACCCATGAGGGAACCTTACAGGTAAAGGAGGCCAAGCTTATAATGTTGGTGAGCAAGTACGAAAATTTCGAGATGAAGGCCTCTGAGAGCATACAGGAAATGTTCACGCAATTTACAGACATCATGAATAAATCAAAAGCCTTAGGGAAGAAGTACAAAAATAAGGAGTTGTGCAGAAAGATACTCTGTTCTCTATCTCAGGATTGGGAACCTAAAAACGGCTATTGAAGAGCTTCAGAATTTCTCTAATATATCTCTTGATGATCTTGTAGGCAATCTTATCACATATGAAGTTAGGCTAAAAGAAAGAGAAAATGCCTTAGAAGAAGACTCAAAGAAGAAGTCCTTAGCCTTCAAAGCAAAGAAGGAGAAATCTCAGTCCAAATCAAAGAGAGACTTGAACTCAGATTTAGATAATGAGAGTGAGATTGTGATGATAGTAAAAGGATTCAAATCCTTTCTGAGATCGATAGATGGGCAAAAATTCATGAAGAATAAACAGAAATAAAGTTTTACCAAGGTAAAGAACATTAAATATGAAAATTCAGTTTCTGATATCACATATTTTCGTTGCAGGAAGCCAGGACACTACAAGAATGAATGCCCTCTCAACAAGATGAATTTCAAAGGAAGGAATAAAAGCTTCAAAGCGATATCTTGCGAATCCTCAAGTGACGAAGAAGATTCAGACAATCACACCATTGATCAAAGTCATTGTCTTATGACTAGTGTTCAAACTACTAAAGAGTTAAATGAGGAATCTTCAAATGAGGAAGTCCATTGAAGATTTAAGGAATAGGGAAGTACTTGGTATTTGGATTCAAGTTGTTCATGTCATATGACTGGTAAGAAAAACTTGTTCCTTAATCTTAATAAGAAGAAAGGAGGAGATGTGACTTTTGGAAATGACGACAAAGGTAAGATTATAGAAGTTAGTGATATAGATAATGAATCATTTAAACTCCTTAAAGTTTTACTCGTTAAAGGTTTAAAGCATAATCTCATCTTCATTATCCAACTTTGTGACAAAGGTATGTCTATTCTTTTCGAATCTAAAATATGCAAAATAATTAATTCACAAACAGGTTCTATTATTTTTACTTGTAATAGACATGTTATTGTTTACGCATTGAATCTCAATGATATTTAAACTGACAATGTAAAATAATTAGTTGCAGGAGGAGATGATGGTGAGCTTTGGCATAGAAGACTTGGTCATGCGAGCATGAGACTACTGCAAAAACTTTTAAAGAAAGAACTGGTTAGAGGTTTGCCTATGACTAATTGTAAGAATGAAAGTTTATGTGAGGCTTGCACCGAAGGTAAGTTCATAAACTCTTCTCATAGCTTAAAGAATCAGGTGAGCTCTTCTAAACCCTTGTAATTACTGCACTTGGACTTATTTAAGCCTGTTTCTACACAGAGTTTGGGAGGTAAGAGTTACTATTTAGTTATGATTGATAATTACTCTACATTCACATGGGTCATATTTCTAGCCAAAAAGAGTGAGTGTTTTAAAATCTTGGAAAATTTTTCAAAAAGAGTTGAAAAAGAAAAAGATCTTCCCATTTGTACTATTCGTTCTGATCATGGAGGGAAGTTTGAAAACAAAATTTTTAAATATTTTTGTGCTAATAAGGGTATCACTCATGAGTATTATTCTCCTCAAACTCCACAACAAAATGGAGTTGTCGAGAGGTAGAATCAGACTTTACAAAAAATAGCTAGAACCATGTTAAATGAGTATAAGTTGCCTAAGCACTTCTGGGCTGAGGCATTAATACAGCATGCTATGTGTGTAATAGAGCTTATCTTTGACATATGCGAAATAAGACTTCTTATGAGATTTATTATCAAAATACTTCAAATATTTCATATCTTCGTGTTTTTGGATGTAAATGCTATTTGTTAAACACGAAAGATCAATTGGAAAATTTTGAAAATTTTGATTCTAAAGTTGATGAGTATGTATTTTTGGGTTACTCTTCTTGTAGTAAAGCTTATAGAGTTTACAATGAAAGAACTCCGGTTGAAGAAGAAAAGGAAACACAAAGCAATACAAGAGACAAGAATGAGGAAGTAAAAAAAGATTATAAAAACTTATCAAATTCTCAAACATCATAGGCAACTGAAGAACCAAGTTTAGAAACATCACCTTTAAGAATTCTTCCTAAAAGAAATCGTCAACCATGCACTCGTTTGAATGACTACTTTTGCTCAATGGCTGCTATGAAGGTAAGTGAAGGTAAAAGTGCTCATTCTTATCTTGGTGAATTCTGTGCTTATGTTAATTTTATATTTGAAATTGAGCCAAAGAATGTGAATGAAGCTAGAAATGATGAAAATTGGATAATAGCCATGCAAGAAGAGCTTAATCAATTCACCCGAAATAAAGTATGGAATCTAGTTCCTAAACCTAAAAAATCATCCTATTGTGGGAACTAAATGGGTGCTTAAAAATAAATTAGATGCAAATGGTACTGACATGAGAAATAAAGCTAGACTTATTGCTAAAGGTTATAATCAAATAGAAGGCATTGATTTTGATAAAACGTTTACACCGGTTGCTAGACTTGAAGCCATTAGGATTTTGCTTGTATTTTCCTGTTATAAAAGCTTTAAGTCCTATCAAATGTATGTGAAAAGTGCCTTTCTAAATGGGTACATAAAGGAAGAAGTCTATGTAGAACAACCCCTTGGTTTCATTGACCATGCTTTGCAAGATCATGTATATAAGTTAGATAAAGCCCTATATGGTCTTAAACAAGCTCCTCGAGGTTCGTATGATCATTTGAGTTCTTATCTTCTTAAACACAATTTTAAAAAGGGGTATACTGACAATATCTTATTTGTTCAATTTGTGGGTAAAGATATTCTTATTGTACAAGTGCATGTGGGTGATATTACATTCAGAGCTACTAATAAGGATCTATGCCATAATCTTGAGAAACTCACACAGGATGAATTCGAGAAGAGCATGATGAGAGAGCTTAAATATTTTTTAGGGTTTTAAGTAAAGCAGACAAAAGATGGTGTGTTTATATCACAGGAGAAGTATGTGAAGGAACTTCTAAAATGCTTTGGGATGGATAGTCTAAAGTTTGCTTCAACACCGATGAGCCCTTCGACAAAGCTTACGAAAGATGAAGCCAGTGTTTTAATTGATGAGAAGAGATATAGAAGAATGATTGGTAGTCTCTTATATCTTTTTGCTTCCTGTCCTGCTATTATATTTTCTGTGCGTTTGTGTGCTAAGTTTCAAGCAAATTCTAAAGAGTCACATTTGAAAGCTGTAAAATGAATTTCCTGATATTTGATTAGGACGCAAAAATTTAGATAATGGTTTTCAATGTGAAACTCTTTTGATTTGGTTGGATATTTTGATAGTGACTATACTTGATGTCATACTGATAGGAAAAGCACTAGTTGTGCTGTTCATCTTTTAGGACATTCTGTAGTATCTTGGTCAAGTAGAAAATAAAATTGTGTAGCTTTGTCTACTCCGGAAGCCAAGTATATTGCATTAGGTAGTTGTTGCTCACAAGCCCTGTGGATGTCTTCGACTCTTCAAGATTATGTCATTACCTTTAAGAAGGTTCCTCTTCGATGTGATTACAAGAGTGCTATTGATTTGAGCAATAATTCAGTTTATCATTCACGCACAAAACACATAGATAGTCGTCATTACTTTGTTAGGGACCACATTGCCAAAGAGATGTTCAAATTGAGTTTGTCCCTACATCCGATCAACTTGTTGATATTTTTACAAAACTTTTTTCTAAAGATCGTTTTATTAGGTTGAGACTAGATTTAGGTATATTATCTCTTGATATCTAGCATGTTGACCTGATCTCATTTCACTTGGACATGCCTATGTATATGCTTTTACAATATATATTCAAATAAGGTTATTTGTTGATATATTGGCATGAGTTTATCATATTGGTTCGGATATTTTACACATCTATATATGCTATATGTGCACACAAAGTTATAAATATATGAGTGATAAGCACAATGGTTCACGATATATTTCATATTACTTTTTACACCTTAGTATTACACTTATCATGTTTAGTATTGTGAAAATAAGAATAAATAATTTTATATGTCGTTCATAAAGTTTTCTTGGATATATCAAAAGTTTGAGCTCAATCTATACTTGAATATAGCACCAAAATTTCTATACATGTACAAAGTACATATGTGCTATAAAATATCAAGCAAAAGAGTGTAGTTGTTAAAAGATGGTCAAAGACCCACACTCGGATATAAATGTGCAATATCTCAAGGGTATCCATCCTATACTAAATAGTTCACATATTTAGAGATGGTGTACATCGTCATCCAAACACTATCATTCTTCCTCTTAAAAATTCCTATACGGTTGAGGTGATAGATCGAGATTTTGGACCTTTTCTAAAGGTTGAGATAATTCAAATTGTGTATAAAAATGGCTCAAACTAGATAAGATACATCTGAATTTTTTATAAACTAATATAATTACTTTTATTGTTGCTTTTATAAACTATTCATCTATATCTTCATAGTTTGTGTGTTTATTTTAATATGACTTATAATTGTGATTCGTGTGTTTTGAAGTTATATGTGTATGTCCTGTGCTATTTTCTAAAACTTTTTATGAACCAAGATGTATTTCTCTTCCTTTCACGTTTGGATAACTTTTATCTGAATTCTCACGTATATTGCATATCATTGGTGTGTTTTTCTTTGCTAATAACAAAAGGGGAGAAAGGTGAAATTTTGAAATATTTCATGAGTGTTTGTGCTTTATAAAAGTTTTTCAATTTGATTTCATGATTAATTTTGGATTTTAAATTTTTTGAATACTTGATGCTTTGTTTCAGGGGGAGTTTCTTAAAAATATGTACACATTTATAGTTTCATGTATGCATATTTGTAGGGGGAGCTTTGCATATCATATATCTTTTGCATGAAACGTGTTATGTGCTTATTTTGTACTGAATATGTATCTCACCATGTTTTATATTCTGTATTTTAAATTTTGAGTTTTGTTATTATCAAAAGGGAAAGATTGTTAGAATGTTGTTCGTACAATATCTATTATTTGAATAATAACAAACTCGCATTTACTACTGATATGTTTTGTGAGATGATGTATTTCAGTTATAAACAGGTATGAGCAAGATGTGGTTCAAAATGATGCAAAAATCAACACGAATGTGGATTTCAGCCTTCGAACCATCGATGGTCAAGAGGCAACTATCGATGGTTAGCATCTCATTGATGGTTACAAGAACCAATTGGAGAAAATAAAAATAGGAATGGGCACCATCGATGGTCTACAGTGACCCATCGATGGTCATAGGGAGCCATCGATGGCTATAGGAGATAATCGAAGAAATCCAGAAACCAGAATCAGCACCATTGATGGCTACAGTTGAACCATCGATGATCACCAAGGGACCATCGATGGTCGTGATCCACTATCAAGGTTATGATAAAATTTGGCAGTTTTCAAGATTTAATCTCAATTGTTTGTCGACCCGTTTGATCTCCTATTTACACTCAGATTTGGGTATCTCTTTTCTATCCTATCAATGTCTATTTAAGGGGAGTTGGAGATCATAATTAACAATGAAGTTTAAGGAGGCAAATACACAAAAAAAGGAGAGATATTTATTCTAGGGTTTGAGAGAGTGTTGATCAAATTCCCTGAGCCTCGTTCAGCTTCTTCTCAGCGCGCTTTTCATCGGAGTTTAATTCAGCGAGAAAGAGTGCCCTACGCTTACATCGCTGCACCGCTTCTTCACAGATTTTCATCTTCATCGATTTGATAAAGAGCTATAAGATTGTTATTTTTGTGCTTTAATTATTTTGGTTAGTTGTATTTCAAAATTGTGAGTTTGATGGCATACTCAAGCCGGGTTAATTGAGGGTTGGGCTAGCTAGGGCTAGGTTTCTTTCGGTCATTGTGAAGAGTTAGATTAGACGATTGGTTTCGGATAGATTCCAGGGTGCAGACTTTGAAGCCTACTGAATCGGGTTGTGATTCAGGTGAACTCTGGTCATAATGAAGAAGGCCCTTCGCGAGAAGGAAGAGTGGACGTAGGATTTTAATCCGATCCACTATAAAAATCTCATGTGTTCCTGTGTTGGTTTGCTTTTTATTTTTCGCTTATTATATTTTCGCTGTATTTTCTAAGTCTTGTCAAAAAACTGTAGCAACCCTATTCCCCCTCTAGGCTTGCATCCCAGTTCCAACAGTAAGAACCATCACAAGAGATATATGCGCCATTATCAAAGGCGGAGACAGGGGGGTCAAGGGGGGCACGTGCCCCCCCTCCCGGTCCCACCAACATATTGGTATCAGTGAAGCATAAGTCGGTCATTCATGGCTCCCTCCAAAAAAAATTTTATTATTTAAGTTGACTGATGAAAGGAACTGCCCTCTCTTTGCCCACTTAATATATGGGCCTTGTATTTGTTTTAGTGGAATTGGGCCTATGTGTTTAGCCATACTCCACTAAAAAACTTTGGGCCCAATGCCACTAGAATGAAAGTATAAGGCCCTCATATTTGGGAGGTCTATTTACTGTAGCAATGCGGATCCCTTTATTCTCTATACTTTTCAATAACCTATCTCCTAATCTATTTGATATTTTCTCTTCTTCTACAATTTGAGTTCCTTTTTTATAAACCCTAGATTTCTCTTCTGATAAAAAACACGGAATTTTATCTTACACGAGATAGTTTGGATTTGGAGATTCAGAATTTTGATCTTTGGCGAGGTAATTCAATCAAATCTAAAATTTTCTCTTTCTTTTTTAATTTTTTATTCGAAAAGTTTATTTCTAGGATTTGGGTTGAAAGTTATCTTAGTTTTCAACTTGTGTGGAAGTTTAATGCTTTTGATTATTTATTCATTTTATAAATATAGTAAAATATTAATCTTGATAAGTGTAAAATTTTCCTTTATTGCTTTTAGTCTAAATGATAAGCAATTAGTTAGTCGTATGTTAAATTTATTATTGTTGTTTAATATTGTTATTGAGTTAGTGAATTTCATTATCTTTTTCTCTAACTCTTAAACTCTATTATAGGTATGGATAAATTTTTGATAAGAAAACCAAAACCTTATCAATATTCGAGCACGGAAGAAAATGCTATTCAACCTTCACCAAATTGTCCAAGAACTTCTAAGAGTTTCAAACCTCGACTTAAGCAGAGATATATAGAAGTGAACTTAGAAGAACTTCCCGCAGATCCTGCACTACGACCTCGCATTTGAAGGGCATATTTACAGAAAGGTCCTTTCCAACCTTATTTGCAGGAATTTCCCCAAACACAATTTAATAACAAATATCGGCGATTCAATCCAGCATGGTTTGATATGTATTCGAATTGGTTGGAGTATAGTGTTGAAAAAGATGCAGCATTTTGCTTATATTGTTATCTTTTTAAAGGCCAAAATGAACAATCAGGTGGGGATGCATTTACTGCCGAATGATTCAAAAACTGGAAGAAATCAAGAGAGAAATTGGATGCTCATGTTGGCGGCCCAAATAGCTCGCATAATCTAGCAGTGGAAAAGGGGAAGAACTTATTGAAACAAGACTAGCACATTGATAATTCAATTTCAAGACATTAAGTCGAGCTCGAATTGAATACAAGACTCGATTGAACGCATCAGTTGATTCTATTCGGTATCTTCTGCGACAAGGATTAGCTTTTCGTGGACATAATGAATCTTTGAATTCTAGAAATAGAGGTAACTTTCTAGAGCTTTTACAAGTCCTTGCTAATAACAGCGAAGAGATAAAAAAGGTTGTTTCAGAAAATGCTCCTGAAAATCTAAAAATGACATCACCTGATATTCAGAAAGATATTGTGTCTGCAGCTGCAACAGAAACTAGAAATGCAATAATAAGCAATATTGACAATGAATATTTTGCTATTTTAGTTGACGAGTCTTGAGATGTATCAACTAAAGAGCAGATGGCAATTATCTTGCATTATGTCGATAAGCACGATCATGTTATTGAGAACTTTTTAGAGATCTTACATGTTCAAGATACTAGCTAGTGCCAGGACACTAAAGACAACAATTGATGCTATGTTTTCAAGACATGGACTGAGCATATCAAAATTACGCGGACAAGGGTATGATGGGGCGAGTAACATGCGAGGCCAATTCAATGGACTTAAAACTCTTATTTTGAATGAAAATAAATCAGCCTTTTATATCCATTGTTTTGCTCACCAGCTTCAACTGGCATTGGTAGTTGTTGCCAAAAAATCATTTTAAGATGGAAGTGGTATTCACAGTTATTGCCAATATCTCCAATATTGTTGGGGCTTCTGCAAAACGCCGTGATATTCTTCGAGAAGCACAGGCCACAACAATTATTAAAGCAGTTAACAGTGGTGAACTCAATACTAGGAGAGGTTTAAATCAGAAAATAGGGCTCAAGCGAGCTGGTGATACACATTGGGGTTCTCATTTTCATTCATTGATCAACTTAATTGTTATATACTCACCTATAATGGTTGCACTTGAGAGTATAGAGGATATACCATCTAATGAAAAAAGAGGAGAAGCGACATTGATATTGCAAATGATGCAAACTTTTGAATTTACATTTTCTATCCATTTGATGAAGAATGTGTTGGGGATTACTAATGAGTTGTCACTAGCACTGTAGAGGAAAGATCAAGATATTGTGAACGCCATTGATCTTCTGCAAATATCTAAGC
This sequence comes from Asparagus setaceus, assembly GCA_012295165.1. Taxonomy (NCBI): domain Eukaryota; kingdom Viridiplantae; phylum Streptophyta; class Magnoliopsida; order Asparagales; family Asparagaceae; genus Asparagus; species Asparagus setaceus. The sequence goes on from CM022701.1 coordinate 87,487,301, forward strand.
GCCGATTTCAAGAAATGAGATCTGATGGTTAGGATTCTTTTCTTGAACAAGTTTCACAATTTTCTGTCAAACTTGATATTGATGTTCCAAACACGAATGACTCATTTGTTCCTAAAGGGAGATCGCGGCGAAATGCTCAGAGCTTTACCAACTTGCATCATTATCGCCATGAATTGTTTAATACCGTGGTAGATCTACAAGGTCAAGAGTTAAACAATCTCTTTACTGAGGCAAATACCGAGTTACTTCTTTATGTAGCATGCCTAGATCCTAGTAATTCTTTTGGTGCATTCAACAAGCAAAAGATAATTCTCTTTGCTGAGTTTTATCCTCTTGATTTTTCACCATCAGACCTTATAATTCTCGACAATCAACTTGAGACATTCATCCATGATGTGCGTTCCAAAAGTGAGTTTCTACACTTGAATGGAATTTCAAGTCTTGCAAAAAAGATGGTGGAAATGAAGAAAGATGTGGTCTATTCTTTTGTCTACAAGCTTGTAAAGTTCACGCTAATTTTGCCCGTGGCAACTGCAAGCGTTGAGAGAGTATTTTTAGCTATGAATATTGTGAAAAGCAAACTGCGTAATAGCATGGGAGATCAATGGATGAATGATTGCTTAGTAACATACATCGAATCTGATGTTTTCAAGGCTGTTAGTAATGATGCAATTATGTAACGATTTTAAAACATGGCAAATCGTCGGGGTAGTTTGTAAATGATATTTTAACTTGATTTCATTATTTTTTGAAAGCTAGTTATATGATTGTGCTTTTGGAGCTGAAAGTACTATTTTCTTTTTTTTTTTTTTTGTAAACAATCATTTTATATATATAATATTTTCTTGGATTGTCGAGTTTGAGACTAGTTTTTTTACTAAAAATATTTTTTAAGCAAAGGAATGAGAGTGCCCAACGGATCCGAGCTCATGCGGCCATTAATGTAATTGTTTTTGGAGACTAATCTTTGAGTATATATCCACATGTACCCAATTGGAAAATATGGCCAAAAGCTTTTAGATTCAAAATTTCAAACCATTATCTTTATTCACTAGAAAAACCACAAATTACAATTAGATTGTTAAAGATTATTGTTTTATATTCCACATTTCAACTAATAATTTAACATTAGTCATAATTAGCGCTATTCAGGAGACTATTGCTCAATCTGAATATGGCATTTACATGATTCTCCACCACCAGAAAACTATTGCTCAATACATATCATGCTACATGATTCTTCTCAAAGAAAATTAGAAGACCATAAAGTTTGAGATTGATATAAACGATTATATTTCTGCTAGAAGAATCAAAGAGTAAATTGAGGAATTGTATAACTTTCACACAAAATACAACACTGCTCAAACATCTTCTATTGTAACATCTTCTGTTGTATCTAGGTTTTGATGTGAGAAGTTCGTTCTCCTCATCCAAAATGAACATCCTGCACGAATCTAAGGAGAAAGACTCCCACTTCCGGTTTCACACCCTATAGTCGGAGTTCTAAATAGCTCATAATACTTAGATGATGAATCTCCTTCGATCATGAGCTTGTTGAAAGGAGCTTTGTCGAGCCAAAGCTTCAGTATCCTCCATCATCCCAGGACTCGATCTCACCATCAATATACAAAATTCCATCTCGTTCAACGCCCCATCACCATCAAGATCCCCTTCTCTCACCATTGCCTCTGCCTCCTCCTTTGCCATCCCTCCCATCCTGAGCACCTCCGCATTCCTCCTCAATCTCTCTGCCGTGATCTTCCCTTTCTCCTCATCAACAAGCAGTCTGAACCAACGACAGAGCTCTTCTACAAACACATCAGACTCCAATTTATCCGCCATCACCGGCATCAATCTTCATACTCTTGTTCAGCCATTGAGATAATAAAAAGAGTATGAAGTAAATAGCGGTCGGTTTTGATGGAACAGTTGGCTGAAGGAATTGATTTTGGTTCGAATTGTATGGTTTGTGTGTTTGTGTGTTAGTTGGGTTGGGAGTAGCGTTTGCAATATGAGCACAATGCGTGAGCTTTCATGGCTTTGTTGTGTGCGATCAATTCAATGATAGGTGTTTGAAATTGGAGGAATGCTCATCATGCATTTGACGCCAAATTTGGGAACTCTTCACTTCCTTTTCATCATCATCATCATCTCCTTTTTTTTTTTTCTTTTTTCTGGAAAGACCTCACTTATCTAATATTATATAGAGAACGATAATGTTTTTTTTGTGTTAATTGTTACCGAAGCGACATTTGATCTATGCATGAGCAGCCGGATCTGAAGCAGATGCTTTAAAAGTTATATTTGTTTGAAGCTATATATATTTGCCGTGTTAGAGGTAAAAACTAGGCGTAGTTCTAAATTTCATGTGGATTTAGATTCTTTGTTGCAATGATAGTAAAAAATTTAGATTGACGAAGGCCTTACAACTCAAGGGAAAGGTGTTCTTTCATGGGTATCTCGGTGTTGCCCTTGATGACAGCCTTAGTATCACCAACAATACTAGGCTCTAGGCTGCAGTATCCAATCAAATTTCATGGACAAGGAAGCCAAGATCATCCTAGCTAACCATCTTGAGCATCCTACAGGAGTAACACAGAAGTACAATTTGAAATCATGCCCCATTTGATCCCTTTAGAAACCTAAGGTCGAGTTTTTCAGAGAATATCCTTGCTAACCAGGTGAATGACACCAAGCACTTTATTTCTATGCGGCTGTTCTGATATAATGTTTACTAAACTAGGTGATGTCTATTATTATCAGAGGTTTGGATGAAGGAACTCAAATTCTAACTATGACAATGTCATATTTGTTTTCTTCAAAGTTCACGTTCTCATTTTCAAATATGTATTGTGTTTATTAAGAAGGAAACTGATATGGAAAATGATCATTTGTTTATTTGTTTTGACAGATCTAGTGGGGATTTTAGTCACTCCGCCTACTACGATCTCCAGAACTCGGAAGTCAACCAAAATCGAACAAGACAGAAAACAACCACAATCAACAAGAAAGAACACCAAGATTTAACATGGTTCGGTCGACCAACTTCGACCTATATCAACGGGGCAACAGTACGAGAAATCCACTGTGTATCAGGAGAACTACGAGAGGAACCACTCAACTCTCATCTTTCAATCTCTCAACCTCATATACATAATCAACTCTAATATCCTCTACAAAACCCCTCCTTACAATCTTTTCCACGGTAAAGACTAAGAAACCCTCTCCCAATGTTATAATATTTTGCATGGACAAAGACTACGAAACCCTCGCCTCTGGTACACAATCTTGTAATCTGGTTTACCACCTCTGCTAACCTAAATTGCAAGAATAGCGACTCTCTCCTTTTCTTCTTTGGTTGTCCAACAATAAAAGACAATATATAGGGAAACCAAAACCCTATTTCTAGCCTAACTTCCTAATTAGAATGATATATAAACTCTTTATCATGATGAGAACCAATCTTCTAATCATGATAGACCTCTAATCCTATCTAATTCTCATGAAGTTATACATAGAATCAAAGACACAATCCCGACAATCTCCACATTGGATTTGATTCCCAACCCATCTTGAAGATATACCATTGCCATCTTGAAACTTTGCCTCTACCGCTAGTGCCTTCTGTTATTTTACACTTCAACCCAAAGCGCCTCTACCTGCACTCGCACCAGAATGCCTCATGACTCTCAATGTCACCAATCTTGTTGTGGCGCCTCCACCTCTCTTGTATACACACCAAAAGATCTTCGCCACTGTACCACTAGAAGCAAATAGAACCATGCTTCTCTCCCGAACTGAGCCTAACAGTAGCCTTCCCTCGCTTGCTGTCCTTGTGCACCACATGCATCGCTAGTCTGGGACCAATCGGTGCACCTATCCTACTCCATCCTACAAGCCCGATGCTATTATCTCCTCCATAGCTTTGTTTGGACCATACATGAGTGCTCATCATCCTACACCTCCCATAGTCCAATGCCACTATCTCAATCTCTATGTATGTCACTCGCCTATGCCCGCTTACAAGCTCCACCTAATCTAGCACTATCCCTAAGGCTACACACATCAACCATCTCCTGCTCTTGCGATGACTCCGAATAATTGCATTGCGATAAATCTATTGCTAGAATCATGTCCGATTCTCTATACCAATCTCATCCGTTGCATACTCGTTCACCATATATGTCATCAAGTCTATCTTACTACCACTGTCAGAACTTTCCTTCGTCATCTGACTAATCCAAGCATAATATGAAAAATTAGACCCCTCCATTACGTTTAGTGCACCCAAAAACCTAGAAATCGGCTCTAGATCATCAAAATCAGTCTTCAATTCACCAATCTACCAGCAAAACAATCTCGACCGTCCGATGTAGATCCAGAACACCAAACACCAAAAAAAACTCCACATCAGATCAGCAGGGCTCCACATAGCCAAACACCCAAGAGGAACCCCGCACTGGATCCTGCGCTCCTTTTCTCTCTTTTGCACATGTGTTCCTTTCCGCTAAGGGTCTGTTTGGTCGGGTAAAAAAGTGAAGAAAATGGGGGAAAAGAAAACTGACAGCATACTGTTACCCCATTTCCCCCCAAAACAATGTGTTTGGTTCCTCAAACCAACCCAGAAAATGAAGAAAAATTTATGTGCCACGTAGGACTGGAGGCTGGAAAATTTTCCAGCCTCAAAAGAGCGATTTCGGAGGAAAAGGCCTAAATAACTGACAGCCGAAAACCCTAACATTGATCTCATCACCGCAGCTCCCCTCGGTCTCGTTCTCACGGAGAAGTCGGCCTCGTTCTCACGCCGGTCTCGAGCTCATCACCGCAGCCTCGTTCTCACGCGACTCTCCGGCTCTCATCTCCCGCACCCCCGCCGGCCACCTTCTCCCGCGCCCCTCCGACCGCTTGTCCGACGCGCCAAATACATGTTATTATCAAATGTTATTATCAAATAAAAATATATCTAGTCATTTTGGCATATCAATTTGTTACTATAATATATTATATATTATTTTTAAAATAATATTATTTTATTATTAATATAAAATTATATTATTATTATTATTATTATTATTATTATTATTGTGTTATTGCCAAGATATTATTAAAAATTACTACATTGTAAATAGTTCAACATCATATAATATATTTAAAATAATATTATTCTACATGGGTGGTAAGCATACCATGGTGACCATAGTTATGATTTTTCATTTTTTTCATTTGAACCAAATACTAGAAAGTGAGGGAATGTATTCACACATCAAATGTTTTCTTCTTTTTGCAAGTTGAACCAAACTAAGGAAAGTGATGGAAAGTATTTTCACCTCATGTTTTTTGGCGAAACAAACACAAGAAAACACTATACATGAAAGTGAAGGAAAGACAAGAAAGTGAAGGAAAGTGGGGATTGGAAAGTGAAGGAAAGCAACCAAACACACCCTAATAGTTATTCATGCGGACCCCACTGAACCAGTGTTTCTAGCAATAGATCCTGTGCCCCTTTTCTCTCCTTCACACATGAATCTCACATGCTTCCTTCCCATGTGAATTAGTCACGTGTCTTCTTCCTATTGCAACTTTCTCACAAGCAGAAACCCGAGGGACCACGCCTCTCGCCGCTTCTTTAGACCTTTGCGCTTTTGCCACCGTCCATCTGATCTCCTGCACTCCTCTTGCTGGCGATCCCTAGTCCTCTCTTTTTTTCTTTTTCTTTTTTTTTTTTTGTTCTTGATTCTTGTAACGCCGATCTTCGATCTTACATAATGTCGCCTTCTATCTTATAAACTCGACCTCGGCTCTATCACCATCGCTCTGATACTATTGACTGGGGATTTTAGTCTCCCGGCCTACTATGATCTCTAGAACTCGTCAACCACAATCTAACAAGATAGAAAACAACTACAATCAACAAGAAAGAACACCAAGATTTAACGTGGTTCGGTCGACCAACTTTGACCTACATCCACAGGGTAACAATATAAGAAATCCACTACACAGTGCAACAATGTAAGAAATTCACTATGTATCAGGGAGAACTATAAAAAAAACAGCTCAACTCTCATATTTCAATCTCTCAACTTCATATACATAATCAACCTTATATTCTCTACAAAGCCTCCTCCTTACAATCTTTTGTACGGACAAAGACTGAAAAAAATTCTCTCCCAATATTGTAACCTTTTACCTAGAAAAAGACTATGAAACCCTCGCCTCTCGCACACAATCTTGTAATCTAGTTTATGTCCTCTACTAACCTAGATTACAAGAATAGCGGCTCTCTCCTTTTCTCCTTTGGGTTTTTCTCTAACAATAGAAGACTATATAAAAATCAATACATTATCTCTAGCCTAACTTCCTAATTAGAATAATATACAAACTCTTTATCATGATGAGAACCAATCTTTTAATCATGATAGACCTCTAATCCTATCTAATTCTCATGAAGTTATACATAAAATCAAAGACACAAACCCAACAAGATCAGCTACCATTTTCTCTCCTTAAACATTCATCTTCCTTTATACATGAGCATTTGTATTTTTTTATTTTATTTTTTTCATTTTTATTTTTATTTTTTTTTTGGGATTCTCTAGCAAATCCTTAGTTTGGGAAGAAGATATCTGACAGAATCTTTTTTAACTACAAACAACCAGGAAAATTTGATGCTGCAAACTAGCAAACTAATTCCAACACAGTTCCTCTTTTGCTCACATTTTTGGACCAAATCCATGCTAACAAACAGTCTCTTACTCGATGTGAAATATGTCAACCCATGGTACCCTCCGACTAGAAATTTTGCTATTTAAGGGAGTTACATATGACATAGATCAATATGAGATTAAAAAAAGTCATAGTAAGTATAGAACAAAACAAACTTCATAACAAAAGGCAAATATCTGATGAAACTTTTTATTAATGGATAAACTCATTCGAGTACTACACCATTTTGTTTTCAATCCCTCTCTCACTCGCCAGTCGAGATAGCTGCAGACACATTTCCCATCTTCAGCTGAAATCATATCACAGGGGAATGAATTAGTATTCATTTTTTAAAGAAAAAGGTATAGACATGATGCCAATTATAACATGATTTTTGATCAGCACCAGACATTCGTCACATTCCTTTGATATCCTCAGGCATCTTTTGAATAGTATGAATAATAAGCAATATTGTTCGAGTAAAATTGAAAATAAATAATGTTCATACAATTATTTTTTGGCATATCTAATAACCTTAAGGTGTCAATTATTTTTCGGATATCTAATAATCTTAAGGTATTGTTTGATAACAGGTCAAGTGAAGGATTAAGAAGAGTTATAAAGATTTATGCCTGACAATGAGAGGACATATTAGTTCACCTATTTACACGAATTAAGAAATAACACATTCATTTATTTATAAAGAAAGTAATAATAATGCTCCCCATCTCCAAATGCTAAAGAAGGGCACAAGATTAATGAAAATAAACTTACCTAACCAGTTATTCTTCTTTAATATAAACAGATTATCTAGGTTAATTCTCTGTAATCTAATGACCAATTTACTTCGCAACGGAAGTGGGATTATGACAAGCGGTGGGATTGGAATTAGGTGGAGTAACTATGGGATGGGACCAAGAAACCTACTCCCATCTTATTCCAATCCCGCCTCTTGTCCCAATCACACTACCCTTGTGAAGTAAATGCTGCCTAAATGGACTAACTAGATTAATCCTTCTCCTTAACCTCTCAGCCTTAAATCTTCTACAATACAGGCTCAATTTGTTGACGGTTTCATCTACTATATAGCTAGATGTTTTAGAGTAAAAGACTCCTACAAAATTGGTAAAAATGATGGAAGAAATAAATGACATTACCAACAAATTATCATGAATTGAAGCATAATAGGTGGTAAGATAAGGAAAGAGGGCCAAAATAATACCTGCCGGATAAAAATTAGAAGCTTAATTTCTTTGCTCTCTCCTTTGCTCAGTGACTTGAATATGAGTTCCTTAGAATGTTTGGGCCATTATATAGATCAACCATGTAAGCGTATAATATATATTTGGTATATTCAATCTTGTTTTAAATGTTGAACTTGATCCTTAGGTTAATGTTTAAGGTTGAAGTAATATAGACACAATGCAGCAATATGAGCTTCATACAGCTCAGGTTCGGTTAACCTTGTAGAGCAAAATTTTACATGCATGCACAATTGATTAGGTAGAATGTATTTAAATTGAATAATATATGCTTTGGATACTTTATATTTTCTCGGAAAAAGATTAGATATTGTGCTTATCATATTTATATTCGCTTTATAATCACGGATTTGATTACGAACATAAACATTGTTAGAAAAGAAAAGTCTATAGTCCATATCCACCAGAACCACATACAGGTGTAGATCAAATAAGATGCAAAATTATATGTGGATACGAAGTGGCTAACAAGAAACCGATAAGATTGAAGATGTAGAGACCATGAGATACAAAAGCTATTTAATTAAAACAAAAATTCTCAAAACAGAACCGAACAAGTGTGTTCAACATATATTTGAAAGCTAAGCTTATATGTCTAGATGTAAGGACGCAAAAGGGTGCGAATATTGTTAAAGTTGTTCATACGTGAGTATAGTCCTCCTATATTGGCTAGGATAAAAAAGCTTTTTGGTTAAAATTGATTTCTAAACTCTATCTAAGACCCATTAGCTCTAGGTTTGGCCTGATTACTCTTTGAGAACTGGTATTAGAGCCAAGGTGTGTGCCAAGTAAAAAAGTCCAATGTGAAGCCCGAAAATATTGGGAAGTTGACTAAAAATATTAAGTTTATAGATCTGAGAATATTTGGCATGCGATGGGGCCGATATGGATAGTTGCCGGTGTAGACAAAGATCTAATTAGTCATATGGTGGAAAATCCGCATATATGATCCTACAAATGTTTATAGCTATGTGGCCACTTCATGATTGTGGGTTCTACGAAGGGGAGACTATTGAGATTATTCATGTGTGAGGATAATCCCACATTGGATAGGATAAAAAAAAATTTGGTTCAAATTGGTTCCTACCCTCTATCTAAGGCCCATTAACTCGAGGTTGAGCCTGATTACTCCCCAACAATAACTATATTCGTATACTACTGGATATGTATATAGACATATACATATATCTAGAGTCAGTCATATCATAGTATACCAATATATATCGATTAAACTTACACTAGAAAAGTGGTGTCTTAATTATGATTAATTTGCTAAAGATAATTATATAGAAAAACATACAAGAAGTCTATTAATTATGTTCAATTCCCTCGAAGGATAATTAAGTAGAAAATCGTACAACAAATGTATTAATTATGTTCAGATGGAAATGTGTTGTCCAGCGATCCTTTGGCATCCTCCATCATCTCACGACTCAAGCTCACCATCAAGATACAAAACCATTTAACCCCATCATCATCAAGATCCCTTCGCTCAAAATCGCCTCCGCCTCCTCCTTCGTCATCGACCCTCCAATCCCAAGCACCTCCACATTCCTCCTCAAGCTCTCCGCCGTGATCTTCCCCTTCTCCTCATCCACAAACAATCTGAACCCACCACAAAGCTCATCTACAACCACATCAGCATCCAAGTTCTCCGCCATCAACGGCATCAAATCTTCACACATTTCTTCAGCCTTTTGAGGTCGAGATAATGAAATGTACATGAAGCCAATAGTTCAATAATTGAGGGGTCTTTACCATCTACAAAAGGTTCTCACCATCTACGGAGCTTCCGAGATGCGATGCTCTATCAATATGTTTTCTATGTGGCTTTGGTTCTTTTTGTTAGGTGGGTTGTGAGTGGCGATTGCAATAGGGGCACTATGTGTGAACTGTCATGGTTTTGATGTGTGGGATCAATTATAGTAGTATGAACTTAAGCTGGAGATATGATTCAAATCTGTTGATAAAAAATAGTAAATGTTACATCCAAAGTTTATGTAATTTCTCTCTTTCAGTGATGTTTCTCTAAGATTTTGTACTATTTTATCATTATCAACTTATAGAAAATATAATTGGATACCTAGGTTGTCACGCCCCGGGCCCGCGGACCCGTAGGCGCGATGTAAGTCCTGGGACCCATGGAGTGCAACATGTGGTTTGGCTCAATCCACTGTCAAAATTGGCTAACCAATGTTACACTTGGCTCTCAAGACCCATCATTTAAGCCATTCAATCACTCAATCAATATCCGATGTGGGACTAAATCTTGGGGTATCACAATCACTCCATCTTAATTGCGTGGCGTCCTCGTCGCAGCATGACAACTGGTCCATCGCAGTACCACCGCCAGTGATGTGGACTCTAGAGGTGGCTCCTACGGGCTTCTAGAGGTGGCTCCTACGGGCTTCTAGAGGTGGCTCCTACGGGCTTCTAGAGGTGGCTCCTACGGGTTTCTAGAGGTGGCTCCTACGGGTTTCTAGAGGTGGCTCCTACGGGCTTCTAGAGGTGGCTCCTACGGGTTTCTAGAGGTGGCTCCTACGGGCTTCTAGAGGTGGCTCCTACGGGCTTCTAGAGGTGGCTCCTACGGGCTTCTAGAGGTGGCTCCTACGGGCTTCTAGAGGTGGCTCCTACGGGCTTCTAGAGGTGGCTCCTACGGGCTTCTAGAGGTGGCTCCTACGGGTTTCTAGAGGTGGCTCCTACGGGTTTCTAGAGGTGGCTCCTACGGGTTTCTAGAGGTGGCTCCTACGGGCTTCTAGAGGTGGCTCCTACGGGTTTCTAGAGGTGGCTCCTACGGGTTTCTAGAGGTGGCTCCTACGGGTTTCTAGAGGTGGCTCCTACGGGTTTCTAGAGGTGGCTCCTACGGGTTTCTAGAGGTGGCTCCTACGGGCTTCTAGAGGTGGCTCCTACGGGTTTCTAGAGGTGGCTCCTACGGGTTTCTAGAGGTGGCTCCTACGGGTTTCTAGAGGTGGCTCCTACGGGCTTCTAGAGGTGGCTCCTACGGGTTTCTAGAGGTGGCTCCCACCGTACTCACACGGTATAGTACTTAGTCCAGCATAGCACTTAGCTCCATGTTTCCGGCTGGCTAACTTCTCTGATACCATTTGTCATGCCCCGGGCCCATTGGCGATGTAAGTCCTGGGACCCATGGAGTGCAACATGTGGTTTGGCTCAATCCACTGTCAAAATTGGCTAACCAATGTTACACTTGGCTCTCAAGACCCATCATTTAAGCCATTCAATCACTCAATCAATATCTGACGTGGGACTAAATCTTGGGGTATCACAATCACCCCCACCTTAATTACGCGACGTCCTCGTCGCAGCATGACAACTGGTCCATCGCAGTACCACCACCAGGCAATGTGGACTCTAGAGGTGGCTCCTACGGGTTTCTAGAGGTGGCTCCCGCCGTACTCACACGGTATAGTACTTAGTCCAGCATAGCACTTAGCTCCATGTTTCCGGCTGGCTAACTTCTCTGATACCATTTGTCATGCCCCGGGCCCATTGGCGCGATGTAAGTCCTGGGACCCACGGAGTGCAACACGTGATTTGGCTCAATCCACTGTCAAAATTGGCTAGCCAATGTTACACTTGGCTCTCAAAATCCATCATTTAAACCATTCAATCACTCAATCAATATCCGATGTGGGACTAAATCTTGGGGTATCACAATCACTCCATCTTAATTGCGTGGCGTCCTCGTCGCAGCATGACAACTGGTCCATCGCAGTACCACCGCCAGGTGATGTGGACTCTAGAGGTGGCTCCTACGGGCTTCTAGAGGTGATTCCCACCGCACTCACGCAGTGTAGCACTTAGTCCCGCATAGCACTTAGCTCCACATTTCCGACTAGCTAACTTCTCTGATACCATTTGTCACGCCCCGGGCCCATTGGCGCGATGTAAGTCCTAGGACCCACGGAGTGCAACACGTGATTTGGCTCAATACATTGTCAAAATTGGCTAGCCAATGTTACACTTGGCTCTCAAAATCCATCATTTAAACCATTCAATCACTCAATCAATATCCGATGTGGGACTAAATCTTGGGGTATCACAATCACCCCACCTTAATTACGCTGACGCCCTCGCCGCAAAGATGACAACCGGTCCATCGCAGCACCACCGCCAGGTGATGTGGACTCTAGAGGTGGCTCCTACGGGCTTCTAGAGGTGATTCCCACCGCACTCACGCAGTGTAGCACTTAGTCCCGCATAGCACTTAGCTCCACATTCGACTAGCTAACTTCTCGATACCATTTGTCATGCCCCGCCCATTGGCGATGTAAGTCCTAGGACCCACGGAGTGCAACACGTGATTTGGCTCAATCCATCGCCAAAATTGGTTAGCCGATGTTATACTTGGCTCTTAAGACCCATCATTTAAACTATTCAATCACTCAATCAATATCCGATGTGGGACTAAATCTTGGGGTATCACAATCACTCCATCTTAATTGCGTGGCGTCCTCGTCGCAGCATGACAACTGGTCCATCGCAGTACCACCGCCAGGTGATGTGGACTCTAGAGGTGGCTCCTACGGGCTTCTAGAGGTGATTCCCACCGCACTCACGCAGTGTAGCACTTAGTCCCGCATAGCACTTAGCTCCACATTTCCGACTAGCTAACTTCTCTGATACCATTTGTCACGCCCCGGGCCCATTGGCGCGATGTAAGTCCTAGGACCCACGGAGTGCAACACGTGATTTGGCTCAATACATTGTCAAAATTGGCTAGCCAATGTTACACTTGACTCTCAAGATCCATCATTTAAACCATTCAATCACTCAATCAATATTCGATGTGGGACTAAATCTTGGGGTATCACAATCACCCCACCTTAATTGCGCGACGTCCTCGTTGCAGCATGACAATTGGTCCATCGCAGTATCACCGCCAAGCGATGTGAACTCTAGAGGTGGCTCCTACAGGCTTCTAGAGGTGGCTCCCACCGCACTCACGCGATGTAGCATTTAGTCCCGCATAGCACTTAGCTTCATATTTTCGGCTGGTTAACTTTTCTGATACCATTTGTCACGCCCCGGGCCTGTGGGCCCGTTGGCTCGATGTAAATCCTGGGACCCACGAAGGGCAACACGTGGTTTGGCTCAATCCACTGCCAAAATTGGTTAGCCGATGTTATACTTGGCTCTTAAGACCCATCATTTAAACTATTCAATTACTCAATCAATATCCAATGTGGGACTAAATCTTCGGGTATCACAATCACCCCACGTTAATTGCGCGACGTCCTCGTCGCAGCATGACAATTGGTCCATCGCAGTATCACCGCCAGGCGATGTGGACTCTAGAAGTGGCTCCTACGAGCTTCTAGAGGTGGCTCCCACCGCACTCACACGGTGTAGCACTTAGTCTAGCATAGTACTTAGCTTCATATTTTGGTGGTTAACTTTTCTCGATACCATTTGTCACGCCGGGCACGTGGGCCCGTTGGCTCGATGTAAATCACGGGACCCACGAAGGGCAACACGTGGTTTGGCTCAATCCATCGCCAAAATTGGTTAGCCGATGTTATACTTGGCTCTTAAGACCCATCATTTAAACTATTCAATTACTCAATCAATATCCAATGTGGGACTAAATCTTCGGGTATCACAATCACCCCACGTTAATTGCGCGGCGTCCTCGTCGCGGCATGACAATTGGTCCATCGCAGATCACCGCCAGCGATGTGGACTCTAGAAGTGGCTCCTACGAGCTTCTAGAGGTGGCTCCCACCGCACTCACGCGATGTAGCACTTAGTCCCGCATAGCACTTAGCTTCATATTTTGGTGGTTAACTTTTCTCGATACCATTTGTCATGCCCCGCCCATTGGCGATGTAAGTCCTAGGACCCACGGAGTGCAACACGTGATTTGGCTCAATACATTGTCAAAATTGGCTAGCCAATGTGATGGCTCTCGTGTTACGATGTCACATCCGCTATGCCAACACGTGGTCAGCGTATTCAGTGAGTCAGGCTTACATCAGCCAGGGCCCGGGCCACAGGCGTGACATAGGTAGCATGACAAGGTGCTGTTTATTATTAATATTCTTTGGAAAATATACCTGGCTCTAAATTCTCGGCCTATGTTACCCTTTGAGCAGAAATTTCCAGGAAGTAACATATCATGAAAAATCATACAACAGAGTGCATTCATGACAAAAGGAGAATATTTAATGAACGTCTTTATCCACGATAATATTCCGAGCATTACATTTCATGTGTAACACACACTGTTATATAATTTTAACTTCGACCCCTTTCTAACGCATCAGAGGAGATCTTTGCACGCACATTTTTCATTTTCTGCCAAAACAAGTCACAAGGGCCCGTATTAGTACCGATACTTCAAAAAAGATATAGACAGTGGTCACAGTACTAAAAGATGTTTAGCAATTCTATCATGATATAAATTGTAATATTTTAAGTGTAGATTCATATAAGTTAATTAGTTATATATTCATCTTATGTATCAGTATGTCCCTTTTGAGCGTGCATATGGATGACTAACATTGATAATAGAATATATCCTGATGACATTAGAAAAGGTGAAGAAAGCTGAAGAAATCACATACAAATATATATATTTGCTGATTTTTCAGGAATGCACCTTGTTTTTCAATGCTAAAATCTTAACTCACAAGCACCATTGTTTTTACATTGTCATTCAATTCTATTTGTTGCAACTATGAAAGCTTTAATAAGCAGGAAGCACAGCCGTGAAGAGCATAATTTGCTAAATTCTTAGAATAGTTTAAATCCAACTACTAATACAAGGAAAAGAACATATAACTTCTCATTATATTTCTTGATGATTGTAGTTAATATACGATCACCAGTGAGTTCCCTCAGATAACATATCAACTTCCCCCGCGAGATTTCTTTGTTCCGCACAATCTTTTTCACATTTTTATGTAGGAAAAACTAAATAAATAAGCATACAGATTACTGACAAATGAGTTACAGTTAAATACCATATATGCGTCAAAATGTTCCTTAGTTTCATTTGTTATTTCCGGAGGTAAAATATTAGACAAGATGTGCATTTCTGGAACGAACGACATCGCAGGAGAAGTTGGTAACATCATGTTGTCGCCAAAGTTTAGTTCCAGCTTTCGATCAGCAGCCAACGATCCTATGAGATTGTCAGACGTCTTTTGAACACTATGAATAGATAAGCAAAATATTTGAATGAACATAGAAATATAGATATTGTTGATACAAAAAGAAGTTTTGTGACTATCTAAAAATAGTAAGGTGTTTTCTCGCAACAACTAGGGTTAAGAAGAGTTAACCCCTTTTTAATTCTGTCAAACACAAAAGTTTATATATGGGACTTAATCTGTCCTAATTTATGAAATACAAAAGTACAAAAATAAAGTTAAGATAACACTTCTAAACTAGTTAAATAGGTTAGCTCACAAAGTGAGAGATTTACTAAACCACCTGTTTGGATAGATTAAGAAATAATCCGTTATTTATATATCCAGAAAGTAATAGTAATTCTCTCTATTTACAAACACTAAAGAAGAGCGTAAAGAATCAAAATAAATTTTATTGAAGTAGTTAATTAACTTAATTTCATTAAGCTAATTAATGAATTAAGCTAGAGCAAACCATTTTCCTTAATCTCTCAACCTTTTGCCAAACAGGCTCAAGTTATTGGCGATGTTCATCTAGTATGAAGCTAAATATTTCAAGGTATAAGACTTCAACAAAAGTTTATAAAAATGTATGAAAATAAATGACATTAACCACAAATTATCGTGAGTTGAAGCATAATATATAGCAAGATTAGGAAAAAAAGGGGTAAAATAATAGCTGGACAAAAACTAGAAGCTTAAACTTCTGCTTCCTTTTTGAGCTGTGGCTTGATTATGAGCTCCTTGGAATGTTAAGGCCATTTTATAGATGAATCTCGTAAGCCTATAGTCTATATTTTGTGGGTATAATCTTTCTTGAAATGTTGAGTTTGCCTAACTTCTGCTTCCTCTTAGATTACGGTTGAAGATACACGTACATATAGACATATTGCAACAGCAATATATGCTTCATATAGCTTCAAGTTCGGTTAACTTTAATATAATTAACTTTTACGTGCATGTACAATTGATTAGGGAAAATGTCTTGGAAAATACATTACATATGATTAGGATATTTTATACTTATTTTTGGAAAAATAATTAAAAATCAAGCTATATATCCACTATATATATAAGTGCACGCTAATTTTCTACGGGGACTTATCATTTGAATATATATCCACATGTATCAAAATTGCATTATTTATATTCACTGCTATAAAAACACGATTACATTTGGAATATCCAATATTAAGGAGAAATAGTACTCATCCACTGCAATGGTGTTTACTTAGTTGATGAATTTCTTTTGATCATGAGTTCGTTCGCAATAGCTTTGTCGAGCCAAGCTTGGGCATCCTCCATCATCCCAGGACTCAATCTCACCATCAATATACAAAACTCCATCTCATTCAGCCCACCATCACCATCAAGATCCCCTTCTCTCACCATCGCCTCCGCCTCCTCCTTCGTCATCCCTCCCATCCCCACCATCTCCGCGTTCCTCCTCAAGCTCTCTGCCGTGATCTTCCCCTTCTCCTCATCAACGAGCAATCTGAACCCACCGCAAAGCTCCTCTACAAACACATCGGCCTCCAGTTTATCTGCCATCACTGGCATCAAATCCTCATACACTTCTTCAGCCATTGAGATAATAAAATGGGTATGAAGCAAGTAGTTCAACAATGGAGGGGGTTTTTAACAGAACAGTTGGGTGAAGGATTTGATTTTGTTCGAATTGGATGGTTTCCACGAAGGTGCGGGTTTAGATATGAATCGGACGTCGATGGATGGTGACACGCGAAGGACTCTCACCATCCACGAAGCTTCGTGGATGCTATTCTCTTTCCATGCTTTTTTGTATGGGTTTTCGGTAGTGTTCGCAATAAGGGCACTATGTGTGAGCTGTCATGATTTTTGTTGTGTGGGGATCAATGAGTAGTGCTAGGGACGGTGATATGGCCTGCTGTTGTGGCAAGTGAGTCATCGATGAGCTGCCTAATATTAATAGTGAAAAAGGATACTTTAGTAATTATAGTTGGTCTTCTTTTTCCAATCTATCAAAATAAACTACTTTCTCAATGTTATTTTGCTCCAAATTGAAGGCCTTCACCCATACGTCGCCGCCTGCTATCGGCATCGCCAGCTTCGCTTCTCACCAAATTTGTGTTCACCCTCGCACTTCATCACTTTCATCTTTCCGTTCTTCCAATTACAAAAAATCTGTACTTTTCTTTGATTAGATGGGTTTTATTGAAAAAGATCATAGTCTCTGCCTTCAAGTCCTACACTTTCTTTGAAGACAGTGAATGCTAGAGAGGGACTAAAGCCCTGTGTAGATTCCTCCAATTTTCTTTCATTCTTTGCTTTACATTTTCTACAGAGAACCTTGTGAAAATTAGGGGCTTTCTTTGAAAGATGCAAATCCATGAAGAGAAACCTCTTAATCGCATCCACCCACCAAGACTTTTAGAGAGATTAGAATGATAAAAGGAGAAAACCCATGAAGAGAAATTTATTATTTTTGTTTGAATTCCCCCATTTTGGTTCCCAGTTCTTCGTATGCCCATGCTTTCAAAAATGCTTTCAATAGTTGTGCTGATAGGAGGTAGTTGCAGCTTTGATTTGGACCCTTAAGATCACTGGCTCAAGCGACATACAGAACGATAGAGTTCAGTGTTAAGGGAAGAAGGAAGTAGAAGAAAAAACTGGATTTAAATTCCGAAAATTCTAAAAGAGGTAAATCGTTCATCGCATGACTAAAGATCATAAACATAGGAGAAATAATGCTAAATGTAAAGGATTTAATTGTTCTATTTCATCGGCAATGGCAGGAGATCAGAAGAAATAGAACGTTTGGGAAGAAACAAAATGCCTTCAAGCTTCAAAAATTCTAAAACTGTCCCTAATTATCGTGTTTGTGTGTCCACCGTGGAATACAACAGGGCAAAATAAATATAGAAAAATATATTCCACCTCAGTTGTTCCATAAGTGGTCCCATATTTTGGGTCCAAAAAGAATTATTCGGGGATCAATTATTATAGGAGTTTCAACTTGGAGGAATGCTCATCATGATTTGTGGCCGAATTTGGATACTCTTCTCTTCTTTTTCGTTTTCTTTTGTTTGTCCTATTTGTAAGGAAGTTGTCTCGCATCTATTCGGTTATGTGAGATTTAGTTTGGAAAAAAAAAGCATGGAGTGGGAAGAGGGTAAGATTGATAGATGGCTAAATATGCTTGGACTCATGACCCAAAAAAAATTAGTCCTTCAATTTGGTCTAAGTAGATTAGTCTAATCTATCTCCTAATAGTGTGTTATGGGCTCTAGTTGGACTCAACTCGATTCAAGCCAAGGTAGGGATTTATAAGGAAGTTGTCTCGCATCCATTCAGTTATGTGAGGTTTGATTTCTAAAAAGGCATATTTGATAGATTCTAAAATGGATAGATGGTTAAATATGCTTGGACTCATGACCCAAATAAGCTTCGTACTTTTGAGTCAATTAAGTTCAATTAGATTAGCTTAACTCATCTCCTTATAGGACTTTCCAAACCCTAACACTATTTTTTTCTATTTTTCAAAGATCTCATTTGTCTAATCATGTAGAGAGAATAATTATCATTCTCTTCAACTATTAGGGTCTCTTTAAGTATTAAGGTAAATTTCACGTAGCCCCTAATAATTTGACACAATTTAAGATAACCCCAAAATTTTTGAAAATGTCACAAGACACCAAATAAATTTATCAGAAAATAAATGATCTGACAAAAATAGCCCTCATTGCAAAAAAAAATTTAATAATAATAATAATAATAATAATAATAAGCCCTTCTATCCATTTTAATAAATAATTTATGCACATGCATCTCGAAATTTATGCATATACCCTCTCTTTATTCTCCTAACTTAGAGTCATCAAAGACTCCCTTCCTCCCTCTCTTCTCTCTAACCCGAACCCTCCCCCAAACTTCAGATGATCGCCGGTAATGCTAACATGCGGTTGACTGAGCGATTGACCAGCCAGAAGTTATATTGGTCAGCCTCCAGGTCATTTTGGCCTGGTTGAATATTGTTCAGTTGAGGATTTTTGTTTCATTAGTATTTCAAATAACACCCTATAATTATAGGTCTTTGAGGTCTGGATTAGATTAGAGTGAAAAGACAATCTGCAAATGTAAAGTGTTGTGTAGTGTTGCAGAGAAGAAACAAAATGAAAAAAAAAATTCTAGGATTTGTTAGGAACTGTGTGAGATTGAGAGGAGAATTTATTGCGGTAATTTGAAGAACACAAGAAAGACCATATATCTTTATAATTTCTGGAAATAAAGTAGACTCAAATCTCTAGTCGTTGATGCAGGCGATTGCCGAACCACATAAATCGGGGTCTGCACGTCTAATTTACCTTTTCTACGAGATTGTTGTAATTTCTATGTTAAGACATTGCTCTTCTCGATTGTTTTCCTCTTGCGAGTAGATAGGTTGTCCTCACCTCATCGATAGTGTAGATCTAGATAGGAGATCTAGCGAACTTCTGCACCCATCCTCAACTAGTTATTCTCCCAAATTACAGTTTTCCCTCTTTCGTATCAAAATCTCTTGTTTGTATGGTTATTTAACAACTAAAATTTATTTAATTTAAATGGTGTCGTCGTGTAGTTGGTTATCACGGGTTTCCGGCTCGAGTCCGGGTGACGCCAGTTTGATTTTTTGCACATTCAACCCCGTTTTCTGAAGTTTCACAAATTTTTATTTTGGTAAAAACCAGCGTCGAGAGCACGTGTTACTTCAGTTTTTGCACATGCAACCCTTTCTTTATGAAGTTTCTCATTTTTATTCTGGGAAGCACGGAGCATGTTTTAATCAAGCTTCTGCGGATGTTACCGGACCAGGGGAGCATAGTGGGGGCGGGGGAGTGCCATGAGCCTCATGTTATTAGTAATACATAGTAGATTAAAATCTCTAAGCCCACTATATTAGCACCCCCCCTCTTCTCCTCTTCTTCCAACAGCATTTCATTAGCCTTCTCAAATATATTAATCTCCAAGCCCAATTGCCCAAAGCCCACATATGAGATGATACCCCAAAGCTCATGTATGAATTAATGGGTTTGCATCTAATATTATTAAGCTTGCATTTTGTCATTTATAATCAAACCAAATCACCTACCTATATGAAGTGCGCAGAACTCTCGACGGTGCTTGGAATTTTTTTGCGCAATTAAATTTTGTGATTTTCTAGAAAATTACATTGAATCTGATTTTTAAATTTGACTCAACAACTCAACTTGTGGTCTCAAATTGGGGTTTTTCTTCTCAATTTTCAAGGTGTGGTGTATTCTCTAAACCCTAAAGGTACATGTCTTCTCCTTTATATTTACTTTTTTAATTCTGAGCAAATATGTGTATATTTTTAATTATTGAATTGTACTCCTATGTGATTTATTTATTTAATTATATTTATTGATTTATTTGTAAATCCTAGATGTAAATAGTTATTTGATTCTATTCATGTGTCATTTTTTTTCATATGTCAGTCGATATGTCTGGCAAACAAAAGAAACTTGATTCATTTGTTAGAAAAAAAAAGTTGAATCAAGTGGAGAAAGTAGTATCGGTGTGGGGATTAATTTATCTTTAAATTCATAATCTTCTCCAGTTGAAATTATGCATCTTCCTCAATCGCCAAGAGTCGACAATCCTAATTTTGCTTCAATAGAACGTGATCCAGGATTACGCCAACCTTTGTGGGAATATTCAGTCAATGAACGTGATGAGATAAGGAGAGCTTATTTGAGATTCGGTGCTTACCAACCTAAGCTCAGTAGTTTTCCATTGTCTGGACTAGAAAAATATCCGCGTCGATTTCAAGTTTCTTGGTATTCTGAATTTCCTTGGCTTGAGTATTCTCCTGAAAAAGATGCGGCATTTTGTCTTCATTGTTATATTTTTACTGAGAGACCGACTATGCAAAGTGGATGGGATGCATTTACAATTGTTGGGTTCAGAAATTGAAAAAAAGTCAAGAGTGGCAAAAGATGTGCTTTTCTCAAACATATGGGAGAAGATCCATGCTCTCCACATAATAATGCTATAAAATGCTGTGTAGCCTTAATGAATCAATCCAGTCATGTTGATAAAGTGATGGAGAGGCAATCGACTGAACAAATTGAGAAGAATAGACTTCGAGTCAAAACTTCAATTGATACTATTCATTGGCTTTCATTGCAGGGGTGTGCTTTAAGAGGTCATGATGACAGCATTTATTCAAGCAATGGAGGTAATTTCCTAGAGTTGCTCAAATACACAGCATTATCTATTGCGGAGCTAGGTCAGGGTTTAGCAGAGACGGAGAAATCCATGGCTTATCCTCTAGTTGATAGATTACTTCGCTTGATCTCTTCCGGTTTCTAACGCAACTACCGAACGAGCATTTTCAGCTATGAAGCTTATGAAGACTAGATTGCATAACAGGATGGAGGATGAATTTTTTGCTGACAGTTTGCTTATTTTTATTGAGAGAGATATTATGAAGACCTTTGATTTAGATTCACTGCTTGATGATTTTGTTTCTGTTAAAGAGCGTCGTGCACAATTTTAGGATTAATGTTTTCATTGAGATATTTTTTGCAGTTAGTGCAAACTCTATACATACGCTTTTATGATTAGTTTTATAATATATTCATTTCATCGTCGTACATATATATTTTGCCCCTTGCCCCAATGTTTAAATCCTTGTTACGCCACTGTGTTACCCCATTTTCTCTAGTTTCACACAACTAGTATTACATTGCTTGAAACTTCTTAAAGAAGGTGACAAGTTGAAATATTTTTACACAAATCAGTTAATTTTACCAATGAAAATTTGAAAATTATTACAAAAAGGGTATTTAGTAAGTATATAAGTCCATGATGATATATTTTCAACATTTGAAATTCATATTAGAATATTGTGGAATTCTGGGGTGGTTTCCTCCAACACCCAAACCCCCCACCCAACACACACCACAACTTTTCTCAACATATGATCTTCACATTATTGTTCATTAGACATCTGATAATAACTTGAAATTGATCTCCATCTGTTTTCATGAAGAAGAATTAAGCCTATTTAATTGAAGAGACTCTCAAAAGGCTGTTGGTTTCTGTGATAAACAAGATTAGGTTCTTAAAAGAGTAAATTTTCACAGCAGGTAAATTACACTAAACCCCCAAGAATTTTCAGCATTTTGGAGCAAACCCCCAATAACTTTCAAAATCATAATAAACCTCTCACTTTTGCGGAAAACCTCCCAACTTCTTTTTGGCAAATTACACTAGACCCCCAATAACTTTCAAAATGTCTTTTTATGTTGTTTTTTGGTTCTAATTTATTGAGTGGGGTGGGGAGTAATTATATGCAACACGCGGATACTTTTTCTGCAATTCCAAAATTTATTGGGGGTTTAGTGCAATTTTGAAAGTCATTTGTAGTTTAGTGCAAAATGCTGAAACATTTTGGGGGCCATACCACAAAACCATCTATTCTCAGCTAACCTCTCTTAACTTAAAGGTCGCAAAAGACACTTAATTTTGGGTTTCTCAGAAAGCCTTCTTGAATTCTCAAGACTTTTCAAGTGTGAGCCACAATTTTCACTAACAAAAAGATTCCCACTTTTTACCCACCCATGCGAAAATGCGTTACTCGAAAATTTTTTTTTAATGTTGAAAGTTGAAAGGGGTTTCAACTTTTTCTTTTTCTTTTTATTTTATTTTATTTGGCTGGTAATTTACCATTCTCAAAATAACACCCAGGCCTAACATGATGTGGCTACAGAAATGCATGTACCCTGAAAGCCTTTTTCCCCTAACAAAGCTTTGCAAATAAATAAAAACGTACAAGCATATGGGTATAATGATTTAGATATAAAACAAAAAACAAAAAATTTGATAGTAGATAAATCCCTGAACTCTGAATAAGATTTACAATTACAGCTAACTGTAGCTTTCTGATCTACAACACTAAAGAGAAATTACTTCAAACCTCTTCAATAAAAACCTTACTTCGATTCTCTCCCTCCTTTACAGGCTTCTTGCTTCCCTCAGCCACCGCCAAAACTGAAGCTTTCTCAACTTCCAAAATACTTGCCAATGAAGCCCAAACCTCCTCTTGCTGTTCAAAAACCCAACACATCAAAAAATAAACTTTTCTCTCTACACCCTTCAGCTTCCTACTGCTTTTACCCTTCCTCGCTCTCTCACCCTTCCTTGCCTCTTCTCCGGCTCTAACGAGCCTCTGAAGATCACAAAGACTACATACAAGAGCATTTCGCCCAAGAGAGAGAATACAAATAATATCATCGATGAGTCCAACCCCAAACCTAAATCCCCCTGTATTTTTATACGCAGGCGAGCACGTCTTCTCCAAGCAAGAACTCAATGCCTCGGAGACGGTCTCTGGACGAGCATCATCGCCTAAAACACTTGAAATATTCAATATCTCGGTGGCTGCAGTTAAAGGATCGGAACGCCAATCACCGTTGTAGAGTCTTAGAGTGAAGCAGTAACTGTAGAGAATATCAACTAAGTGAACTGTTAGAAGAGGAGACGGGTTTGTGGAGCTGAGTTGGGTGAGTGGTGGGATTGGGGTTTCTGGGCCAGATGGAATCTCGTCGAAGTTGGAATCTTGTTCTTCTTCTTGAAGGGGATTTATGAGTTGAGTTCCATGGGGGCTGAGAGAGATGGTTTTTGCTGAAGGTTGTTTCCACCATGGAGTCCATGGTTGAATCATTTTGCTGAGTTCTCCGGAGGCTACTGCTCGTTGAAATTGTTTAACTTCCTCTGGAGATAGATCTTCAAGTTTGATTTCATCACCTGCAAAGTAGAAGAGAATGCCAATGGATTTAGATTGCTTTCACCTATTAAAGCAGAAAATTAGTTTAGGTAAAAATAATGTTTGATGTGCTGCAATTTTTGTCAATTGAAAATTCCTTGTTGCCGTTTCTTACACTATTTGCATTCCCATATAATATAACAAAAAGGGGAGAATATGACAGAAGAAAATATATAAGAAACTGACAATTTAACATTTACAATGCTTCATGACTTTAAAGTGGGAGAGTTCATGATTCAGATCCCTTTACTCTCAAAACAGTATGTTAGTTTAGGGAAAATGTTTGATATTGCAACTTTCACCAATTGGAGAAGGCCGTAAAAGCATATGTTTCTATTGACTTGGTGTAAGGTAAGAGTCTCAGACCTAGAACCAAATTGTTTTCCAAAATTAGAGGAATGCCATGATCCTTATTTAGCAAGATGTCTTAGATTAGTTAACTGACCACAATTCATGCACTACGACTTGCGATCTAGTCACCAGATCAAGCATTGGCCACAAACTCAAGGGTTAAGCTTAACTTTTTGGCTGATGCAGGGGTGTGATTTCAGTCATTACACAAGAGTTTAGTACGGAATTTTTGGACATTGCTGGATAATTGAGGAAGTAGTAATCAGGAGAGTACACAAATTCCAGGACCCCTGAACATCTCAGCTTTCATTTGTTTTTCCCATATTAGCTCCTAGTAAGTTGAGATGCTATATTCACAAATCACTCTGAAGACAAAATCAGACTGAAATATAGTCTGTAATACATTTTCATAAAATTCAGAAAATTAATTTCACTAACAACGAGCCCAAAATAGAATAAGAACAAAACATGCAGCAATTTTTTTTTCACCTAAATAGAATAAGAATAAAGAACCATCATGTCATGTTTGTAGAATATGTTACTTAGTTTCCAATGCAAAAATTTGTTGATAGTTCTCCTATGTCACATACTTCAACTTTATGAAAAGCTCACTAAAGAAGAGAAAGACACAATGAAAAGAAACTATTTGATCTTTTTCTAGAAGCTTAAGATATAATTCTCCTATGTCAAAATAAACCTAAGTAGTGTTTCCACACAGCACTATTGCCAAATCAAATACAACACCACCATTTTCTGGAACAATGGAAGCAGTCAAAACTTGCTCTGATTTTCCATGGTTTCTGGAAAGGCAATAAAGACTTGCTCGCATTGGCTACACCTACAAGGTTACCTATCCATGTATACATAAAAAGCTTCAGACCCCTGAATGTAGATGCATCCTGTATGAGAACTTCTGAAGTTCTGAAAAACTACACATAATTAATTGCACTAGACTAACAAACTCATTCCAGCTGAGAGTCAGGTAGAAACGATATCCGCCATTCCAACTATGATTTCTACTAGTATTGTATGGCTTTTTTTTTTTTTTTTTGGAATCATAAACAAGTAGGAAGGAAGAAAAATAAGTCAATGATTCCGTATGTGCAAAGCATCAATTATGGAGGGTGACCTGTTTAAAACTTTCTTGCAACCATCTATCTAGCCAATTGTATCTATATAAGTTTGAAATAGATAAATATCGAGAAGCCTGGATTGCATGTCCTTTCAGAGTGTAT
This sequence comes from Asparagus setaceus, assembly GCA_012295165.1. Classification (NCBI taxonomy): domain Eukaryota; kingdom Viridiplantae; phylum Streptophyta; class Magnoliopsida; order Asparagales; family Asparagaceae; genus Asparagus; species Asparagus setaceus. The sequence continues at coordinate 87,512,814 of CM022701.1, forward strand.
ACTTATATACTTTCAGAATGTATCTACAATGTTATATATCCCGTGAAATACTCGCATACTCACCTCCTTATAGACAATCTTTATTGAGTTATTCTCCTCACATAACCTTACATTGGAAATTTTAGATGATGTGTGCACGCAGCACTCATGTATTGCATGTGCTAAAAATTTAAGTTTACGGGATTAGAGGATGCTAACTGGAGCCGACATAATGTCCATTACATTGCATGAACTGCAATTCAAGTTATAAGATTAACCTAATGATTGTTATATCATTGGTCAAATGGCCAACATAGATGATAGTGTCCCTGCCTGATTGGAATAATGATTTAACCATTCGAAGGTAAATACTCACGTTTCGAACAATGAAATTTCAGTTTATAGCCATAAATAGTGACATGGAAAGAGTGAGGGTAGAAGAGGTGAATTCAAGAATCTTGGTAGAGTGATGATATTGTCAATCAAGTATTTATCTGTCATTTCCAGTACATCTCTCTATTTTGCCCGGCCAAACCTGGACAAACCTTCTACCCAAAGGGCTCTGGGCAGTTTAATTAGGATAAGGCCCAGATATGGGTTCAAAACCTTGAAGCCAGAGTTAAACTCATCTCAGGTGAGGTTAATGACTTACCTGCACCTGAACCAACAAGTTTTCGAATAAAAACCTCAGCTAAGAATAGTTTATTGGTTTTATGGATAAAGGTCGATTTTTGCTCACAATTGTTGTTTGGTTGAGAAAGATTTGGCCTATGATGTGGCTCATTCTCTACATGTCTCATCCATTTATCTCAGCTTCCCCTTCTCCATGTCAGTGCCCCCACCCCACCACCAGCAGACACACACAAAACAAAACCCCAACACTACAACCACCAAAAAAATCCAAATCCTTTTGGGAATACACATGAACTCACAGGGTGCATCTAGCAAACCTAATTATCAACCTGACCCACTGCCTGATCAAATTGTAAGGCAAATCCCAACATTTCTAGGCGAGTCGGTTTTGGGTATTAAATTTCCAAAACCCAAGGTCGGATATGGAAATGTGCTTTTTTAACTGGGTCGGGTAAGAAAATATCCCAAACCTGTAAGTGTCCTGTCCACGTGTCATCCCAATCTCCAGATTTATGAACATGACTTCACAAGATTCGCTTCAAGGTTCGGTCTACCTTACACAAAAAGCCTAAAGGAGTCATCAGCCCAATTGTATACAGTCCATAGAAACAAGCTATAATTAAAAGAGAACACTTCTCTGCCTTGAAGCCTGTCGCTGTTATGGCCCAAGAAAAATAAATTCACTTTTAACTATTAGAAAAAAAATAAATGCCTTGCATTGCCAAGCAAACTGTCAAGGATAGTTAAGAATCATTATACTGTGACAAGTTATGGATATCAGAAAAAGAGAATGTGACTGAATACAAAGATGAGAAAACATACCAGATAAAACTTTCTGAATGAGTTCCTCTGACAGCTTGGAATCTGAAAAACATGCCAAAAGAAAATTAAACTACAGGCAAAATATTGAAAAATAGTAGCTCACAGTAAAGCAAAAGATCCAATTTTCTAAAATATTCACTATTCTCTTTTCATGTAATAGGTAGTACTTCAATTAAAAGAAGTATGGTACTGCTTTGTTCAGTTCGAATACAACAAGGTAAAGTTATGTTGCATGCCATAACATACTCAAAGAAAATTGAGGAGAATACAATTAAAACTTTATGCAATCTTGTAGCATAAAAAAATAGAAAAAAGCATACACATGACTTTAGAATCAATATTTTACTAATTTAAAAAAAAAAGCACGGGTATTGATGCTGATAGCCTCGATAATACTAATGACTTGCAGTAGGTACAATCAAGACTTACACCAGCATACAACACTTAATTTGGAATCAGGGGGTATTTGAAACATAGGTTGCAAAAAGAAAATTCAGTATCAGGAAATGACTAAGGGCTATACAGTACATGGTACTTCGCATAATGTGTGTTATAAGGGGCTGTTTGGTTCGTTTCCCATGTACTGGGAAACACAATTCCATGTAGGGAAACACAAGTTTTGGTTTTTCCATACTTTTTCAAGAAATAGATTGTTTGGGTTTGGTTCACACATAAAACATGGTGGAAAACCAATGTATACACTTTTCTTGTGTTTGGTTGGTAGGAAAAAAAAAAGGGAAAACTTTTGTTGATTAGACATTTCCCACTTTTCTTGTGTTTGGTTGGTATTGTGTGTAGGGAAAAGTGTATATGGTCACCATGGTAAGTTTACAACTCACTAAAGACAAATTAATTTGTGATCGTTATTGGAGTTAATCTTACCAAAATAAAATTGCGAATATAACATAAAAAACCAGTAAATAACCAAATTCATCATAAATATCTGTTTGACATAAAAAATCATACGAAACCTGTAATAACACGATTATCGTAACTGTTATGAACTACGTACCTGATTTGACATGAAAAATACCTGTTTGACATGAAAAATTCACATGAAACCTGTTTAACATGAAAAAATAACATGAAACCTGTAATAACATGATTATTCATAATTTTATGAAATACGTACCTGTATTAGCGAAAAATTCTTATGAAACCTGTAAAACCCTATAAACAACGTGATTAGTCATAAAAATCTATATGACATGGAAAATCGCATCAAACCTGGAAATACCAAACATGTAGATAATTGAGACTGAGTAGTTGGGTCAACTACAAGAAGCAAAACCAATTAGGTTTCAAAACCATGAGCGCTTCAAAACCATGGGCAAAACCAGCAGAAAATTTACAGCTCCAAATAAATATTGTCAGATTCAACATCCAACCACCAAGTAAACGTACCAGTCCATATGCATCTATAAAACGCAATGTTTGCATACCAAATGCTAACCAGGAAAAAATATGAGTAAGAAAAGTAAAGATATTGGTGAATCTTCATCTGCACCATCATCAAAGGTAAGAATATATGAAATTTTTATGATTCAAAATGGAGCTGTTTATTTTAATGTCAATTTACTATGTTTTTTATCAGCGTGGAAGGATTGCTAAACCTAAACAAACCTTTGAAGAATGGATTGCCTATACGGATGCAGATCAAGAGCAAGATGAGTTGTGCGATATCATGGAATTAGCAAAAATTATGCTAAGAGCTAATGCTGTAAAAGTTATAGACCGAAACGAAAATTGGAAGTGTCCTTACTGCAAAAATATACCCAACATGAACTGGAACAAAAATCAACTCCTAACACACGCGCATGAAGTTGGTTATAATGAAACTGTTGCCAATTTGAGTAAGGATCGTATTGGAGAGCATCGTGGACTAGAAATCTATTTACAATCGCTAAAATGAAAGCAATGACATGTACTAGTTTGCTATTATCGTATACTACTATGGTATTTTATGCATGTTTAAATTTGAATGAACGTTATAACTAAAAAATCATGTGAAAATATTTGTTGATATCACATAAAATATACCAGCCATATGTATGTGAAAGTTATGGCTGAGGGCTTAGAACTTAGTCAGTATCATCATTGTTAGCCATCCAACACAATATCAATAAACATTGTAGGTTGCTAATCTCAGAATATTTGACAATCATCATAGCCTAACAGTAAAAAAATCACCAACTAAAAATCATGACATGACAAATTTCATTAATAAGCCACAACAGTAGCCATCCAATACAATGTAGATACATTGTAGGTTGCTTATATATAATTTTTTTAGCTGTCATGTATATGGTGACTTATAAAGTTCCTGCAAGCACAAGTTCAATGCAAAATTAGTATTCTATAATATTCACATAAAGTTGAAAAATTTGCATATAAAACCACAAGTTCAAAGTGGAAGCACAACTAAAATCAAAGTCATACAAATAATTACTACCTATTACAATAATATGTTCCATCATCATAATGTTCCACAAACACATAAAATAACATCAACATATTGTTCAAAATCATATGAAACTTTTCTAAATTAAGCAATACTTGTCTTGCACCAAAAGTATGTGGATTTAACAAGTATGTTAGAAGTGAGAATCACAAAATACCACATGAACCCATATTCATATTGTTCTTCAACCCTCTTTGTTGAGAAAGGCATTAATCATCTCTTTTTGACTAACCGAAGATATACCCATAAAAAGTCTTGATTCATTCTTGGTCGAAAAGAGATGACGGTAGTATGCATCTAGCTTACCAATGCTAAAGTCTTGTAAATGAGTATATAGGACCGTAGATAACTTCTCAGTTCAATGCATATTAGCACACTTAATACTTGCGCTAAATACATCTATCTTATCCACCAAGTTTAGCATGATATCATTATCTACATTGGTCCTACGAGCCTTTCCCTTGGGAGCGCATGACTTTGCCTTAGAGGTTTATGAGGCGGGTGCTTCCTTGGGCAGAGGAGTGTCCTCATGATCTAAACAGTGCACTTGAGGGGATTGAGATGTGGGTAAAGATGAGTCCAAATCATCTCCAAGATTGATGGACTCGCTACGGCTAAATTTTTTATTGATGTCGTGTGCAAAGTTCCCTCTAGCTTGATCATCCCGATGATGAGTGCAAGATCATCATAATGCTCCAAGGGTCTATTGACGTACTGCTTAAGGTTAGATTTTCTAAAGCCCTTGTCCTGAAAAGTATATGTGAATTAATTTACTATAATTAATGAGAGAATGAGAAAATTAGACAATGAAAATACAACAATAGGTTTATTTACCTCAATCCATCTATCCAAACACTCCGGATCCATGATAACAGTCTTGGTACTATCATCCCATCCGGCACCACTAAGATTACGATAAGTTTTCATATGACGAAATCTTGTACGTAAAGTTTTGATGCGGTTCATGACGTTCTCCCATTTAAATATAGTGTTGAACTTCTCGTTAATATGTTTGGCAGCCATACGATAAGCAGTTCTCTTAAAGCTTTTGTCGGGTTTGTGACCCTTTTTTACCAAGTCAGCAAGCAACGAAATGAGCTCATCGTCATAACGATAATCCCAAAGTAAATGTTCTCTCCCCTGAGAACCGCCTTCTAACAACAGTGCCACATCGACAAAATCCATTCTAGGGTTTTTTTATCTCCGCTTTGGTTCGTTTTTTCTCCTCGTCCCTCTAGCGGTGAAAACCCCCTCCACCTCAGCGATTTGCCTTTCCCCCATTTCCGTCAAAACAAGAGGAAATCAGTGTAAATCGCCCAAAATCTGTACTATTATCAGATCTGCGGTATATTGGGGAAAAACTTGTTGATGGCTAGGGCTACCACCGCGTTTCCTTATTTTTTTTACTCTTCGCGCCTCAGTTCCTCTCTGATGCCTGCGGGAGCTCTGAAGTGTTGATTTTGTGCTTGATTTTTGATTTATCAAGCCTCGGTTCCCCAAAATCGTATTTATGCTGGATCTTGCTAAAAGGCAGCGCCTTTATTGGGAAAATTTCGTATTTTTGCTGGATTTTTAGCTGGATCTTGCTTTAAAAAGGCAATCGAAGGTATGATTTCTGCAATTTTTAGAAATATTGTGATAAAAATTGGATGCTGCAATTTTTTAAAATTATTCTGAAATTATCATGGTCTTATAATATTTTTTTTTTAGAGTTGTGCGCTTATTTTTGAGTAAATTTTTAAGGAATCAATTTTCAGTAAGGATTGGCATGTTGGTTAGTTATAGAGATGGGTTTTCGGCAAGCTTTGATATGTTGGTTTGTCAAATGCTATATACAGTCTTGTTTTCCTGCAAGGAATGATATGTAGCTTAATCATTACTATTTTATAAAAGTAGAATATTCTGAAGAAATTTTAGCTATTCAGTGTTAAGGTTGGAGTTAGTGAATTGTTTCAGTTTGGGTTTGTTTAATGAGAATGGGAGGCTGTGATGATGGAGTATATAGTTCATGCTTATGATCTCATTCTTCCACAGTTTTCCTGTATTTGTGTTTGCATATATCCAATTATCTTAAAATATAGTATTTTGTTTGCTGGATCATGCTATTCTAGCTTAATTTAGTTTGATGGATCAAGCTGTTTATTATAACTTTACCATCACATTTATTAGTGCCACTCTTACTCTTTATAGCATTCTCTTGATGGATCATGCTGTTTATTTCATCCTACTAGCTAAATTTAAAAGCTTTTGGGTCTGTCAAAGTGTAGTAGTACAAAGTTTATGTATTTGATTTTAATCTATTCAATTACCTTTTTTGTTTCATCCTTTCAAGGTTCACAACTATTACACATTTAATAATAATTGATGATTAGAGCATGGTAATCACCTTCTTAGATTATTCCATCTGTGAATCACCTTCTTAGATTATTCCATCTGTGAATGTGATTATTGGCTACTTGGATGCTTGCTTCATGATTGGTTATTCACACTTTTCTTAATAAAATTTCTTTCGTGGATGCTTGGTAACCATATTAATTATTTTAATTTGATGTTTGTATCGTAGATGGATGGTGATGGGGATTGTATGGATGAACAAAGTGTTGTTAACATGGTTCAAGGAGCTGCACTATCTGTTTTTATTATAATATTTACGTTCATAAGGAGAATGCAAGCTAGACGTAAATCAATTCGTAGTGGTCCAAGTGAGGAAAAAATAAAATAAGAAAAGGCTAGAATTGAACACATAGAGCGTATTTATAGTGGTTTTAGTGATAATTGTGTAAACTAGATTAGAATGCGGAATGGTGCTTTTGTTAAACTAGCAAGTATAATGAGGAACAATAGGCTACTAAAAGACTCAAGGAATGTAACAGTAGAAGAACAGCTTATCATGACACTGAACATTCTGGGTCATAAATCTAAAACCACATTGTGAGGTCTCATTTTATAAGATCAGGGGAGACAGTCAGTAGATATTTCAATAAGGTATTACAAACAATTATTTGCCTGCGTGGACGCTACATGAGATAAGCCCCCAATGACGTTCCCCAAGAGATTGTTAACGACCCGCTATACTACCCTTGTTTCAAGGTATATCGACACTATAAGCACGGTTAGATGTAAATTCAATGAAAATAAATGTTAACTTAGTAATGTGATACACATATTATAGAATTGCATTGGTATGATAGATGGGACTCATGTTGACGCAATGCTATCGATTAATCTTGTTGCACGATTTAGAGGCCGCAAAGGTGTTACACAGAATGTGCTTGCAGCTTGAACTCCAAACAAGCTATTCACTTATGTTTTAGTAGGTTGGGAGGGGTCTACAAATGATTATAGGATTTTTCAGGATGCATTATCTAGACCACAACCACACGAATTGAGAGTCTATCATGGTAATTACATAAAAACTTAACTTAAAAATTTTTGATTTTAATATGCAAACTTGACTTCGCTAACAATTTTCTTAATAAAATTGTAGGCAAATACTTTTTGTGTGATGCTGGGTACCCTACCATGCCAGGTTTCATCTCTTCATACCGAGGTGTTCGTTATCATTTGAAAGAACATTCGGGTGAAACACCTAAGAATAGAAGGGAATTATTCAATCTAAGACATTTTTCTTTGAGGTCTAAGATTGAATCTGCATTTGGCACATTGAAGAATCGTTTCAAGATTTTGTGTGCTAAGCCGCATTACCCATTTCCTACACATGTAGATATTGTATTGGCATGCACGATACTTCATAATCTCATTGCAATTGTTGATCCAAGTGATGAACTACGCAACGAGTCCGACTTTAATGAAGATGTTGATGGTGACGTGACAAATGAGAATGGCAATAATTTAGTTGATTTTACTCAAACTCAAACCCAAAGAGAACAAACTGAATCAAGAAATGAGTGGAAAACTCTTAGGGATGACATTGCTTGGGCGATGTGGGTTGACTACTGTGATAAGTATAATCATTGTGTAACCACTGAGACTTAATTTTCATATTCGTTGTACTATTTATAATCATGTATGTACTCTTTAACTCTATGTTTGTGCTTCTCATTCATGTATTCATGCTTTGCTTTTCATTCATGTATTCATGCTTTGCTTATTCTACAAATTATATTGCATCCAACTCTCTATTGAATTAGTAATGGCTGATAACACATCATTAAGTGGGAGAGATAATCATAAATGCAAGGGTGTAGTTCCATCTCAACCTCCATCACCTCAACTTCCTCAGTCTATGCATCAAGGCAGTAGTAAGAATTTTCCATTTCAGCAATCATACTTTAGACAACCACCTCATGCATTTCCCAACATGTCATTCCATGATGACAATTACTTCCCGATGCACCACCAACCGGGATCATTTACAAACATGCTAAGTTCTCCTAATTTGCCTTCACAATTTCATAGCTCTAATATTAGTGGGTTGCAACTTTCTCCCAGTAGTGGTTATGGCTCAACTCCCGAGTCAGGTTCTAAACGGGTGGTCATAGAAGTAGGGGAAGCAACCTCACCAAATCCAAAGAAGAAGAAAAAAGATAGTGAGGCCGGCGGTTCTCAAGAGAGAGAACATTTACTTTGGGATTGTCCTTATGACGATGAGCTCATTCCGTTCCTTGCTGACTTGGTAAAAAAAGGTTACAAACCCGATAAAAACTTTAAGAGAACTGCTTATCGTATGGCTGCCAAACATATTAACGAGAAGTTCAACACTATATTTAAATGGGAGAACGTCATGAACCGCATCAAAACTTTACGTACAAGATTCCGTCATATGGAAACTTGTCGTAATCTTAGCATTGTTTTAAATATCCCCGACTTGTCCTGATATATCCCCCGATATATCCTTTTGCAGGGCTTGCCGCAACCAATATGGTCTCTAAATATCTATTTTGGGTGATATATCCCCGATATGGCCAATATATCAGCCGATATGTTGACCGATATATCATTCTATATGGCTTGTCGCAAAATAATATACCGCGTTTGGCAATTTTTGGGCGAGATATCATGATTTTCCCATTATATCAAATGACATTTTGACCTAAAAAAATCAGACGAAATGTTGCGATATTAATTTGTACTTTTATTTATTTCACAAGGTTAATTAGTGAGCCTAAACATATATTGTTTACATTTTGTATGTTTCGATTTCATTAAGTATGCTGAGATTACATTTTAGTGCATTCTACTATATATGCAAATATTCATTATGGCATTCCGATATTTACCACATATCCCTGATATTTCCTCGATATCCGCAATCCGATATGAATTTTGGCCATCCGATATTTCCCCGATATCCGATATTTAAAACCTTGAATCTTAGTGGTGTCGGATGGGATGATAGCACCAAGACTGTTATCATGGATCCGGAGTGTTTGGAATTTGGATAGATGGATTGAGGTAAATAAACCTATTGTTGTATTTTCATTGTCTAATTTTCTCATTCTCTCATTAATTATAGTAAATTAATTCACATATACTTTTCAGGACAAGGGCTTTAGAAAATCTAACCTTAAGCAGTACGTCAATAGACCCTTGGAGCATTATGATGATCTTGCACTCATCATCGGGGATGATCAAGCTAGAGGGAACTTTGCACACGACATCAATAAAAAATTTAGTCGTAGCGAGTCCATCAATCTTGGAGATGATTTGGACTCATCTTTACCTACCTCTCAATCCCCTCAAGTGCACTGTTTTGATCATGATGACACTCCTCTGCCCAAGGAAGCACCCGCCTCATCAACTTCTAAGGTAAAGTCATGCGCTCCCAAGAGAAAGGCTCGTAGGATCAACGTAGATAATAATATCATGCTAAACTTGGTGGATAAGATAGATGTATTTAGCGCAAGTATGAAGTGTGCTAATATGCATTGGACCGAGAAGTTATCCACGATCCTATATACTCATTTACAAGACTTTAGCACTGATAAGCTAGATGCATACTACCGTCATCTCTTTTCGACCAAGAATGAATCAAGACTTTTTATGGGTATATCTTCGGTTAGTCAAAAAGAGATGATTAATGCCTTTCTCAACAAAGAGGGTTGAAGAACAATATGAATATGGGTTCATGTGGTATTTTATGATTCTCACTTCTAACATACTTGTTAAATCCGCATATTTTTGGTGCAAGACAAGTCTTGCTTAATTTAGGAAAGTTTCATATGATTTTGAACAATATGTTGATGTTATTTTATGTGTTTGTGGAACATTATGATGATGGAACATATTATTGTAATAGGTAGTAATTATTTGTATGACTTTGATTTTAGTTGTGCTTCCACTTTGAACTTGTGGTTTTATATGCAAATTTTTCAACTTTATGTGAATATTGTAGAATACTAATTTTGCATTGAACTTGTGCTTGCAGGAACTTTATAAGTCACCATATACATGACAGCTAAAAAAATTATATATAAGCAACCTACAATGTATCTACATTGTATTGGATGGCTACTGTTGTGGCTTATTAATGAAATTTGTCATGTCATGATTTTTAGTTGGTGACTTTTTTACTGTTAGGCTATGATGATTGTCAAATATTCTGAGATTAGCAACCTACAATGTTTATTGATATTGCGTTGGATGGCTAACAATGATGATACTGACTAAGTTCTAAGCCCTCAGCCATAACTTTCACATACATATGGCTGGTATATTTTATGTGATATCAACAAATATTTTCACATGATTTTTTAGTCATACAATTCATTAAAATTTAAATATGCATAAAATACTATAGTAGTACACGATAATAGCAAACTAATACATGTCATTGCTTTCATTTTAGCGAGAGTAAATAGATTTCTAGTCCTCGATGCTCTCCAATACAATCCTTACTCAAATTGGCAACAGTTCCATTATAACCAACTTCATGCGCGTGTGTTAGGAGTTGATTTTTGTTCCCGTTCATGTTGGGTATATCTTTGCAGTAAGGACACTTTCAATTTTCGTTTCGATCTATAACTTTTACAGCATTAGCTCTTAGCATAATTTCTGCTAATTCCATGATATCCCACAACTCATCTTGCTCTCGATCTGCATCTGTATAGGCAATCCATTCTTCAAAGATTTGTTTAGGTTTAGCAATCCTTCCACGCTGATAAAAAAATATAGTAAATTGACATTAAAATAAGCAGCTCCATTTTGAATCATAAAAATTTTAAATATTCTTACTTTTGATGAAGGTGCAGATGCAGATTCACCAATATCTTTACTTTTCTTACTCATATTTTTCCTGGTTAGCATTTGGTATGCAAACATTGTGTTTTATAGATGTATATGGACTGGTACGTTTACTTGGTGGTTGGATGTTGAATCTGACAATATTTATTTGGATCAGTAAATTTTCTGCTGATTTTGCCCATGGTTTTGAAGCGCTCATGGTTTTGAAACCTAACTGGTTTTGTTTCTTGTAGTTGACCCAACTATTCAGTGTCAATTATCTACATGTTTAGTATTTTCAGGTTTAATGTAATTTTCCATGTCATATAGATATTTATGACTAATCACATTGTTTATAGGTTTTTACAGGTTTCATAAGAATTTTTCACAAATTCAGGTACGTATTTCATAAAATTATGAATAATCATGTCATTACAGGTTTCGTGTGATTTTTTCATGTCGAACAGGTTTCTTGTGAATTTTTCATGTCAAACGGGTGTTTTTCATGTCAAATCAGGTACGTAGTTCATAACAGTTACGATAATCGTGTTATTACAGGTTTCGTATGATTTTTTATGTCAAACAGATATTTAAAATGAATTTGATTATTTACTGATTTTTCATGTTATATTCGTAATTTTATTTTGGTAAGATTATCTCCCATAACGATCACAAATTAATTTATCTTTAGTGAGTGGTAAACTTATCATGGTGACCATATACACTTTTCCCTACATACTTCAATACCAACCAAACACAAGAAAACTGGGAAATGTCTAATCAACAAAAGTTTTCCCATTTTTTCATACCAACCAAACACAAGAAAAGTGTATACATTGGTTTCCCACCATGTTTTATGTGTGAACCAAACACAAACAATCTATTTCTTGGACAAGTATGGAAAAACCAAAACTTGTGTTTTCCTACATGGAATTGTGTTTCCCAGTACATGGGAAACGAACCAAACAGCCCCTTAAACAAAATTCAATCTACCAACAAGCTATTTCTTTTCCTACTAAACACAGTCTGAAAATTAAGCAAAAAATTATTAGAACAATAAAAAGAAACATACCGTCTTCATCATCGACATTCATCTCATCGCCATCGCCACCATCATCTTCCTCCTCAGAGTGGAATCTCTTGAGAATCTCCAGCATCTTCCTCTTATCTTCATCCTCAGGCTGAATCTGCTGCAGCTCCCCCATCACATTCTCCTTCATAAAGGACTCGGTGCATCGAAGGCTGTGCCTTTTGTAGCACTCGAGGGAGCAGTATCGAGTGTTGCAGCGAGGGCAAGTGTACTGTGAGAACTGCCTCTGGCAACTGAAAATATACGAAATAATTGCATCAAAATCGAAATTTTGGAACAAACCCTAGAATTTACAATTGGGGAAGAAAAAAGTTGAGATTTTTACACTCGGCAGATTAATTTGGGCTCCGGGGAGGATTCGGCGAGTATCACCTCCTTCTCCATTGATTTCCCTTTCTTCTTCTTCTTTTAGGGTTTGATTTTATTTGATTTGATTTCTAGGGTTTAGAACACGAAGAAATTGAGGTCGAAGAGGAGAGCAGTCGAGGGACACTAAGAAGCTACCTGTTAAAGAGTATACTATGGACAAATTTTCAAAATAGACCTTTTTCGCAATATATTTGTGAAAATCGACTCATTTATAATTTATTCACCATTTTCGACCTGGTTCATAAATTGGTGAAATTGGATCGAAAATATGAATCTCCATGATTCGTGAAGTTTGAACTTTAATTGCCATTTTCGAAAATGGCAATTAAATCTAAAAGGGGTCAATTTTTACAAATAAATTCCTAAAATGGTCTATTTTGAAAAATTGTCCTTATACTAAACCCCCAGGGACTTTCGACGTTTTGCAGCGAGACCCCAATAACTTTCAAAGTCGCACTAAGCCCGCAATAACTTTTGAAATTACAAAAAATTCCAATAAGGTTCCGCAATTTGCAGATGACCCCCATAAGTTCGAACAACAAACAACATAGACAGGCATTTTGAAGAACAATTCTTAGCAGAAAAAATTAAGATTCGAGGCCTGAACCTGGGCATAAGCAAGACAAGAATGAATGAAAAAAGATGAGTGATTTCTATTTTTTTAGGATTGAAAATATAAAAAAGATTATAAAGGGGTTTTTAATAATTTAAGATTTGATCTTTTCAAGTAATATGAGTTATATATGCTATGTCAGATGTAACAATATTAATTTTATAGGTTTTCTGCAAAAGTTATTGGGAGTTTAGTGCGAATTTTGAAAGTTATTGGAGGCTTACTGCAATACGCTGAAAGTTCTTAGAGGTTTAGTGCAATTTAAATACCTCAGTTAACCATAGTTTGCACTGGTATCAACTTGGTATATTCTCTTATTCTAAACGATTTGTATATAAAGTAGGCATAATGCTCCATATATATTGAATAACAAAAAAATGAACTACTAAAATTCTTAAATTGTCCCTTTACCCCTCATCTAGCAACGAACCAACTTAACCCAATAACTTAAGCTATTTGATATTGGCCCCAACTCATATTTAAATTAATTACTCTTTCTTATATAGAATTAAATATATTTATTTTATGTTGCATATGTTTTTTCATATTGTCATAATCATAATGTGCCCAAGAAGTTAACACTATTCATAAAAGTCTGTCACTTGATTGAAAATGATAGAAAAAGGAGACCACCACAAGCATGAAAACAAAGGCGAAGAAGAAATATAAAAAACTATCTTTATTATTCATTATGCCTTTTGATTCAACATCAATATATAAACTTCCGTTGAAGTGATGTCATCTCTCGTATCATTCTGATTTTAGAATAAAAATGCTGTCGCCATTAACTGCAATAGAAAATAAACAACATCTAAAAGTTTAGACATATTGTTGAAATTAAATAAAAATGATACTCACACACTATAATTGTTGCCAAAATCATAGGACAAACAATAATCTTAAAATGCTTAATTCTCCTTAATCCAGTTCAAATTATATAGAAGTGTGAAATTTTAATCTAAAGACTAAAATGTATGATGACTACATAAGTAGTTTCAAACGTGAGCAGAAATTTAGATAGTGTAATGAGCAATTTATCTAATAGCATTGCGAGTATAAACGGATGAAGCCAATCCGTTAATAACAAACACAATATACTAAACCTAACTGGCAAAGTAATAATATCTTCCCTTATAATAAATTCATGTTTGTCATAATAGTTTACGTTTTAAGAATTTGTAACTTAAGAGAAGACAATAATTTTTTTTCAAATTCATATAAATTTTACTTATAATAGCGCATATTTTACAACTGTTAGTTTTAATATTCTCAGTTTAAACAAGTATTCGAATATACGCAGCAAATAAAACCTCTCCAGTTAAATATTTTCAAACAAAATTTAATCATTAGATTCATACCTGGTCATTGTAAGATTTGATAATTGAAGATAACAGATCACCATTGTTATCATAAATCCTCAGGAATAGACTAATATCAATCACACGGAAGCACGAAAAATATCAAGAAGACATTAACACACGGATATACGTGGTTCGGCTTATAGCCTACGTCCACGGGCGAATGAGGAGAATAACTTTACTAACAATTTGTGAAGAATACAACGTGGAGTTCTCTCAATCACTCAATTCCTAATACACCCCGAAAGCCTAATACAATCTCTCTCAAATAAAGAAACAAAAGAGAAAAATATCAAATGGGCTTACAAGAGAACTCTCTCTTCTTAATTGGTGCTCTGTAGATTGATGATGATAATTGGCTTGAAAGACTACATATACATAGACTTGAAGATCTCAAGTCCTTGCTGCCTACGGAATAGAAGTTCTAGTGGGAATAGAAGTTCACAAGTTCTAAAGCCCGATAAAAGTCCAAGCCCACAATATGAGTTGTTTATCCTTGTCAAAATAGAAATTTGAATTCATATAATCATTCCACACTCCCACAAGACAACGGACTCCTATTGACTGCAGCCTCTACCAAAAATATCAGATTGAGTATTTGAGTCACAACACAACAAATCTCCACATTGACTCAAATACGTAGAAAATTCCTCACTCCAAAATAAGTTAATCTATTTCACCTTCTCCAATAGCCTCGCAGGGCATCAAGTGCGGCACATATCGATCAAGTCCAAGCACCACTTGAACTTGTCAGCTGAAAGAGACCTCCTCAATAAATCGACTGAATTGTCTGCACGATGACCGTAACTCTTAGCAAAGTCATCACCTGAAGTAGCTCCTAAATAGCTGAATGGCACAAAATTTTTAACTAACAATGCATAAGCTATTGTATCTTTATATCTTCGCGGTGATCGAATATCCCGTCTAAACCGATCTCTAGCAATAGTATATTCTCACTCTTTCTACAGCTGTTGAGGTGCTTCATCTACTTGAACGGGATCTGACTATCGAACACCTGTAGCCTTATCCTGCTGAAAAGCTAAATTACTAATTTCTAACTCCACCTTCTGTCCTATAGGGCGCCTTATTATCAATTGAAACTAGTGATTGTTTTTGGTGGAATATAGCAGACTTATCAAAAGTGACATCACGACTGGTAATAATCTTAGGAGATTTCAGATCAGGACACCACAACCTAAAACTCTTAACACCCGATGCATAACCTAGGAATATGCACTTCTTCGCTCAAGGCTCAAGTTTTTTCTTAACTGACATGCACATATGCAGGGCAACCAAATATTCTAAGATTAGAATAATCTGCAGGCTTACAAGACCAAACCTCCTCTAGAGTTTTACAATCGATAGCAGTAGATGCCGACCGATTCACTAAGTAACAAGCCATATTCACCGCTTCCGCCCAAGATTCCTTGTCTAAACCTCGCATTGAATGACATACAATGAGCTATCTCCAAAGTGTTACGTTCATACGCTCGCCACTTCATTCTCGCGGTAATGAGGGACTGCGCGATGTCTAACGTTTTCCTCATTTTACGTAACTCATTAAATTCTCCTCCACAAAACTCAAGGTCATTATCGGTTCTAAGCCTATTAATTAACCTCCCAGTCTGCTTCTCACTCAAAGACTTTCACTGCTTGAAAGTCACAAACATCTCATCTTTATGTCTCAAAAAGTAGACTTAAGCCTTCCTGGAGTAGTCATCAATGAAGGTCAACAAATATCTCGAACTACCACCCTTCGAGATAACTTAAGAAGGTCCCTAAAGATCTAAATAGATATAATACAAAGTATCTTTAGTCTGATGCACTGCCATACTGAAGCTAACTCTTTTCTGCTTCCCAGAGATGTAATGCTCGCAGTACCCTAATTTTTCTATACTTTGTCCACATAAAAGACCCTTTTTGCTCAACTTGACCAATCCGCGCTCACTCATATGACCAAGTCTCATATGCCATAATCTGGTAGTATCTACTTCTAATATCTGATGCAACTGTAGCCGAATCGGTAACAGTAGAACCCTGTAAAACATACAAGTTGTCGATCTTCTTTCCTTTCATAACCACAAGAGTCTTTTGTAACAGTAAAAACTCCACCTTCACCTAAAAATTTGCACCCAAGACTATAAAAAGTACCCAAAGAGATGAGATTCTTCCTTAAACTTGGAACATACCTAACATCAGTCAAAGTCCTGATAACTCCATCATACATCTTAATCCAAATTGTCTCTATCCTAATAGTCTTGCATGAGGGGTTATTTCTCATGAAAATAACTCCACCATCAATAACTTTATAAATGGTGAACCAGTCCTGATTAGGACACATATGATAGGAATAACCCGAATCCAAAATCTAATCTTCAGTGCTCCTGGTTTTATCATCGGTAACTAATAAAACCACATCTTCAGCAATACCAACTTCAGCGGAGTCCTTCTTTGATTTTTCTTCATACTCTTCTTATTTCTTCTTGTTCTTCAGCCTGTAACAATCGGCCTTGATGTGCCCTTTCTTCTTGCAATATCCGCAGTCGATTTACGCGGTTTCGACTTATACCGCACCTCCAAAGCCCCTTTCTTCCGATCTTTCTCTAACAAACAAGCTATCAGCTTTATCACCACTTTCGCTTGTGGTTAACTCTTTGTCGATCTTCTCCTTATTCAACAAGTTTTCTTTGACGTCCTTGATGCCAATAGAATCTCGACCGTAAGTCATAGTATCCCTGAAGTGCTTGTAGGAAGGGGAAAAAGAACATAATAATAATAGGGCTTGATCTTGATCATCGATCTTAACATCAATCATGCTCAAATCTGTAATTACAGAATTGAATTCACTAATATGAGATTTGATGGGTATACCTTCCGACATCCGAAGTGTGTACAAATATTGCTTCAAGAGGAGGCGATTAGTGAGCGACTTCGTCAAATACAAATCCTCCAAGTTAGATCATAAATCAGCGGTTGTCTTCTCTGTGAGAACTTCTTGCAAAACTTCATTAGTCAAACATAACTAGATCGCTGTGAGAGCTTTATTATCCAACTCATTCAAATCTTCCTCTTTCATAGTAGCCGACTTCTGTGACTTCCCGAACAAAGCTTTCTTCAATCCTATCTGTGTCAGCACGGCGATCATCCTAACTTGCCAAAGGTTAAAACTGATGTTGCCGTCAAACTTCTCAATATCCCACTTCGTAGTGGTTATCGTCATCTTCTCATTCGAGTGATAGTTGAGGGCTTTGATACCAATTTGTTATGATAAATCCCTAGGAGTAGACTAATATCAATCACACGAAAGCACTAAAATATCAAGAAGACAATAACACATGGATATACGTGGTTCCATTTGTAGCCTATTTTCACAGGTGAAGGAGGAGAATAGTTTTACTAACAATTTATGAAAAATATAATGTGGAGATCTCTCAATCACTCAATCCCGAATATATCCCAAAAGCCTAATACAATCTCTCTCAAATAAAGTAACAAAAGAGAAAAATATCAAATAAGCTTACAAGAGAACTCTCTCTTGTTGATTGGTACTCTATAGATTGATGGTGATAATTAGCTTGAAAGACTGTATATATATAGACTTAAAGATCCCAAGTCCTTGCTACCTACAGAATAGGAGTTCTAGTGTGAATAGAAGTTCACATGTTCTAAAGCCCAATAAGAGTCCAAGCCCACAATATGAATTGTTTATCATTCTCAAAATAGGAATTTGACTTCAAATAATCACTCCACACTCCCACAAGACAACAGACTCATATTGACTGTAGCCTTTGCCAAAAATATCAGATTGAGTATTTGAATCACAACACAACAATCATCACCAACAATAGATCTGATGTAGCTAACCATTTGATGATGAGTAATAGTTTTCTCCTATACCACATATACTTGTATAAGGTTTATGGAAAATAATGAAATTGAATTTTTTTTCGCTATTCAAATAATTGATTTAGTTGTTGGATAAGAAAATATATTAAACTAGTTTCTTACTATAAAACTCTTCTGAATCTCCTTCATCAAGCATATCTTTTCATGTGCCAAAGACCTTGATAATATTGTCATTAATTTAGTTATAGGGATGAAAGGCGATGATGGCCTTTCCCAAATCCCAACTGCATGGGAAGAATCCATAGTGTGAATAGCTTTCTCTATTTTCTTGTATTCAGCTCTGTTCGCCATGGATTACCCTTTTCATAGAAAATCATCTTGTGATAAACACATATCCTTTGATTGGATGAATCTTAATTCTTGGAGCTTGCATCTCAAGCACTAACAGAGATGAAGAACTTGACAAGTAATATAGATATATAGGATGTTTTGAAATAAGTGAGTTCTTTCGGGTTTAAGAAAGTTTCGAAGTCGATGGTTTTAAAATAAATGGGGTGAAATTTTGGGTATATAAGCAAAACCCTTTACAGTGATAGGGTAAAACTCCCAAATAAGAATGGAAAGTACCAAAGTGACTGAATTAGGACTCAGATGAAACACACAGAAATTGTATATTAAAGTGATATAACTTGATCCAACTGATATAGACAATGTCACTTCATGCATTCACCAAGAAAAAAAAAAGACAATATCACTTCCTGTAGCTAATTCAAGCATACCCTTGAACTTCATAAGTGTGTGACACACTTAATATTTTTTGAGTCATTTGGAGAAGATAGATAGCTGAACTATCTCTCTCTTCACATACAAAGTTAAATCTTTTTGACATATACTATATCTTACTTAAGAATGCACACACAGTACAAACATGACTTCAACAAACTTCCTTCATCCAAAGAGTACAGATCGAGAACCAAAACACTCTACCTCTTTCACTTATTTGAACTTTATTCTCCATTACCCACACCATTCTTCTTATCTGGCTTCTCATCATCAACATCCTTAAAATTGGCTGCGTTCGCTAACTCATCAACTTCATCAACAACATCTTCAACTCTTTTTGCTATTTCGATCAGTAGAGAGGCGACAGTGATGAGAGGGAGGGATTCTATTATTGGAGTGTTGTCAGTGTGAAGTTGAGATAAGAGAGTGTGAAGTTCTTCGACTGAAGTGGGAAGCTCTGAGATGACAAAGTCGATGGTGGCTGACCGCTGCATGGATTTGATGGAGTTTGATGATTCTTTGAGGATTTTGGAGCAGTTTGAGGTTAGTTTGATGCATATGGAGCTTAGATGGTCCTTCATGGACTCCGGAGCCTGAAAAATGAATTTAATTTTGAACCTCATTAAGATATAGCATCTTTAATAGTTAAAAGGAAAAAAAGAGATAAATATTTCTTGAACTGATATGCATGTGCATGAATTTAGATAATTTTACTTCTTGTTTGGTATGAGGGAGATCACTTTCTATATTTTGTGACGAATATGACTCATCCATGCACAAATTCACCATATCCCATGTCATGTTGCTGGGTTATCTAACAAACTTTTCTGTTATGTGATATTTTTAAAAGCTTTTTGTGTTATCTCAAATATAGTTTAAACAAGTATTCGAATATACGCAGCAAATAAAACCTCTCCAGTTAAATATTTTCAAACAAAATTTAATCATTAGATTCATACCTGGTCATTGTAAGATTTGATAATTGAAGATAACAGATCACCATTGTTATCATAAATCCTCGGGAATAGACTAATATCAATCACGAAGCACGAAAAATATCAAGACATTAACACACGGATATCGTGGTTCGAACATAGCCCTACGTCCGCAGGCGAATGAGGAGAATAACTTTACTAACAATTTGTGAAGAATACAACGTGGAGTTCTCTCAATCACTCAATTCCTAATACACCCGAAAGCCTAATACAATCTCTCTCAAATAAAGAAACAAAAGAGAAAAATATCAAATGGGCTTACAAGAGAACTCTCTCTTCTTAATTGGTGCTCTGTAGATTGATGATGATAATTGGCTTGAAAGGCGCATACATAGACTTGAAGATCTCAAGTCCTTGCTGCCTACGGAATAGAAGTTCTAGTGGGAATAGAAGTTCACAAGTTCTAAAGCCCGATAAAAGTCCAAGCCCACAATATGAGTTGTTTATCCTTGTCAAAATAGAAATTTGAATTCATATAATCATTCCACACTCCCACAAGACAACGGACTCCTATTGACCTCTATCAAAAATATCAGTTGAGTATTTGAGTCACAACACAACAAAGCTCCACATTGACTCAAATACGTAGAAAATTCCTCACTCCAAAATAAGTTAATCTACTTCACCTTCTCCAATAGCCTCACGGGGCATCAAGTGCGGCACATATCGATCAAGTCTAAGCACCACTTGAACTTGTCAGCTGAAAGAGACCTCCTCAATAAATCGACTGAATTGTCTGCACGATGACCGTAACTCTTAGCAAAGTCATCACCTGAAGTAGCTCCTAAATAGCTGAATGGCACAAAATTTTTAACTAACAATGCATAAGCTATTGTATCTTTATATCTTCGAGGTGGTCGAATATCCCGTCTAAACCGATCTCTAGCAATAGTATATTCTCACTCTTTCTCAATTTGTTGAGGTGCTTCATCTACTTGAGCGGGATCGACTATCGAACACTGTAGCCTTATCTGGCGAAAAGCTAAATTACTAATTTCTAACTCCACCTTACGTCCTATAGAGCCTTATTATCAATTGAAACTAGTGATTGTTTTGGTGGAATATAGCGGACTTATCAAAAGTGACATCACGGTAATAATCTTAGGAGATTTCGGTCGAGGACACCACAACCTAAAACTCTTAACACCGATGCATAACCTAGGAATATGCACTTCTTCGCTCAAGGCTCAAGTTTTTTCTTAACTGACATGCACATATGCAGGGCAACCAAATATTCTAAGATTAGAATAATCTGCAGGCTTACAAGACCAAACCTCCTCTAGAGTTTTACAATCGATAGCAGTAGATGCCGACCGATTCACTAAGTAACAAGCCATATTCACCGTTTCCGTCCAGTATTCCTTGTCTAAACCTGCATTGAATGACATACAATGAGCTATCTCCAAAAGTGTTCTGTTCATACGTTCTGCCACTTCATTCTGTTGCGGTGTACGAGGGACTGTGCGATGTCTAACGTTTTCCTCATTTTTACAGAACTCATTAAATTCTCCTCCACAAAACTCAAGGTCATTATCAGTTCTAAGCCTATTAATTAACCTCCCAGTCTGCTTCTCACTCAAAGACTTTCACTGCTTGAAAGTCACAAACATCTCATCTTTATGTCTCAAAAAGTAGACTTAAGCCTTCCTGGAGTAGTCATCAATGAAGGTCAACAAATATCTCGAACTACCACCCTTCGAGATAACTTAAGAAGGTCCCTAAAGATCTAAATAGATATAATACAAAGTATCTTTAGTCCGATGCCTTTGCCATCTGAAGCTAACTCTTTTCGCTTCCCGAGATGTAATGCTCGCGATGCACCCTAATTTTTCTATACTTTGTCCACATAAAAGACCCTTTTGCTCAACTTGACCAATCAGCTCACTCATATGACCAAGTCTCATATGCCATAATCTGGTAGTATCTACTTCTAATATCCGATGCAAGCTAGCGAATCGTGCTTGATGAGAACCACATAAAACATACAAGTTGTCGATCTTCTTTCCTTTCATAACCACAAGAGTCTTTTGTAACATTAAAAACTCCACCTTCACCTAAAAATTTGCACCCAAGACTATAAAAGTACCCAAAGAGATGAGATTCTTCCTTAAACTTGGAACATACCTAACATCGGTCAAAGTCACGATAACTCCATCATACATCTTAATCCAAATTGTCTCTATCCTAATAGTCTTGCATGAGGGTTATTTCTCATGAAAATAACTCCACCATCAATAACTTTATAAATGGTGAACGGTCGATTAGGACACATATGATAGGAATAACCGAATCAAAATCTAATCTTGGTGCTCCGGTTTTATCATCGGTAACTAATAAAACCACATCTTCACAATACCAACTTAGGAGTCCTTCTTTGATTTTTCTTCATACTCTTCTTATTTCTTCTTGTTCTTGACTGTAACAATCGGCCTTGATGTGCCCTTTCTTCTTGCAATATCCAGTCGGATTTACGTGCTTGACTTATACACGTACCTCCAAAGCCCCTTTCTTCGATCTTTCTCTAACAAACAAGCTATCGGCTTTATCACCACTTTCTTGTGGTTAACTCTTTGTCGATCTTCTCCTTATTCAACAAGTTTTCTTTGGCGTCCTTGATGCCATAGAATCTCGTAGTAAGTCATAGTATCCACGAAGTGCTTGTAGGAAGGGAAAAGAACATAATAATAATAGGGCTTGATCTTGATCATCGATCTTAACATCAATCATGCTCAAATCATAATTCTGGTGAATTCACTAATATGAGATTTGATGGGTATACCTTCGACATCCGAAGTGTGTACAAATATTGCTTCAAGAGGCGATTAGTGGCGACTTACGTCAAATACAAATCCTCCAAGTTAGATCATAAATCAGCGGTTGTCTTCTCGTGAGAACTTCTTGCAAAACTTCATTAGTCAAACATAACTAGATGTTGTGAGAGCTTTATTATCCAACTCATTCAAATCTTCCTCTCATAGTGGCCGTGACACAAAGCTTTCTTCAATCCTATCTCACGTGGCCACAGCGATCATCCTAACTTGCCAAGGTTAAAACTGATGTTGCCATCAAACTTCTCAATATCCCACCGTGGTAGTTATCGTCATCTTCTCATTCGAGTGATAGTTGAGGGCTTTGATACCAATTTGTTATGATAAATCCCTAGGAGTAGACTAATATCAATCACACGAAAGCACTAAAATATCAAGAAGACAATAACACACGGATATACGTGGTTCGGCTTATAGCCTACGTCCACGGGCGAATGAGGAGAATAACTTTACTAACAATTTGTGAAGAATACAACGTGGAGTTCTCTCAATCACTCAATTCCTAATACACCCCGAAAGCCTAATACAATCTCTCTCAAATAAAGAAACAAAAGAGAAAAATATCAAATGGGCTTACAAGAGAACTCTCTCTTCTTAATTGGTGCTCTGTAGATTGATGATGATAATTGGCTTGAAAGACTACATATACATAGACTTGAAGATCTCAAGTCCTTGCTGCCTACGGAATAGAAGCTCTAGTGGGAATAGAAGTTCACAAGTTCTAAAGCCCAATAAAAGTCCAAGCCCACAATATGAATTGTTTATCCTTGTCAAAATAGAAATTTGAATTCATATAATCATTCCACACTCCCACAAGACAACGGACTCCTATTGACTGCAGCCTCTATCAAAAATATCAGATTGAGTATTTGAGTCACAACACAACAATCATCACCAACAATAGATCTGATGTAGCTAACCATTTGATGATGAGTAATAGTTTTCTCCTATACCACATATACTTGTATAAGGTTTATGGAAAATAATGAAATTGAATTTTTTTAGCTATTCAAATAATTGATTTAGTTGTTGGATAAGAAAATATATTAAACTAGTTTCTTACTATAAAACTCTTCTGAATCTCCTTCATCAAGCATATCTTTTCATGTGCCAAAGACCTTGATAATATTGTCATTAATTTAGTTATAGGGATGAAAGATGATGGCCTTTCCCAAATCCCAACTGCATGGGAAGAATCCATAGTGTGAATAGCTTTCTCTATTTTCTTGTATTCACTCACGTTAGCCATGGATTACCCTTTTCATAGAAAATCATCTTGTGATAAACACATATCCTTTGATTGGATGAATCTTAATTCTTGGAGCTTGCATCTCAAGCACTAGAGATGAAGAACTTGACAAGTAATATAGATATATAGGATGTTTTGAAATAAGTGAGTTCTTTCGGGTTTAAGAAAGTTTCGGAAGTCGAGATGGTTTTAAAATAAATGGGGTGAAATTTTGGGTATATAAGCAAAACCCTTTACAGTGATAGGGTAAAACTCCCAAATAAGAATGGAAAGTACCAAAGTGACTGAATTAGGACTCAGATGAAACACACAGAAATTGTATATTAAAGTGATATAACTTGATCCAACTGATATAGACAATGTCACTTCATGCATTCACCAAAAAAAAAAGACAATATCACTTCCTGTAGCTAATTCAAGCATACCCTTGAACTTCATAAGTGTGTGACACACTTATATTTTTGAGTCATTTGGAGAAGATAGATAGCTGAACTATCTCTCTTCACACACAAAGTTAAATCTTTTTGACATATACTATATCTTACTTAAGAATGCACACACAGTACAAACATGACTTCAACAAACTTCCTTCATCCAAAGAGTACAGATCGAGAACCAAACACTCTACCTCTTTCACTTATTTGAACTTTATTCTCCATTACCCACACCATTCTTCTTATCTGGCTTCTCATCATCAACATCCTTAAAATTGGCTGCGTTAGCTAACTCATCAACTTCATCAACAACATCTTCAACTCTTTTTGCTATTTCGATCAGTAGAGAGGCGACAGTGATGAGAGGGAGGGATTCTATTATTGGAGTGTTGTCAGTGTGAAGTTGAGATAAGAGAGTGTGAAGTTCTTCGACTGAAGTGGGAAGCTCTGAGATGACAAAGTCGATGGTGGCTGACCGCTGCATGGATTTGATGGAGTTTGATGATTCTTTGAGGATTTTGGAGCAGTTTGAGGTTAGTTTGATGCATATGGAGCTTAGATGGTCCTTCATGGACTCCGGAGCCTGAAAAATGAATTTAATTTTGAACCTCATTAAGATATAGCATCTTTAATAGTTAAAAGGAAAAAAAGAGATAAATATTTCTTGAACTGATATGCATGTGCATGAATTTAGATAATTTTTACTTCTTGTTTGGTATGGGGAGATCACTTTCTATATTTTGTGACGAATATGACTCATCCATGCACAAATTCACCATATCCCATGTCATGTTGCTGGGTTATCTAACAAACTTTTAGGTGTTATGTGATATTTTTAAAAGCTTTTTTGTGTTATCTCAAATATAGGATAAACATTTTTTAATGGAAAATATGTGCTCCTAAAGTCCCTCTAACCATTAAACTGAAACTCTGAAGTTGTGGTGAGAGTTGAGGGTTGTATTTTTCTATTCTAACATGTCCCCGCAAGTTGAGCGCCCTTTTTTATGGGCTTGAGTTGCTCTGATACCATCTTAAAGTCTCTCTAACCATTATACCAAAAATCGAAGTTATGATGAGAGTTGAGGGTTATATTTTATATTCTAACATGGGCCAAACTTTTGGGGTTATGTGAAATTTATCCTAGTTTTTATTCTAGATCAAGCATAATTGTTTCTTAAATAACAAAGTATTGAAGAAGTAGACTCTGTATCTTTCTTAGATTAGAGTCTCCAAGTCTTACATGTCCAAAGTTATTTCAAGTACTCAACCCTATTTTATACAAGATTATTATGTGGATTAGTATAAACTCTGAAGTTGTGATTTGAGTTGAGGGTCTAAAACGCCCCCACATGTTGAAAGCCCTTTGAATCTTCTGGAAGTTGGAGTATTCAACATATTTTTTAAATTCACTTTAAATTCATTTTAAATTCATTACTGGTGGGATTTGAATTTGAGTTGATTTGATACTATGTTAAAGCATTTTTCACTAGACCGAACTCCAAGCTTGTGATGACTAGTTGGCGTTATAACTTTATGTGGTAAAAATTACAGTCTATCATTTTATTGTAATTTTAGTAAATAGTGTTACCATATAGGAAGATATAACATGTAGAATTTACCTGAATTTCTGAGTTGATGCATCCATTAAGAGATTCAATGCAATAAGCACAATAGCGCATTGCGGCACCTATCTTTGATACTTGCTCCATGGATGCCGGAAGCTGAAGCGGCCATGAGCAGGCTCCCATTTTGATAAATTCGCCTGTGGATCAAACATTATAAGAATCTAGATTAAATTCTAATTACAAACTAAAGTTAAGAAAGACCTTTATTAATTAACTCGATAGGTAATATATATTTATGAAGAGTTATATATGTACCAGAGAATCTTCAGATGCCTTTGAGTTGAGAACACATTTGTAGGCTTGTGATTTCTTAGATGAAGATTCCTTCTTTCCATTGGTTTCATCATTCATGAAGTAGGCATCCACGCAGCCTGCATAATTTAAAAGTTTGGATAACGAATGCATGTTCAGCACTAATCTTAAAATTTATCCTTTTCAATGGTAAGCTCTCAACTAAAGATTCTCATATATATAAGTTTACTAATGACTCATTAGCAAAGTCATCACACGAGTAGCTCCTAAATAGGTGAATGGCACAAAATTTTTAACTAACAATGCATAAGCTATTGTATCTTTATATCTTGGTGATCGAATATCGTCTAAACCGATCTCTAGCAATAGTATATTCTCACTCTTTCTTTGTTGAGGTGCTTCATCTACTTGAGCGGGATCGACTATCGAACACACAGAGCCTTATCTGGCGAAAAGCTAAATTACTAATTTCTAACTCCACCTTACGTCCATAGAGCCTTATTATCAATTGAAACTAGTGATTGTTTTGGTGGAATATAGCGAGACTTATCAAAAGTGACATCACGGTAATAATCTTAGGAGATTTCGGATCGGGACACCACAACCTAAAACTCTTAACACCGATGCATAACCTAGAAATATGCACTTCTTAATCAAGGCTCAAGTTTTTCTTAGACATGCACATATCTGAGGGCAACCAAATATTCTAAGATTAGAATAATCTGCAGGCTTACAAGACCAAACCTCCTCTAGAGTTTTACAATCGATAGCGGTAGATGCCGAGATTCACTAAGTAACAAGCCATATTCACCGTTTCCGTCCGGTATTCCTTGTCTAAACACGCATTGAATGACATACAATGAGCTATCTCCAAAGTGTTACGTTCATACGTTCGCCACTTCATTCATTTGCGATTGTACGAGGGACTGTCGCGATGTCTAACGTTTTCCTCATTTTCGAACTCATTAAATTCTCCTCCACAAAACTCAAGGTCATTATCGGTTCTAAGCCTATTAATTAACCTCGATGCTTCTCACTCAAAGACTTTCTTGCTTGTCACAAACACATCTCATCTTTATGTCTCAAAAGTAGACTTAAGCCTTCTGGAGTAGTCATCAATGAAGGTCAACAAATATCTCGAACTACCACCCTTCGAGATAACTTAGAAGGTCCCTAAAGATCTAAATAGATATAATACAAAGTATCTTTAGTCCGATGCCTTTGCCATCTTGAAGCTAACTCTTTTCGCTTCGAGATGTAATGCTTTCGCGATTACCCTAATTTTTCTATACTTTGTCCACATAAAAGACCCTTTTGCTCAACTTGACCAATCGCTCACTCATATGACCAAGTCTCATATGCCATAATCGGTAGTATCTACTTCTAATATCGATGCAAGCAGGCGAATCGGTACTGAGAACCACGTAAAACATACAAGTTGTCGATCTTCTTTCCTTTCATAACCACAAGAGTCTTTTGTAACAGTAAAAACTCCACCTTCACAAAAAATTGCACCCAAGACTATAAAAGTACCCAAAGAGATGAGATTCTTCCTTAAACTTGGAACATACCTAACATCGGTCAAAGTCCCGATAACTCCATCATACATCTTAATCCAAATTGTCTCTATCCTAATAGTCTTGCATGAGGGTTATTTCTCATGAAAATAACTCCATCATCTTTATAAATGGTGAACCAGTCTGATTAGGACACATATGATAGGAATAACCCGAATCCAAATCTAATCTTGATGCTCACGGTTTTATCATCGGTAACTAATAAAACCACATCTTGACAATACCAACCAGTGAGTCCTTCTTTGATTTTTCTTCATACTCTTCTTATTTCTTCTTGTTCTTGACTTTAACAATCCGGCGATGTGCTTTCTTCTTGCAATATCCGAGTCAGTTTACGTGCCCGACTTATACACAGTACCTCCAAAGCCCCTTTCTTCCGATCTTTCTCTAACAAACAAGCTATCGGCTTTATCACCACTTTAAACTTGTGGTTAACTCTTTGTCGATCTTCTCCTTATTCAACAAGTTTTCTTTGGCGTCCTTGATGCCAATAGAATCTCGACCGTAAGTCATAGTATCCACTGAAGTGCTTGTAGGAAGGGAAAAGAACATAATAATAATAGGGCTTGATCTTGATCATCGATCTTAACATCAATCATGCTCAAATCTGTAATTCTGAAATTGAATTCACTAATATGAGATTTGATGGGTATACCTTCCGACATCGAAGTGTGTACAAATATTGCTTCAAGAGGCGATTAGTGGCGACGTCAAATACAAATCCTCCAAGTTAGATCATAAATCGGTTGTCTTCTCTGTGAGAACTTCTTGCAAAACTTCATTAGTCAAACATAACTAGATCATTTGTGAGAGCTTTATTATCCAACTCATTCAAATCTTCCTCTTTCATAGTAGCCATTACGTGACTTCCAGAACAAAGCTTTCTTCAATCCTGCATTCATAAACCCGGATCATCCTAACTTGCCAAGGTTAAAAGCGATGTTGCCGTCAAACTTCTCAATATCCCCGTAGTGGTTATCGTCATCTTCTCATTAGTGATAGTTGAGGGCTTTGATACCAATTTGTTATGATAAATCCCTAGGAGTAGACTAATATCAATCACACGAAAGCACTAAAATATCAAGAAGACAATAACACATGGATATACGTGGTTCCATTTGTAGCCTATTTTCACAGGTGAAGGAGGAGAATAGTTTTACTAACAATTTATGAAAAATATAATGTGGAGATCTCTCAATCACTCAATCCCGAATATATCCCAAAAGCCTAATACAATCTCTCTCAAATAAAGTAACAAAAGAAAAATATCAAATAAGCTTACAAGAGAACTCTCTCTTGTTGATTGGTACTCTATAGATTGATGGTGATAATTAGCTTGAAAGACTGTATATATATAGACTTAAAGATCCCAAGTCGCTACTGAATAGGAGTTCTAGTGTGAATAGAAGTTCATGTTAAAAAGCGATAAGAGTCCAAGCCCACAATATGAATTGTTTATCATTCTCAAAATAGAATTTGACTTCAAATAATCACTCCACACTCCAAGAAACAGACTCATATGGTAGCCTTTGCCAAAATATCAGTTGAGTATTTGAATCACAACACAACAATCATCACCAACAATAGATCTGATGTAGCTAACCATTTGATGATGAGTAATAGTTTTCTCCTATACCACATATACTTGTATAAGGTTTATGGAAAATAATGAAATTGAATTTTTTTAGCTATTCAAATAATTGATTTAGTTGTTGGATAAGAAAATATATTAAACTAGTTTCTTACTATAAAACTCTTGAATCTCCTTCATCAAGCATATCTTTTCATGTGCCAAAGACCTTGATAATATTGTCATTAATTTAGTTATAGGGATGAAAGGATAGTGATGGCTCAAACTGCATGGGAAGAATCCATAGTGTGAATAGCTTTCTCTATTTTCTTGTATTCACTACGTGCAGCATGGATTACCCTTTTCATAGAAAATCATCTTGTGATAAACACATATCCTTTGATTGGATGAATCTTAATTCTTGAGCTTGCATCTCAAGCACTATGAGATGAAGAACTTGACAAGTAATATAGATATATAGGATGTTTTGAAATAAGTGAGTTCTTTCTGGGTTTAAGAAAGTTTCTGGAAGTCAGATGGTTTTAAAATAAATGGGGTGAAATTTTGGGTATATAAGCGCAAAACCCTTTACAGTGATAGGGTAAAACTCCCAAATAAGAATGGAAAGTACCAAAGTGACTGAATTAGGACTCAGATGAAACACACAGAAATTGTATATTAAAGTGATATAACTTGATCCAACTGATATAGACAATGTCACTTCATGCATTCACCAAGAAAAAAAAGACAATATCACTTCCTGTAGCTAATTCAAGCATACCCTTGAACTTCATAAGTGTGTGACACACTTAATATTTTTGAGTCATTTGGAGAAGATAGATAGCTGAACTATCTCTCTTCACATACAAAGTTAAATCTTTTGACATATACTATATCTTACTTAAGAATGCACACACAGTACAAACATGACTTCAACAAACTTCCTTCATCCAAAGAGTACAGATCGAGAACCAAAACACTCTACCTCTTTCACTTATTTGAACTTTATTCTCCATTACCCACACCATTCTTCTTATCTGGCTTCTCATCATCAACATCCTTAAAATTGGCTGCGTTAAGCTAACTCATCAACTTCATCAACAACATCTTCAACTCTTTTTGCTATTTCGATCAGTAGAAGCACAGTGATGAGAGGGAGGGATTCTATTATTGGAGTGTTGTCAGTGTGAAGTTGAGATAAGAGAGTGTGAAGTTCTTCGACTGAAGTGGGAAGCTCTGAGATGACAAAGTCGATGGTGGCTGACCGCTGCATGGATTTGATGGAGTTTGATGATTCTTTGAGGATTTTGGAGCAGTTTGAGGTTAGTTTGATGCATATGGAGCTTAGATGGTCCTTCATGGACTCCGGAGCCTGAAAAAATGAATTTAATTTTGAACCTCATTAAGATATAGCATCTTTAATAGTTAAAAAGGAAAAAAAAGAGATAAATATTTCTTGAACTGATATGCATGTGCATGAATTTAGATAATTTTTACTTCTTGTTTGGTATGAGGGAGATCACTTTCTATATTTTGTGACGAATATGACTCATCCATGCACAAATTCACCATATCCCATGTCATGTTGCTGGGTTATCTAACAAACTTTTTCGGTGTTATGTGATATTTTTAAAAGCTTTTTTGTGTTATCTCAAATATAGGATAAACATTTTTTAATGGAAAATATGTGCTCCTAAAGTCCCTCTAACCATTAAACTGAAACTCTGAAGTTGTGGTGAGTTGAGGTTGTATTTTTATTCTAACATGTCCCATAAGTTGAGCCTTTTATGGGCTTGAGTTGCTCACGATACCATCTTAAAGTCTCTCTAACCATTATACCAAAAATCTGAAGTTATGATGAGAGTTGAGGGTTATATTTTTATATTCTAACATGGGCCAAACTTTTGGGGGTTATGTGAAATTTATCCTAGTTTTTATTCTAGATCAAGCATAATTGTTTCTTAAATAACAAAGTATTGAAGAAGTAGACTCTGTATCTTTCTTAGATTAGAGTCTCCAAGTCTTACATGTCCAAAGTTATTTCAAGTACTCAACCCTATTTTATACAAGATTATTATGTGGATTAGTATAAACTCTGAAGTTGTGATTTGAGTTGAGGGTCTAAAAGCAGCCCCACATGTTGAAAGCCTTAATCTGGAAGTTGGAGTATTCAACATATTTTTAAATTCACTTTAAATTCATTTTAAATTCATTACTGGTGGGATTTGAATTTGAGTTGATTTGATACTATGTTAAAGCATTTTTCACTAGACCGAACTCCAAGCTTGTGATGACTAGTTGGCGTTATAACTTTATGTGGTAAATACAGTCTATCATTTTATTGTAATTTTAGTAAATAGTGTTACCATATAGGAAGATATAACATGTAGAATTTACCTGAATTTCTGAGTTGATGCATCCATTAAGAGATTCAATGCAATAAGCACAATAGCGCATTGCGGCACCTATCTTTTGATACTTGCTCCATGGATGCCGGAAGCTGAAGCGGCCATGAGCAGGCTCCCATTTTGATAAATTCGCCTGTGGATCAAACATTATAAGAATCTAGATTAAATTCTAATTACAAACTAAAGTTAAGAAAGACCTTTATTAATTAACTCGATAGGTAATATATATTTATGAAGAGTTATATATGTACCAGAGAATCTTCAGATGCCTTTGAGTTGAGAACACATTTGTAGGCTTGTGATTTCTTAGATGAAGATTCCTTCTTTCCATTGGTTTCATCATTCATGAAGTAGGCATCCACGCAGCCTGCATAATTTAAAAAGTTTGGATAACGAATGCATGTTCAGCACTAATCTTAAAATTTATCCTTTTCAATGGTAAGCTCTCAACTAAAGATTCTCATATATATAAGTTTACTAATGACTCATTATTATAGTTCATGTGACAAATAAAGGTACAAGTTATGAGCCAAATTATTAGTTTTAAGAGTGGACAACAAATATACTTACATTTTGTACATGAGGGAAGAAGCTTTATACTTAGCCAACCTATCGTCTACTGTAAGATATTGTTCAAAACTTTGTGAAATATATATACTTATACATCGTGACATCCAACTTATACATATGCAATTTGAACTTTTCAATAAAAAGTACAAGGAAATAATTATTTTAAGTGGACCAAACCGACAAGAGACACTATTGACACTATTGAAAGTAAGTATGCTAAAACGCAATATTATCATCATTACGGTTTAATTTATACACATGCACATATGGAAATGTTCATGTAGCTCATTATATATGAACATGTTAGCAACATAACAAATACTCTTCCAAAGAGACAAGATCCTATTGAAAATAAGCATGCTATATAAAAATCAATATCATCCTCCATTGGACTTGGTTTATGAACATGCATATAATGTCAACATAGTATATTATGAATATGCATATATATGTAAATGTAAACATACTACATCTTCCATTGGATTTAGTTCATGAACATGCTTAAGTACATGTCAAAATAGTATATTATGAAATTAAAATTTTCAGGGAAGTGTATTATAAACATGTTAGCAAAATAAAGCTTACCCTCCAATGAGTCAGCAAGCTTGTCCATGTTGCGGGTAATCAGAACATGAAGATCGTTTCCGGCCCAAACCGGGAACACCAAAATCGACACAAGGAAGCAAATGGAGACCCCAATCGCAATAGTGGATAGTCTTTCCTCAGCCAGTTCTAAGAGCTTATCGACCCGGTAACCCGATACCGCTACAAGACTGAAGGTGAGGATGAAGATGGTGATTCCATAGTCGAACCATTTTTTGATGGTCGGAATGAACCTAGAAAATGTCGCTGCTGAAGCTGCACAAAATCGTGCTCATCATGGTTAATTTCAAGAGGTTTTGAATTCTTTACTATTAATATAGAATACAAAGTCAAATTTATTACGGCTAATTAATTGTAGATCGACCTCCTGTAGTCTAGTTGTTCCGAACTTACTATTCGTGTAGTTTCATTTTGGCAGATAGACCCCCTAGGTAAATTCTTTTGACTCTTTTACCCCGAGCAAAGTTTCGGCAGATTTTACCCCTGGGTGAAATTAGTCGGTCTATCTGAGCAAAAGAGTCAAGAAATTTCACCAGGGGTCTATCCGCCAAAATGATAATACAGATCTAGGTAGTATGGTCAGAACGATACTATGGGGTTTATGCATGCATATAAACCTAGATACAATGGAAAGTGGAATATGCATATACCTAGTATGAAAACCGAGGCACTGCGAACTATAGGCTCCATGGTTTCTCCGGATTTGCTTGCAATCCAGTGGACACCAACGGCAAGCGCCCCCGCAGTAAATGTTGCTATGGTTCTGTTGACTCCTTTGTACAAGCTTCCTCCTGACCATGAAAATGAATTTTTTTTTTTAAATATATTAAGATTAAAGAAAATGATTAAAGAAAACTATATATAGATTGTTAACACCTTAAGTTTTTACATTATTTCTTAATGAATATGATTTTGTGTCACTCTTTCTTGAGTTCATTTAAAATCAATGAGCTTACCAACTGTGAACTCAAAAATGACCACAACGGTCATAACCGCCCACATAGCTGCACCTCCAACACCATCATACAAAGGCCGTGTATAGTAAAATAGCGACACAAGCGCTAACGCAATCCCTACTTTCAAACCATGAAAAACTTTTCTCGGGTCATCGGCTCCCAATTTCCATACCATCTTTCCGAATCTCAAAATCTTAGATCTCATTGCAATCACTAATCCAACAAAGGAGCCATAGTCGTTACTGGCCCTAGGATGCTCAGTTTTCCACTAGTTCCTGAATCTGGCTCAAGCCTAACAGTCGATCCTTCTGGTACAATTACCGCCATTCCAAACCACCCGATACTGATCTCTCAGCAGCCATTTTAGCCTATCGTAGAAATTTGACGGTAGGGAGGAAGTAAGGAAGAAAGATTAAGGGTGACCCTATTGTATTGAATTGGATGTGAGAGCAAGGGAAACAATGTTAATGAGTTAGCACAAGCTAGTCTAAATTAGCTAGCTTAGTATGTGCAGTGTACAAGCGTGAGACTGGCCTTGTCATGGATGGGGAGTTGGAAGGGCTTATATAAGCAGGGGATTGGTTATAATATTGTTGGTGATGGACAAAAAGAATATTACCAAACTTTGTTAGAATAAATGCCCATAAGATTGAGTAATTAATTGATATTAAAATGGAATTGGGCCTTGTGGAAAGGAGTGTGCATAAAGAAATTGGTGGACTAGACGTGGCTTTGGATCCTCTTTATGTTTGGAAAGGTGATATGTGCAGGCTGTATTACATAATATGTTGGGTTGTGGCTCATCGTGACTTGAGTGATTATCAGTTATCACTTATTATGAGTTCCACGTTAGCTTTAAGGCAAACGTACATTAAGTACGGTTATGTGAAATTGAGATATGCACACCAAAGAGAAATCAACTCCAAACCGACTTTGTAACCTATGATTTTTAGATACAAGCTGAGAATTTCAACATTTCATAATAGGATTAATAACATATGTAAATGTTCTTGTTGTGTGAACGTATTAATTACGTTGCTACAGAACCTCGGTTCCTCAGAGTGTCGCCACAAGAACCAAGTTCTCAGAGCAACCCTATAAAAAAAAACAAATTAGTTTAGTCCCACATCGGACAAATTTAAAGGATATAGTTCTTTATTTCCCTATAAATAAAGCACTAAAACCTAGGGTTATTGGTGTGGAGAAAAGAGAGAAAAAGAGAGAGCTTGGAGGGATTTTACAAGAGAGAGGTCAATTTCTCTTGGGTAAAAATCAAAGCTTTTTTTTCTTTGGGACGAGCTTGTGGATTGTACAAGTCGTCGGTGTTCTTTATAGTCAAATCTCCCCTCACCCCCTCCCGTGGACGTAGACAATTTTGACGAACCACGTAAATCTCGTGTCTTTCTTGTTTCTTTGTGTATTTGCTATTGTTTGTAGGTTCCCTTGATTCAAATTCTAGTAATCGTTGAGAGGAAGAGTAGATATCTCACTTTGTTGGGATATTTTACTTTCTATTCTTGTTTCCTTCGTGAAACAGAATATATCAAAGCCTTCTCTCGAGTGATATCGCTCACAAGGCGGCGCTGACCCCGCATCCCAACAATTGGTATCGTGAGTCATATTCAGATCGAAGTGGTGTAGCTTCGGTTTGAGGTGGTGCTCGGTAATTTCGAGAAGCGGATTCATACAAACGGAGAATGGCGTCTACCAGTAAATCGGTCAAAGTAGAAAAATTCGAGATTGAAAAGTTCAATGGGAAGAATGATTTTTCCTATTGGAGGATGCAGATGAAAAACTCACTGATTTCACAAAAATTACACAAGGCTTTGGCTAGAAAAGAGAAGAAGCACAAGGATATGTCTGATGAGGATTGGGAGGAGTTGGATCTGAAAGCACGGGCGTCGATTATCCTATGCCTTGAAAGGGATGTAGCTTTCTTGGTAGATGGAGAGGAAACGGCAAAGGGCGTAGTGGTCGGTTAGAAAGTACCTTCATGACGAAGAGTCTAACGAACCGGATCTATTTAAAATCCAAATTGTATACTTGCAAGATGGAGGAGGGCTCATCAATCCGGGAATACATCAACAAGTTTGATAGAATCATATCAGACTTGAAAGACATAGATGTGAAAGTTGTAGATGAGGATCAGGCGCTTCTACTACTTCTGTCTCTGCCGAAGTCTTATGAGAACCTGGTGCAAACACTGATGCTTGTAGGAGACAATTTGAAGATGGATGAGACTAGAACGGCGCTTCTAGCGGATGACCTTCGGAAGATTGCAACCAGTGACATGACTACTGGTGGTAACAAAGAACAAGCGCAGAGATTGTTTGCTAGAGGAAGGAGCAATGAGCGAGGAAAAGACAAGGGAGGAAAGTGTAGATCTAAATCGAGACCTCTTGCGGGAAAATCGTGTTTTAAATGCGGTGAAGTTGGGCATTTCAAGGTCGACTGTCCAAATAAAAGAGTAGGTGGAAAAAAGAAGAACAACAACAAGACTGAGAGAAGAGAGGGCAAGGAAGAGGCGAGCTACGTTTCAGAGGAAGGGAGCGATAAGGAGTGCTATGTCGTCACGGGTGGCGAGGATATCTCCGGAAAGTGGATACTTGATTACGGTTGCTCTTACCACATGTGTCCAAATAGGAAGTGGTTTACTACCTCTGAGGCATTGATGGTGGAACCGTATTGATGGGGAACAACCATGCTTGTAAAGCGGTGGGGCTAGGTAATATCAAAATCAAGATGCATGATGGAGTGGTTCGAACATTGGCGGATGTGAGGCATGTTCCCGACTTGCGGAAGAATCTTATCTCGGTTGGTGCATTGGACTCTGCGGTTGCAAAATTGTTACGGAAAGCGGAGTAAAGAAGGTTGTTGGAGTTCCCTTATAGTGATGAAGGGTATTCGTCACGGTAATTTATATACTCTCGAATGCGGCGGTGATGGGAGATCAGCGGTTGGAAGGAAGTGGTGGAGACCCATGTGAGCACACACGGTTATGGCATAGGCGGCTTGGGCATATATCGAGAGAAGGGTCTAGTTACGCTTGGTAAAGAGGGTCTGGCGAAGAATCTGAAGGAACCTAGCATGGATTTTGCGAGGATTGTGTGTATGAAAAGTCACACAGGGTTCGGTTCGAGAAGCAAGTCTAAGAGCGAGGGATACTAGATTATGTGCACACGGATGTTTGGGGTCGGCTCGAGACCACTTCTAAGGGTAGTTCGGATATTATGTCTCGTTCATAGATGACTATTCGAGGTATGCTTGGATTTATTTTACGAAGCATAAGAATGAGGTGTTGAGACATTCAAGAAGTGGAGAGTTTGCTTAAATCGCAATCAACTTATCAATCCTCTCCAATAGGATGATAAGTCCACAAAGTTGCTCACATCGCAACGCAATCCCCACAAAGTTAAGATTAGCTCGTCTTGTTATTAGCAAGGTGACCTCTTCGACAATCAACTTATCAATCCTCCTCAATAGGATGATAAGTCCACAAAGTTGCTCACATCGCAACGCAATCCCCACAAAGTTAAGATTAGCTCGTCTTGTTATTAGCAAGGTGACCTCTTCGACAATCAACTTATCAATCCTCTCCAATAGGATGATAAGTCCACAAAGTTGCTCACATCGCAACGCAATCCCCACAAAGTTAAGATTAGCTCGTCTTGTTATTAGCAAGGTGACCTCTTCGACAATCAACTTATCAATCCTCTCCAATAGGATGATAAGTCCACAAAGTTGCTCACATCGCAACGCAATCCCCACAAAGTTAAGATTAGCTCGTCTTGTTATTAGCAAGGTGACCTCTTCGACAATCAACTTATCAATCCTCTCCAATAGGATGATAAGTCCACAAAGTTGCTCACATCGCAACGCAATCCCCACAAAGTTAAGATTAGCTCGTCTTGTTATTAGCAAGGTGACCTCTTCGACAATCAACTTATCAATCCTCTCCAATAGGATGATAAGCCCACAAAGTTGCTCACATCGCAACGCAATCCCCACAAAGTTAAGATTAGCTCGTCTTGTTATTAGCAAGGTGACCTCTTCGACAATCAACTTATCAATCCTCCTCAATAGGATGATAAGCCCACAAAGTTGCTCACATCGCAACGCAATCCCCACAAAGTTAAGATTAGCTCGTCTTGTTATTAGCAAGGTGACCTCTTCGACAATCAACTTATTAATCCTCTCCAATAGGATGATAAGCCCACAAAGTTGCTCACATCGCAACGCAATCCCCACAAAGTTAAGATTAGCTCGTCTTGTTATTAGCAAGGTGACCTCTTCGACAATCAACTTATTAATCCTCTCCAATAGGATGATAAGCCCACAAAGTTGCTCACATCGCAACGCAATCCCCACAAAGTTAAGATTAGCTCGTCTTGTTATTAGCAAGGTGACCTCTTCGACAATCAACTTATCAATCCTCCTCAATAGGATGATAAGCCCACAAAGTTGCTCCAATCGCAACGTATCCTTGTCATGTTAACTCACACCTCGACAATCAACTTATCGACTCTTCAATAGAGCGATAGGTCCTCAAAGTTGTTCGATCGCAATGTATCCTTGTCATGTTAACCTCACACCTTCGACAATCAACTTATCAATCCTCCTCAATAGGATGATAAGTCCACAAAGTTGCTCACATCGCAACGCAATCCCCACAAAGTTAAGATTAGCTCGTCTTGTTATTAGCAAGGTGACCTCTTCGACAATCAACTTATCGACTCTCTTCAATAAGAGCGATAAGTCTTCAAAGTTGTTCGATCGCAATGTATCCTTGTCATGTTAACCTCACACCTTCGACAATCAACTTATCGACTCTTCAATAAGAGCGATAAGTCTTCAAAGTTGTTCGATCGCAATGTATCCTTGTCATGTTAACTCACACCTCGACAATCAACTTATCGACTCTTCAATAAGAGCGATAAGTCTTCAAAGTTGTTCGATCGCAATGTATCCTTGTCATGTTAACCTCACACCTCGACAATCAACTTATCGACTCTTCAATAGAGCGATAAGTCTTCAAAGTTGTTCGATCGCAATGTATCCTTGTCATGTTAACCCAACACCTCGACAATCAACTTATCGACTCTCATCAATAGAGCGATAGGTCCTCAAAGTTGTTCGATCGCAATGTATCCTTGTCATGTTAACCTCACACCTTCGACAATCAACTTATCAATCCTCCTCAATAGGATGATAAGCCCCAAGCCTTGTTCACATTACAAGCCTAAAGCCTTGTTTAAACCACAAGCCCAAAGCCTTGTTAAAACCACAAGCCCAAAGCCTTGTTAACACCACAAGCCCAAAGCCTTGTTCACACCACAAGCCCAAAGCCTTGTTCACACCACAAGCCCAAAGCCTTGTTCACACCACAAGCCACGTAAGCCTTGTTCACATCACAGGCCTTAAACCTTGTTCAAATCACAGGTTTCATATTTTGTCCCCCGACAAAACCTAAACTTATCGACTCTCATCAATAGAGCGATAGGTCCTCAAAATCTTATTCAAACCACAAATACCCAACTTTATCAAGTTAACTCCACACTCGATAAAATCAACTTATCGACTCTCTTCAATAAGAGCGATAAGTCCTCAAAAATCATCATCAAGTTAAAAATTCCACCTCGATGATAAAACCAATTTATCAACTCTTTACAATAGAGTGATAAGTCCCAAAAAGCTTGTTCAAACAACAAGTATGAAAGGCATGCCAAGTTAACACTATACTTTTGGCACCTTAAAGAAAAGTCTAAAAGACTTAGTTGGAAATGTGGGGTTCATCCCCGCTTTTACTCATCAAACGCTGAAGGACCACCCCGCTTCAACACAAAACGCTTTAAACACGTAACGCGATGGCTAGCTCCTGTTTCAACCTCAAATCGCGAGGATCACTCACGTAGCAAAGTTCAAAGCTGCGATTACTCCACGCATTTAAAAAAACGGAGTTCACCCATGCAAGACGAATGATTAGCGTGGACAAAAGCGTAACACAACTTCTTTGAAGACGTAATGAGGAGCAATACCTTCTCGTGATCAAGCAAAGAAGATATCCAAAGTATTCAAAGCTCGCCCCACCAACCGCGAACTTTCAAAAACTTTGAGGGGTTCTCAGAGGTCGTAAAAATTATCAAGACAACCAATATCCGCTAAACACTATCAATGAAGGTTACAAGTCGACGACTTTCACGACAACAAAGGAGAATCGGTTAATGTCTCCGAGTACAAGGATTACAAGTTGACAATCCTTGTGAAAAGAGATCACAAGTGTTGATCTCTTCAAAGCAAAACGCAGGACTTATCCGCGTTTGATTCAAAACGCGGAGCACATGGCCCGCGTTTCAATTCAAAATGCAGAGCACATGGCCCGCGCTCGAAGCCCAAAACGCGGAGCACATGGCCCGCGTTTCAATTCAAAATGCAGAGCACATGGCCCGCGTTTCAATTCAAAATGCAGAGCACATGGCCCGCGTTTCAATTCAAAATGCAGAGCACATGGCCCGCGTTTCAATTCAAAATGCAGAGCACATGGCCCGCGTTTCAATTCAAAATGCAGAGCACATGGCCCGCGTTTCAATTCAAAATGCAGAGCACATGGCCCGCGCTCGAAGCTCAAAACGCGGCACACATGGCCCGCGTTCGAAATTCAAAACACAGACGCGAGGCTCGCTCCAGAACGCGAACTCCGCGTTTGGACTCGTTCAAACACGATCTTAACAGTTCCAAAACTGTTTTGCACAATCTGAGGGCCATTAACCCTCATTTAGGAGCGATTATAGGGGTCAGTTACACCCCTTAAAACCCCTATAAATAGCCAAAGGCTCGGCAGGTGGAGGGGGGGGCTTTTCTCTCTCGATTGGCGCGGCTTTTTGGAGGGAAGTTGGGTTGGCTTCTTTGGATTGGCTTCCCCTTGGCTTGGCTAGGCATACAAACTCATCCAGAGTTACAAAACTCATCCCTTGAGTTATCAAACTCGTTAGAGTTATAAACTTGCTTTGCGGGTTCCTAAACTTGCTTCTGCGAGTTTGTTCTCAACCTCGTCCCACGAGTCAAGACGGTCGGATCGTCAACGGGATACAAGATTCAAGCTCCCACCGCCACCGTGAAGAACCCAGATTAAATAAAGGGAAAGATCTCCGTTGATCTTTCTCTCTTTTGTAAATCGGGCAACCGATCGAGGAATTTGTAATTTCTTTTTATCTAAGTCAGTTAGAGAGAGAGATTGCATTCGAGAGATTGTATTCATTATTCTTCAAATAGAATAGATCAATTTTCTTAATTTTCCTCGCGAACAATTTCAGATCAGGACACCACAACCTAAAACTCTTAACACCCGATGCATAACCTAGGAATATGCACTTCTTCGCTCAAGGCTCAAGTTTTTTCTTAACTGACATGCACATATGCAGGTCAACCAAATATTCTTAGATTAGAATAATCTGCAGGCTTACCAGACCAAACCTCCTCTAGAGTTTTACAATCGATAGCAGTAGATGCCGACCGATTCACTAAGTAACAAGCCATATTCACCGTTTCCGTCCAGTATTCCTTGCCTAAACCTGCATTGAATGACATACAATGAGCTATCTCCAAAAGTGTTCTGTTCATACGTTCTGCCACCTCATTCTGTTGCGGTGTACGAGGGACTGTGCGATGTCTAACGATTTCCTCATTTTTACAGAACTCATTAAATTCTCCTCCACAAAACTCAAGGTCATTATCAGTTCTAAGCCTATTAATTAGCCTCCCAGTCTGCTTCTCACTCAAAGACTTTCACTGCTTGAAAGTCACAAACATCTCATCTTTATGTCTCAAAAAGTAGTCTTAAGCCTTCCTGGGGTAGTCATCAATGAAGGTCAACAAATATCTCGAACTACCACCCTTCGAGATAACTTAAGAAGGTCCCTAAAGATCTAAATAGATATAATACAAAGTATCTTTAGTCTGATGCACTGCCATACTGAAGCTAACTCTTTTCTGCTTTCCAGAGATGTAATGCTCGCAGAACCCTAATTTTTCTATACTTTGTCCACATAAAAGACCCTTCTTGCTCAACTCGACCAATCCGCGCTCACTCATATGACCAAGTCTCATATGCCATAATCTGGTAGTATCTACTTCTGATATCTGATGCAACTGTAGCCGAATCGGTAACGGTAGAACCCTGTAAAACATACAAGTTGTCGATCTTCTTTCCTTTCATAACCACAAGAGTCTTTTGTAACAGTAAAAACTCCACCTTCACCTAAAAATTTGCACCCAAGACTATAAAAAGTACCCAAAGAGATGAGATTCTTCCTTAAACTTGGAACATACCTAACATCAGTCAAAGTCCTGATAACTCCATCATGCATCTTAATCCAAATTGTCTATATCCTAATAGTCTTGCATGAGGGGTTATTTCTCATGAAAATAACTCCACCATCAATAACTTTATAAGTGGTGAACCAGTCCCGATTAGGACACATATGATAGGAATAACCCGAATCCAAAATCTAATCTTCAGTGCTCCTGGTTTTATCATCGGTAACCAATAAAATCACATCTTCAGCAATACCAACTTCAGCGGAGTCCTTCTTTAGTTTTTCTTCATACTCTTCTTATTTCTTCTTGTTCTTCAGCCTGTAACAATCGGCCTTGATGTGCCCTTTCTTCTTGCAATATCCGCAGGTCAGATTTCTGTGCTTCGACTTATACCTGTTACCTCCAAAGCCCCTTTCTTCCGATCTTTCTCTAACAAACAAGCTATCAGCTTTATCACCACTTTCGCTTGTGGTTAACTCTTTGTCGATCTTCTCCTTATTCAATAAGTTTTCTTTGACGTCCTTGATGCCAATAGAATCTCGACCGTAAATCATAGTATCCCTGAAGTGCTTGTAGGAAGGGGAAAAAGAACATAATAACAATAGAGCTTGATCTTGATCATCAATCTTAACATCAATCATGCTCAAATCTGTAATTACAAAATTGAATTCACCAATATGAGATTTGATGGGTGTACCTTCCGACATCCGAAGTGTGTACAAATGTTGCTTCAAGAGGAGGCGATTAGTGAGCGACTTCTTCAAATACAAATCCTCCAACTTAGATCATAAATCAGCGGTTGTCTTCTCTGTGAGAACTTCTTGCAAAACTTCATTAGTCAAACATAACTAGATCGCTGTAAGAGCTTTATTATCCAACTCATTCAAATCTTCCTCTTTCATGGTAGCCGACTTCTGTGACTTCCCGAACAAAGCTTTCTTCAATCCTATCTGTGTCAGCACGGCGATCATCCTAACTTGCCAAAGGTTAAAACTGATGTTGCCGTCAAACTTCTCAATATCCCACTTCGTAGTGGTTATCGTCATCTTCTCATTCGAGTGATAGTTGAGGGCTTTGATACCAATTTGTTATGACAAATTCCTAGGAATAGACTAATATCAATCACATGAAAGTACTAAAAATATCAAGAAGACAATAACACATGGATATACGTGGTTCCACTTGTAGCCTATTTTCACAGGTGAAGGAGGGGAATAGTTTTACTAACAATTTGTGAAAAATATAATGTGGAGATCTCTCAATTACTCAATCCCGAATACATCCCAAAAGCCTAATACAATCTCTCTCAAATAAAGGAGCAAAAGAGAAAAATATCAAATAAGCTTGCAAGAGAACTCTCTCTTGTTGATTGGTACTCTATAGATTGATGGTGATCATTAGCTTGAAAGACTGTACATATATAGACTTAAAGATGCCAAGTCCTTGCTACCTACAGAATAGGAGTTCTAGTGTGAATAGAAGTTCACATGTTCTAAAGCCCAATAAGAGTCCAAGCCCACAATATGAATTGTTTATCATTGTCAAAATAGGAATTTGACTTCAAATAATCACTCCACACTCCCACAAGACAACAGACTCATATTGACTGTAGCCTCTGCCAAAAATATCAGATTGAGTATTTGAATCACAACACAACAATCATCACCAACAATAGATCTGATGTAGCTAACCATTTGATGATGAGTAATAGTTTTCTCCTATACCACATATACTTGTATAAGGTTTATGGAAAATAATGAAATTGAATTTTTTCGCTATTCAAATAATTGATTTAGTTGTTGGATAACAAAATATATTAAACTAGTTTCTTACTATAAAACTCTTCTGAATCTCCTTCATCAAGCATATCTTTTCATGTGCCAAAGA
Organism: Asparagus setaceus; assembly: GCA_012295165.1. Classification (NCBI taxonomy): domain Eukaryota; kingdom Viridiplantae; phylum Streptophyta; class Magnoliopsida; order Asparagales; family Asparagaceae; genus Asparagus; species Asparagus setaceus. The sequence continues at coordinate 87,557,217 of CM022701.1, forward strand.
CCTTGATAATATTGTCATTAATTTAGTTATAGGGATGAAAGGCGATGATGGCCTTTCCCAAATCCCAACTGCATGGGAAGAATCCATAGTGTGAATAGCTTTCTCTATTTTCTTGTATTCAGCTCTGTTCGCCATGGATTACCCTTTTCATAGAAAATCATCTTGTGATAAACACATATCCTTTGATTGGATGAATCTTAATTCTTGTAGCTTGCATCTCAAGCACTAACAGAGATGAAGAACTTGACAAGTAATATAGATATATAGGATGTTTTGAAATAAGTGAGTTCTTTCTGGGTTTAAGAAAGTTTCTGGAAGTCAGATGGTTTTAAAATAAATGGGGTGAAATTTTGGGTATATAAGCGCAAAACCCTTTACAGTGATAGGGTAAAACTCCCAAATAAGAATGGAAAGTACCAAAGTGACTGAATTAGGACTCAGATGAAACACACAGAAATTGTATATTAAAGTGATATAACTTGATCCAACTGATATAGACAATGTCACTTCATGCATTCACCAAGAAAAAAAAAAGACAATATCACTTCCTGTAGCTAATTCAAGCATACCCTTGAACTTCATAAGTGTGTGACACACTTAATATTTTTTGAGTCATTTGGAGAAGATAGATAGCTGAACTATCTCTCTCTTCACATACAAAGTTAAATCTTTTTGACATATACTCTATGTTACTTAAGAATGCACACACAGTACAAACATGACTTCAACAAACTTCCTTCATCCAAAGAGTACAGATCGAGAACCAAAACACTCTACCTCTTTCACTTATTTGAACTTTATTCTCCATTACCCACACCATTCTTCTTATCTGGCTTCTCATCATCAACATCCTTAAAATTGGCTGCTCGCTAACTCATCAACTTCATCAACAACATCTTCAACTCTTTTGCTATTTCGATCAGTAGAGAGGCGACAGTGATGAGAGGGAGGGATTCTATTATTGGAGTGTTGTCAGTGTGAAGTTGAGATAAGAGAGTGTGAAGTTCTTCGACTGAAGTGGGAAGCTCTGAGATGACGAAGTCGATGGTGGCTGACCGCTGCATGGATTTGATGGAGTTTGATGATTCTTTGAGGATTTTGGAGCAGTTTGAGGTTAGTTTGATGCATATGGAGCTTAGATGGTCCTTCATGGACTCCGGAGCCTGAAAAAATGAATTTAATTTTGAACCTCATTAAGATATAGCATCTTTAATAGTTAAAAAGGAAAAAAAAAGAGATAAATATTTCTTGAACTGATATGCATGTGCATGAATTTAGATAATTTTTACTTCTTGTTTGGTATAAGGGAGATCACTTTCTATATTTTGTGACGAATATGACTCATCCATGCACAAATTCACCATATCCCATGTCATGTTGCTGGGTTATCTAACAAACTTTTTCGGTGTTATGTGATATTTTTAAAAGCTTTTTTGTGTTATCTCAAATATAGGATAAACTTTTTTTAATGGAAAATATGGGCTCCTAAAGTCCCTCTAACCATTAAACTGAAACTCTGAAGTTGTGGTGAGAGTTGAGGGTTGTATTTTTCTATTCTAACATGTCCCCGCAAGTTGAGCGCCCTTTTTTGTGGGCTTGAGTTGCTCTGATACCATCTTAAAGTCTCTCTAACCATTATACCAAAAATCTGAAGTTATGATGAGAGTTGAGGGTTATATTTTTATATTCTAACATGGGCCAAACTTTTGGGGGTTATGTGAAATTTATCCTAGTTTTTATTCTAGATCAAGCATAATTGTTTCTTAAATAACAAAGTATTGAAGAAGTAGACTCTGTATCTTTCTTAGATTAGAGTCTCCAAGTCTTACATGTCCAAAGTTATTTCAAGTACTCAACCCTATTTTATACAAGATTATTATGTGGATTAGTATAAACTCTGAAGTTGTGATTTGGGGTCTAAAATGCCCCCACATGTTGAAAGCCCTTTGAATCTTCTGGAAGTTGGAGTACTCAACATATTTTTTAAATTCACTTTAAATTCATTTTAAATTCATTACTAGTGGGATTTGAATTTGAGTTGATTTGATACTATGTTAAAGCATTTTTCACTAGACCAGAACTCCAAGCTTGTGATGACTAGTTGAGCGTTATAACTTTATATGGTAAAAATTACAGTCTATCATTTTATTGTAATTTTAGTAAATAGTGTTACCATATAGGAAGATATAACATGTAGAATTTACCTGAATTTCTGAGTTGATGCATCCATTAAGAGATTCAATGCAATAAGCACAATAGCGCATTGCGGCACCTATCTTTTGATACTTGCTCCATGGATGCCGGAAGCTGAAGCGGCCATGAGCAGGCTCCCATTTTGATAAATTCGCCTGTGGATCAAACATTATAAGAATCTAGATTAAATTCTAATTACAAACTAAAGTTAAGAAAGACCTTTATTAATTAACTCGATAGGTAATATATATTTATGAAGAGTTATATATGTACCAGAGAATCTTCAGATGCCTTTGAGTTGAGAACACATTTGTAGGCTTGTGATTTCTTAGATGAAGATTCCTTCTTTTCATTGGTTTCATCATTCATGAAGTAGGCATCCACGCAGCCTGCATAATTTAAAAAGTTAGGATTACGAATGCATGTTCAGCACTATTCAATGGTAAGCTCTCAACTAAAGATTCTCATATATATAAGTTTACTAATGACTCATTATTATAGTTCATGTGACAAATAAAGGTACAAGTTATGAGTCAAATTATAATTAGTTTTAAGAGTGGACGACAAATATACTTACATTTTTGTACATGAAGGAAGAAGCTTTATACTTAGCCAACCTATCGTCTACTGTCAGATATTGTTCAAAACTTTGTGAAATATATATACTTATACATCGTGACATCCAACTTGTTAGTCAATTGACATCATATGGCATATATATATGCAATTTGAACCTTTTCAATAAAAAGTACAAGGAAATAATTATTTTAAGTGGACCAAACCGACAAGAGACACCGACAAGAGACACTATTGACACTATTGAAAGTAAGTATGCTAAAACGCAATATTATCATCATTACGGTTTAATTTATACACATGCACATATGGAAATGTTCATGTAGCTCATTATATATGAACATGTTAGCAACATAACAAATACTCTTCCAAAGAGACAAGATCCTATTGAAAATAAGCATGCTATATAAAAATCAATATCATCCTCCATTGGACTTGGTTTATGAACATGCATATAATGTCAACATAGTATATTATGAATATGCATATATATGTAAATGTAAACATACTACATCTTCCATTGGATTTAGTTCATGAACATGCTTAAGTACATGTCAAAATAGTATATTATGAAATTAAAATTTTCAGGGAAGTGTATTATAAACATGTTAGCAAAATAAAGCTTACCCTCCAATGAGTCAGCAAGCTTGTCCATGTTGCGGGTAATCAGAACATGAAGATCGTTTCCGGCCCAAACCGGGAACACCAAGATCGACACAAGGAAGCAAATGGAGACCCCAATCGCAATAGTGGATAGTCTTTCCTCAGCCAGTTCTAAGAGCTTATCGATCCGGTAACCCGATACCGCTACAAGACTGAAGGTGAGGATGAAGATGGTGATTCCATAGTCGAACCATATTTTGATGGTCGGAATGAACCTAGAAAATGTCGCTGCTGAAGCTGCACAAAATCGTGCTCATCATGGTTAATTTCAAGAGGTTTTGAATTCTTTACTATTAATATAGAATACAAAGTCAAATTTATTACGGCTAATTAATTGTAGATCGACCTCCTGTAGTCTAGTTGTTCTGAACTTACTATTCACGTAGTTTCATTTTGGCAGATAGACCCCCTAGGTAAATTCTTTTGACTCTTTTACCCCGAGCAAAGTTTCGGCAGATTTTACCCCTGGGTGAAATTAGTCGGTCTATCTGAGAGCAAAAGAGTCAAGAAATTTCACCAGGTGGTCTATCCGCCAAAATGATAATACAGATCTAGGTAGTATGGTCAGAACCGCGATACTACACGGGGTTTATGAACGTGCATATAAACCTAGATACAATGGAAAGTGGAATATGCATATACCTAGTATGAAAACCGAGGCACTGCGAACTATAGGCTCCATGGTTTCTCCGGATTTGCTTGCAATCCAGTGGACACCAACGGCAAGCGCCCCCGCAGTAAATGTTGCTATGGTTCTGTTGACTCCTTTGTACAAGCTTCCTCCTGACCATGAAAATGAAATTTTTTTAAAAAAAATATATTAAGATTAAAGAAAATGATTAAAGAAAACTATATATAGATTGTTAACACCTTAAGTTTTTACATTATTTCTTAATGAATATGATTTTGTGTCACTCTTTCTTGAGTTCATTTAAAATCAATGAGCTTACCAACTGTGAACTCAAAAATGACCACAACGGTCATAACCGCCCACATAGCTGCACCTCCAACACCATCATACAAAGGCCGTGTATAGTAAAATAGCGACACAAGCGCTAACGCAATCCCTACTTTCAAACCATGAAAAACTTTTCTCGGGTCATCGGCTCCCAATTTCCATACCATCTTTCCGAATCTCAAAATCTTAGATCTCATTGCAATCACTAATCCAACAAAGCCAGGCCATAGTCTCGTTACTGGCCCTAGGATGCTCAGTTTTCCACTAGTTCCTGAATCTGGCTCAAGCCTAACAGTCGATCCTTCTGGTACAGTTACCCGCCATTCCAAACCACCCGATACTGATTTCTCAGCAGCCATTTTCGCCCTATCGTAGAGAATTTGACGGTAGGGAGGAAGTAAGGAAGAAAGATTAAGGGTGACCCTATTGTATTGAATTGGATGTGAGAGCAAGGGAAACAATGTTAATGAGTTAGCACAAGCTAGTCTAAATTAGCTAGCTTAGTATGTGCAGTGTACAAGCGTGAGATCGGGCCTTGTCATGGATGGGGAGTTGGAAGGGCTTATATAAGCAGGGGATTGGTTATAATATTGTTGGTGATGGACAAAAAGAATATTACCAAACTTTGTTAGAATAAATGCCCATAAGATTGAGTAATTAATTGATATTAAATTGGAATTGGGCTTTGTGGAAAGGAGTGTGCATAAAGAAATTGGTGGACTAGACGTGGCTTTGGATTTTCTTTATGTTTGGAAAGGAGATAGGTGCAGGCTGTATTACATAATATGTTGGGTTGTGCCTCATCGTGACTTGATTGATTATAAGTTATCACTTATTATGAGTTCCTCGTCAGCTTTAAGGCAAAGGTACATTAAGTACGGTTACGTGAACTTGAGATATGCATACCAAAGAGAAATCAACTCCAAACCGACTTTGTTGCCTGTGATTTTTAGATACAACGTTGAGCTGAGAATTTCAACATTTCATAATAGGATTAATAACATATGTAAATGTTCTTGTTGGATGTTAGTTAGGGTTAGGGTCAGGGCTAGGTGGACATGAACCAAACAATTAACAAATAGTTCGATAATTGTTCGAGTAACTATTCGGTCATATTCGATTCGATAGTTCATTTACCACTAAATAAATATTTTTAGTATTCGAGTTTACTAACGAATAGAATTTAACCATATGTATATTCGATTCGTTTGTCTATCAAATATTCGCTTAAAATTTGAGCACTTATTATTTGTATTATTGCACATATGATGTCATATTTTTAATCCACTTACCATTTTCACTTAAGTTTTATTACTAATTTTAAGACTTAAATAATCTGAAATCGTTTTCTAATGAACATTTTGATTTAAATATATATACATAATATATATTATAAAGGAATAGTTTTATTTATGAATTTAAATACTATTTGAAAATCAAATTCTTTAGCGTAATAAATATACTTTGATATTCGATAAGTATTCGTGAATTTCATGAATATTTATCAAATACCAAGTATTCGAGTTCAATTAAAACCCGGATATGAATATTAGAGTCCGCATTTGAATTCGATAATTTTAAACAAATACAAATACTGAACACCTTAGTATTCGATTCGATTCGATCGTTTACCACCCCTAGTCGGCTAAGGCTTGGGTTAAGGTTATAGCAAAGGTTAGACTATTAGCATAGTGGTTAAGGTTATAACAAATAACATCTCAAATAATAATAATAATAATAATAATAATAATAATAATAATAATAATATAAATAAATAAAAAGGTTATAACAATGAAATTTTAGTTAGTAAACTTAATCTAAACAACATACTCCAAGTCAGCTAAAAACAAAAGACGTTAACCTGCTATCAGACTCTAGGGTCACCATATAATTGCAACCATAATCTTAGAGTTATCCATGCAGATATGACGACTCCAGAGCCACCTGTAAGTATAGCATACCTCAGAATATCAGAATGTAATTAATCATTTATAATAAGTTTAGCGAAACATACACAAAATACGTATTACACCTATATAAATACTTGAGTTACTTGCAGCAAAATAAAGGAAGTTAAGAACTGCATTTTAAATGATACAGCGACATGGCAGTATTCTTTCAATATGTCATCATATCTTGTTGGTGTTTATGATATAGTTTTTCCCCTTTTTCTTCTCTCTTTGGGAGAAAATATATGACATCAGTGTAATCAGAATCTTCTGCTGCATTTCAACGCCTCAATACCATAAATTATTACTCTAGGTTTAGCTGGTTATATGCTTTACCGAACTTTGCTTATACTTAAGATATGAGGCTCTCTTTTCATAGGGAGTGGAGTACATAATACATATATGAAACATGCACGTTTTGTTGGGATGACGTTATGGATAGAAGGTGATTTTGTTTTCAGGTCATGACGAGACTTGGTGCGCATTGCCTTTTTGAGGATTAGAGAGGTTAATTATCCAACAATGTTGAGGATTAGTACTAATTGCCGTGCTGATGTAGCCTGTTTCTATTGGGGGAGGGAGCGTGTCCCAAGAGTCTGATGTAGCGTGTTTCTGTTGGCGAAGGAGTGTGTTAGAGAGGCTGATGTGGCATGTTTTTATTGGCGGAAAAGGGAGGGATTCTAGCCACGTCACGGGTCTAAAACAGGAAAAAAAAATATTCTACAGGGGAAGCAAGGAGAAACGAAGATGTGGTGATTTACGAATCTTAAAGCAAATGACTGCTAATGAAGAGATTTCATCGTTTCAGTCAACAATTTATTTAAAATATCAAAACATATGTGATAGGACATGTCGATAGAGAGACGAAAATAAATTAGAAATTTGTTTGGGACATTCTACTTCTATGCAGAGACGACTGATCGAGAAATGCTCCGGTACTCATGAAGCGCTTTTTCTAATATCTTTACTGGTCTTGCTTTTTAAGTTTAAAAAGTTATAATTTTTCCTAATATCTTTATTTGTCTTGCTTTTTAAGTTTAAAAAGTTATAATTTTATATTCTAATATTTCCTCAAGGTTGAGGGCTATTTTATGGGCTGAAATATGAACTTAGACAGTGATACCTTTTTACTTATAAATCTCCTTTCAAATGTGTATCCGATAGGATTTGAATTTGGATTGTTCTGGTGTTATGTTAAAGGTTTTGATACTAGCCAAAACTCTAAACTTATTTTGTGTGCTAAGGGTTATAATTTTATTTTCTTGACACCAAATTTTCTAGCTTCATGAAAGAGATCTTCTGTGTTCTCAAACCTCCTGCTAGTCCTACCTAGTACCATGCAATTGAAAGCTACTAGGTGCAATTTAAGCAGAGACAACTTTCCAAAGTCCGTAACTTGCACAGCTTGCGTGCTACCATCTGTTTAGTGCTTTTAGGGCGAGCACAAGAATCTTGGTTAACTTTGGGCTGCTGGGCTTTGCTTTCCTTGTTAAAATACATACAAATAGAAAAAGATCTAGAGAGAGGTCTCCACCGGTCCTTTCTGATAGCCTGGTTATGGTTCAAATAAAAGTGGTTAAATCACATGTAGAAAGAGAGAGATAAGTGCTCCTAGCTCTTTCTCACTCACTATCAAATTATAGGTACAAAATCCTAATTAATTCAACAAGTAACTTCACATCACAAAGACAACATATATATATATATATATATATATATATATATATGAAATAAAAAGTTGTTCTAGGTTTATTGGGCTTAGCCATGACCTAACTATATGTCCCTTAACAAAGGAGGCAAGAAAAGTTTAGAGATAGGAGATGGTGACATAACATATGTGCATGAGAAAACATATGTGATTAGTTGGTTGTTAATGGGTTTCCACTAGGAGAAACCCATTATAGAAAGGTCTAAGATTAGGTTATCATGGTTCAGTGGTATAAGATCTTAAACTTGGAGAGAATATTGTCGTTTGACTTGATAAGCATGTAAAGCACCATGAAGAAAATATGATAGCAGCATGAAGTTGCTCTGTTGACTAATCTCTTTAAAAATTTTGATGTTTCCTTTTAGCCCTTCAAACAACACGGCAATCGACATATCATACTTGAGGCTATCCGAAAGTTACCCAGTCAGCTTGCATTCCCTTGAGACTATTTCTACTCCGACGTCCCTGATCTTCTTCTCCATTAAGAATGTCTCTTTGTCACCAAGGTTTACAACCATACTTCCACATCTTAATGGAAATCAAAGTTTCTGCATTAGAAACACAGCAGAAAAGCGAAGCGCAGATCGGCAAGAGAAAGAATGAAAACTAGAGAAATAATTACATAGACGCATACATTTAACTTGGTTCGGCAATTAATGTGATTACGTACTTCCTCAGAGTACAACTAGGCCACAATTCTGCTAATAAAGGATTGCACTCAATCTCTCAAACCCTAATCTCACCTCCCAGTCCTCCCTATTTTTCTCTCTTCTGGATAAAAAAAATAATTGCCCAGTTGTCAGCCGCAGCATCCTCTGCAGCTGGAGTGCAATTTTGTGGGCGTGTAATTCTAAGTCTCAGTGATATGTTTTTTCTATGTAAATCAGGCTTCACAAACAACAGTTTAAATAAAAGCTTTTTAAATATCCCTATACATCTCATTAGTCCAAATGCGGGCAAAATTGTACAAACAATAAAAATATGTCCATTCTCATCATCTGTTTGCCTGCAAGTGAATCTATCGTCAACTGATGCCCCTCTCATGTTCCAAAATGTCGGTCTCTTTTTTTTTATTTTCTTGTATTCTTATCTAAATGGAAATCTAGGCCCAGATCTTACTTTCTTGAATCCCACTACCCCCTTTCAGGAATGTCAGGCTGAAGCCAGCTCAGATAATTTCAGCTATCTCAAGAAAGAATCGTCACTCTTCATCTGTTGCAATGTGATAAACTGAAATTCCACATAATTGTAAATATATAATACTAACAGAGAAAGAAAATATCGATAAGAAAATAATAGAAATAAAATAATTCTTTTTGATACACATAGAAGATATGTCCAGAAATATAGAACAAAGAATTTCGCAAACTATAACGAATTGCACCTTGGACTTACAGTTTATTTGAGTCAGTATTCATATTTCATCACGCTTTGTAAGAAGAACATGTGCTTAACTGTGCATTCAAACAAAGAGTTGATGATACTCTGTTGCATCAGATCAAATCAATAAGGTGAATATACATCCAAACAAATCTGACATTAGCATAAATTCAGAGGCAGAATGACTGTAGAAGTACCTTTGCATTGTCTGGGATTATCTCTTGCATCCCTTGTACACAATCATGTATCTATTGTTGATTCTCTGGCCTCAGTCTAGTGCTTTATCCTGGCCTATCGCTTGTTCTAGCAACATATAACAGTTTCTTAGGCATTTTAGGCTAATTGCTCAAATGACTTTCCTCACTTTGAAGATTGTTGAATGATCTTTTAAGCTAAATTCAGACGAGGAGCAAGCTTTGTCTTTATCGCTGCCATCTGTACTAATTGAAGAAACTTGATGTTCAAAATCAAGACAAGAAAGAGAACTGACACTAATGGGGATTGAACTTTTACTAGTCATTCCCGAAAACAACACTTTTTTCAGAAACGCTAGTATTCAAATTTGAGCAAACTACTAATGCACATCGGCATTATTAAATCATCCCAAGACTCTACCCTGAATTTGAGGCCTCAGATCCAATTCTATATTACTTGCACAGATATTTATCATGCAGTTTATAAATTGAGACAATTTGCGAGAGTTCCTGATTCGACACACTATATGGTTCTTCTTCGTGTACTTTGTCATATGCGTATATCATTATGTCTCTTTCTCTATTTTTTATTCCTTAAGATTTCTCTCTTACTCTTCTTGCATTGGCTACGGATATTGAGGTGAAATATCACACACTGTAACAAAGAATCTCAAATTCCACAAAAAACTGTACACGGAAAAGCTGCATCTAGGGTTTGCATTGATTATATGCACAAATGAACCTTCTAATATCATACAATCCCTCTTTCTATTACAATGAACTCTTCAATAGTATTGTCACTTTAACTTTGTGTAGTCATCAAACTCGCTCTAGTCATAGTAAATCTATCATTTCGTCTAGGACTCGCATATGTGAGGACAAATTCTCCACAGTAGCATAAATATCGTCAGTTAGCTCATGGGATCTATCACTAGTAAGAAACACATGAACCTGACCCCTATCCTCAATCCAACTACATTCTGGGATCTTATGCATCCCTCTTTCTCCAATAACCCTCCTAGTTCTATCCAAATCTTTCACTCTCCCACAAGCAGCATACAAATTTGCAAGCATCACATAATTACTAGCATTGCCTTCTTCCAATTCAATGAGCCTTTTCGCTGCAATCTCTCCATCACTCTGAACAACACAACCACTGAGCAATGCACCCCAAACAACTGCATCAGGCTCCATTGGCATATTTTTTTATAAATTCATACGCTTCTCTAAGTTTGCCAACTCGACTAAAGAGATCAACTATGCAAGTGTAATGCTTTAATTGTCGCTATATTTGATAAGTTTTCATCATGTTAAAATAAAGAAGAGCTTCACCGATGGATCCTCCATGAACACAGAGAGATAAAACTACGAGAAACGTGATTGCATCTGGTTTAATAACATCATCCACCATTCGATGGAAGCGAGCAAGACCTTAATTTGCAAGCCCATGCAGTGCTAATCCTGCAAGCATTGTATTCAAGGAGACCAAATTGTGTCCAAAAATCCTATTGAAGGCAAGCCTTGCAATTCTTATAGTCTTTGGCATACATGTCTATAATAGCTGCCCCAGTATGGACATCAGTGTCATAACAACATCGAATTGAGTAGGCATGTACTTTTTCCCTCATTCAATTGATAGTAATCTCGAGCAAATTAGTAAAATCATCCCTATGGTGAGAATATCAGTTCTTAGCTCAATTTTGTGCAGTTGTGAAAAAATTTGAAGAGCAAATTCCTTGCGCCCATTCTCCATGCAACCTGCAATTAGTCAATTCCATGCATAAACATTCGGATAAAATCCATCCATTTCCATAAGATGAATTAGTTCTTAGGCTCGGTTTATTTGGTTGGCTCGTGCATAACCAGAAATCAATATGTTCCGAGTTATCGTGTCACGCTCATTTCTGTGAAAGAAAACCAAATCGGCTGACATAAATTCTTTGCATTGGCAATACATATCAACTAGTGCATTGCTAACTAAAGGATTCAAGTCTAGGCCTCTAATGATAGCATATGAGTGTATCAGGGTAGCACAACAAGTGAGAACACTCCCTATGGTAATGATAGCATATGCCGTGTATAGTAAAATATCAACTAGGCAATACATATCTCTCTCTGACTGCAGTACTCTAAACATTTCTAAACCTTCCACAAAATTCTCATGGTCACTATACCCAGAAATCATAGAGTTCCATAAGATTGTGTCCCTCTTAACTCCATCATCACATTCCATATGATCAAACATCTCCTTGGCCCTGTCCAAATCACCATTCTCACAATACCCAACAATCATCATATTGGAAGAAACTAATTTCTTTACAAAGAACCTCGAGAATAGCTCTCTAGAGCCTTCCATATCTCCGCATCTCCTACAAACATCGATCAATCCATTCACCACATTGTAATTTCTCATAAGTTACACTACATTAGAGACTGTGGTTATTACGACTTGTTATGCAAGTGGAGTTAATCTATCCCATCAAGTTAAGAAGGAGATCGGGATGGATAGAAAAGATTTGAAAAGAAATCTTACATCCTTATTTATGTGAAATCATATAAGAAGCAAATAGAATATAGCATGTGTTTATTATCTATTTAAAGGATAAAATTTCACTAAACCCCTAAACATTAGGGGTGTTTCCCACGAAATCTTTCTGAACTTTTCCACTAATGACCTGTTTGTTTCATTTCCATAAACAACAATAAACCCATCTCCATGTAGCAAACCTATTTTGGGGGTTTTCCATAGGATTCTAGGAATTTCTTTTATTCTTTATTTGTTTCTCTGGAAATCATCCAAAACCCATTCATGAAAAGCATATGTTCTTAGTATTAAGTTTGGAGGGAACCAAAAAAATTTTAGGAAATAACCACTTCATGTAAAGGCAAGAAACCCCAAAACCTATCTCCCCAATTTTTATTAATTTCTTTTCATCTTTCCAGCAGTTTTTGCTCTAAAAACACCGAAATGGGGTTTCTACAAAGCGTTGATGTTTTCTGACATTTCAGGGAAAATTTTCTTGAAATTACAAAAGCAACCAACACGTTATTAGGAAACCATTTTAGGATTTTCTAGCAATTTCTGTCAGAGGGTTTCTAACTATTTCCATACTTTTCCAAGTGAAACAAACATGTCCTACACCCCCACCCCATCCCCAAACTTTGGGGAAGAAATTAATTATGGGATAAATTTTAAAATAGATCATATTTAATATTTAATTACAAAAATCAATCTAGTTTTTATTTATTTATAAATTTCGACTCATTTTTGCCACCTTAGGAAAAAGTGGATCGATTTTTGAAAACAAATTTTTTTTAGTTGCCGAGGTTAACAACCCCAGTTAATTAACAATTTAATTACAAAAAATCCCATAGTTGTTATCCCCAAATTTTTACATGAAAATATGCGGTGATTAGAGTTACCTAATTAACTAATACAACTTACAAGAGGTATCGAGAGATAAAGGGTAGGATGATAAAGGATAGAATTGATTATAAAAGATGATAGAGTTTTAGATGTGGAAATTAAATTTCAATTGCTAATTAGCGATTTGTTGCCAATCCTGATTAATTAAAAAACTGATCTTTCCAATATCAACCCACTTTTTGATGGCGTGGTAAAAACGAGTCAAAATTTATAACTGAATGAAAACTTGGTCAATTTTTGTAATTAAATATTAAAACCGGTCTGTTTCGAAAATTTATCCTATCTTCTAAATTACTTCGGAATATTGATGCAAAATCTGAAAAGTTTATACACGTGTTAATAATTAATAATTATTACATTAAATATATTATTCAAGCATGTAATTATAATATCCTTATCCTTATGGCCACTAGTACAAAGGCCACCGGCCCCAACGGGTGGTGGGAACCGTTGGGGCTAGTGTTTTTCACAATTGAAAGAATTTTCCCTCATTTTTTTAGGGCGTGTTTGGTTCCTTTCCGTTATTTCCCCCCAAAATCGGGGTTTTCGTTCCGGAAAATTTTCCGAAAAAAAACCTATATTTCACCCTCACTTTTCCTCACTTTCCGAAAATTTTTTATAAACAAATACGCGAATATAAAAAAAAATATAAAAAATACCCTTACTTTCCCGCATTTTCTGTGTTTTTTTAGACGAAACAAATAGCCCTTTGCCATAAAGGGCAAACAAAAAATAAAAACGTGAGTACCCCCTTCTTCGCGTTCCCCCTTTCGTAAAAAAAAAAGCCCAAATCAGAGCTGCACCTTGGCCGCCGCTCGAAGATCTCCGCCGCCGCCGCCGCTCTCTCCCCTCAAAACCCTAGTCTTCGCCGCCGTGAACTGCAGCCACGCCGCTCTCTCCCCTCTTTTCCGCCGCTCGGAGATCGCCGCCGCCGCCGCCGCTCTCTCCCCTCAAAACCCTAGTCTTCGCCGCCGTGAACTGCAGCCACGCCGCTCTCTCCCCTCTTTTCCGCCGCTCGGAGATCGCCGCCGCCGCCGCCGCCGCCGCCGCCGCCGCTCCTATTTTCAGCGTGATTCTTAAGCTACAGAAGGTTTTCGGCGTCACTAGAGGTCCTCAGGTCAGATTTTTACCCTTAAAAGATTTGATCATTTCTGAAGAACAGTATTTTTGAATATTCTAAATTTATGTCTGAAATTTAAAGTGAAATAAAAATAAATTTAGACAAGAGCAATTCAAAGGGTAAAACAATTATTATTATGATAAGGTTCAGTTTTTGGTCCTAAAACTTATAATTTGCTTCAAAATTTATTCTTTCCCTTTATTTTTTTTCTGATTTTTTTTTACTGCAGCCAATCTTTGCTTATCTGATGAATATGTCTCTACCCATCAATGGTTAGTTTCTGTTTTCATATAGGACTTGATGCAATTGGTTAATATAGCTTTAAAAGTTGAAATCTTTTCAATTGATTTTGGGAATGGGGTTGACCCAAGTTAATGAATGCTGATGCTAGAGAAGTTTGGGCTGATTTAAACTGATTAGACTGAAATTGATCCAAATGGAATTGGTTGAAGTGCTGATTAGTGAATGGGGGTTTCATGAGTGAATGTTGATTATTGGTTATTGTCATGATTTAACTGTTGAGGTTCTCATATATGTTTTTTCTCACAATTTTTTTGACCTTTTTGGGATTTTCTGCATCAAGAATCAACATATAAATTGCATTTTTACATAAAGGTTCATACCCATAATCAAATGTTTGCCTATATTAACATTGGGAAGATGTAGACTGAGAGCAATGAGCATGAGCATGAGGCTCCATCTCTATTTTAATTGTCCCTTTTGATTTGTATAAATGCTTGGATGTATGCGTATTTAAATAAATTATAGAGCCATAAATTAGTCAAATTATGCTATGTGTGTTGGCTTTAAAGTGTATACATTGTACCACAACATGCATAAGCTATGATGTGTAGTAAGGTCAACAGATTCATGTGAAACAGTTAAGTAATTAAGTTATATAACCCTATACATCACAATATTGTGCACAAATTTGAAACACAGAAGTACAGATAACAAGGAAATGCGAAAAATTAATTTTTGTTTTGCTATATAATGTATGCAATATAAGTACTATATTTCCAAGTTTAATGACATTAAGGCATGACTCCATAATTCAAGTACTGTAAACATAGAAACAGTAAGTTTCATGAAAGATAATTTCCCAAGCAGGTTCATAGCCTAGTCAATCTAAAAGCGGTCAGTCATCCCCAATAGGTCCATCATCATCTTCAAGAATGTTACTTTTACTTCATCATCTTCTTCACTCTCTACAAAATTCTCTTTATATCGCCTACTTTCTTCTCTTTTTTTGCTTCAGCAATGAAATCAATCTTCCAAAAATTCTGTCAGTAAATGACATCAAAAAGTTTATTTGATTCTTAAAATTGGAACTCAGCAGTCAATTGATTTACAAATATTAGAAACTAATGCTTACATCCCCGTGTTCTTTTCTTTTTGGTAGAAGTACTTGGTTATCAGTTTAATACTCTCCTATCCTATGTATATAAGCATTCAAGAATTCTCTTGTTGTAGGCAAGGTCATTTCATCGTAGGCTACTCATATATTATAAAATTGGATCAGATGTCTTTCTGATGCTTCCCTCTTTGGTTGCAACCATTTCCTGTAGTATGATGATTATTCAAGAAAACCATCAACATTGACCCTTTGTTGTTCCCAAGTAATTCTCTATCCTAGCAATATGAAGGCATGTGCTTATTCAACATAGAGGTTTAGGGAGTGGTGGTATTCTCAACAACGAGTGGAGAAAGAAAATTGCACACGGAGATAGATATGTATGTTTCCAGGGTTATTTCTAGATGCACCTTTGTACTATGGAGGTGTAACTATTTATCTCCCTGTTCCATTTTATTAGCAACTATACCCCCTGGCCCCATGGCAATGTTATTTTCTGTTTTTAAACACACTTGAGAATCACTTGGCAATCTTCTTAAGCAAATTAAGGACCATTTGTAACTCAAGTCAACTCATCTAACATATTGTTGTCATAAAATATAAATTATGTTATAAGATGCAATAAATGTATATAAGATACATTAACCTAAACACACGCGCGCGCGCGCACCACACATACACACGCACATGCACCCACACACTACAACATAAAATGTTCTAGTGGAAGTATTCATGAGGTATTGAAAACACTACTACAACATAAAATGTTCTATTTCATGTAACCTTAAAATATCGAGTCTAGAGAGGACCATTGTTGCACTTGGTTTCACAAAGAGATGTCGTATTATTACATCAAAATTTTATCTCTTGTAGAGCCATATTCAGAGTAGTTATGCCCGGAAAATTTTGTCCAGTTCCTGATATATATTCTTGTGTATCGTGCACCAGCATTTTATTGTGGATTTGTTTCCTGGATTCCACTTATCATACATAGACTGTCTACTTGTTTATTTTTCTTCTATCTATCAAAATCTCTATTATTTCAAATTGAACCTACCATTTTCTCTACCGTTGCTCATCAAGGAATTTTCTCTACAGTTGCTCAGCAAGGAATGCACTCGTCTCACATGTGTAAAGCATGACTATCAACTAGTCATCTCACAAATATATGGATAATGCCTGCACAGTTCATTCATATCAACTCGGCGATCAAACCACTAGCGACATCACCGTTCACCTAAGAAACCAACGTGGGAAGTCTCAACATGTCCTCTGTCACTCATCGATCCTGAAAACAAAGAGCAAGTTCTTTGCAAACCAGCTCTCCAATTTCCAATCCAATAAATGCATTGAGGTCTCCTGTCCCGCCTCAGATTATGATCATTACATTAAGCTCTTAAATCTTCTATACATCTCTGAAGACGCCCTTTTGGATTCTCTAGACTCCGTCCAATCTACTGTCGGTCTTCTTCGAGCTTCTATCTCTCTGTGTTGTGACTCAATCACTAGCATCTGCATCCAATATCTTGAGGCCATGCCTTGGGAGGAAAAAGAAGAGGAAAAAATACTAAAAATCATTCCAACTCTTGGCTCAGAAGCTAGTCCTCTGGTAGCGCGATTTCAGTCTGCAGATATAAATGCCACAAAAAATGTCTTTATCTCTGCTATTCGTTTTGCCACCAGCATCGACAAATCTTTTCCTCCTTTATCTGATGAAATAAAAATCTCTGCTCAAGAGCAAATTGATTATATGCTAGCAGAGGATAAAGAGACCCCTTGGGTTGTTATTGATGAAGAGGTGAGGTCTGAGGCAAGAGCAGGCCTTGCCAAAATTTTCTCCGCATTCAAGTTAGAGCTCGATTCCCTGACCTCTGATTTCGATCAGAGAGTTCTTCAGTGCATATCTGATCTCGACTGGATATGCAATGTCCTTTCAAAAATGGAATTAATGACAGATTTTGTATCAGGATTAGCTTGCATCTCTGATCATGTACTTGAAATAGTTCAAGATGAGAAGTATAATTCTTGTTTGTGGTCTGTCAAACTAAAACTCGTAGAATTGGTGGGTAAAGCTCTGGAGGCAATTGGATTTGGCAATGTCGTTCTTCCAACTGCATCAAGAATCAAGTTTTTGAAAACATGGCTTCCATATTTGAGGATGATGAAACCCGTACTTGATTCAAAATGTAAGGAAAACGAGGGATTTATGTACAAAATGGATGCTGATCTCTGTCAGAATATTGAGGGGGCCATTGTTTCGCTTGTGTTAGCATTGCCATCGAGTGAGCAAGCAGATATACTGATGGATTGGATGAAGAGGACCGAGGAGCTAGGATTTCCTGATCTTACAGAAGCTTTTGAGATTTGGTGTTATCGGACGAAAGCTGCGAAGAGGAGGCTTGTGCTAGGGTTTAATGAGAGTTTTAAACCTCTAAATGAGATCTCAAACTAGAGCTTCTGTGGCATTTGTTGTAACAAAATGAAACTTATTTATTGAAAATTTATCTTTTATATATAGAGTCTGCTCTTTTGATCTATTTTGCTTTTAGCCTAGCTTTCATTTACAGCTAGGTTTCATCTACTGGGGATACTGATTGTTGTATTGCCCCTGATCTTTTTACAGATTCAATTCTAGACTTTGCATTCAAGCTCCCTATTGCTGGAGAATTGAATGGTGTTTGAGAAATTGCACATCAATATTACTTGTTTTTACATTTGCATGAATGAAGAGTTGTTATATAAGTGACTATATGCGAGGACTTGGTTTTCTGATATTAAGGGCATGAGACTTTGGGAGATGTATATCATTTACTCTTCTTTTGATGTTGCTGCAAAGGTACACATGTTAGTGACAGCATTATATGCTCATAATGTGGATACAGGGAACTTAGCAATTGCTGTCCCGCATTGTCACATTTATCATGTGTTTGTTTCGTTGCAACGAAAAGAATTGTAACAAAAGTCAAGACCATATGGAAAAGTTTCAATAATATTTAGAGAATTGCAACCGAAGGAATTGTAACAAAAATCAAGGCTATATGGAAAAGTTTCAATTGACAAAAGTCAAGGCCATATGGAAAAGTTTCAATAATATTTAGGGAATTGCATGCTGCTGAGAATGTGAATATTACGTTGATACTAAAATGTGGACCATAATGAGGACCATGTAAAAATTAGTACACCACAATAAATCAATAATATTCAACTGAAAATGCTCATTTATGTAATTGGGACAAGGAGACTAATTTGTAGAGAATATCTTAATCAACTAAAACTGATGAGTGATAACATAAATAGGCTATAGCACATTGATTTGGTCTCATTATATACATCTCTTCTTTTAATTGTTTTCAAGTCAATGAGATGAAACAGTCGCCTTTGATAAAATACTTGGTCAAACCATGCTTTTCTTGTAGTTAGTTTGGTCCTTAAACCTACTAGTCAAAGTATTGAGGAGTTTTGTGAGAAATACATTAGGGGGTTTTGTGAAATTTATCCTAAGAAGAAGTCATTCTTTCTCGTGTTTCATGAACCGCGTGATAATAATAAGTGTAAATCATTATTAATAGAGGATTTTTCGACATTTGTCACCCAAATCGTTAATATTTTGATTAGCTCCTCAAATCTTCATTTGTTGGCATTAATGCTCCAAATCTTCATATTCCCTCTACTAGAGACGATTTGATATCAAGGGAATATTCTATTATCTTTAACAATTTTCGGTGCAATATAAGTTATACCTTTGTGAATCCAAACCCAAATCCAAATCTAAACACGTTTAACTAAAATCCATTTAGTTTGGTAATCACAATCTCTAATTGACAACTAACCCAACCGTTGTCTGTAGCGGAGCTAGAAATCCATAATAGTGGTCACAATATATATAATAATAAATTTTCTATTATATTTAATAAGATCAGGAACTGTAATGAGATACAAAAGAATTTAACTAAATACAATTATAATTAACTTCAACGCATCTTCACGTTTTGAAATCATTGCATAATAGCCTCATTAAAAATACAACTAAATAAATCATTTTTAATGTAAACTTATGTATCTTTTTTTTTTCTTTTCTCGGTTGACGGTAGCTTGTTGATATGTTGGTGAATTGGGCCATTTTAGTTACTGAATCCTGGCGTCACTTTATTTTGGTTTGATCCATTAAGAATTAACAGGTCAATACTCACTAGTAAAATAAGTTAGGGGTTACCTTGCTTCATAAGTTCACATAACTTCATTAATTATATAACTTAGGGCATTGTCACTCGACACCATCCTCCATGTGCTCGATCCGTCTTCGACCGTGGTTAAGAGATTGAATGGTAAATTTAATAGAGACAGTTTAGTACTATTTTTAGGGTATATCTATTTATTTTTAAAGTAATAGTCAATGATGATGTTTGGCCTTGTATGTATATATATATATATATATATATATATATATATATATATATATATATATATATATATATATATATATATATATCACTCTCATTTAAATTGTTTCACTTTTAAGGGGATGTTTTAGAAGCAACTATTAAATGTTTTAAAAGCATCTTCTGATTTTGTACTTTTATGTATCATATATACCATTTAGTTTTGACAATATATTTTTTATCAATAAATATGCAACTAAAGTTAAGTGTGCTTTGCTCATTTTCACTTATAATGGTCTTTAGACATACTTTCATCGAACACCTTAACCGATTTTTAGAAGCAACTTTTAATATATAATTACCAACGGATATTTCATTAGCTTATATAAGTTGTTCCTATGAGCTGCTTATATAAACAACCAAGTATGAGCTCAAACAATATAGGCTCTAGCTTCAAAATATTGAGGAACTAATTTCAACACCTGAAAGAGTTAGGGGGCTAATAATAAAAAGAATTATTATTTAAATTATGATACCTTGTGTTATGGTGTAATTACACATGTGATCCTGGGTTCTATAAATCTACACGAGTGATCTAAGATTAATAGTTGGACTACACCAGTAACACTAAGTAACTCTAGGATTACTGTCTTTAGAGTCACCAGTGTAGCCTCAGTCAATAGCATCAGGGTTATCCGTGTAGACACATGAACTAGAGATGGCACTGTTAGAAATGGTTGACCAAATCAACCAAATAATCAATGTGTATAATGTGTGATAATTGGCCATTAATGGAGAATTAATGGGTCATTATCAGAATTTATATTAGAGCAATAATTGGCTTTAATTTGCAGTTAATGAGAAAAATAAATAGGCTGATTTTGGGGTAGAGATGATTGGGAGAATAGCCTATATAAAGAGTGGGTTTCTTTGTGAAAGAACACACAGAAAAAGAGAGCAACCCTCTTCACCGGAGCCCCCAAAAGAACCTTTTCTCTCCTCCTCGTTACAACATAATATAGTGAACTTGCTCCCACTTTTCAAGACATATACACAATTATCTAATTTATTTTGAACAAAATCAAGTCAGATCTCAATGAAAAGTTTGAGATGAAAGACATGGGTGATGCATCATATATTTTTGGAATTCAAATAATTCGAGATAGACAGTCTAGAATGTTAAGTTTAAACCAAGAAAAGTATTTAAGATCCGTTCTTAAAAGGTTTGGAATGGAGAATTAATGGGTCATTATCGAATTTATATTAGAGCAATAATTGGCTTTAATTTGCGCTAATGAGAAAAATAAATAGGTGATTTTGGGGTAGAGATGATTGGGAGAATAGCCTATATAAAGAGTGGGTTTCTTTGTGAAAGAACACACGAAAAAGAGAGCAACCTCTTCACCGAGCCCCCAAAAGAACCTTTTCTCCTCCTCGTTACAACATAATATAGTGAACTTGCTCCCACTTTTCAAGACATATACACAATTATCTAATTTATTTTGAACAAAATCAAGTCGATCTCAATGAAAAGTTTGAGATGAAAGACATGGGTGATGCATCATATATTTTGGAATTCAAATAATTCGAGATAGACAGCCTAGAATGTTAAGTTTAAACCAAGAAAAGTATTTAAGATCCGTTCTTAAAAGGTTTGGAATGGAGAATTAATGGGTCATTATCGAATTTATATTAGAGCAATAATTGGCTTTAATTTGCGCTAATGAGAAAAATAAATAGGTGATTTTGGGGTAGAGATGATTGGGAGAATAGCCTATATAAAGAGTGGGTTTCTTTGTGAAAGAACACACGAAAAAGAGAGCAACCTCTTCACCGAGCCCCCAAAAGAACCTTTTCTCCTCCTCGTTACAACATAATATAGTGAACTTGCTCCCACTTTTCAAGACATATACACAATTATCTAATTTATTTTGAACAAAATCAAGTCGATCTCAATGAAAAGTTTGAGATGAAAGACATGGGTGATGCATCATATATTTTGGAATTCAAATAATTCGAGATAGACAGCCTAGAATGTTAAGTTTAAACCAAGAAAAGTATTTAAGATCCGTTCTTAAAAGGTTTGGAATGGAGAATTAATGGGTCATTATCGAATTTATATTAGAGCAATAATTGGCTTTAATTTGCGGTTAATGAGAAAAATAAATAGGTGATTTTGGGGTAGAGATGATTGGGAGAATAGCCTATATAAAGAGTGGGTTTCTTTGTGAAAGAACACACAGAAAAAGAGAGCAACCCTCTTCACCGGAGCCCCCAAAAGAACCTTTTCTCTCCTCCTCGTTACAACATAATATAGTGAACTTGCTCCCACTTTTCAAGACATATACACAATTATCTAATTTATTTTGAACAAAATCAAGTCAGATCTCAATGAAAAGTTTGAGATGAAAGACATGGGTGATGCATCATATATTTTTGGAATTCAAATAATTCGAGATAGACAGTCTAGAATGTTAAGTTTAAACCAAGAAAAGTATTTAAGATCCGTTCTTAAAAGGTTTGGAATGGAGAATTCCAATCCTGCACCAACTCCGTTGGTTATAGAAAAGAGATTGTGTAAAGAGTAAAGCCTTGGAGAGGGGCAGAAGCCATTAGATATTCTTTATGCTCAAGCAGTTGGAAGCTTGATGTATGCAATATTATGCACCAGACCTGATTTAGCTTATGTTGTAAGTCTGGTTAGCCGATATCAAAGTAATGCAGGACCAGCACACTGGGAAGCTGTTAAGAGGATTATGAAGTATATCAGAGGCACATTGACTCATAGATTGGTTTATCAAGCAAGTTCGCTTGAAATCCTCGGTTACTCTAATGCTGATTTCGGGGGTGATTGTAGACGTGTAAAATTGCCTATAAGTCCCCGAACGTAACTCCTGATAGTGAGTTGATGATTGACGGACCGTCAACAATGTAAATACATAAAACAAGTGAACAAAGCGCAATAAGCACATCGGCGAAGCATACGAGTCAATGGGAACGGCAAAACAACGAAGAATCGACTCAACCATGAGCTGCAGGATATCCATAAAAGACTTAGCCCCACGTGCGTCTCGCTCCCACCATGGGTGGCTCACCTATGGGAGGTTGTAGATATCCTTTCCAGCTTTCTAACACATCTTGGATCAACTCATTCCGAGAACGGACGAGAGAGTTAGAGCCGAAACAACCGACAGGGTTCAGACTGTTTCACACCTGCAGGACACCAATGATGTCTCACACATTTTGGCCATGATATGTTTCAAATATGAGGAAGCTCAAAACATAAAAGTTGTATTTCTCCTCTCCAGCTTTCTAACGCATCTTGAATTGTATCAATCGGAGATCGGACGAGAGAGTTAGACCCAAAATAACCGATCCACCTCGTCCAAGGCCGAGCCACTTGCAAGTGGCTCGGTGGCCTAGCCACTTGGAAGTGGCTAGGCGGGCTTTTGGGCCCAGTTTTGACCCGTTATCCGCTTTGGGGCTATAAATAGGAGGGTAGGGGCTCATTTGTTCAGATCGGAAATTTTGGAGAAGCTGAAGCTCTGCCAAATTGCCTTCTCACCTCAGATCCAAATTTGGGAGCGACGACCGATCTTCTTCGACACCGGATCCGGATCTCAACGAATTCTAAAGGGCTATTATCCTGCTTTGTGAGATAATCCCCAGGGCTATTATCCTCCTTCGTGAGATAATCCCCTCAAAAGGTTCGAGATCGGATCTCAGATCTACGTGATTCCTCGAGATTAAACTTCGCTTTGATCTCGAAGAGCTTTGATTTCGCTTGGTCGATCTCATTCGCCGGCCGTTATTTCCTTCGTGAGATAACCCCCGTTTACCGTGTAGATCTCTTTCTTTGGATTATGATTACGCGGCAGTCCACGGACGGAATAAAGTCCCCGGCACAGGCAAAGACACCCACGCAAGCGAGGACCCGATAAACGGATCCGAGCGTTTGTTCAAAAGGATAAAAGTTGTAATTTTTTGATTTTCATTGTAAGCCTTATAAAAGGCGATCTTTTTCTCAATCTCGCTGTGTTTAATCGAAGTTTGTAACGGATTCAAGCAATGACAGCCATCCCGACTTTTACCGCGAACAAGCCGGCGACCATGGGAGCCAACGATCTCGAATCACGAGATCGTCGTCTTTGCGGCCGCGGATCGAGATCTTGCCTCCAAAGAAGGCCTTTTTATGGAGGAGGGCGCAAGAAGACAACCCTCAGTCAACCGTTGCCGAGATCTCCCCTCGCGATTTTATTTCGACAATCCAGCAAGTCGGGGGTTCAGATCACAACGTGTCGACTTCGACGAAGAGGGCACGTCAAAGGCGACGCCAACGCCAAGCTCGTCAACTTGCAAAGGCATTGGAACAGGTGGATGGACTCCGCTACTATGCAGACTTGGAGTCCAGGAAGCGATGGCCGCCTCAAATTGCTTGCAATTCCTCCAAGCCATCGACAGACGAATGGGTTCTCGTCAAGAGAACTCGTTCGACCCTAAAGGAGCGCATTCAGAGGCGCCGTGCACGTGCCGTTCAAGCTCGCGCTCTTGCAAAAAGGACATAGAACTTGAACAAGAAGGAAGTGGTCAAAAAACCATAAAAATCCCGTCAAGTCTGGGTGCCAAAGTCCAAAACAGCGCAAAAATCAGAGCGCAAGACGGCCGAATCCTCCTTCCAAAACCGACACAGCACAAGCCGCTTCGGCCCCGAGATTGGGGATCGCGTATGCACTCCCGTCAAACCGATCACTACCCAAAGGTGTCCTGTCGCATCCAAACAAACCAGAACATCTCAATGTACGTGTTCGTGCGGCGTGCATAAGAGAATTCCAGTCGCGTCTAGACTGGGGGTTCATGACGAAGCTAAGGAGCCCGTTAAGACTCCACGCTCGCAAGGAGGTAGTCTTAAACGAGCGACTCCTGATGTGACCTTGGATCGTTCAAAGGCGACAACAAATAAGCCCGAGAATATCAACAAGGTTCTTCATCCCCAAAAGAAGACGTGTCCGTCAAAAGACAACGTTATACTTGAGGTACCACACCAACAAGCGATGGATTGCTCCAATGAGCTGCGCCATCAGGCTGGGGGTGTGAAGAAATCCCAAAAGGAGAGTGTTCAAGAAACCAACTCTCACTCTCCATACGGGAGACCTATCAGGGCAGTATCGTCAAAATGTAGCTGCCCTAGGACCGTTTCACAAAAGGTCTCGATATTCGAGAAACTTACTGCTGAAGCGTCGAAGCCCAAGCCAAAACGCTTCCATCAGAGAAAATCCTCCCTCCAGGATGATGAATTTCTTGAAGTCACCATCAACATGGTTGGTAAAGAAAAGTCGGCAATTACTTCAAAAGTCTCTAATCCCGACTTTTCTCACGGAAAAATTAATTGAGGGATAGCTCAGCGGATGTCTCGGCTCAACTAGAAGCCGTCGGACATAGGGATTACAGGAGATCCATGAAGGACTATCCTCCAGTGATGAACTTTCAGATACTTGCTCCGCAATTGCCTCTGACGATACAATGTCCAGCACGTGACAAGCTCTGGAGGCGTTCATGGTCACTCCTGACGGTGACCCAAATAATTGGGACGCTCTAGCCGCGAAAGAGAACTTCAAGTTTGAAATGGAGATGGCTATCAGGCGGATGAGAGATGCATGACCAACAAATCCGAGCTCGACGAATCATCGGGTGAAACGAAGTCGTCACAATAACGCCACCAAGAGGAAAGCGACCGAGGGACGAAGATCGCAACTGGATAATCAAAACTCTAGGGGTGGTCCCATTGTTCCTCCTCAAAATCATCCAAAGGAAGTTACGGGCGAGGATCAGATGGTGAAAGAGCTGGAGGATAAGGTCAACGCCTTGATTTCCGCTCAAGAGGTAAAGAAAGCCGGGATGCCCGGTACCCAAGAGAGTGGGAGTCGATCCGTATCCGTCGAAGTTTAATTTGATTAACTTCATACCGTTCGACGGAAAGGGATCCCCCACTCAGCATTTGGTCTATTTCAAATCCCACTTGGGCATTATTTCTGGTAACGAGCCCTTGATGGTTCGGTCATTCGTTGGCACTCTTGAGGAGCCTTGATTGGTACCGCCGTCTCAAGCCGGAAGCATCAATAGTTGGGATGACATAGAAAGCTCATTCCTCAATAATTTCTTGGCAGCGACAACTGAAGTATCGATCGGAACCATTTTGGACGAGAGGCGAAGGATGGGGAGTCGTTGGCGGCTTTGTTAAACGCTTCCGCAACAAGGCTATGAACTGCAGGGATCCTATCACAGAGGAATTCATTCTGCGAACGTGCCACAATAATCTTTCCATCAATGTCTTGGAAGTCCTAGGGGTTGTGCCATCCAAAACCTGGAAAGAGCTGAAAGAGCGAGGGGAGCAAGCTGAACGCTTCCTCAAAAGAAAAAAAAGCCGAAAGAGACCAACCGATTGCTAAAGCGCCTGCAACTGCTGATGACACTCATCAACAGCAACCTTGGGGGCAACAAAGGACTCCTAAACTGAGATTCCAGGAGGAGTATTCTTTTGATGATGATGAAGTCCCAGCTATCTTCAAATATCTCCTCGCTAACAACAAAATCAAGCTGCCACCTATCATGAATCGAGGAGGAAGCTATAAGATCCAAAGAAATGCATGCATTACTCGAGGAGGGTCCATCACCCACCAAGGCTTGTATTACTCGAAGAATAACATCAAGCCTTGGTTGGCCGGCGTCATAACGCCAAAATAGGCCAAACAAGAATGGCAAACACTCGGCTGTATACGAGTATAAACCGCCCTCTACACTACGCATGTATACGAGTATAAACCGCCCTCTACACTACGCATGTATACGAGTATAAACCGCCCTCTCCTCCGATGAGTATAAGAGGTTAAACTGCTCCTCCGATACTCCAAAAGGTATATGAGTCTAAACTATTTCCTATTTTGTCGGAAGTTCACGGAGAATAGTATACATATTATTCCTAAGGATAACCCGATTGTGTGGTGAATACAATATATCCGATCATTGGACCCGTTAGCAAGGGGTGGATACAAGAGGACAAGAAGTTCTGGAGAATATTGTACATAATATTCTTAAGGATTAATCGACTTGATGACTCGGATGAAAGTAGGTCATTTGAATTGAATGTTCCCAAAGATGAAGCATGTCATATCGTCTTCAACCCACATTGGAACGATCGCCGGATCAATTTCACCAACCCCATCGAGTGACTTGTACAAATCAACACCACCACTGTGATTTATACTTCCACTCCGTTGTTTATTTGGTCAAACCTTCCTACGCTTAGGACCAAAGCCAAATTCCTCTCGATTCCTTCCATGAGCGAGAGGTCCACTTGCAAATCAAGCGATCAAACCTTCCTACAATTAGGATCGTCTCAAAATTCCCATTTGGTCAAACCTTTACGGCCAAAACCATAATTCCCTCTCGATAAGCGAAGTCCATTTAGATTAGGTAACCAAACCTTCCGGCGGTTAGGGTTATCCAAGTCTTTTCGATTCTCAAGTGGAGATCCCACTTTTAGTTTTCTTTTTAGGAGATAGAATATAAAATTCTTCCTCTCAGGAAGCAAGAGATAGAATATAAAATTCTTCCTCTCTTATTTTGGATTCGTCTTTACCCTAAAAGAAGACTTGGAGATAGAATATAAAATTATTCCTCTCCACTTCGGGAAGCGAGAATATAAAATTCTTCCTTTCCCACGTCAATTTTCATCTTTATGCGGTTTAGTCTTTTTAATTCGTGGATAGCTCAACGGATGTCTCAGCCCAACTAGAAGCCGCCGACATAGGGATTACCCGAGATCCATGAAGGACTATCCTCCGCTGATGAACTTTCGATACTTGCTCCGAATTGCCTCTCGACGATACAATGTCCAAAGACGTGACAAGCTCGAGGCGTTCATGGTCACTCCCACTGTGACCCAAATAATTCGTGACGCCTAGCCAGCGTAAAGAGAACTTCAAGTTTGAAATGGAGATGGCTATGCAGCAGATGAGAGAGATGCATGACCAACAAATCCGAGCTCGACGAATCATCGTGGTGAAACGAAGTCGTCACAATAACGCCACCAAGAGGAAAGCGACTTGGACAGGGACGAAGATCGCAACTGGATAATCAAAACTCTAGGGGTGGTCCCATTGTTCCTCCTCAAAATCATCCAAAGGAAGTTACGGCGAGGATCGATGGTGAAAGAGCCGGAGGATAAGGTCAACGCCTTGATTTCCGCCAAGAGGTAAAGAAGACCGATGCCACGCCCGTACCAAGAGAGTGGGAGTCGATCCCGTATCCGTCGAAGTTTAATTTGATTAACTTCATACCGTTCGACGGAAAGGGATCCCCCACTCAGCATTTGGTCTATTTCAAATCCCACTTGGGCATTATTTCTGGTAACGAGCCCTTGATGGTTCGGTCATTCGTTGGCACTCTTCGAGGAGCTGCCTTCGATTGGTACCGCCGTCTCAAGCCAGGAAGCATCAATAGTTGGGATGACATAGAAAGCTCATTCCTCAATAATTTCTTCGACGACGACACTGAAGTATCGATCGGAACCATTTTGGACGAGAGGCAGAAGGATGGGGAGTCTGTTGACAGCTTTGTTAAACGCTTCCGCAACAAGGCTATGAACTGCAGGATCCTATCACGAGGAATTCATTCTCGCGAACGTACACAATAATCTTTCCATCAATGTCTTGGAAGTCCTAGGGTTGTGCCATCCAAAACCTGGAAAGAGCTGAAAGAGCGAGGGGAGCAAGCTGAACGCTTCCTCAAAAGAAAAAAAAGCCGAAAGAGACCAACCGATTGCTAAAGCGCCGCGAATCGCCGATGACACTCATCAACAAAGAACCTTGGGGCAACAAAGGACTCCTAAACTGAGATTCCGTGAGGAGTATTCTTTGATGATGATGAAGTCCCAGCTATCTTCAAATATCTCCTCGCTAACAACAAAATCAAGCTGCCACCTATCATGAATCAGGAGGAAGCTAGCAATACTTCAGATCCAAAGTACCGTATGCGCATTCACAGAGGGTCCATCACCCACCAAGGCTTGTATTACTCAAGAATAACATCCAAGCCTTGGTTGACGCCGGCCATAACGCCAAAATAGGCCAAACAAGAATGGCAAACACTCGGCTGTATACGAGTATAAACCGCCCTCTCCTCCGATGAGTATAAGAGGTTAAACTGCCTCCGATACTCCAAAAGGTATATGAGTATAAACCGCCCTCTACACTACGCATGTATACGAGTATAAACCGCCCTCTCCTCCGATGAGTATAAGAGGTTAAACTGCTCCTCCGATACTCCAAAAAGGTATATGAGTCTAAACTATTTCCTATTTTGTCGGGAAGTTCCTGGAGAATAGTATACATATTATTCCTAAGGATAACCCGACTGTGGTCAATACAATATATCCGCTATTGGACCCAGAAAAAGCCGGGGTGGATACAAGAGGACAAGAAGTTCCTGGAGAATATTGTACATAATATTCTTAAGGATTAATCGGCTTGATGACTCCAGATGAAAGTAGGTCATTTGAATTCTGAATGTTCCCAAAGATGAAGCATGTCATATCGTCTTCAACCCACATTGGAACGATCAGGGATCAATTTCACCAACCCCATCGAGTGACTTGTACAAATCAACACCACCACTGTGATTTATACTTCCACTCCCGTTGTTTATTTGGTCAAACCTTCCTACGCTTAGGACCAAAGCCAAATTCTCTCTCGATTCCTTCCATGAACGAGGTCCACTTGCAAATCAAGCGATCAAACCTTCCTACAATTAGGATCGCCTCAAAATTCCCATTTGGTCAAACCTTTACGGCCAAAACCATAATTCCCTCTCGATAAACGAAGTCCGCATTTAGATTAGGTAACCAAACCTTCCTACGCTTAGGGTTATCCAAGTCTTTTCGATTCTCAAGTGGAGATCCCACTTTTAGTTTTCTTTTTTTCTGGAGATAGAATATAAAATTCTTCCTCTCCGGAAGCAAGAGATAGAATATAAAATTCTTCCTCTCTTATTTTGGATTCGTCTTTACCCTAAAAGAAGACTTGGAGATAGAATATAAAATTCTTCCTCTCCTGAAGCAAGAGATAGAATATAAAATTCTTCCTTTCCCACGTCAATTTTCATCTTTATGCCGGTTTAGTCTTTTTTCCGATTGAAGAAGACACCAGAGTTCGATTCTAGGGTATTTTATCCCGAAGTCTAAGAAGGGATAAGTCTACGCCTACTACGCGTCGCCGGTTAGTCTCTTGCCCGTAAAAGATGACAAAGTCTATGTGTTCAACATCATAGCATTACGCCTAAAAGAGTTTCATTCTTTTAGCACAACGTCACGTGCGGAACGGGTATAGATAATCCGCACGCTAGCTCGATTCAAACGGTAATCGGTAAAGGCTCATCAAATCTGTTGATGGCTGAGGGTTTGCCAAAAATCCTATAGTTGTCCAAACATCAAGTTCACGGCAAAAGATAGGTTGTTGGAAGACTCATCGTCGTTGGAGCTCATTTTGCAATTTAGCCTTGAAGGACTCATCGTTGCTGTTTGATGTTTTCAAAGCCTCCTCCTCAACTTCAACAGCTTTTGCTCCGTGAGCTCCAGTTTCTCGGATATGATGGTTAAACTGCTCCTCCGACACTGGCTGTATACGAGTATAAACCGCTCCATCTACACTGGCTGTGTATACGAGTATAAACCGCTCCATCTACACTGGCTGTGTATACGAGTATAAACCGCTCCATCTACACCGGCTGTGTATACGAGTATAAACCGCCCTTTCCCCGATGAGTATAAGAGGTTAAACCGCTCCTCCGACACCGGCTGTGTATATGAGTATAAACCGCCCTTTCCTCCGATGAGTATAAGAGGTTAAACTGCTCCTCCGTTACTCCAAAAAGGTATATGAGTATAAACTACTTCCTATTTTGTTGAGAAGTTCCTGGAGAATATCTTCTATAAAATATTCTTAAGGATAACTCGACAAACCCTAATTTACTCCCACTGACTTACGACGCCGGACAACGCGTCACAATGAAAAATCGCCGATTGGATTTCAAGAAAAAAATTCCTGATGCCGATCAACGCGTCGTAAAAGAGAGTTCACCAATCTAAAGATACATCTCAAGAAAATTCCTCCCGCTGTGGTCAGTCCTACAACGAGTATCAAAGTAGAGAGTTCACCGATTAAAGGATGAACCCTCAATCTCCTCCCGCTATGGTCAGTTCTACGCCAAGCGACGCTGATTATCACATTTTAATTACATTTTTATACCCTTATTACCTATGTTATATGAATAACGATATTACTAATAATCATTTTTATCTTATTTTGCAGGCTAATAAAGAAATAATGAATAAAAGCCCAAATGACTCAAATTCTCAATTTCTACCAATATTTGAAGCCCAAATCAAGACAAACCAAGGCCCAAGATACCAAATTGATCCAAGAGAAATTCGTGAAGAAAAATCAAGAAAAGACAAATTCGGTTGGGAACCAATCGGTTGACCAACCGGTTATTAACCGGTTATTAACCGATCGGCCAACCGATCGGTTCCCAAATGATTCCAGATTAATGGTGGATTTCTCTTCCTTTTGGCTAGGTTTGATCCAATGGTTCACATCAACTCCGTTGGGCTATAAATAGGGTGAAGGTGAGGGTTTTGAGTGTGAAATATTTTGTAAAACTCCATTTGGAGAGGAGGGTCACTCTTCATTGAGAAGACCTTCCAAAAATTGTAACTTTTGTTACACAATAAATGAAATATTTCACCCTTCAATTTCCTTTCTCTTCTTCTAATCCAAGGACCAAAAGGAGGATTAGATTAAGATCAGAGTTGTTGGTTTCTATTTTATTTCTTTTTATTTTCTTCTTTATTTTCTTGTTTGTAGAATAGATTTACTTTCATGCAATTTACTTTCTTGCAATTTAATTTCATGCAATTTAATTCCATGCAATTTACTTTCATGCAATGTATTTAATTCTTGTATTTACTTTCTAGAATAGATTTTTCTTTTCTTTAATTCACCTTGAGGCTAGAACCCTCTAGGAATTACCCTTTTCTAAGTGTGGAGCTAATATTCGTGGGATCCCTAGAGATTGTTTGAAACTAGCTAACAAATCCAACTCATTTTCGTGAGATTGAGATAAGCTAAGTGGATCTACTCTAGATTCCTCATATCTTTAACTAACCCTCCATACTTTACATTCTTGATTTTGCACTTATCCTTATTTTTCATTTGTTTGTTATTTTCCTTTATTCTTGATTTTGATTTTCCTTTACTCTCTCCTCTCTCTCAATCTTGCTTTCTTTTATTTTGCACTTATTTTCTCTCAATCTCATATTCCCTCCATGTGCATATAATCTCAAACTTAGTTTTGTTATTATGTGCATATAACCACAACCACATTCTCAACTTTATTTTCTCCTCTTTTGCACATAATCCACAATCCACTCTCTTTTATCTCTCCACATCCACTCTCACCATTTTCTCATTTTCATTTTATTTTAATAAACTCCTAATTGTCACGCGCATAATTTGAGAACCAAAACTTGAGCAAAACTCTCCCTACTTCCCGTTCCTCGTGGGATCGATAATCTTTTATACTATAACTTGATAAAGGTTGTATACTTACAATCTAGGAGGTAATCATTTATTATTACCCATCAGACGCAGTGGAGAATTCGCCGATCCAAGGTTAAGCCTCACAAAATTGGATGGTCAGTTCGACTACAACTCACCAACGCAAGCTAAAATAAGAAAATTCATTCATCGGTTTTTGATTCAAGACTTCAATAGCGGTCAGACAATAAATGCAGCACCGCGATACTTTCAGTCATCCTACAAAGCACTGGATAGTCCGAAAGAATTGGAGAAGTCAAGATTCGAAGCCATTTTCAGGTCCCGTTATATCGACTGAAGGTTGGGGCCTATCATATCCAAAGTATTTCGGCTTCTTCTATAAAAGAGCGAGACCGAAACACTTTGGAGGGGGTATCTGTAGACGTGTAAAATTGCCTATAAGTCCCCGAACGTAACTCGTGATAGTGAGTTGATGATTGACAGACCGTCAACAATGTAAATGCATAAAACAAGTGAACAAAGCGCAATAAGCACATCGGCGAAGCATACGAGTCAATGGGAACGGCAAAACAACAAAGAATCGACTCAACCATGAGCTGCAGGATATCCATAAAAGACTTAGCCTCACGTGTGTCTCACTCCCACCATGGGTGGCTCACCTATGGGAGGTTGTAGATATCCTCTCCAGCTTTCTAACACATCTTGGATCAACTCATTCCGAGAACGGACGAGAGAGTTAGAGCCGAAACAACCGACAGGGTTCAGACTGTTTCACACCTGCAGGACACCAATAATGTCTCACACATTTTGGCCATGATATGGTTCGAATCTGAGGAATCTCAAAACATAAAAGTTGTAGCTCTCCTCTCCATCTTTTAATGCATCTTGAATTGCATCAATCGGAGATCGGATGAGAGAGTTAGACCCAAAACAACAGATCCACCTCGTCCAAGGCCGAGCCACTTGGAAGTGGCTAGGCGGGCTTTTGGGCCCAGTTTTGACCCGTTATCCGCTTTGGGGCTATAAATAGGAGGGTAGGGGCTCATTTGTTCAGATCGGAAATTTTGGAGAAGCCGAAGCTCTGCCAAATTGCCTTCTCACCTCAGATCCAAACTTGGGAGCGACGACCGATCTTCTTCGACACCGGATCCGGATCTCAACGAATTCTAAAGGGCTATTATCCTCCTTTGTGAGATAATCCCCAGGGCTATTATCCTCCTTCGTGAGATAATCCCCTCAAAAAGGTTCGAGAGATCGGATCTCAGATCTACACGTGATTCCTCGAGATTAAACTTCGTTTTGATCTCGAGAAGAGCTTTGATTTCGCTTGGTCGATCTCATTCGCTTCGAGCTGTTATTTCCTTCGTGAGATAACCCCCGTTTACCGTGTAGATCTCTTTCTTTGGATCACGATTACGCGGCGGTCCACGGACGGAATAAAGTCCCCGGCACAGGCAAAGACACCCACGCAAGCGAGGACCCGATAAACGGATCCGAGCGTTTGTTCAAAAGGATAAAAGTTGTAATTTTTTGATTTTCATTGTAAGCCTTATAAAAAGGCGATCTTTTTCTCAATCTCGCTGTGTTTAATGAAGTTTGTAACGGATTCAAGCAATGATAATCATCCCGACTTTTACCGCGAACAGTGATAAAGATGATGGAAAGTCCACTTCGGGACACTTGTTCATCTTTGGAGGAGGAGCTGCTTCTTAGAGTAGCAAGAAACAAGGGTGTGTTGCTAGATATACACAAGAAGCCGAATATGTAGCTTGCAGTATGGCAACCACACATACTGTCTGGATAAGACGATTTTTGATTGATCTAGATCTCAATTTGTTAGAAGGACCTATTGATATTTATTGTGATAATCAAGCAGCGATTAGCTTGATTAATAGTGGAGCTAATAGTTCCAAAGAAAAACACATTGAGATCCAGTATCACTATATACGAGATATTGTAGAAAAGGGAGAAGTTAAAGTGACCTACATCCCTACTACAGATATGATTGTTGATCCTTTAACAAAAGGAATACTAGCAGAATTCTTTATCAAACATGTAAGTTTGATGGGACTTAGAAATAAATAAGTCCAAGTAAATTTCATGAATAATGAAATGTGAATTACTCTTCATGAATAGTGGGAGTAATGATAAAAATAAGATATCTAATCTCACGAATAGTGGGAGGTCTATCATTTGGTTAATTTGGCCAAGTGAGAGATGTTAGAAATGGTTGACCAAATCAACCAAATAATCAATGTGTATATTGTGTGATAATTGGCCATTAATGGAGAATTAATAGGTCATTATCAGAATTTATATTAGAGCAATAATTGGCTTTAATTTGCAGTTAATGAGAAAAATAAATAGGCTGATTTTTGGGGTAGAGATGATTGGGAGAATAGCCTATATAAAGAGTGGGTTTCTTTGTGAAAGAACACACAGAAAAAGAGAACAACCCTCTTCACCGGAGCCCCCAAAATAACCTTTTCTCTCCTCCTCGTTATAACATGCACCTGTATAATTACACTACCGGGATGAAAATATTCCTAATAAAAAAACCAATAACAAAATTGGAAACAAAACCTTCCACCTAAAATACTCATCAGATCCATCACTATATGGAAGAGTTGGGCAGCTAATAAAAAAAAAGAATTATTTTTTTTATGTTCTAACATGTCCATGTAGGTCAAGCGCCTTTTAATGGGCCAAAATCTGAACTTACGCAAATGTGTCAATTTTTAGAAAATCCGCTTAAAATTCACGGCTAGTGGGATCTGAACCTAGGTTGCTCTTATACCATCTTTAAATTTAGCCCCTTTAACCATTACACAAAAATTCTGAAATTGTGATGAGAGTTAAAGTTTATATTTTTATTTTCTAACTTAGCATTTGGTGTCTCGCATTGTCACATTTATCGTGTGTTTATTTTGTTGCAACTGAAGGAATAGTAACAAAAGTCAAAGGCCATATGGAAAAGTTTTAATAGTATTTAGGGCATTGCATGCTGCTGCTACATTTGGAATGAAATAAACCAGGCGTATTTTTTAGTGATAACAAAAGTTTTTTCATTAAACGA
Source organism: Asparagus setaceus (assembly GCA_012295165.1). Lineage (NCBI taxonomy): Eukaryota > Viridiplantae > Streptophyta > Magnoliopsida > Asparagales > Asparagaceae > Asparagus > Asparagus setaceus. Next base: position 87,592,805 of record CM022701.1, read on the forward strand.
GTCAATGCGGACCCAGCGTGGACCATAATGTGTAACGGATAGCCAAGTAAAAATTAGGACACCACAATAATAGTCAACTAAAATATGCTCATTTATGTTCCAATAGTTGGGACAAGAAGAGACTAATTTGCAAAGAATATCTTGATCAACTAAAGCTGGTGAAAGATAACATATACAGCACATTGGTTTGGTCTTATATATACATCTAGCTTTCATTGTTTACAAGTCAATGAGATGAAATAGTCGCTTTTGTAAAATACCTAGTCAAACCATGCTTGTCTTGTAGTTAGTTTGGTCCTTAAACCTACTAGTCAAAGTATTGAGGAGTTTTGTAAGAAATATATCCAAAGTATTAGGCGGTTTTGTGAAATTTGTTCTTGTTATACCTGGAAATTATCAAGCCTAATAAAACCGCAAGAAATGGCCACATGTGATAACTACCGACCGACTCACATACATTTGAGAGCACGACCCAAGTGCGGAGTCAGCCGAACTATCTCACGACCCAAAGCCGAGATGAAAGGCATATTCAACCAGGGATTTGCTAGAAGCCCAAATCCGAGATGAAAGGCATTCCCCACTCGAACCCGACACTGAGCGTCTTGAATAGTGGAACGACCTGTCAACTTCGTCAAGAGTCACATCACATTTACTGTGTGACATTTAATGTATGACCAGTCAGCGTCTACACTTCGTCGCCCAGTCGCCATCAACATTAATGCAATGTTAGTCATTATGACTCCTCGAGCCAAAGCCTTTAAAGCTCCTCGGACCGCACCAGTACTTCAGCAACCTTATCATTGTTGCAAGGGCGACTCATCCGACCATTTGTCGACAAGTGTAAAGCATGGTCTGACCCATCACTAAACAAACCCGGCCAAATTACCAGCGTGCCATGTAAGTCCTCTATAAATAATGGTAACCTCCACCATACTAAGCTACGCAATTTTACACACAAAAAGTCAACAAGACTATGCTCTGTTTTCTCTTCATATTAATCAGATCAGTCACTGACTTAAGCGTCAGAGGGCATGCCAGAGGAAACAACCTCTGGGGCCTCTAACCTCTGTTATCTGTACGTAGGAAATTGCAGCTCAAGATTTTCGATAGGAACGATAAGTCATCAAGAAGATTAAGGGACCCCAAAATCATATTTATCTCTCCTAAATCACACATCAACTTTCTGACATCAATAGTCCTAAGAATAACTCATTCTCCCTCATGTTTCATAAACCGTGATAATAATAAGTGCAAATCATTAATAGAGGGATTTTCGACATTAGTTCTCCAAATCGTTCTTATTTTGCATGAATCCCTCAAATCTTCATTTGTTGGCATTAGTGCCCCAAATCTTCATATTCCCTCTAGCTAGAAACTATTTCATATCAAGGAAATATTCCATTGTCTTTAACATTTTCGGTGCAATATCAGTTATACCCTTGTGCATCCAAACCCAAATTCAAACCTAAACATGATTAACTAAAATCCATTTAGTTTGGTAATCACAATCCCTAATTGACCACTACACCAACCGTTGTCTATGGCGGAGCTAGAAATTCATAATAGTGGTGTCATAATATATATAGTAATAACTTTTCTCTAACATTTAATATGGTTCATGAACTCTAATGAGATACAAAAGATGTTTGACACGCCTTTACATTTTAAAATTATTGCATAATAGCGTCATTCAAAATACAACCTAATACATCATTTTCAATGTAAACTTATAACGCTTTTTTTTCTTTTCAAAGTTGATGGTAGCTTGTTGATATGTTGATGAATTAGGCCATTTTAGTTAATGAATCCTAGGGTCACTTTATTTTTAGGTTTGATACATTAAAATTGATGGGTCAATACTCACTATTAAAATCATTTCGGGTAACTTTGCTTCAAAGTTCACATAACTCTCTAATTATATGATTTAGGTCGTGCCACTCGACACCATCCTCTATATGCTAGATCCGTCTTTGACTGTGGTTAAAAGTTTGAATGATAAATTTAATAGAGACAGCTTTGGTATTGTTTTTAGGGTGGGTGTTTTGTTTATTTTTCTAAGAAGTAGTCGATAATGGTGTTTGGTAAACCTTTTTTTCCCACATGCTTATTGAAATTACTTCGCTTTTAAGGGGTACTTTTAGAAGCAACTATTGAATGCTTTTAACAAAGAACTGTCTTTAGTAGTTTATATACAACTATATACCATTTAGTTTTTGACAATGGTTTTTATTATCAATAAACATGCGATAAAATTAAGTGTGCTTTGGTCATTTTCACTTCTAATGATCTTTATGCATAGTTTTCTTGAACACCTTAACTATTTTTAGAAGCAACTTTTAATATATGGTTATCAAATGACTATTTTCATTAGCTTATATAAACGGTTTCTATGAGTCGCTTATATAAACAAGGAAATATTCCATTGTCTTTAACATTTTCGTGCAATATCAGTTATACCCTTGTGCATCCAAACCCAAATTCAAACCTAAACATGATTAACTAAAATCCATTTAGTTTGGTAATCACAATCCCTAATTGACCACTACACCAACCGTTGTCTATGGCGGAGCTAGAAATTCATAATAGTGGTGTCATAATATATATAGTAATAACTTTTCTCTAACATTTAATATGGTTCATGAACTCTAATGAGATACAAAAGATGTTTGACACGTCTTTACATTTTAAAATTATTGCATAATAGCGTCATTCAAAATACAACTGAATACATCATTTTCAATGTAAACTTATAACGTTTTTTTTTTCTTTTCAAAGTTGATGGTAGCTTGTTGATATGTTGATGAATTAGGCCATTTTAGTTAATGAATCCTAGGGTCACTTTATTTTTAGGTTTGATACATTAAAAATTGATGGGTCAATACTCACTATTAAAATCATTTCGGGGTAACTTTGCTTCAAAGTTCACATAACTTCTCTAATTATATGATTTAGGGCTGTGCCACTCGACACCATCCTCTATATGCTAGATCCGTCTTTGACTGTGGTTAAAAGTTTGAATGATAAATTTAATAGAGACAGTTTGGTATTGTTTTTTAGGGTGGGTGTTTTTGTTTATTTTTCTAAGAAGTAGTCGATAATGGTGTTTGGTAAACCTTTTTTTTCCCACATGCTTATTGAAATTACTTCTGCTTTTAAGGGGGGTACTTTTAGAAGCAACTATTGAATGCTTTTAACAAAGAACTGTCTTTAGTAGTTTATATACAACTATATACCATTTAGTTTTTGACAATGGTTTTTTATTATCAATAAACATGCAGATAAAATTAAGTGTGCTTTGGTCATTTTCACTTCTAATGATCTTTATGCATAGTTTTCTTGAACACCTTAACTATTTTTAGAAGCACTTTTAATATATGGTTATCAAATGACTATTTTCATTAGCTTATATAAACGGTTTCTATGAGTCGCTTATATAAACAATGAAGTATAAACTCCAACAATATCGACTCTAATTTTAAAATATCGAGGAACTAATTTCAACATCCGAAAGAGTTGAGGGACTAATAATAAAAAGGATTATTTACATTCGATACCTTATGGTATGATGTAATTATGTGGGTGACCCTAGGGTCTATAAATTTACACTGATGATCCTGAGATTAATAGTTAGACTACAATAGTAACGCTAAGTAATCCTAAGATTAATGTCTTTAGAGTTACCATTTTAGCCTCAGCCAGTAGCATGAACCATGTCACTCATATAATTACACTATCGTGATGTAAATGTTCCTAATAAATAGCTAAATTGCACTTTAATACTCTATTGTTTCCCCAAAAACACTTATATACCCTAAGTTACAAAATGAAGTAAATATGTACCCTAAGTTGTAAAAAAGAAGCAGATATATACCCTAAGTTGTAAAAAAGGTCCACGTTGCTACCTTCCATAATCAGTTGAGAGAATATTCCCCAGAATATTCTCACATGTTGGTCACACTACTATTTTAAATACCATTCGACCTCTTTGATTTTATTAAGTACAACTTTAGCTATCCCTTTTAACTATGAGGTTATTTTTTAAGAAGTGTAATTTTGCCTTTTTAGATAAAATTTAACACTGTTTAACATATTCACACGGCAGACAACTCAAGCTATATATTTGCTCTGAGTACCGTTGATGATCCAGATGGTTAGAAGGTTTCAATATGGCCCCCACTCTGTTGGGTTTGATTCCCGATCGTCTCATTATAATAATAATAATAAAGATATATATTTGCTCTGTTTTGTAACTGAGGATATATAAATGCTTTTTGGGGGAACAATAAAGTATCTGAGTGCAATTTAAGCCCAAAACCAATAACAAATTTGGAAACAAAACCTTCCACCTAAAATACTAATTAGATCCACCCCCAAAAGAGAACGAGCGAAAAGTCTGACTTAGCGAGAGCCATTGACCTATTCTCCTTTCTCCCATCTCTCTCGCTCTCTAGTTGAACAAATCGAACCTTCTCACTTTCTTTCTTCATCCATTATTATAAATACTCACTTAATCTTAATAGATAGAGAGAGAGAGAGAGAGAATAATGGCTAAGTTGTATGAGACGATGGTAACGCCGCCGGATGTGAACAAAAACACAGAGTGGTTCATGTACCCTGGTGTTTGGACTACTTACATCCTCATCCTCTTCTTTGCTTGGCTCATTGTGCTCTCTCTTTTTCGATGCACACCTGGGATCGCTTGGACCATCGTCAATTTATGTCATTTTATTGTATGTTGATCTCTCTTTTCCCTTACTTGATTTTTTTGGGATTTTTTTGGGTTTTTTTTGGGTGCTTAGTTGGGGAAATGGCGATGCCCAGATGAATTTTGATGGGTTTTACATTGATTTACTGATGAATGGAGGAATTTTTCCATCTGGGTATTTGAGAGAATTGAAATTGTAGGTTTTGTTTTTATTGCTTTCCCCTTTTCCTTTTTTTTTTTTTAAATTTTTTTTATTTTTTGGGGAAAATTGAACATGCCCAGATGAAATTGATGGGTTTTTCTTTGATTGATTGATGAAAGGAGGAAACTTTCCATTTGCGTATTTGACAGAATTGAAAATGTTGGTTTAATTTGGATCCTGTGAGAAAAAAAGATCAACTTTTGGTTATTAATTGGGGGAAGTGTGCATGCCCAGATGAATTTGATGGGTTTCATTTTGTTTGATTGATGAAAGGAATAATATTTTTATCTGGATATTAGACAGAATTGAAATCGTATGTTTAATTTGGATGAGAAAAGCACTAATTTTTTTTTTATCAACGTGGAAGTCTAGTGGCCTTTGACTTGTTTGCTTGAATATTTTGGTAATGAATTGAATTTGTGTGGATTGTTAGTGAAGTGTGATTGTTTATCATGTTTTCCCTAATTTGGCATCAAATTGAAAGTCAACTCTGCCTTGATCACCTTGCTCTTTTTGGAGGCACTGACCTTTTATTGGCTGCAATATGAGAATCTTATGATTTAACACTAAATCTTAGCTTTTGAATAATTGATACATGCAGTGCTAATATTGTTTTATCTAGTGAAGTATTAAATTCTTGGCTCAACGTAAAGAAATTGGATAGATTTTTTTTTACTTTGTTACATTACATAGATGCATATATTTGATGAATACACCCGTTCAGTTGTATTTCTCTCTTGAATTTGTTATTACTTTATACTCGATGCTCCTAGCTACATGGAGCATCTATTTTCTTTATTACTTACAGATCGTTTCTCCTTTATTCCAGATTACTTATCACTTTTTCCACTGGAAGAAAGGAACTCCCTTTGCTGAAGATCAAGGGGTCTACAATACTTTAACGTGGTGGGAACAAATTGATAATGGCAAGCAGCTTACTCGTAATCGGAAATTCTTGACTGTTGTTCCCGTAGTCCTGTGAGTAAAATTTTTAATTGTCGCCTTACTTCTTAATATGATTGTATGTCTATTAAGAATCAGAATGAATCCTTTGATCAATGAGCAACAATATTTTTGGAATGCTTCGACTAGTTTAACGATAGTTTCATCTTATTAGCTGCCAATTATATCACATTTTAAATGCATTTATACCTTTTCTGATTCTTCTGAAGAGATACTTTCCTTTCATTATGAAAGTATTGCTAACTCCCGACACCTTAAGATTTTATTTGCTGTATCATATCTCGAGTATCTGCATGCATATATGCAGTGTTCTAAATGTCAGATATTGTGGTCATGTGGGACGGATATAATTCAATGTTGAGTGGATGTCAGGGATTTTTAGTAAATATCATAACGTCGTATTGAATAGTGTATGTATGTATCATAGATGTCCTAAATGTAATCTAAATGTAAAAACAATCAAACTATTTAAATAACATGTGTTTGGGAGCCAGAAAAACTTTCAACCACTAAGAAGAGCCGAAATAGAAGAAAAGGGAGATTAAGAAAGAGAAGGGGCTTACCAGTGACGACATGGAGTCGAGGTTCAAGAGACTCTTAACTTGAGAAGGGCGAGGCTAAGAATTGAGGCTTAATTGAGCTCTGATTCTCTCATTTTGAGATTTACATAAATTGGGTTTAGGCTTGGTTTTAGGGCTAGATTGAGCTTTAACCCAAACCCAAACTTAAACTAAATCTAACCATCCCGTCATGGCCCGTTATAGCTGATTTTTTGGCTCAATATATTGCCTGATATACGGGGGAATCCCAAAACATTGGCTGATATATTGGAAAATCTCGATATGTTGTGGATAATTTCCCAAAAAACAATAAATAAAATGTAAATCCTTTCTCATTACAACAAGCCCTATAAAACGACATTTAAGCCGACATGTCAACATGTCGAACTTGTCAGCTATATTTTAAACACTGCACATAAGATCTAGAAAGAAAATCAACCTTGAAAACTGAACCATGATTAGTTTAACAGTTGTTGATTGTAAATCAAAATGATGAGTCCTCCAACTTGGTAATTTAAAGATGAATTTATGTTTCATCTTCATATGCAAAGGCTCAAAAGGCATGTCTCCTTGTTCTACGAAAAAAATGACCTCCCTATTCCAATAACTTCCAACATACTTAAATCCTTCATGTTCCAAATAATCTAGTCTAGCACACTTTAATAAATTAACCTAATAGTGCTGAGGCTGACAGCCATAATCTTTTTTTTTTCTTTTATTTAAGACCTTTTATTTCTCCTGGTGCCTTTTCGTTTTTTCCTTTCTTTGTGTGTGAGTGTGTTGATGGGTGGGTTGCGGGTGGGTGTGGGGACAGGATGCAGTCATATTCAAGGGAAACTTTCAAGGTTCATTTTGGATCTATGTTATCTGGGTACATCTATCGTGAAGCCGTGTCTGACATGTTGCATGCCCATATCTATACCCAACACTTCTTGGACACTCCTTAAATATATGCATATATTTATTCATATGTGTACTCAATTATACAATACATGTTTTAATTCAAAACACTTTGTCATACACTTCTTGGACATATAGCCTACACTTCACATCCTTTTTTGAAACTTGTTGGACAAGGGTCGAGTGAAGTATGATTTCAAAGGGTCATTTGAATATCTAGCCCATGTATTTCAACCGTGTCCCCATACCCTACCTTTTACTAGTTTGTCGTGTCCTGCACCAGCCCCATAACTGTACCCTATTCATACTCATGCAACTTAGGTTTGGATGCTTTTGCTTAAGATCGTCTTATTTTATCTCCAAAAAAGAAAAAGAAAAAGAAAAAGAAAAAGAAGAGGTTCTCTAACTTTCCTCTGATATTTTCTTGATCAGAATGGTAGAGTAGGACTTACTTTTGCAAATGGCTTCTGATTTAAACATTTTGCCAACTGTTTCTAGTGTTACACAATGTGGTATCGGCAATAACATGTTTACTTGGTGCACATGATACTGCATGTGCACCGCATAAACAGCTGCACGCAATTTTACTGTTTAAATTTAAATAAAATTATAGCAAATGCTAGAGTAATCCATAAAATGTAAAAATTACATAAAACAATGTTTGAAAATTTGAAGACCCGTTATAACACATGGCAATATCAAATTTTACTAGTTCTTATGGTTTATGCTTAACAAGAGATGGAACGGCTACATTGACAAACTAAATTAAAGAACATACATAATTTAAGTTAAAATAGATAAAGAATAAACACCAAATGCAAGAAAGTAAAATATAAGCATGAGTAGTAAGTTTGAACTTTGAAGAACATGCTTTAATACAGTTTACAAACATCCATGACACTTAAAAAGTCGAGCATGATGGCAATATCAAATATCACTTACAAAATCTCTAATGAAATCACACTACCAAGCAGTACATCTAATGATGAAAAAACAATTCAATAACTAAATGACATAAGTGGCCTCTAATAATAACGTAAACTGTACTTTCTGCCTCAAGACTCAATCTGCTAGTGTGACCAAATATACGGCTGGATACACTCTGGTTTACAGCACTTTTGAACCTAGGCAAGCTATGATTCATACACTTGGATATTTCATAGAGCTCGAGCTTTTTAATACTAGGGCTAGAATCAGTGTGTGTGGCTTGTTGTGGCACGTTGTGGAGGGAAGTTTGGGACCTCTCATACCTAACTGAGAAGTCAATCCACAATTTAGCTATTATTCTTAGATATACATCTAAACTTAGCTACTAAATAGAGTGAGCAGTGGGCAACTCTGATACATTATCTTGTGTAATGCTATCAGTGAAACAAAATACAGATGTGATGGTGGATCCTGGATACAATTCAATGATGATGGTACTTAGGTGCCGGAGTTAGTCTAGAACAGTATTTTGATGTAATAGAGAAAATGAGTTGTAATTCTTCGATTGCCATCAAAGAAGGCACTTGATATGTACAATGTACATTACCTGTTACTTACCAATTTGTTGAAAAGTTTCTGACTAGACAAACAATTGAAGATTATTAGATGCATCTCTTGTATAGTACACCAGCTTGACTCTAGAAATAAATGGACTTAAGAGTGATACCAGTAGATATACTGTGGTCAAACTGTTTGAGGTTGGTGACAGTGTTAAGAATAGAACTTCGTGAACCTAGATTTGGACAATGCTTGGCATAAGAAGTTTTTGTTTTCAAGGAGTTCATTACTTTGCTATATTCATTTGAGTGGTTTCGCTAGGATTCGATTTAAATGCCTCCACTCGTAAGCAAGTCTATTAAATGTTGAGCTTGGGAATGAAAGACACACAATTTTAATTTGACATCATATTCCTTGCTTCTTTTTGGGCAATTTTCACTTTAATACCCCAAAATTTCGTCAATTATTTTGACTTTAATGTCCTAAATTGAAATTTGCTTGAAAGGTACCCGAAATCTGTACGAAGCAATTAACATTGTTAAGTTAACAAGGAGGACGTGAATGACATTTCTACTCATTTAATATTTTGAGAAATATTCCTCACTTTCTCCTGGAGTTTTTAACTAGATTTCAGTTTCTTTATGTGTTTGGATTTGGTGAAGAAATCAGGTGAAGAAGAAGATATGAATGTGTTATCTCTTAAATAGAAGGAAGAAGAGGATTTGAGTTGGTATTTATTTATTTTTAAATAAGGACAAAATGCTCAAAAACAATCATGTGATCTAGTTGTACTCTCTAACTTTCTTAATATACTTAACACCTCTAATACTCTCTCCCAAGCTGAAGCATATAATTATGTTCAGCTTGTTATATAAGAGTGATTTTTCTTGAAAATATCATCAATCCTGACAATATTCATGGTTTTGATGAAGTAGTTACATTCCTTCCAATCCTCAACAGCTGTAAGAGCAACAATACCAGTTCAAATTTTAGCAGAATAAACTGGTTAAACAGAAATAGCCATTAGTGATTCCAAATCAGAAGACCACAAATATCCTTGGTCACAGATATAGAGAGACAATAGAGTCATGATCATAGAGATAAGATAAAAGGTCTTAGACATGGAGACAAAGAAGTAGGGTCTCAGATATTACGCACAATATAGACTTGAGGATAGGCTAATAGGAAAAAGACTGACATAGAAGTAAATCAACCTTAGTAAATAAAAACTAATCAAACCATATGTAGGATCTTGATCAAATTATTTTTTTCTTTTTTCTTTTTCTTTTTCTTTTTTCTTTTTTCTTTTTTTCCTTTCTTTTTCCTCTTTTTGTTCAATTTTCATTTTCTTGTTTCTTTTTCTTTTTCTTTCTTGGAAATACACTATAATCAACCTTGTAGGTAAAATTTTGAAGGAGAGGATACTTCGAGTCACATAATTACAAAACCAAGTAGTACAAAAGCTTTTAGCATTTTAAAGCAAATGGGAAAAGAGTAGGAAATAAGACATAGTGACAACCATTGCCCACTCCAAGGGTAGTTTAATTGTTAAAGATGCTCCTTCATATTCAGTCCTTCCCTAGGGCTTTAGACAGAAGCACATGTTTTAGCCATAAGCTTCTTGAGGAAAAAAACAAGTTGATGGACGTGATGAAATCAAGCAGCATTGACGAAGGGTAGTTTTTTTTTTTCTTCCAAAGTCGATGATATTAGAGGTAGTTTTTTTTCTTCTTCCAAAATCGATGATTTGGGGGGTAGTTTTGCAAATACCGAGATTTGAGGGCTAATTTTGCAAATAACCATGATTTAAGGGGTATATATATACAAATAACCCTTTTTTATATTTAGTCAAGTATTATGTGCTTTTTCTTAAAAGCCTTTTATTCTTTTACTTCTCAATTCCAAACACTAATGAGTAACTTCTATTCTAACGGCTATTCACTTAATGAACTAATCCTGCCACAGTTCTTACCCATTTGAAGGCTCACTACTACTGTTAATGGTTGGCTATTTAACTGATTCGGTTTGGATCTTACTACTGAAATCCCATTTGAAATTTCACCATCAGACATTATTGGCTTATTCAGGTATGACCTTAATCAAATCCAGCAAAGTTCTAAGACAATGAGTTAATTAGTGCTAAATATGTCAGGTTCTATTTGGATTTAACCCCATCTGATGTCCCAATTCTGGAAAATTTCCTCCCATCATTATGTGGAAGACAAAGAGAAGGCAGCAGTTGATCATCTCCAAGAAGTCCTTTTATCTATCCTGTTCCCATGAATTTCCTAGTTTGTCCGGTGCTGATTTCAAAGGTTTTCGGTGGATTTTAGTGAATCTGTATATGTTTCTTAAGTTCTGTTGGCTCCAGAGTGAAACTAATTTGAACGACCAATGAACAACTTCAAAATTGTCCTATGGTGAGAGAGTTCAGAATATAGTACAGAATTAGACAAATTGCTACTGGGAGTTGCTTTGAAGGTGAAAAAGATTGTTTAATCTCCAAGAGAAGAAAATAAAAGCGCACAATATAACCACCCATTGTCGTTTGTTTCAATGTCCTAGAGGGGAGATCATAGATTAGATTAGTGAGATGATGATGTCGGAAATAACACTGAAGATGCTACTATTTGCTTGCTCTGCCTTTAAATATTAGAAGCCTAATCATTTTCAGTTCCTTTTTTTTTCCGATTCTGAACCTAAGCTGTTAAACTACTTTTTAAAGACATTAAATATAGGATAACAACCTAAATTTCTATGTGCTTTAAATAAATTATCTTAGTCAAATAACTAATTTGTTAAGAACATTTATGAGCCATGTATGGCCAAAGTGATCTGTGGATATAAATCTGAGGATTTCTGTGCACCGTAAAATGGATTATTGACATAGACCTCAGTATCTGCAGCTGTTAATTTTAAGTATTGTTGTTTTATCAGATGTTGGACTGATTAGTTCATCTTTTATTCATCAGGTAATGAACAATTCACTGTTACACAGTTCGATATATAAAAACCATTTCTTAATGCATGATGGTTGTATCATTAGGATATGAATAGCTTACTATTTTCCAGTTGCGGATACATAAAAAACTCACTCTTCGGATGTCTAGCACATCTAAAACCATGTTTTATCCTAAAATTTTTAGTTTCAGATTTAAAAGTAGTTTATACCATGAATTAATTAAATTTGTGAAAGTTGTATACAACACCGGAATTTTATCCCAATTTTTTGGAGTCTGCTACATAAATTCTATTTTTTCATTCACTTCTGTTTGGGGGCATCTCCTCTATTTTAGTTAATTATTACATATCCTTTTTAATTGCTTCCAACCAAATTCATTTAGGTCTATCTCTAGTCCTTCCCCCATTAAACCATAATCTTATCACTTATTGGTGCATTTAGTGGTCTCTGTTGCACATAACCAAACCGTCTCTACTGATTCTCTTTTATTTTGTCATTAATAGGAGCAAACTCTGACATTCTATGAATACGCTTATTTCTTATCTTATCTATTTGTAGTGTCTATCCACAAGTCTATAACGTTCTCATTTTTGCTACAATCATTTTTGCACATGTTTTTCTTAATTGCCCAACGTTCTTGTCCATAAAATATTGTCGGGTTTTATAACTGTATCATACGATTTTCCCTTCAATTTCAATAGTTTAAATAATTTTCTTTTCGCCTTCCTCTTTTGCAGGTACTTGATAGCTTCACACACAACTGATTACCAACATCCTATGCTTTTCCTCAATACTGTCGCGGTGATCGTATTGGTTGTCGCTAAGTTCCCAAACATGCACAAAGTCCGACTCTTTGGAATCAATTCTGGTCAATAATAAGTTTGTGTAATGTTGCAGATATAATCTTTGGTATCTTTTTAATTTATGTAGAATTAATGTGTAAAGAACTTAAAGAAACGATATTGTGCCGCTTTCTAGTGAAAGAATGTCAGTAGACTGTGTCATTCATGTATCCATCTGTTTTGTTAAAGGAATTTTCGTGTGTTTATTTTATCTTTATATTTAACTTCTCTCTGTTTGGCATACTGTTGCTGTTTGTCTTTATTCCACAGGGCATACATTTTGTGATTTTATTATTTTTATTATAGAAAGAAACAAGTACCAAAATTAAAGTTCCCATTCAAGAGAATATGAATAAATTTTAGTGTGATATTTAGAGAGAGTGTGTCAATTCCTCTTTTTTTTTTTTTTTAATAACTCAACACGTAATCGAGTCTAAGATTGTGGGAGTCATATTGAAACTTTCCAACCGTATGGATTTTCTCCAACCGTATGGATTTTCCGCGGCGGGTGAGTCTCAATTCTTTCTAGCTTACACTAAAACTAGAACAATAATAAATTCCTTACTAGTTTCTTTGTTAGGCATATATACACTTATTCAAGAAAGTTGAGGAGTATGAAGATTTATAATATTTCTTTACTTTTTATCTTAATTATTTAAATGAAAAAAAAAGATTTAAAAATCAATAAATAATAAGACAAACTTTCGTTTATAGCTTTTCTCTTCTAAAGGAGGAAAATTGTTTGAGAAGTTAACATGAAAGCTACAAGAATATGAAGAATCCATGGCTTAGTAACATACTAACGAAACCTCATGCTAACTTTTCCTTGGACTCTTTCGAACCAACCTCCTACGTATAATTGTTATTATCATGCTTAGACAAAGGAAATAGATTCATCGATGTAGCTATCACATGATGGAATGAAGAGGAGACTATTTGTTTAGATTTGCCATATCAAAACAAAACATTGGTGGAGTACTGTGTGAATTATTTTGCCCCAACCCAAATACTATGAAAACCCTATGTAGGAGGTCTAAATGAAAACCAGAGGCCTACAAACGCCAACACTGGTTCAAAGTTTTGTCACGGAGTGCTTGTTTCTTTCATTTATCTCCGGATGCTTCCTTATCTGCTACGCGTCAACCTCAACACTATTCTCGTTATTTTACCCGTAGGCAAACGACCATGAGATAGGAAAAGAAATTCCTATAGAGAGTGCTCTACAAAAAGTTGAAAAGAGGTAACTCTATAGAAAATAATATTGGTATTGTACTAACACTAGTAAGAATGGCATGTGGAAGGCACGTGCTAGTTCTATATTAGCGTAGAAGATATTTTATTATACATACATAGTCCTTATTGGGACCAGATTGTAAATTCATTTTGATGACATGGAGGATATTTCAATCTTAAAGTATAATGTAGATTTCATTACTGAAAAATGCTCAGCGTACTACTCACTCTATTACTTTGGTACTATCACTCACAAAAGAGTGGGGTCATGATGAGTTATCAATTGGAAAATTATAGTGATGACTCATCGTGGTCCTTTTTTGCGAGTGGTAGTGCCAAAGTAGTAAAATGAGAGTAGTACACTTATCACTACTATTACTTACCTCTCAGATATTGAAGTAAGACATTAATGAGAGAGCGTGTAAAAATCATAAAAGTTTTTGCATATTGACAATTTTCTTTTCCTTTTTCCTTCTCGAACATACAAGCAAGAAGTTCTAGCAATATTTCCATAACAAAGATAGAACAAAGCTGACCAATAACAGTTTGCAAAACAAAGCTCAAAACAAATCTTATAAGCAACTTAACTATACACAGGAAAATATCAAAATAGAAGTTATTACTAAATGGATCTTATTCTCTTTAAATCAAAGTGTAGCTAACTATGTAGACTAATCTGAAATCATTAATAGGCTTTGAGGGGGTACATAGAAATTTCGATAATGTTAGGGACCAATTCAAAATATCAAAGATTTAAAGGACCAATGTAGAAAAACTGAAACAAAAAAACAACCCTGAGTACCATTATGAGACATGGGTCTTCAATCCATGTGTCTACAACATTCAAAGAGAAGAGAAAGAGAAAAAAAGTATTTCTTTACAAGAATCAAGAAAATCTCATCAGCCGCTCTTTGACCATCATGTGGGCCCTAGCGGATGCAAGTGGGCTCAATCTAGTAGCAGGAGATGGTAAACTTAGGGTGTGTTTGGCTACTTGCCCCTTAACCAGGTTAATACCTTAACCTGGTTAGTTGTAAGCCAGGTAGGGGGTGGATCAATCCTATCCAGGATAAGTGCCCAAATTTGAACTAAAAAAACCAAGTTTAGAGTTAGCCCAATTTTACCCAAACAACATTTTGACCCCTTAACCAGGTTAAGCTCTACTAAACTAGATAGTGGGAAGTTGTCAAACACTCGCTAAAAGTTTTATTTTTTATACATGAATTCACGTGGGCCCTACTGTTTAAAGTAGTAGAAGGGATTATTTGGTTCGTGCATCGTTTTTGATGCATGCTATTTTTCTAGTATTCAAAATTATTTTGGTTTTGCAATGGATATTAAATTACATTTTCATCAGGGATCAAATCCAATCAAACGTTGCTTAGTTGCACATGTATTTTGTTGAGATTATGTGACTAAAATCCTGAATCCGAATGAAATTAGCATAATTTTAGGAGATCACATTTGATGCATCTATCCTATATGTCAATCTCAAATTCGAGACATGAAAGTAATAAACAAATAATGTATTTGATAATAACCTAAGATTTTAAGTTTGTGGGTCCCACATTTTAATGCAAAACCCATAAAATACGTGTAAATAAACAACAACTGTGACTGAAAAGTGGGACCGGTGTTGATGAGCTAGTGTATTATGTGGGGCCCACCAGTAGGAGATGAGCAGGTGAGGTATATGGATTGCAATATTTTTTAAAGTCGGTTGCACCGTAATGTTGACCCCACTGACTTCGTCTAATGAACGGTGGGCAACGAAAAAAAAGGAATGCAAGCGGAGGTGGCAATCAAATTAAGTGGGCCCCACCTAAGCAGGAGACGAAACAAGCAGGTGAGCGTAGCCTCTTTTATATGAAGAGTATGATATTATCTTGTTAGTGTGGGAGACTTGTATTAATGCAAGGGTTTTTTAGATGTTAGTCCCTTGCATCATAGGTATTTAGATATTAGTCTCTCACATCTTTATATTTTGATATCAGTCTCCCAACTTATCTTAATGTATTGATATTAGTCCTTCTGTTAGATTTTCCATGCAAAATCATAAACCATGATTAGGCGACGACTAACAATGGGTGGAGAATTACCTTGTAACCTCTTCCTCCTCCTCTCTCTCCCTCTCTCTCACACCTCCTCAATTACCTCCATTTCCCCCACCATAGTCCCCTCCTCCACTAACATTCTCACCTCCTCCTCTATCACCGCCACTATCATCTTCACCACCACCATCTCCACCTCCGTCTATATTCTCATTTTCACCTCTCTATTACTCATCTCCACTACCTCCACCTCATTACTCACTAGAGATGGTAAAAAATGTCGAACCGTCGTCTAGCACATCCTAGAAATCATGAAGGGCCTCCCAAAGGCAGGATGGTCTTCACAGATGAACAATGGGTTCACCAAAGCTTCATGGACCTGCAATTGGCTAAGGATGCAAATCTACAAGGTCCTGAGCCAAGAAGGAAAGAGAATCAGTATAAAAGTTCGCTCAAAATCGGATAAGTCCCCTTTACGTGGGGCTAAGGACTTTTACGCACCGCGTAACTTGATGCCATGTCAATCATGAAACTTGATAAGTCCCCTTTACATAGATCTAGAAGGGAATATGCGGACCTAATCAACTCTCCATAGTCCTTTTAGATAAGGACGCCATGTCTACCACGGATGAGCAGTTGAAGTGGTAGAAGCGAAGCTGCCACAGGAAGCGGCGTTGTGCACTACAAGACAAAGTGCTAACTTTTAGTGACACGCACCTAAGAAGATGATAAAAATTAGTTTACGAGTACGGTCGGTAAATTACATTTTCATCGGGATCAAATCCAATCAAGCGTTGCTTAGTTGCACATGTATTTTGTTGAGATTATGTGACTAAAATCCACGAATCGAATGAAATTAGCATAATTTTAGGAGATCACATTTGATGCATCTATCCTATATGTCAATCTCAAATTCGAGACATGAAAGTAATAAACAAATAATGTATTTGATAATAACCTAAGATTTTAAGTTTGTGGGTCCCACATTTTAATGCAAAACCCATAAAATACGTGTAAATAAACAACAAGCTGTGGTGAAAAGTGGGACCGGTGTTGATGAGCTAGTGTATTATGTGGGGCCCACCAAGAGGAGATGAGCAGTGAGGTATATGGATTGCAATATTTTTAAAGTCGGTTGCAAGTAATGTTGACCCACTGACTTCGTCTAATGAACGGTGGGCAACGAAAAAAAAGGAATGCAAGCGGAGGTGGCAATCAAATTAAGTGGGCCCCACCTAAGCAGGAGACGAAACAAGCAGGTGAGCGTAGCCTCTTTTATATGAAGAGTATGATATTATCTTGTTAGTGTGGGAGACTTGTATTAATGCAAGGGTTTTTTAGATGTTAGTCCCTTGCATCATAGGTATTTAGATATTAGTCTCTCACATCTTTATATTTTGATATCAGTCTCCCAACTTATCTTAATGTATTGATATTAGTCCTTCTGTTAGATTTTCCATGCAAAATCATAAACCATGATTAGGCGACGACTAACAATGGGTGGAGAATTACCTTGTAACCTCTTCCTCCTCCTCTCTCCCTCTCTCACACCTCCTCAATTACCTCCATTTCCCCCACCATAGTCCCCTCCTCCACTAACATTCTCACCTCCTCCTCTATCACCGCCACTATCATCTTCACCACCACCATCTCCACCTCCGTCTATATTCTCATTTTCACCTCTCTATTACTCATCTCCACTACCTCCACCTCATTACTCACTAGAGATGGTAAAAAATGTCGAACCGTCGTCTAGCACATCCTAGAAATCATGAAGGGCCTCCCAAAGGCAGGATGGTCTTCACAGATGAACAATGGGTTCACCAAAGCTTCATGGACCTGCAATTGGCTAAGGATGCAAATCTACAAGGTCCTGAGCCAAGAAGGAAAGAGAATCAGTATAAAAGTTCGCTCAAAATCGGATAAGTCCCCTTTACGTGGGGCTAAGGACTTTTACGCACCGCGTAACTTGATGCCATGTCAATCATGAAACTTGATAAGTCCCCTTTACATAGATCTAGAAGGGAATATGCGGACCTAATCAACTCTCCATAGTCCTTTTAGATAAGGACGCCATGTCTACCACGGATGAGCAGTTGAAGTGGTAGACAGAACTGCCACAATTCAGAGCAGCGTTGTGCACTACAAGACAAAGTGCTAACTTTTAGTGACACAGACCTAAGAAGATGATAAAAAAATTAGTTTACACGGGGCTGCCTGGTCGGCGTAAAGTACACTTTATCTGACAAAAGTGTTGTACGTTCGTGCCTCACACTATTTGTCAGAGCCCCAAACTCTGCAAACTATCAAATTAGCCCGTGTAAACTTTAGGTCTATGTAAACCTAAGGGCGCGTAAATGGCTGGTGTTTCTCTTTATAAATAGAGGCCCTCCACCCACAATCAAAAGGGGGGCTCGCTCTCAACTCTTGGCTCCTCTCTGGCCCCCTGAGGCACGCTCTTCGCTATAATCTTCGCGGGAGTTCTCTTCCTCTTTAGCTAATTTCCTTCTTTTTCAAGAGGGTTTATTGGTTTGCCTTGGGCTCTTCTTTGGTTCATACACCAACTACTACTCCTTAATTGGGGTCTTGCTCTACTCAAGGGTTTCTAATCACCCAAGAGCTACTTCTCCTTTATTAGATTTTATCCTCTCATAGGGTTTCTAATCACTCACAGGTTTCTGGACACCCATGAGAGCAGCTACTCTCCTTAGCCAGAGTTATCTTTTTCTCACAAAAGGGTTCATCTATAAAAGAAGAACAACACCTTGCTTCAATGATCAAGGCTCCCTCCAACTCAAGACCAAAGTTCTCAAACTCCTCTTCAACAACAACTACCAAAGACCCTCCCAATGGTTGTGTGGTCAACAGAGCTCGGAATCAAGCTCTATTGGCAAGCGGTCAAGATCCCACTAAAACAAAAAAACGGAGCAGTCCCTCTGCTGATCGGTGGAAGTCCCTCGAGAAAGATCACAATGTCTCTCATCGAAAGCATCTCATCGAAAGCAGCAGAAAATACTCACCACCACATCCTCATCACTCATTGCCACCTCCTCCAAAATCTTCACCATCACTATCAAATTCTACCCCGTTGCCAGTTTACTATTATGTATCACCATCACCATCACCACCACCGTCATCACCATACATTTATACTTCACTATCGCCAGTAGTCTATAATGGCCCATTGCCACCAATCAGATTATGAAGACATTGGAGCAAGCCCATTGGAGGAGGAAAAGGGCGAAGAGGCGGCGACGAAGGTGGTGGTCAAGGACAGAGAGGAGGGAGAGGAGATCAGAGGTAAGGGAGGAGAGGGATATAACTATCCATTCAAAAAAAGTTAAAAGAAAATAGAATATTCACTATCCATTATAACCCCAACTAACTAGAGAGACTAGTATCAACACATTAAGGCAACTTGGGGAACTAATATCAAAATATGAATATCTGAGGAACTAATATCAAAATACATATGAATTAAGAGACTAATATCTAAAACCCTTAATGTAATTATTTTACGAATGGATTGATATTAAATGCACTGATGTTATATACTGATTATACTGATTTAGACCTAATGATGAAATGCACACCATATGATGTTGGGTTTTTTTTTTCCTAGAAACCACCTTAAAAATAGAATCGTTTTACAGGAACCACATTTCAGTTTCAATTTATACGTAAACCGCTTTTAAAGTAGGTTTTTGTCCTAATCAATCACCTCTAAGTCAAAATTTTCATTGAAAATCTGAAAATACCCTTAAAAACTCATATTTAAGACACGTGACTCACTTTGTTAATGTTTGGTCTAGTTAGAATACAAGTCACGTACCATAAGCTTGCATGTTCTTAGGTCATGTTTGGTTTTTTAGTGAAGATTTGGCTAGGAGGTGGTTAATTGAAACAAAAATTCACTTTAAAGATGGTTTGCGTATAAATTGAAAATGAAAGACGATTTTTGTAAAATGATCTTGTTTTTAAGGTGGTTTCTAATAAAAAACCCTATGATGTTCCTGCCCGTGGGAAACTCACCCTTCCTTATCTATCAGGTGTTTAACCTCAATACTAGTAGTTCTTTTTTACTTTTCCAAAGAGAAAATAATTAAGAGATGGAAGGGGGAAAAAACAAAAAAAAAAAAACTACAGAGAGCCCTACAAAGAAAATCATATGGGAGGAAAGACTTACATAATACGTGCCTCAATATAGATATTTGCAGTTACTAAGTTTATAGAGATAACATCTTAATCATACAATTATACTATTTGTGATTGCACTAATATGTTGATTGTATTAATTTTTAGGCTAAAATATCTGAAAATCCCCCTTAACTTTGGCTGATTATCAGATAACCCCCCTAACTCTCAAAATATCTGAAAACCCTCCTTAAGTTAGGAGGTTTAAGGGGTTATTACAAAAATCTTTCTAACTTTATGATTTTATCAAAAACCCCGCTAAATCGTAATCAACAGCTTTCACTGGCGAAATATCACCCTATGTAATTTCATACATGTGAAAGTTACGGTTAATGTTGTTCGAGGGGTTTTCTTATAAAAATCTAAAATTAAAGAGGGTTTTCTGACAATCCCTTAAAACGCTTGATTTTTTTTTGGATGGGTGTGTGCGTATGGGGCGTTGTCTGATAATCATTGAAAGTTCTTTTCTTTTTTTTTTTTTTGGCGTGCGTGTGTGATGGTGGTTGAGTTCTGATATTTAAGCCTTAAGTTTATTTATTGATTATCTAATTTAGAGTAAATAACGGAACACGTGTCACGGACGGTCTCCTTCCAAACTATATGATTCTCTATAGAGAATCCTCTATAGATTCTTCAATTGCCTTCCTTATCTACCCCGCGCCAACCGCAAAATGTTTCTTGTGGACAACGACTAAAAGAAGGTACATTCAAAATATTTAATAGTGTGTTAGTGGAGATGGAGTGTGACTTCTCGAGAGCAGTTGATCCCGTGAAGTTCAAGTTGTGTTTGGATGGAAGGAAAATGGCCAAAGTGATGATGATTCGAGTGGGTCTTCGTTTGGATCCAAGGAAAAGGGCCAAAATATGAGATCTTCAAGCAGTGGCCTTTTGTGTTCTGCTGCGTGTGAACAAATTTGTTAGGGGACTGTGAGGAGGTGCGCTGCCAATATATATATATAGAGAGAGAGACTTAAGAAGTTTTCAGTAACTAAACAACGTGTATGTTATGTGCAGACTCGTCTCTAACATGCCATGCTAGAGCATATTTGGCGAATACTACTAAAACACTACTAATGCGTTTAAGAAGCGAAATGACTACAGCCGTTATAACCCTTGCATGAAGTCCTTGTTAGGACCGTATCCATACAATTTCTTTTGTTTGAATAATAACAAACATATATTTGAGTGTAATTTGTGTTTGAGATAATTGTGAAGATTTGGCTAGGAGGTGGTTAATTGAAACAAAAATTCACTTTAAAGATGGTTTTGCGATAAATTGAAAATGAATGTAAAATGATCTTGTTTTAAGGTGGTTTCTAATCCCTATGATGCCCGTGGGAAACTCACCCTTCCTTATCTATCAGGTGTTTAACCTCAATACTAGTAGTTCTTTTTACTTTTCCAAAGAGAAAATAATTAAGAGATGGAAGGGGAAAAACAAAAAAAAAACTACAGAGAGCCCTACAAAGAAAATCATATGGGAGGAAAGACTTACATAATACGTGCCTCAATATAGATATTTGCAGTTACTAAGTTTATAGAGATAACATCTTAATCATACAATTATACTATTTGTGATTGCACTAATATGTTGATTGTATTAATTTTAGGCTAAAATATCTGAAAATCCCCTTAACTTTGGCTGATTATCAGATAACCCCCCTAACTCTCAAAATATCTGAAAACCCTCCTTAAGTTAGGAGGTTTAAGGGTTATTACAAAATCTTTCTAACTTTATGATTTTATCAAAACCCCGCTAAATCGTAATCAACAGCTTTCACTGGCGAAATATCACCCTATGTAATTTCATACATGTGAAAGTTACGGTTAATGTTGTTCGAGGGTTTTCTTATAAAAATCTAAAATTAAAGAGGGTTTTCTGACAATCCCTTAAAACGCTTGATTTTTTTTTGGATGGGTGTGTGCGTATGGGGCGTTGTCTGATAATCATTGAAAGTTCTTTTCTTTTTTTTTTTTTTTGGCGTGCGTGTGATGGTGGTTGAGTTCTGATATTTAAGCCTTAAGTTTATTTATTGATTATCTAATTTAGAGTAAATAACGGAACACGTGTCACGGACGGTCTCCTTCCAAACTATATGATTCTCTATAGAGAATCCTCTATAGATTCTTCAATTGCCTTCCTTATCTACCCCGCGCCAACCGCAAAATGTTTCTTGTGGACAACGACTAAAAGAAGGTACATTCAAAATATTTAATAGTGTGTTAGTGGAGATGGAGTGTGACTTCTCGAGAGCAGTTGATCCCGTGAAGTTCAAGTTGTGTTTGGATGGAAGGAAAATGGCCAAAGTGATGATGATTCGAGTGGGTCTTCGTTTGGATCCAAGGAAAAGGGCCAAAATATGAGATCTTCAAGCAGTGGCCTTTTGTGTTCTGCTGCGTGTGAACAAATTTGTTAGGGGACTGTGAGGAGGTGCGCTGCCAATATATATATATAGAGAGAGAGACTTAAGAAGTTTTCAGTAACTAAACAACGTGTATGTTATGTGCAGACTCGTCTCTAACATGCCATGCTAGAGCATATTTGGCGAATACTACTAAAACACTACTAATGCGTTTAAGAAGCGAAATGACTACAGCCGTTATAACCCTTGCATGAAGTCCTTGTTAGGACCGTATCCATACAATTTCTTTTGTTTGAATAATAACAAACATATATTTGAGTGTAATTTGTGTTTGAGATAATTGTGTAGGTTTATATAGGCTAGAATCAAATTGAGATCAAACAAAATGAACTTTAGCTCAACAGATGAATCTATAAAGCAGGCAGATCGATGAGCAGAATGGTCATCAATGAACAAATGGTCATCGATGAGTTCATGTGCTCATTGATGATCCTGCTGCAGTTTTATCGATTCATAAGCTCCAATCGATTGAAGAATTTAACAGAAGCCCATTGATCATTGATTCCTAATCCCCTATCGATCAAGGAAAAAGGCAGAAGAGGCTTTGTCATCGATGAGCAGTTGACCAATTGATGAGCCAATGCCTATCGACGAGCATAAGTACTCATTGATGAGTCTGGGTCGAAAACTCAAATTTCAAGATTCAGTCTCAGCTATTCATTGCAGCTGAGATATCCCCTCTCCTATATCATTTCTCATTAATCTTTCCTAACTCAATTGAGAGAGAGAGAGAGATCTCAACCATTTGTTGCAGCTGAGATATCCCCTCTCCTATCTCTTTGCTCATTAATCTTTCCTAACTTAATTGAGAGAGAGAGGGGGAGAGAGGGAGGAAGGGTGAGAGGGGGGGGGGAGTTTGAAGATTGGCGATAAAAAATCATCTAAATCATCCTGTAACTCCCTCAATCATTTTGTTGATGTGTTCTTCATCCGTTGATCTACTGTCATCGACAAGTGCTGCCCAAGGATCACTGATCTCATCATCATTCTTCCAGATTTGAACTTTCAAGCTTCAAAAAAACTACTTGATCAAAAAGGATTGTAAGATCTTTTCATTTGAGCGTTATTGATATTATTTTTGAATTTAAAAACACTCTTTTTACGATCTTTGGATCGACTTGTTCAGTGCACTTAAGTCGGTGTCATTTGAGGGTTAGTTTTCTAGTTAGGAGCTAGGGCTACTGCTATGTTACTAAGGTGTAGACGACTAGTTGGTAGACTAGGGTGCAGTATTATGACACCTATTGGATCAAGACTTGTAGTCCAAAAAACTCTTATATAGAATGGAAGCCCCTTCTATTGTGGAGGAAGAGTGGAAGTAGGATTTATCCGAATCATTATAAAATTCCTCCGTGTTTGCCCTATGGTTGCTTAAATTTTATTTTTTCGCTACATTTATTTATATCACTTTTATTTGTTAAAAAAGTTTAGCAACCTTATTCACCCCCCTCTATGCATACATCTAGATCCTAACAGTTTTATATGCAAGAGCAAGACCTATATGCGGTTATCAAGGGTGTATAAATTTCGACACTTAATGAAGCAGGTGCAGCACTACAAAAGTGAAATATCAGACTGCTAAAGCTACTGCGTGCTCATGATCATGGTAGAAGAAGATTCCATAGAATATATTTGAGATGCAAAAACTCTGAAGGAGGAATGAGATATATTCGCAACACCCTTCCCCAAAGAAGAATGATGCATGGCTCTAGCCCTTTGATGATCAACTAATGGACATGTAACACTAGAATGATTTGATAGCCAAGCAATATTTCAAATAGGTAACATCACTTTGCTCAGAAATTCGTCAACTAGGTTTAGATTCTAAAGCATCTATTGCAAGGATGAAAAAAATAATCATCCATGATTTAAGACTATAGTATTATGTAATTAATGTTGCCACATATGGTGGCAGACCAAACCAACTCTATTTGAGTTAAAGAGCTTGCTTGCTACACAAGAAATCCTAGCCAAACTAATGGCCGTTATTTCTTTGAAAAGCGAAGATGAACTTTTCACTAGCAAGAAAAGAGGAAAATTAATAGGCGAAAGAAACAAGCAACATGAAAAGTCTGGA
Source organism: Asparagus setaceus (assembly GCA_012295165.1). NCBI lineage: Eukaryota > Viridiplantae > Streptophyta > Magnoliopsida > Asparagales > Asparagaceae > Asparagus > Asparagus setaceus. Next base: position 87,617,402 of record CM022701.1, read on the forward strand.
TCAAGGTGAGAACTAAGGAGGCTATACAAATGGAAGAATGCAACAAAATAAGGAGAAAGATAATAGTCAAACAATGCGGTGTGATGGAAGCTTCTACAACTGTGGAAAAAAGATCACTTTGCTAGAGATTGCCGCTATAGGAAGAGGTCGTTATAAAGTATTAACGCTACAATATTGAGCATATATCAAGGAGACAGTGAAGAAGAATAGAATGCTCAAGTACTTATGGTCATCTTAAAAATGCGTGAGCCAATAAAGAAGAGGTCATCGACATGACATTTAGCTCAATCATGAAGGAATATGAGTCCATATTCACAACGATCTCATGTCAAGAAGAAATTAGCTATAGTAATGATTGGATCGTCTACTCCAGCTATTCTAATGATATGACTTGGACAAGGGGAAGATAGCAAACATAACATAATAGACAATTGAGAAGTTATGATAGCCATCAATTAAAGATATCATATCGCATATATTCGAAACACCATGTTTGTGCTTCGTTTCAGCCCGCACTAATACATCTATAAGATGTACTCTGGGTCCTAGCCATGAAAATGATAGCATCCAACAACTATGTAGCGTTATGGCCATAAAATTTTAAATTTTATTGCAACTTGATGCCCTCATTGAATCTATCTACTGATGTCGCCAGAATCAACATATATAGATAAATTCTGCAAGAATGATACAACTGATTTGTGGCATGCAAGATTTGGACATGTGAGCTATCAAAAACGCAAGATTATGGTGGAGATCTCAATGTTGAAGGGTCTTCCACTCTTGGCAACTAGGTGTTGTTTCAACCATTAACAACGGTTGGCTATCTCTATGTGGTGTTGGTTGGTGTCCACTTAGTGTTTAAAGAAAGAAAGAAGAAAAAACAAAAAGAAAAAAAGGGACTCCCACTCTTGGGTATTTGAGAAGGCACCATATGCGGAGGTTGTAAGTATGATAAATTACATTAATTATCATATGAGGGGTTAGAGTGAGAGCCAATAAACATTTAGAGCTGATGTATTCTGATGGGCTCATGTCCCTATGCTTCACAATAAAACGTGGTCACAGTAAGATAGAATAAACATCTTCAAGAGATATGCAAAAGCATGATTCATGTCAAGAACGCGTCAATAATATTTTTGAGGTAGCGTATGAAGACTGGAATACATGTGATAAATTTGTTATCACAACCGAGCTCATTACACCCTTTTAATAATTATGGAATATCAAGTCCACCGTGATTTTTTTTTTTTGATTATGTATGTTATGTTTTTGGTGCCTTATCACCAAAACAGTAGGTTTTCCATGAAGGTTATGAGATGCATCTTTGTGGGATACAATGAAAGCATGAGGGGGACCAATTGTTCGAAATCACCACTCAATGATGGATCTTAATTAATCTATACAAGCATTATGCCCATGCTCGCATGGGTTGATTTGTTTTTTTATTTGTATATCTAATTTTCTTTTTTAATAGACTACTAATATCTGTCCTCTAAAAATTGAAATATGGGTAAATTTTCACTAAACCCCCAATAAGATTGGGTGTTTGACACTAAACTCTTGCAACTTTCAAACTCTCACTATACCCTCAGTAACTTTCGGCAGAAGCCTCCCTAATTAACATTGTTAGTTAATGTGTAGTCAAATGACCAGAATACCCTCAATAAAATTTAGAAGAAGACACCCAATAATTTTTAGTTTTCTCACTTAACCCCAAATAACTTTTGGTAGAAAACCCCTAATGATGGCTATTTATTATTTTTAGGGTTCTATGTAACTTTCAGAATTTTCGGGGGGTTGTTTTTAATTGTCAGATTTTAAAAGGTGTTGTTTGTAATTTTGGTTTTTGGGGTATATTTATAATATTATATATTTTGTGGTAGTTCTTTGTATTTTTCAAAATTTAGAGTGTTCTTGCAATATTTAGATTTTTAAAAGGCCTTTTGCAATTTTAGATTTTCTGAAAGGTTGTTTGTAATTTTATAATTTTAAGGGACCTGTTTGAAATTTTAAGGAGTTGTCTATAAATTTCAGAATTTAATGGAGATGGTTTGTAATTTTAAAATTTTTAGTTGTTTGTAAGCTTTAGAATTTAAAGGGGTTTTGTGATTTTTAGATTTTTCATATTTTCAGAGGGCAAATTATTTTTTTGTTGTACTTTTAGTAGTTGTTTGTAATTTTTGAGTTAATCTGCAAATAGGAATAATTTGAGACGTATATATTGGCCTTAAGAGATAATGTTTCTCAGTGTAAAATTATGAGATAGTGCCCTTATGGTGTTAAGTGCAAAAATCAAAATGTTTTGATGGTTTGCAAAAATTTTGAAACTTATTAAGGGTTTTAAAAATTTGCAAGCTTAGTGCCAAGCTGCTAAACTTATTAAAGATTTCTTGAACTTAATCTTTTAAAAATTAAGGAGATCTATGTGATAATTTTTGAAATTTAAGGCTAAATAGTAAACCATTAATATCACCTTTATAAATAAAAGAAAAGTTAATTAAAAATGTGATTATCAAATATTTTAATCATGAATAATTAAAGAGAATTAAAAATATAATTATTTAGTTTTTAGTTATGAATAATTATGATTTGATTAAGGTTACCGATATTTGATTATATTTAGAATTTTGTAATTATAGATAGATTTTATTTGATGAGAATTTTAATTATGGATAGAGAATACTCATTCATATAATAATTCTAATTTAATATTAAAATAACATATAACATGTTTTATTATTTTATCGTTTAGATGGTGCTTACGATCATATCAATATCATTAAAGGTCCATGCCACTACATCAAGACTCAAGTTGTGGTGAATGTTGAAAGTTATAATTTTATATTCTAAAATGCCTCCAAAAATTGAGCATTTTTATGGAATGAAACACGGACTCAAAGAGCTATTTTTAAACTGCTTTAATTAGAAATTTATGGCCAACAATTAAAATTGAACCTAGAATGCTCTTATATCATGTCAAATGTCCCTACCACTATACCAAAACTCTGAAGTTCGGATGAGGGTTGAGGGTGATAACTTTATGTTAAAGTATCCAATATAAACAAATCCTAAAGCTTTCCAATGAAAAACTATCAAAAGAAGCAGTGATCGTGAATGTGGCAAAAAAGGAAAAAAATAAAATGCAAATAACATAGTATGCATCCTATCTTTAACACCATTCATGCGAAACTAATTGAAGCGAACACTTAGGCTTGGTTTGGTAGGATGTATAAGAGTAAAGGTAATGTGAGGTAATGTTCAATGTGGTATAAGGAGGGATATACTTTTGTAGTTCTTATTTGGTTGGAGAGAGAATAAAGGAAGGTACATGGATTTTTAGTTCACTTTACACATTATCTCTCCTCACACTTATGTTCCTCCAATTTGAAGGGATTTTCTCTCTCTTCACTTTCTAGTTCATTTTGTATATTCTCTCTCATTACATTAATTTACTCTACTTTACCTTGCTCTCTAAAAACTCACAAGAAGATTTTTAATTTTATCCCTCTCCTTACTCTACCTCTCTTTTTACCAAACCAAACCTTAGGGGTGATGGGGGCATAATTGTAATTTTTATGCTCCTCTACAGAGGAGATTGCCCTCCACTGTGGGGTGTTCCGATAAACATGAGGGGCATTTATAAAGACGATGTAAAATATGGCAGAAAGGAAAACATCTAGTACATGAACACTGTTGGCAATTAATACGGAGAATGAAAATCTACCAAAGAAAAGCAACACTGAATCCCACATGCATTAGCTACTGTTCCCCAATAGATTGTACAACAAATATGCTAAGAAATAAATTGCCAGAATGATGAAAAATTAGGTAAAGTCATGTATTTCAGAATTTAATGGAGATGGTTTGTAATTTTATAATTTTAAGGGACCTGTTTGAAATTTTAAGGAGTTGTCTATAAATTTCAGAATTTAATGGAGATGGTTTGTAATTTTATAATTTTAAGGGACCTGTTTGAAATTTTAAGGAGTTGTCTATAAATTTCAGAATTTAATGGAGATGGTTTGTAATTTTATAATTTTAAGGGACCTGTTTGAAATTTTAAGGAGTTGTCTATAAATTTCAGAATTTAATGGAGATGGTTTGTAATTTTAAAAATTTTTAGTTGTTTGTAATTTTTGAGTTAATCTGCAAATAGGAATAATTTGAGACGATATATTGGCCTTAAGAGATAATGTTTCTCAGTGTAAAATTATGAGATAGTGCCCTTATGGTGTTAAGTGCAAAAATCAAAATGTTTTGATGGTTTGCAAAAATTTTGAAACTTATTAAGGGTTTTAAAAATTTTTAGTTGTTTGTAAGCTTTAGAATTTAAAGGGGTTTTGTGATTTTAGATTTTTCATATTTTCAGAGGGCAAATTATTTTTTTGTTGTACTTTTAGTAGTTGTTTGTAAGCTTTAGAATTTAAAGGGGTTTTGTGATTTTAGATTTTTCATATTTTCAGAGGGCAAATTATTTTTTTGTTGTACTTTTAGTAGTTGTTTGTAAGCTTTAGAATTTAAAGGGGTTTTGTGATTTTAGATTTTTCATATTTTCAGAGGGCAAATTATTTTTTTGTTGTACTTTTAGTAGTTGTTTGTAATTTTATAATTTTAAGGGACCTGTTTGAAATTTTAAGGAGTTGTCTATAAATTTCAGAATTTAATGGAGATGGTTTGTAATTTTATAATTTTAAGGGACCTGTTTGAAATTTTAAGGAGTTGTCTATAAATTTCAGAATTTAATGGAGATGGTTTGTAATTTTATAATTTTAAGGGACCTGTTTGAAATTTTAAGGAGTTGTCTATAAATTTCAGAATTTAATGGAGATGGTTTGTAATTTTATAATTTTAAGGGACCTGTTTGAAATTTTAAGGAGTTGTCTATAAATTTCAGAATTTAATGGAGATGGTTTGTAATTTTAAAAATTTTTAGTTGTTTGTAATTTTTGAGTTAATCTGCAAATAGGAATAATTTGAGACGTATATATTGGCCTTAAGAGATAATGTTTCTCAGTGTAAAATTATGAGATAGTGCCCTTATGGTGTTAAGTGCAAAAATCAAAATGTTTTGATGGTTTGCAAAAATTTTGAAACTTATTAAGGGTTTTAAAAATTTTTAGTTGTTTGTAATTTTTGAGTTAATCTGCAAATAGGAATAATTTGAGACGATATATTGGCCTTAAGAGATAATGTTTCTCAGTGTAAAATTATGAGATAGTGCCCTTATGGTGTTAAGTGCAAAAATCAAAATGTTTTGATGGTTTGCAAAAATTTTGAAACTTATTAAGGGTTTTAAAAATTTTTAGTTGTTTGTAATTTTATAATTTTAAGGGACCTGTTTGAAATTTTAAGGAGTTGTCTATAAATTTCAGAATTTAATGGAGATGGTTTGTAATTTTATAATTTTAAGGGACCTGTTTGAAATTTTAAGGAGTTGTCTATAAATTTCAGAATTTAATGGAGATGGTTTGTAATTTTAAAAATTAAGGAGATCTATGTGATAATTTTTGAAATTTAAGGCGAAATAGTAAACCATTAATATCACCTTTATAAATAAAAGAAAAGTTAATTAAAATGTGATTATCAAATATTTTAATCATGAATAATTAAAGAGAATTAAAAATATAATTATTTAGTTTTTAGTTATGAATAATTATGATTTGATTAAGGTTACCGATATTTGATTATATTTAGAATTTTGTAATTATAGATAGATTTTATTTGATGAGAATTTTAATTATGGATAGAGAATACTCATTCATATAATAATTCTAATTTAATATTAAAATAACATATAACATGTTTTATTATTTTATGCTTAGATGGTGCTTACCTGATCATATCAATATCTGTTAAAGGTCCATGCCACTACATCAAGACTCTGAAGTTGTGGTGAATGTTGAAAGTTATAATTTTATATTCTAAAATGCCTCCAAAAATTGAGCGCATTTTTATGGAATGAAACCTGGACTCAAAGAGCTATTTTTTTAAACTGCTTTAATTAGAAATTTATGGCCAACAATTAAAATTCGAACCTAGAATGCTCTTATATCATGTCAAATGTCCCTACCACTATACCAAAACTCTGAAGTTCGGATGAGGGTTGAGGGTGATAACTTTATGTTAAAGTATCCAATATAAACAAATCCTAAAGCTTTCCAATGAAAAACTATCAAAAGAAGCAGTGATCGTGAATGTGGCAAAAAAGGAAAAAAATAAAATGCAAATAACATAGTATGCATCCTATCTTTAACACCCCGCGCTGTGCGAGCTAATTCTGAAGCGAACACTTAGGCTTGGTTTGGTAGGATGTATAAGGAGTAAAGGTAATGTGAGGTAATGTTCAATGTGGTATAAGGAGGGATATACTTTTTGTAGTTCTTATTTGGTTGGAGAGAGAATAAAGGAAGGTACATGGATTTTTAGTTCACTTTACACATTATCTCTCCTCACACTTATGTTCCTCCAATTTGAAGGGATTTTCTCTCTCTTCACTTTCTAGTTCATTTTGTATATTCTCTCTCATTACATTAATTTACTCTACTTTACCTTGCTCTCTAAAAACTCACAAGAAGATTTTTAATTTTATCCCTCTCCTTACTCTACCTCTCTTTTTACCAAACCAAACCTTAGGGGTGATGGGGGCATAATTGTAATTTTTATGCTCCTCTACAGAGGAGATTGCCCTCCACTGTGGGGTGTTCCGATAAACATGAGGGGCATTTATAAAGACGATGTAAAATATGGCAGAAAGGAAAACATCTAGTACATGAACACTGTTGGCAATTAATACGGAGAATGAAAATCTACCAAAGAAAAGCAACACTGAATCCCACATGCATTAGCTACTGTTCCCCAATAGATTGTACAACAAATATGCTAAGAAATAAATTGCCAGAATGATGAAAAATTAGGTAAAGTCATGTATTTGAGAGAAGACATGGCTTTCACACAATAAATACTACACATGATATTTTAGAAAAGACATCAATGAGCCATAGCCATTACTAATCCAGATTACCAACATTAATGAAGACGATGAACCCATAGTCATTACTAATCGTGATTACCAATATTAATTATCCAAAGACAAGCTATACATACACAGCATTTGCTATTTGGGATCTTGAGGAACTAAGGAGGAAGACATGAAGTCTGAATAGCATTTTCTATTTAGGACCTTGAGGAACTATGGAGGAAGACATGAAATTTGAATAGGTGAAATTATTCAAACTATTCAGGTGACCGTGTCTACATGATAATTAGTGATTCAAATAAGAGGATTCTTGAATTAGTAGATTGATTTTCGAATCTGTCTATTTACATCGATCCAAGGATTGTCTTCCATGGGATCGCTAGTTGTCCCGTGGACAAGTTTCACCAAATAGTTTTTTGACTGAACACATTATTCGGGCAAAGAATAAATGCAGGTAAGAAAGTTTTTTTTGACACTCTTCTCTCTTCTCTATTAGCGGGCTTAACATTAGCCTAATAAACTATGCTTAATTTGGGTGTTATAATACCTTATCAAATGTAAAACACCAACCAAACTTAAGTAATATAGCAAAGGATTGGCAGGGAGCATGGGGTTAGCGTCAAGAAAGTGAGGCATTTATTCTCCAACCCACATCCCAAGGGGAATGTTTGTAAAGGTCCCCACCTCCATAAAAGGATGTGATGTATCAAGAGCAGAGGTGATTTGCCATATAATTTTAATAATAAAATAATATATATTATATGAGAAAGGAAAAGAGCATGGAGGGCAAGGAGATGTGATAATATAAAAAGGAAATGTGATGAGTGGATGCAAGAATCATTAGGTAAAAAGACTTATAGGTTGAGGCAGGTGATCTGGTCTCCAATTCCTATCAAATATCACTTTGCTCTCATTCTTTCCACTCTGGCCTTGTTCTCTTCTCTCTATAGAGAGACCCCCCATGAGCAGAAAGAAGGCAATCGTAGGGTGATGTGAGAATGTACTTTTTTTTTCTCTTCTTAATGTAATGTAACAATTGTAGAAATGCCTGCATTTTGATTCCCTAAATGCCCCTAACATCAAGGTGTAATAACATGTGAAGAAGTGTAAAGAGTTAGTGGGATCATACCTACTACTCTCAAATGCCCTCCTCCTCCTCTTTGTGCTTTCATGTCTGGCTAGAATCTTGGTTGGGATGTGAGACATTGACAGACCTGCTACACATGAGGGAAAGGGAATGACAGATAGAAAGTTTAAACATTATAAAAATGTCTAGGTCTACGACTTACATCATAACATATAATAATTCACTCATATTCTCATTCCATTATATATATAAATAAACAATTAGATAAGGTTTTCTTCGATCTAACAATGCTTACAATTTATATATCAAGCTCCATCAATGTAGCTAGTACAACATTAACATTATTGCCAAATCCACCATAATATACCACATATTAACACATAAATGCCCAATCCATGAATTAGGCCATGTGAAATAGATCTCAAATATGAAGAAAAAGGAATTGGTGTTCCCTTTTCATACCCACATCCAAAGTCCAACCTCGTTAAAGACACCCCTTGAAGCTAACCTAAAAAGAAGCTTCACATGTCCAATAGTAGTGAGAATAGATCCTCAAATAATAAGATTAAAAATCAAAAGATAAGAAAAGAAAAAACAAAAGAAATGCAAGTGAAAAATTAAAGAGAAGGAACTCCATCCAAGTATGATCCTATTTTCAGTTAGCTAGTGACCCCTCCAGTGATGATCATCATAATTTAAACAAATTACCACAACCTAATTATTTCCTCTTAATCTCTAATTACCCTTAATTAATCATCTACCAGGCTCCCTCTCCTCCTCCACCTCCACCTCCTCCCATCATCCCATTCCAAAACCCTTGACCATCCCCTCCTCCACTTTGCCCTCTACTCTGCTCGAAATTACCATCACCACCGCCGCCGCCACCATCGCCACCACCGCCACTCGAGCTCACCGGCCTCAACTCCTCAAAAGGAAACAAAAGCCTCCCACTTGATGATCCATACCCTCCACCACTCGCACCATCCATACCAAAACTCAAGGCGCTTGACCTAAAATCTTGCACTCCGAAACCCGAAGGATACTCCGGTATCGGCATCGGATGCATAGGCATGAAAGGGTTAGGGTTAGGGTTAGGACTAGGGTTCAAACCCCTCCCCCTCAGAAGCTCCATAGCAGAGGTACAAGCGTTGGTGCATGCAGGGAATTCAGGAAGTATCGGAAATGCCAAGTTCAAGTCCTGGTTATGATTAGGGTTAGGGTTTTGTTGTTCCGAGACGAGCTTCTTGGAGGAGGAAGAGGAAGATGTAGCAGCTACAGAGGTAGCGGCAGATGTGGAGGAGGAGGAGGAGGATGAGGAGCGCTTGTTCTTGCGAGAGCCACCGCCGACGGGGACGTTACGGAGGGAGCCACCTTCGGTCCAGTATCGGCGGCAGGTCTTGCAGAAGTACCTTGGCTGAGTGAGGCTGTAGTTGTTGTAGTAGCAGAATTTGGTGTTGGTGGAGTTGCACCGGGGGCAAGGGAGGGCTTGCTCCTTCTGAGGCCGAGCTCGACGCTCACCCCCGCCGCCGCCGCCGCTAGCGGCCATTAGCTGATGAGGCTGCAGCTGAGGTCTAATCATGCTGGTGCTGTTCCCTATAGAGATGTTGCTGTTGATGACTGCAGAGGAGGAGGAGGGGACTAGCTCCTCCATGGGCTTTACTAGCCCCATGTCCTGAAATCAAGATCAGTATTAATCCCATATCACCCACCATAGAATCAAAAAAACTACATATCATGATTATATATAGACTAATTAGAGACAGCATATATTTAAGAGAAGAAAGAGGTGATGCGAGAGAAATTTATCATGCATATAGCTTTGTGTACATCACAAAGAACCAGACAAATTAAAGCAAATGCTCCTTCATTGGCTTTGACTGCTAATCGATCCCACATAATTTCCAGAGCATAATATGAATGAATAGTGATCCGATATAATTCACCATAACCCTCTACAAATCAACATATTAGGTAAAGAGGTGATGGGAAAAGAGAGGGAAAAAGACGAGAGAGAGAAATTATCATGCACATAACTTTGTGTACATCACAAATAGCAAAACAAAGCAATGCCCATATTGAATTGAATGACACTAAGAGTTTTATTGCATAAATAGAGATTGGAAGAGAGAGAAAGAGAGGTATCCTCCATGTGCTTGGCCAAATCCATGTCCTGAGCACAGTATCAACAATAATCCCATATCATTCACCATGAGAACCAGAAATCAAGATATTGGGTAAAGGGATGATATATATGAAGAAAAGATGAGGAAAGAGAAACCATGATTCATGCATATAACTTTGTGTACATCACAAAAAACAAAGCAAAGCAAAGCCTCTTTTGAATGACACAAGTGCTTTATTGAATAAAGGGGGAGAGAGAGAGGGAAAAAGTAGTGAAAAAGGAGGTGACAAAAGATTAAAAGGAAGAGGTGGGGGAGATGCAGTTTGGTCTGATGCAAAGATCTATATACATGAAACCAAAAGGAAAAAGGAAAAGAAGAACTTTGTGCATAAATTTCATCAACACACAAAACCCAATATCATATACCAAAAAAATAAGAAAAAGGGGAAAAAAAAATTAAAAGATGAAAGGATCTATATGAGATCTATACCTGATGAGGCCACTGAGCAGTATCCATGCAGGTTCTTGCTCAAGATTTAATTTTGATGGTGTTGCTCTTCTTCTTCTTCAATCTAAAGAAGAGAGAAGATGCAAGCCTTTGAGGTTTTTCTTTCTTGTCAAACCTTTTCCTATCAAAAGAATGTCTTTGTGGCTGGCTGGCTGGCTAGTGTGAGTGGAATTATGATGTGTTGTTGCCTTTCATATCTTCGAGAGGGAGATAGGTGGTGGTTCTTTCTAAAATATTATTAAATACAATATTAAATAGAAATTTTGCATATTTATACTCCAAAAGATTACAATTTACTCATTTAAATTTTCAAAAGTACTAATTACATATTTACCATTAAAAAATATTAAAATTTTTAACATTTATACTCTCATAATTACCATCCATATGCATTCATTAGGCAAATGTCAATTTGTTTTGGAACATATAATTTATTTATTTATCGTTTATGGGTGAGAAACCCTCTTCCTCCAATATATAGGTTTTTCTCTCAAAAATATTTTAGTGATTTGTCAATTATAGAGAAAAGGAGTGAAAAAAGGTTTTTAAAGTTCAAGGGGGTTTAGAGACACCCCAAAGTTCAGAGGGGTTTAGTGGAATTAAAAAAAGTTCAGGGTAGCTATCTACAACACTCACACCTCAATTGGTACACAGGGAGATCGAGTCAAGTAAGAATAGAATAAAGTGAGGAATTGAATGTAATTAATGTGAGAATAAAATGCTTATTCTCATTTTGGGTGCAATTAGAGAATGAAGTGAGAATTGCAATTTTTTTTATCTTTTATGTTGGATAATTAGGGCTTGTTTGTTTCTTTGTATTTTCTGGGTTTTACATTGAAAGTGGGATCCACAAGCTTAAAATCCTAGGTTATTATCAAATACATTGTTTATTTGTTACTTTTCATGCATCGAATTTGAGGTTGACACATATGATATATGCATCAAGTGTGATCCCCTAAAATTATGCTGATTTCACTTTGGATTTGTGATTTTAGTCACATATCCTCAACAAAATACATGTGCAACCAAACAACATTGATTAGATTTTATCACTTATGCAAATATAATTTAATATCCATTGAAAAACAAACATAATTTTGAGTATGGATTTTTCTAGATCCATAGCATGCATTAAAAACAATCCACGAAACAGCCCCTTAATAAGCAATCATGCATAATTGGAAGTTATTTTAATTTTTTTGATTTCCACTTAAGTGGGAATGCCAATTCCTATAATCTCATAGGAAATGCTCATTCCCACAAAACGTAGGAATGAATGAAAAGTGAGAATGAACATTCTAGCTTTCAAAAAGATCTCGTGTTTTGGTAAACATGAATGGGAAGTGAGAATGAGCGTTCTATTCCTACACATTCCTATGTACTAAATGAGGTGTCAAAGTTTGGGGGATTTTTTTTTTTTTTAATTAGTAAGTAATCTTATAACCAGTATGAAAGCTGAAGATCAAAACTGTTTATATACAATACTAGCTTGAGCAAAGATTGTACCCAAGCTAACCACTCCAAGGAAAAAGCTAGCCAAAAAAAACTATACATAGAATATCAAAACTCATGGCTCTCATCACGTTACCAATAACAAAAAAAAAAAGCAACATCAATTTGTTCTCCTGGCAACAAAAGCGGGTCTGATACACATGACCTCACACCAAGTTTGATTAGCTCTAGTGTCTCTGAGCTTTGTGAGTCTATTGCATATGATTTTGATCTCAAATACCATTTCCTTCAAATAGTCTTCAATCAGAACACTCCTTTGCTGGAAAATAACAATATTTTTGATCTTCCAAATGTGATATATAGAGGAGGCAGCAGCTGCCTTCTTGATGCAAGTAATGAAAGAACTTCCTTTGAGAAATCTTTCCATCTAATTAATAGCTTCACTCCAGCGAGTAGGAATATTAGCTACTTGAACAAAAGCCATGAGTTTGAGGGATTGTTGAACTAAAGTAGTCAAGGAGGTTATCTGCAACACCCCCTAAAGTCCAGTGAGATTTTCTAAAATTAATAACCCAAAAGTTAAAATGACATGTAACTGTCATTCATTAATAAGATTTTAAGGGGATGTTTGGTTGCACGTATTTTGAAGTGAAAAGTTGGAAAGTCGAGAAATTATGGTCCCACATATAATTTTCTAGATTTACTGTGTTTAGTTGCATTTTAAGAACCATGACAATGCTAAGATGACACACATAATTTTCTAATCAAAATCTTTCCTAAATGAGAGGATTATGATGCAAAGTAAAATATGTACCATAAATCAGATGAAATCCAAATGAAACAAAGAAAAACTCAACGAGAATGTAATCCATGTAGTGTCATAAATCCTCAATTTTCACAAAAGCATTCAAATATATACAAAACTGCTTTAATAGAGAGAGAAAATCATATTATAAAATCAAAATCAAAATCATTCTAAAAAATGATATCATATATATCTTAAACGATTTCTTCATGTGTTAAAAGAACAAATATTGTTAGGTGTTTTGATACATCATATATATGTTAAACGATTTCTTCATGTGTTAAAAGAACAAATATTGTTAGGTGTTAAAAGGACATATTATTACTTTTTCCATTTGAAAACTTGAGTTATGTCAATCATAGCTATGATGCAAGTCTTTTCTAAAACCAAAGTCCTAAAGTCATTACACTATTAATTAAATAACTTAATTATAACAAATTTAAAATCAACAACAAGTTAGAGCTTGAAAATACTTAACGATTGCATACATGTAATTAATATCGTCATTTAAGTGATAAATAAGCAAATCCCAAGCTCTCCAAAGTATACATATGCGAAAACGGTACAAAAAATTTCCAATTGCGTTCACCAGTACTGCTATATTTTCTCCTTGTCTAGACGTTTGTCCGCTAGCTGTTGTTTCTTGTTCGGTGAGCATTAGGGAATTGGACACAGTGCAGGTCCAGCACAGGATAATATCAGTGTACCGGCGGGGCAGAAAGCGCAACGGATGGATGGATAGATGGCTTGGCACGTGCCAGAGTCCTTAACCGAGGGTAGGGGAGCGGCAGCGGGTACGTGGGCCCCCGCACGTGCGGACGTGACCGGCACGCGCGACCCACGGTGGGGCCCGCCGGGGCCCGACAGAAATCTGAACGAGGACAGTCTGTGGTGGGGCCCACTTTTTTAGTGGGGGGTGAAAGAAAGATAGAGGGGGAGTTGATGATAGTGACATGAAAGCCTTTGCTAGAGCTTAATTAAGAACAAGAAATTGTGGTGGGAAAAAAAAGAAAAAGGTGGTGGTTTTAAATGACAACTGCTAAATTCTTTTCTAGTTTTAAAGTCTGGTGTGGACTCTAGTTGGTGGCTTGACTTGGACAATCTTGAGCTTGTTTTTATTCTCTCTATGTTTATTTTAATCAAGATTTGGTATTCTTTGCTCTTTGTTTTATTTGGTTGAGACGTTGCGCTTCAAACACTATAGATCTAGAATGGTGAGTGGCTACAGTCTTCTACAGAGGTCATGCATGTACCTAAAATTCAGTACATGTCATAATTCCATGGTATTCTTTCATGAGTAATTTAGACGTGAGCGAGGTGGTTCAATACTAACTTGGTTATTGGGGGAGAAAATGAACTAAAAAAAATAGATAGATTTTGATCCCTTTTTACCGAACACAGTTTAGCTTCTCAATCGAGTTATTGGATATTAACTGTTTAACGAGGAGTTGAGTTGCCAAACACACCCTAAATTTAATAAGAATAAAGAAAACTTAGATCTCAGTGTAATCAGAATTTAGCAGATAAATGTCAATGGGATTAGAAACTGTTAGAGTAATTAGTAAACGGATGTAGAATTGAACTTAAGGAAATTTCTGTATTTTTCGGTGACTTTTGCAGAGTGGCTGTAGGACCTCAAATTCTGATCTTAAAGCATTATTCAACCAGCTTCAGACGTTAAGTACAAGAATCTAAAGTTTGAACAACCCTTCGGGATCAACGAGTAAAGCGACGGTGTTCACTTCCTCATAGTTTTTAAGAAAGGAGATGAAAAGTGAAGAGGAGAGAAAAATTAGTTTTTATTATTCTATCTCTTATAATGTACTCTTAGTTGTTTACTCTCTGTTGTTCACTTTCTATGATAACAAAATAGGAATATAAAGAAAGTGTACACGACATCAATTGTCACCCCAACTTCTCATTTTTTTTCCATTTTCTATCATCCAAATAAGATTTTGCGATTAGAGAATAATAAGAATGTACTTTTTCAAGAAAATATTTCCACTTAATTAATTTTACTTTTCGGTTCCCAAACACGCTCATGTATAAAGACAATTGCTTATAACCTTTGATTTTAATCAACTTAGCTTGAGAATATTTACAACAAGGCTGTTTATGTACGTTATATTTAGTTTATTTGCAAGGTTAGCATAAGAGAGGTGGCCGTGCTCTTTGGACATCATGCTTTTCTCTTGGACAACATTCTCTTCTCTTTGGACATGCTTAATTTTCTCCAATGAGAGCTTTTCTTTTTTATGAGATCCCCGGATGATCTCTTCTTGACAACTCTTTGAACAAGATCACCTTCATTGGATGATCTGTCTTTTAGACAGAATCTCTCGAGTCTCTCTTGCATTAGAGCTCACCCAAAGCTCTTATTTAATTTAGACAAGCTGTTCTTAGATGAGCTTTTTAGATATAGCCTTTTCTTGGATGAGCTCTTTCCTTGAGTGAACTGTGTCTTGGTCTTTGAACAAGATCTCTTTGTTGGTTGACTCTGTGGACTAGCTATCTTGGGTCTAACACTTTCGATGGGATATATAACTATTGGTGAGAACTTTGACCAATAAATTGTTTCCAAAGAAACAAGTATATAAGTTGTTGTTCAATGAAGGTAAAAACTAAAAGACCCATGATTCTTATTGTAGAACATGCACAAGACAGTTTTCAAGTTCAGTAGTCGACTACTAGGCATTGTAGTCGACTAACTGGCAAATGCGGAAGAGTTTGCCAGGGAACAGTAGTCGACTACTAGGCATTGTAGTCGACTAATCTGCAGCGGACAGAAAGCAGGTTTTCGGGCTGGGAACAGAGTAGTCGACTAATCTGTATTGTAGTCGACTAATCTACAGTGTATTAGTCGACTAATCTGAAGCAGTAGTCGACTAATCTGGGCAGATTCCGAATACGGGTTTGGTTTTAAACCCGGTTCGTTTAGAGTTTGTATATAACCCTAAACCTGATTGTTAGGGGAGTTTGAAGCACGTTTTGGAGCAGCCTTTGAGAGGGTTTTGTGCATCTTTGGAGAGGAGATCTTTTGAGAGATTGAGAGGTTTGTTTTTAGGGTTTCTTTGTGAGAACTTGTAATCCTAATTTGTATTCTCTCTTTCTATTAGTGAAAATCCCCCCTCCTTACCCCGTGGACGTAGGCAACTTGCCGAACCACGTAAATCTCGTGTCTTTACTCTTTTATTGTGTTTTTGCTATCGTTTGTGGTGGTTTCTCTCGACGGTTCCGCGGTCCGCGCGCCCAACAATTGGTATCAGAGCTATTGTTCAGATTGGAAGTGGTGTAATTTCTAATTTGAGGGGGTGTTCGGTGATTCCTGAGAGAAGCGGATTCACGAAGACAAACAGAGGATGGCGTCAACCAGTAAATCAGTCAAAGTGGGAAAATTCGAGATTGAAAAGTTCAATGGGAAGAACGACTTTTCCTATTGGAGGATGCAGATGAAAAACTTTCTAATTTCGCAAAAATTGCACAAGGCTTTGGATGGAAAGGAGAAGAAGAACAAGGATATGTCTGGTGAGGATTGGGAGGAGTTGGATCTGGAAGCACAAGGCCGATTATCCTATGCCTTGAGAGGGATGTAGCTTTCTTGGTAGATGGAGAGGAAACGGCAAGGGCGTGTGGAAGAAGTTAGAGGGTACCTTCATGACTAAGAGTCTAACTAACCGGATCTACTTAAAATCTAAATTGTATACTTGCAAGATGGAGGAGGGCTCATCAATCCGGAACACATCAACAAGTTTGATAGGATCATATCGATTTGAAAGACATAGATGTTAAAGTAGGAGACGAGGATCAGCGCTTCTACTACTGTCTCGCCAAGTCTTATGAGAACCTGGTGCAAACACTGATGCTTGTGGGAGAAAATTTGAAGATGGATGAGACTAGAACGACACTTCTAGCGGACGATCTTCGAAAGATTGCAACTAGTGACATGGCCACTGGTGGTAACAAGGAACAAGCACAGGGATTGTTTGTAAGAGGAAGGAGCAATGAGCGAGGAAAAGGCAAGGGAGGAAAGTCTAGATCTAAATCAAGACCTCTTGGGGAAAAGGATGTTTCAAGTGCGGTGAAGCGGGCATTTCAAAGTCGACCGTCCAAATAAGAGAGTAGGTGGAAAGGAGAAGAAGAACAAGGATATGTCCGTGAGGATTGGGAGGAGTTGGATCTCGAAGCACAAGGCCGATTATCCTATGCCTTGAGAGGGATGTAGCTTTCTTGGTAGATGGAGAGGAAACGGCAAGGGCGTGTGGAAGAAGTTAGAGGGTACCTTCATGACTAAGAGTCTAACTAACCGGATCTACTTAAAATCTAAATTGTATACTTGCAAGATGGAGGAGGGCTCATCAATCCGAACACATCAACAAGTTTGATAGGATCATATCGATTTGAAAGACATAGATGTTAAAGTAGGAGACGAGGATCAGCGCTTCTACTACTGTCACAAGTCTTATGAGAACCTCGTGCAAACACCGATGCTTGTGGGAGAAAATTTGAAGATGGATGAGACTAGAACGACACTTCTAGCGGACGATCTTCTAAAGATTGCAACTAGTGACATGGCCACCGGTGGTAACAAGGAACAAGCACAGGGATTGTTTGTAAGAGGAAGGAGCAATGAGCGAGGAAAAGGCAAGGGAGGAAAGTCTAGATCTAAATCAAGACCTCTTGCGGGGAAAAGGATGTTTCAAGTGCGGTGAAGCCGGGCATTTCAAAGTCGACCGTCCAAATAAGAGAGTAGGTGGAAAGAAGAACAACAACAAGACCGAGAGGAGAGAGGGCAAGGAAGAAGCGAAGTTACGCCGAGGAAGGGAGCGATAAGGAGTGCTATGTCGCCACGGGTGGCGAGGATATCTCCGGAAGTGGATACTTGATTCGGTTGCTCTTACCATATGTGTCCAAATAGGAAGTGGTTTACTACCTACGAGGCATTGATGGTGGAACTGTATTAATGGGGAATAACCATGCTTGTAAAACAAGGGGCTAGGTAATATCAAAATCAAGATGCATGATGGAGTGGTTCGAACCTTGACGGATGTGAGGCATGTTCCCGACTTGCGGAAGAATCTTATCTCGCTTGGTGCTTTGGACTCGGTGGTTGCGGATTGTGACGAAAACGGAGTGAAGAAGGTTGTTCGTGGTTCCTTAGTAGTGATGAAGGGTGTTCGCCACGGTAATCTATATACTCTCGTGCACGACGGTGACAGAGATGCAGCGGTTGAACCGGCGAAGTGGTGGAGACCCATGTGAGCACACACGGTTATGGCATAGGCGGCTTGGACATATGTCGAGAAGGGTCTAGTTCTCGCTTGGTAAAGAGGGTCTGTGAAGAATCTGAAGGAACCTAGCATGGATTTTTGCGAGGATTGTGTGTATGGAAAGTCACACAGGTCAAGTTTCAACAGCAAGTCTAAGAGCGAGGGATACTAGATTATGTGCACACGGATGTTTGGGGTCCGGCTCGCACAACTTCCAAGGGTGGTTCCGTGTATTATGTCTCGCTTATAGATGATTATTCTAGGTATGCTTGGATTTACTTTCAAGCACAAGAATGAGGTGTTGAGACATTCAAGAAGTGGAGAACAATGGTTGAGAACAGACAGAAAGAAATTGAAGACGCCGAGATCCGATAACGGCATGCAGTATACGATGGTGCTTTCAAGGAGTTCTCGTGATCGAGGGAATTGTTCGACACCGACATCGAGTCTACACCACGCCAGAATGGGGTCGCGGAGAGATCGAACCAACACCGCGGAGAAAGCAGTAAGTATGCGATCTTATGCGTGATTGGGCAACAAATGGTGAAGCGGCGGTGGCTACTGACTTGTTACATCGTGAACCGCTCACCACATTCGACATTGGATGGTGATACACCCTATAGGGTGTGGTCAGGAGCATGCATATTATGATAGGCTCGTAATTTTCGGATGTACCGCCTACTATCACGCCAACGAGGGAAAGCTTGACGCGAGGGCCAAGAAGGCAATATTCTTGGGATATGCAAGGGCGAAAGGCTATCGCCTTTGGTGTACGGAAGATTCAAAGTTCGTGGTCGCCAGGATGTTACCTTTGATGAGAAATCCATGATTGCTAGGGCGCCCAAGGATGATGGTGTTATGACCGGTGAGACTTCTAAGTCTCGTGTTATTGAAATAGAACCTAAAGACCAACTAGGTTCTAATCGTGCTCAAGTGGGAAGTCAGGTAGATGATGAGCTTGAGCAGGAGGAGGTTCAGCAGGAAAATACACAGGCACTACAACAACAGTAGCTTGAGGATAATTTGGCTTCCACTAGGCCAAAGCGAGCATACAAGCAGGTTCAAAAGCTGGGGGCTGATCAACCCCTGAAGCACTATGGGCAGGTTAATTTGGTCGAATACGCACTCTCGGTGGAGGAGGACGAGCCGGTCTCCTTCAAGGAAGCTATTCGGGACAAGGATAGTGAGAGTTGGTTGGCTGCGATGGAGGAAGAGATGGAATCTCTTCGGAAGAACCAAACATGGGAGGTGGTCCCATTGCCCATAGGAAGAAAAGCTATTGGTTGTAAGTGGGTGTATAAAAGAAAGGAAGATCTTTCAAAGCTCGGTGGTGTAAGATACAAGGCGAGGCTAGTGGCTAAGGGTTTTGCACAGAAAGAGGGTGTGGATTACAATGAGATATTTTCTCCTGGTGAAACACACATCTATTCGGTGCTATTGAGTATTGTTGCTTATGGTGATTTTGAGTCGGATCAACTCGATGTTAAAACAACCTTCTTGCACGGAGACTTGGATGAAGAGATCTACATGCATCAACCTCGAGGGCTACAAGGTTGAGGATAAGGAGAATCATGTGTGTCGTTTAAGGAAGTCACCGTGATGGATTAAAGCAATCTCCGGCAGTGGTACAAGCGATTTGACTCCTTCATCTTTGAAGCATGGGTTTTCCGGCGATCATGATTGTTGTGTTTACATTCGAAGCTTCATGGAGGTAATTTTATCTATCTTCTTTGTATGTGGATAACATGCTTATTGCTTCTAAGAGCGTGGTGGAGATAGATAGGTTGAAATCTCAACTTGGTGAAGAGTTCGAGATGAAGGACATGGGTGCCGCTAGGAAAATACCGGGTATGGAGATTAGAAGAGAGCCGCTAATCGACGATTGTTCTTGAGTCGAAGGGCTACATAGAGCGGGTGATCGCGAGGTTCGGGATGCAAAGTGCTAAGTCGGTGGTGACTCCATTGGCTCCACACTTTAGGCTTTCGGTAATCAATCTCCCACTACAAATGAAGAGAAGGCGACATGGAGCGCGGTTCCTATGCTAGTGCAGTTGGCGCTTTAATGTATGCAATGGTGTGTACACGCCTGCATATTTCACAGCGTTAGTGTGGTCGTAGATTCATGGCGAATCCGGAAAGGCGACTGGGAAGAAGTGAAGTGGGTCCTCAGGTACTTAAAGGGTACCGTTGATACGGGTCTGTGTTTTGGTGGAGAAACATGTCAGATTGACGGGTTTGTGGACTCGATTATGCGGGTGATCTAGATAGACGGCGATCTACTACCGGTTATGTATTCGTGGATACATGGAGCTCCGGTTAGTTGGCGTCGATGTTACGAGCTCTGATGGCACTTTCTACTACAGAGGCCGAAAGTACATGGCCATGACAGAGGGAGTGAAGGAAGCACTATGGTTATGGGGTCTTCTAGACGATTTGGGGATTGAGCAGGAAAATGTGAACTTGTGGTGTGACAGTCAGAGTGCAATTCACTTGGCGAAGAATCAGGTTCATCATGCTCGTACCAAGCATATCGGTGTCAGGTATCATTTTGTGCGGGATGTCATAGAGGAAGGTGATATTTCTCTCATGAAGGTGCACACGAATGAGAATCCCGGACATGTTAACCAAGGTGGTCACGGTAGTAAGTTTAAGCATTGCTTAGACTTGCTTCATATCACTCTTGTTGATCCGCCTAAGAGGGCATGGCCCTTGGTAATGGGTAAGGTGGAGATGATTTGAGGTGAACTACGATGAGCTTGATCCGGTGGAGAATGCGTGGCGTCAGCGGTGTAGTGGCCTTTGGATTAGCTGGATTGGTGATGGAGATCTCTAGATGTTCTTGGTGTTCTTCGGTGTTCGTCCAAAATTTGAGGTAAATCAAATGATGTACGAGGTGGAGAATTGTAGAACATGCACAAAAACATGCACAAGACAGCTAGTTCAAGAGTCGACTACTAGGCATTGTAGTCGACTAATGCAATGAGACGGCGAGTTTTGGTGGGAGCAGTAGTCGACTAATCGTGTTGTAGTCGACTAATCGTGTTGTAGTCGACTAATCGTGTTGTAGTCGACTAATCTGGCAGATTCCGAATACGGGTTTGGTTTTAAACCCGGTTCGTTTAGAGTTTGTATATAACCCTAAACCTGATTGTTAGGGGAGTTTGAAGCACGTTTTGGAGCAGCCTTTGAGAGGGTTTTGTGCATCTTTGGAGAGGAGATCTTTTGAGAGATTGAGAGGTTTGTTTTTAGGGTTTCTTTGTGAGAACTTGTAATCCTAATTTGTATTCTCTCTTTCTATTAGTGAAAATCCCCTCCTTACCCGTGGACGTAGGCAACTTGCCGAACCACGTAAATCTCGTGTCTTTACTCTTTTATTGTGTTTTTGCTATCGTTTGTGGTGGTTTCTCTCGACGGTTCCGCGGTCCGCGCGCCCAACACTTATATTTACTCCAAAAAAAAAAAAAAAGAACCTTTAATGGATACAACATTGACTTCGTTTATTTGTGGCACCACACAATTTTAAACCTTTTTTTTTTCATCAAAAGATTGTTAGGCAATCACAAGTAAAACTCTTTTAACCCCAACTCCCTAAGCTCTTCTTTTTGTTTCTCTAGTTGACAAGTTTTACTACTACTTTTAACATTAGCTCTAGTACTGTCTCATTTTTACAACTAGTTCTCTTTATTTTCATCACTCTAGCTCCATCACTACATCATTTTTTTAGAGTTTGGCCGATAAAGGTGTATGATGAGTCGGGTGCATTCGGTCCGGATACGGCTCGGATATGATACTCATCATATCCATATCTACTTACCCATCATGGATACAGATATAGATACGGATATACCTCGGTAAGGAAATTCATATCCATATCCGCTAAAATCGGATACAGATACGGATATACATGTGGATATATAAGCGGATATGCATGCGGATACAAAATGGATATGGAAAACCTAAATTCTATTGAAAGAAATATAGTTCATGAGACAAAAGGGTTCATTACTATGTTCGTTATATCTGAAAAGCTAAGGATTAAAACTATTGTAACAGTATGACCAACATGTATTCGGATATTTCGGATACAGATCCAGATATTTCACTATAAATTAAATCATATCTGTAACCATATCCTATCGGTTATAGATTTGCAGTTACGGATTTTTTCTTAGATACAGATACAGTTTGGCACCCCTAATGATGACCACGAAAGCTAAAGGCTTTCCTCCACCCTATTCATTTTTAATGATGTCTTTTAGAAATGTTTTTATAATGTCTTTTCTTATTACCTGTTTTGGGACGAACAAAACTAAAGGGGGCATGCTCTGTGGACTCTTTGTCTCCGTTTCTCAATGACCACCAACGTGCTTTTCTTGGATCAGTACAAACAAAATTTTCAAGTGATATTATATATAGTGTTATTTGCGCTTTCTACCCATTTAAACTGACACATACATTGTCTTTAGCTTTAAGAAACTTTGAACTTTTGGTGTACTAGGAATCAAACACTTGATATTATGGGATGTAGATTGTCGCCAAGTTGTGGCAATATCTTTAATTAATCATCTCCCGTTATATATTTGAACAAGAGCTAGTGCTTTAGAAATTCTATACATTCTTGGTTGTATGGAAAATCTAAATTTTTTTTAATGTAAAGTAATGTCTCTTTATTTTGTAGACCTCATGAAATATATGTATTTGCATGAATTATATAAAAGAAAAGGGGTTGACGGGTGTGAGGTGGCTGACTCATCATACTCCCTTTAAAAGTGAGAGTTTAGGAAAAACTTTCCTTGGACAATATTGCTCTTGATTTTTTTCTAAATATCACATTTTGATATATCCTAATTAATAACCCTTTATATAAATCTATAATACATTACTTGTGATCCTATCCTAATTAATAGAAATATCTTTAACAAATTCCTAACAATCAAAAGTTATAAACAATGATCTTATAAATCTAAAATTATACAAAGCACCATTAAACCAGAAAATTACAAACAACCCCTTAGTAATAAAATTTTAAAAAGCCTTAAAACTTTTAAATTTGCAAACAATTCCTTATATAGCTACAAATTATAAATCGCCATTTAAAAATTCTGAAATTACAACCGGGACCCTAAAAACCCAAAAGCTATGAAAACACCCCAAAAATTTTAAAAATTACTAACAACCTCCTTACCAAAAATTTTAAAAATTACTAACAACCTCCTTACCAAAAATTTTAAAAATTACTAACAACCTCCTTACCAAAAATTTTAAAAATTACTAACAACCTCCTTACCAAAAATTTTAAAATTATAAAAAATGCCCTTAGAATATAAAAATTTTGAATAGCCCCTAAACAACTTGAAATTATAGACAACACCCCAAAAATTAAAAATCACAAATAATCCCCTTGAAAAGCTAAATTTTATAAAAATACCTTGGAAAAATCCAAAATTTATAAAACAAAACTTGAAAATCGAAATTTTTGAACAGTTCCATGAATAATCTTTAATTATATACAACAACCCAAAATTACAAACAACATCCTCAGCAAAAATTTCAAAATTATAAAAACATCCTTAAAATATGAAAATTTTGAATAGTCCTTAAAACAACTTAGAATTATAGACAACACCCTGAAAATAAAAAATTATAGATAATCCCCTTGAAAAATCTTAATTTTATAAAAAACACCTCGAAAAGTCTAAAAATTACAAAAAGAGCTTGAAAATCAGAAATTTTCGAACAGCCTTGAAAAATCTATAATTAGATACAACACCCCAAAATTTAAACTTTACAGACTTTCAAAAGTCTAAAGTTGAGAAATCCACCCTAAAAAGTAAATTAAAAAAAAAACACCTCGAAAAGTCTAAAAATTACAAACAACCCCTTAGTAATAAAATTTTAAAAATTACTAACAACCTCCTTACCAAAAATTTTAAAAATACAAACAAACCCCTTGAAAAGTCTAAAAATTACAAACAACCCCTTAGTAATAAAATTTTAAAATTATAAAAAATGCCCTTAGAATATAAAAATTTTGAATAGCCCCTAAACAACTTGAAAATATAGAAAAACCCCAAAATTTTAAAAATTACTAACAACCTCCTTACCAAAAATTTTAAAAATTACTAACAACCTCCTTACCAAAAATTTTAAAATTATAAAAACATCCTTAAAATATGAGAAGTTTGAATAGTCCACTAAACAACTTGAAATTATAGACAACACCCTGAAAATAAAAAATTATAGATAATCCCCTTGAAAAATCTATAATTAGATACAACACCCCAAAATTTTAAAATTATAAAAACATCCTTAAAATATGAAAATTTTGAATAGTCCTTAAAACAACTTAGAATTATAGACAACACCCAAAAATTAAAAATCACAAATAATCCCCTTGAAAAATCTATAATTAGATACAACACCCCAAAATTTTAAAATTATAAAAACATCCTTAAAATATGAGAAGTTTGAATAGTCCACTAAACAACTTGAAAATATAGAAAAACCCCAAAATTTTAAAATTATAAAAATCACCCTTAAAATATGAGAAGTTTGAATAGTCCACTAAACAACTTGAAAATATAGAAAAACCCCAAAATTTTAAAAATTACTAACAACCTCCTTACCAAAAATTTTAAAATTATAAAAACATCCTTAAAATATGAGAAGTTTGAATAGTCCACTAAACAACTTGAAAATATAGAAAAACCCCAAAATTTTAAAATTATAAAAATCACCCTTAAAATATGAAAATTTTGAATAGCCCCTAAACAACTTGAAATTATAGACAACACCCAAAAATTAAAAATCACAAATAATCCCCTTGAAAAATCTTAATTTTATAAAAAACACCTCAAAAATTAATTTTTTGAATTGTTCCATGAACAACCCGTAATTACATATAACATCCTAAAATTTTAAAAATTATAAAAATCACCCTTAAAATATGAGAAGTTTGAATAGTCCACTAAACAACTTGAAAATATAGAAAAACCCCAAAATTTTAAAATTATAAAAACATCCTTAAAATATGAGAAGTTTGAATAGTCCACTAAACAACTTGAAAATATAGAAAAACCCCAAAATTTTAAAATTATAAAAAATGCCCTTAGAATATAAAAATTTTGAATAGCCCCTAAACAACTTGAAAATATAGAAAAACCCCAAAATTTTAAAATTATAAAAATCACCCTTAAAATATGAGAAGTTTGAATAGTCCACTAAACAACTTGAAAATATAGAAAAACCCCAAAATTTTAAAATTATAAAAATCACCCTTAAAATATGAGAAGTTTGAATAGTCCACTAAACAACTTGAAATTATAGACAACACCCTGAAAATAAAAAATTATAGATAATCCCCTTGAAAAATCTATAATTAGATACAACACCCCAAAATTTTAAAATTATAAAAAATGCCCTTAGAATATAAAAATTTTGAATAGCCCCTAAACAACTTGAAAATATAGAAAAACCCCAAAATTTTAAAATTATAAAAACATCCTTAAAATATGAAAATTTTGAATAGCCCCTAAACAACTTGAAATTATAGACAACACCCAAAAATTAAAAATCACAAATAATCCCCTTGAAAAGCTAAATTTTATAAAAAACACCTCGAAAAGTCTAAAAATTACAAACAACCCCTTAGTAATAAAATTTTAAAAATTACTAACAACCTCCTTACCAAAAATTTTAAAAATTACTAACAACCTCCTTACCAAAAATTTTAAAATTATAAAAACATCCTTAAAATATGAAAATTTTGAATAGCCCCTAAACAACTTGAAAATATAGAAAAACCCCAAAATTTTAAAAATTACTAACAACCTCCTTACCAAAAATTTTAAAATTATAAAAATCACCCTTAAAATATGAGAAGTTTGAATAGTCCACTAAACAACTTGAAAATATAGAAAAACCCCAAAAATTTAAAAATACAAACAAACCCCTTGAAAAGTCTAAAACTTATAAAAACACCTCAAAAATTCCAAAATTGCAATCAAACACCTCAAAAATTAATTTTTTTGAATTGTTCCATGAACAACCCGTAATTACATATAACATCCTAAAAATTTTAAAAATTACAAGTAGTCTTGAGTTGAAAATAACACCAGAAAAAGTGAAAATAAAAAACACCCTTAAAATCATAAATCTTCAATCAGCCTTCTGAATAATTTAAAACTATAAACAACCACTAAATATTAAAAAATTACAAACAACCTCCAAAAAGTCTTTAAAATATTTTTAAAATGCCAAAATTTAAAAATTATAAAAAAATACTCTAAAAATTTAAAGTTTTCAATTAGCCCCTACACAATCTGAAATTACAAACCCCCCCCCCCACACACAAAATGTTCAAAAATTAGGAAAACCCATATGAAAATATTAAAAATAAAAAATGCCCTTTTGAAAAAATAAAAATTATAAAAACTCCTAAAAATAAAAATTACAAATAAGCTCCTAGAAAAACTAAAAAATTCATAATCGCTTTAAAATCGAAATTATCAAAATGAATTTGGAGTTGAATGTTCTATAATTGAAATTCTAACGATTCTCAAACAATGGATTGGAACTAATTACAAAATTTTAAATTCTAACAATTCATTGAATCCAACACAAACTTAATGTAAATTCAAAAAAAAAAAAAACACTTGACATTTGAAGAATTTTGAACAAGACCCCACTAATCTTCATTCTGTTTGAGCAAAGGATGACAAGTGCTACAAGATTCTAAGGGGAGTTTTTGGTGAATTATATGTCTATATTATCTCTTTGAGATCATATATTCCTATGAAATTACTCTCATTGCATAAATTGTGCATGCACTTGCTTTTTCCTTGGACACTACTTTGTATTTGACCAAAGATGATTTTTGTTACAAGGAAATGATATCTTATAAAGTTTGTAAACTTTCCTAGAGAGGTCAAGGTTTTGATATCTTATGTTCTCTAGGGTGGATGTCGCTTTTCCTAAATAATGTTGTTGTCATTTGGCATAAGAGTGTGATATAGTAGGCATGGGTGCCGACGTGGTCCGATGTATCATAAAGATCTTCGGGATGGAGAAATAATGATTCGATCATGCATTTAATGTGAAGTGACTAGAGGCATGGGTGCCGACGTGGTCCGATGTATCATAAAGATCTTCGGGATGGAGAAATAATGATTCGATCATGCATTTAATGTGAAGTGACTAGAGGCATGGGTGCCGACGTGGTCCGATGTATCATAAAGATCTTCGGGATGGAGAAATAATGATTCGATCATGCATTTAATGTGAAGTGACTAGAGGCATGGGTGCCGACGTGGTCCGATGTATCATAAAGATCTTCGGGATGGAGAAATAATGATTCGATCATGCATTTAATGTGAAGTGACTAGAGGCATGGGTGCCGACGTGGTCCGATGTATCATAAAGATCTTCGGGATGGAGAAATAATGATTCGATCATGCATTTAATGTGAAGTGACTAGAGGCATGGGTGCCGACGTGGTCCGATGTATCATAAAGATCTTCGGGATGGAGAAATAATGATTCGATCATGCATTTAATGTGAAGTGACTAGAGGCATGGGTGCCGACGTGGTCCGATGTATCATAAAGATCTTCGGGATGGAGAAATAATGATTCGATCATGCATTTAATGTGAAGTGACTAGAGGCATGGGTGCCGACGTGGTCCGATGTATCATAAAGATCTTCGGGATGGAGAAATAATGATTCGATCATGCATTTAATGTGAAGTGACTAGAGGCATGGGTGCCGACGTGGTCCGATGTATCATAAAGATCTTCGGGATGGAGAAATAATGATTCGATCATGCATTTAATGTGAAGTGACTAGAGGCATGGGTGCCGACGTGGTCCGATGTATCATAAAGATCTTCGGGATGGAGAAATAATGATTCGATCATGCATTTAATGTGAAGTGACTAGAGGCATGGGTGCCGACGTGGTCCGATGTATCATAAAGATCTTCGGGATGGAGAAATAATGATTCGATCATGCATTTAATGTGAAGTGACTAGAGGCATGGGTGCCGACGTGGTCCGATGTATCATAAAGATCTTCGGGATGGAGAAATAATGATTCGATCATGCATTTAATGTGAAGTGACTAGAGGCATGGGTGCCGACGTGGTCCGATGTATCATAAAGATCTTCGGGATGGAGAAATAATGATTCGATCATGCATTTAATGTGAAGTGACTAGAGGCATGGGGTGCCGACGTGGTCCGATGTATCATAAAGATCTTCGGGGATGGAGAAATAATGATTCTGATCATGCATTTAATGTGATGGTCTCTGTTCGCGGGAAAAGTCGGGTTGATCTTCATTGATGAACTCATTACAGCTTTATGCGTTACAATGAATTCAAAAGTTTGTCTTTTTATAAGACTTGATCACAATGAAAATCAAAAGAAAAAAAGAATTACAATTTTTTCCTGAAACAAACACAGGACCCTGTTTATCAGACTCCTGCTTGCGTGGGATCTTTGCCTGTGCCGGGGTTTATCCGTGGACCGCCGCGTGATCTGATCCGGTGTAAGATCTACAGGATCAAGGGGATTATTTCACGAAGGAAATAATCACCAAAGTGAGTCAAATCGACCAAGCGAAATCACCACTCTTCTCGGGATCAAAACGAAGTTTGATCTGGAGGGGTCACGTGTAGATCCGACCCTTAGATCTCTCGAAGTTCTTCGATTTATGCTGACGGTGTAGGCGTTGAAAATTGCCTATAAGTCCTCGAACGTAGCTCGTGACGATGAGAGAACGATTGACGAGCCATCCGACGACATAACGACGGACCGTTGACAACACAAAGCGATGCCAACGCATGAAGCGAGTCGACGAAATGCATAAAGCGAGTCGACAAAACATCCAAGTCAGCGAAGTGAGTCAACGAAACGCGTGAAGTGAATCGGCAAAGCGTACAAGTCGACGAAGTGACAAATCGCATCCAAGCGATGGGATAAACCTAATTCCGAAGCTTCGAATCAGCGAAACCAATAACCTCGAACCAAATCAGACTCGGATCAACGGAATCGGACATGGAAAGCACCGAAAAAATAATAGCGAAAAAGACCAAAAGCCGAGCCGCCTTAAGAGGTGTCCGAGCCACCTCAAGAAGTGGCCGAGCCACCTAGATGGCCGAGCCACCTCAAGAGGTGGCCGAGCCACCTCAAGAGGTGGCCGAGCCACCTAGATGGCCGAGCCACCTAGATGGCCGAGCCACCTCAAGAAGTGGCCGAGCCACCTCAAGAGGTGGCCGAGCCACCTAGATGGCCGAGCCACCTCAAGAGGTGGCCGAGCCACCTAGATGGCCGAGCCACCTCAAGAAGTGGCCGAGCCACCTCAAGAAGTGGCCGAGCCACCTAGATGGCCGAGCCACCTAGATGGCCGAGCCACCTCAAGAGGTGGCCGAGCCACCTCAAGAAGTGGCCGAGCCACCTAGATGGCCGAGCCACCTCAAGAGGTGGCCGAGCCACCTAGATGGCCGAGCCACCTAGATGGCCGAGCCACCTCAAGAAGTGGCCGAGCCACCTCAAGAAGTGGCCGAGCCACCTCAAGAGGTGGCCGAGCCACCTAGATGGCCGAGCCACCTAGATGGCCGAGCCACCTCAAGAAGTGGCCGAGCCACCTAGATGGCCGAGCCACCTCAAGAAGTGGCCGAGCCACCTAGATGGCCGAGCCACCTCAAGAAGTGGCCGAGCCACCTAGATGGCCGAGCCACCTAGATGGCCGAGCCACCTAGATGGCCGAGCCACCTAGATGGCCGAGCCACCTAGATGGCCGAGCCACCTAGATGGCCGAGCCACCTAGATGGCCGAGCCACCTAGATGGCCGAGCCACCTCAAGAGGTGGCCGAGCCACCTAGATGGCCGAGCCACCTAGATGGCCGAGCCACCTAGATGGCCGAGCCACCTCAAGAGGTGGCCGAGCCACCTCAAGAAGTGGCCGAGCCACCTAGATGGCCGAGCCACCTCAAGAAGTGGCCGAGCCACCTCAAGAAGTGGCCGAGCCACCTAGATGGCCGAGCCACCTAGATGGCCGAGCCACCTAGATGGCCGAGCCACCTAGATGGCCGAGCCACCTAGATGGCCGAGCCACCTCAAGAAGTGGCCGAGCCACCTAGATGGCCGAGCCACCTCAAGAAGTGGCCGAGCCACCTAGATGGCCGAGCCACCTAGATGGCCGAGCCACCTAGATGGCCGAGCCACCTAGATGGCCGAGCCACCTAGATGGCCGAGCCACCTAGATGGCCGAGCCACCTAGATGGCCGAGCCACCTAGATGGCCGAGCCACCTCAAGAGGTGGCCGAGCCACCTAGATGGCCGAGCCACCTAGATGGCCGAGCCACCTAGATGGCCGAGCCACCTCAAGAGGTGGCCGAGCCACCTCAAGAGGTGGCCGAGCCACCTAGATGGCCGAGCCACCTCAAGAAGTGGCCGAGCCACCTCAAGAAGTGGCCGAGCCACCTAGATGGCCGAGCCACCTAGATGGCCGAGCCACCTAGATGGCCGAGCCACCTAGATGGCCGAGCCACCTAGATGGCCGAGCCACCTCAAGAAGTGGCCGAGCCACCTAGATGGCCGAGCCACCTCAAGAAGTGGCCGAGCCACCTCAAGAGGTGGCCGAGCCACCTCAAGAAGTGGCCGAGCCACCTCAAGAGGTGGCCGAGCCACCTCAAGAAGTGGCCGAGCCACCTAGATGGCCGAGCCACCTCAAGAGGTGGCCGAGCCACCTAGATGGCCGAGCCACCTCAAGAAGTGGCCGAGCCACCTCAAGAAGTGGCCGAGCCACCTCAAGAAGTGGCCGAGCCACCTCAAGAAGTGGCCGAGCCACCTAGATGGCCGAGCCACCTAGATGGCCGAGCCACCTCAAGAGGTGGCCGAGCCACCTAGATGGCCGAGCCACCTAGATGGCCGAGCCACCTCAAGAAGTGGCCGAGCCACCTAGATGGCCGAGCCACCTCAAGAGGTGGCCGAGCCACCTCCTAGGTGGCTAGGTGGGCTTTTTACCCACTTGACCCGTCATCCGCTTTTCGAGGCTATAAATAGAGGAGGTGGGGGTTCATTTTTGAGAGCCGAAATTTTGGAGAAAAAGCGGAAGCCCTGCCGGATCGAGATCTAACTTTTGGGGAGACGATCAACTTCGACAACTAGATCTGAGATCTTAGTGAAACTATTGGCGATTATTTCCTTCGTGAAATAATCCTCCAAGAAAGTTCGAGAGGTCTTAGATCAGATCTACACGGTTTCCTCGAGATTAAACTTTGTTTTGATCTCGAGAAGAGTAGTGATCTCGCTTAGTAGATTTCACTTACTTAGGTGATTATTTCCTTCGTGAGATAATCCCCTCGATCGTGTTAGATCTAAATTCAGATCACAATCACGCGGTGGTCCACGGACGTAACATAGTCCCCGGCATAGGCAAAGATCCCACGCAAGTGAGGAGCCGACAAACGGATCCCGCGTTTGTTTAAGGAGAAAAGTTGTAATTTTTCTTTTCTTTGATTTTCGTTGTAGCCTTATAAAAAGGCAAACTTTTTTTCAGATTCATTTGTAAAAGCATAAAGCTGTAATGAATTCCGCAATGAAGATCGAGAAACCAACTTTCCCCGCGAACAGACGGGTTCGCTGAAATCTCGGATCTCGCTGTAGGATCTAAGCGTGGATCGCTGTTGAATCCGGCAGAGCCTCCCCATCTCCTCAAAAGTCCAGATCTAAAAAATGAGACACCCCCCTGTATTTATAGGCTTTAAAGCGGGTCGCGGGTTAGATCTGTGCCTAGCCACCTCTTGGTGGCTCGGCCACCGAGCCACCACTAGGTGGCTCAGTTTGGACCGAGCCACCAAGAGGTGGCTCAGCCACCGAGCCGCCCAAGTGGCCTGTCAATTTTTTTAGTTTGATCCGGTTTAGTCTTGTCGATGTTCGCTAATCTGAAGCTTCATAGTTGGGTTTATCCCATTATTCGTATGCGGTTTGTCGTCTCGCTGACTTGCACGCCTCGCCGACTCACTTCATGCATTTCGTCGACTCGCTTTATGCGTTTGCATCGCGGTCACTTGTTATTACGTCGTCAACGGTTGACCGTTACGTCGTCGGATGGCTCGCCGATTGTCAACTCATTGTCACGAGTCATGTTCGGGGATTTATAGGTAATTTTCAACGCCTACAGATACCCCCTCCAAAGTGTTTCAGTCTCGTTCTTTTATAGATGAGCCTGAAATACTTTGGATATGATAGGCCCAAACCTTCAATCGGCATAACAGGACCTGAAAACAGCTTCAAATCTTGATTTCTTCAATTCTTTCAGATTACCCGGTGCTTTGTCGAACGACTGAAAGTATCACGGTGCTGGATTTATTGTCTGACTGTTGTCGAAATCTTGAACCGAAGCTGGTAACTGAATTTTTGCTTTAGCTCGTGTCGGTGAGTTATCGTAGAACTGACCATCAAACCTCTTGAGATCTCTCCTTTAGTCAGTGAATTCTCCATTGCGGTGCATTGACCGGTGTCAACATAGTTTAAGCTCTTAAGGTGTTGGAGCTGGGAGAACCAGTTTATACTCGTATACCCCCGGGGATTCCGGGAATCAATATTTTCATTAGAGGTTGTCGAGTTATCCTTAAGAATATTTTATAAAAATATTCTCTAGAAACTTCTCGATAAAAATGGGAAACAGTTTAGACTCGTATATCTTATTGGAGTAATTATGAGGCTCGAATAAACCAAACCGGATGAAAAGTGACCCTCAATGGGTGATAACCCCGCTGGATAAATATCCAGGGCCCCTCCGGATGTGTGGGAGGGAGAAAGAAAAAGAAGGAATCAATTGACGGGCTGATTCGGGGCTGTTTTGATGCCTGGTTTAGCCCTGATTTGAATTTTAGTTCAGGGTCTGGTTCAGGACTGGTTCGGTCCGGTTCGGGGCTGGTTTGGGTTGACTTGGGGCTAGTTTAAAACCCCCAAAACTCCCCCTTTTTTTTCTTTTTTTTCGACCGACCCCCTTTTCTTTTCGTTTTCTTCTTCTTTCTTTCGCCTCGTCTCCCTCAAACCCTAACGAGCATCCAAGATCCAAGTTTCCTTCACATCTTGGACTTAAAAATTCCTTCAAATTCTCATACTTTTCCAGATCTCTCAGGCCCCTCACGCGCTCGGCTAAACCTTCTTTCAGATTTAGGTTTATCAGATCCTCGAGCTTTTCTCCAGGTAAATTCCCCATAACTTTTGCATTTTTATTTTAGCACACAAATTTGTGGGTAGATATGCAAGGATTTAGGGTTTTGATTTCACGTCTCGAATTAGGGTTTTCGAGGGGGAAA
Source organism: Asparagus setaceus (assembly GCA_012295165.1). Taxonomy (NCBI): domain Eukaryota; kingdom Viridiplantae; phylum Streptophyta; class Magnoliopsida; order Asparagales; family Asparagaceae; genus Asparagus; species Asparagus setaceus. The sequence continues at coordinate 87,650,951 of CM022701.1, forward strand.
TTGCATGAAATCTGAAGGATTTTAATCAAGAAAAAGGAGCTAAAATTTGAGGGATTTTGTTGCAAAAACTGGGCTGTAGTTTGAGGGGTTGATGTGCCAATGATTGCTGGAAGTTCTTGGAGTTTTTTTGTGTGTGCACGTGTTGGCCGAAGTTTGGGGGGCTTATGTGCAAAGGTGGCAGAAATTTTGGGGGTTTAGGTGGAAAAATGGCCCAAAACTTTAGATTCGAGGGTGATTTGAATGGCTGAGAATTTTGGGCTTGAAAGTGACTTAAATGGCTGAAATTTCAACTGGATCCAGGGGCATTTTAGTCATTTTATGGCCAAATTTGATCAGGAGAGGTTTCGAGCGAAAATTGAATCCGATCTCGGTGTATGTTGACCCTGTAGGTTTAACTAGAATTTAACTGTAAAATCCCATATATCTTTTGTAGGATTTTGGCTAAAATTCATAGTTTCCCTTTATATTTTGGATCCTCTGGATTTATCTTTGTATCTAACCCGTTCGGTTCTTTTACAGATCATCATGTCGTCGAGGAGATCACGCGCTCCGAGGAGTCTGCCAGCTACCCCGCCACATGAGAGTGCGCCTCCATCATTTATTGGTGAGCCTTTTCCCCATCTTTTAGTGTATTCAAAATTTGCATATGGCATACCACATCCCCGCTTTGTTCCCCTTCGTGAGGCAATTGGGAAGAGCCGAGATTCTCCTTTGTGAGGGTTGACGCTTAAAAGATAGGTTTTGCTTGGTCAATACCTATCTCAAAGCAATTAAAAGGGGGCGATTCCATGCCGCATCATGTTTCGTAGGACAGGGTATATTGTCGCTTTACTTGTGCGATGGTATACATTGTCCTATGAGTGCATAATGTAGCCAGAATTGTCTCACCCATTATAAGGCAGTGACTCTATCTCATAGGTCTGTGAGATGAGTTCGACGCCTTATATTGCCTTTAAAATATTCTTTATGACTGAATCTAATAAATATTAATTACTTGTTTCCAGTTGAATACCCCTCTGGAGCGTTTTCCTCTCATGCGGCTGACGGACGCTGCGGCGAGCATTATGCCACTTCCGATGATTCTTCGTCTATTTTGATTACTCCTCGGTTTGCACCGGGTACGTCAGCGGAGGCCATCCAGGCGATACGTGAGGGGAACCCTCGTGTGCTTCGACTGTTGGTTACTGACGCACCGCTTGTGAGGGACACCAGTTCCACTCAGCCTTTGAGGAAGACGGATTACCTGTTCGGTGATTCCGTTGAAGATCCAGATGCAGCTTTTATTGAAAGTGTGCAATGGTTGCATAAAGATGACGGAGGGTTCTTATATCTCCCATGGATACCTCGCCATCGCTCATTGACTGAGTTGAGGTGTCAGGCCATGACACGGGAGATGTCGTGGCGCTTGACGGAGGAGCATGACCACATACATTGTGGGTATATTACCCACCAGGCAATTCCGGGTTCGAGTAGGAACTGTGTTATTGGACTGCGTCCTGGTGTGTTGGGATTAGACATACCACCCCGCGATGAGCTGTTCACTGCTGCTCACACCTTGAAGAATCGTCTCGCGAGGCTGGGGCGAGAAATGCCTGCGACCCGTCACAGATTTTACGGCTGGCTTCATTCTTCAGATAAGCTTTGGTGGGCTCGTATGACGAACTATGTCCTTAGCCGATGGGGTGAGGAGCTACATGCCTGTGGTTTACATGCAGCAATTCGTGTCACCATGTATGGGCTGTCGATCAGTGCCAATCATTTCTTTGCATTGTCAGAGCTCTATGACCCGGATTCGAATACTTTCTTGACCAAGCATGGGGAGCTGGGGTTAGCTCTCCATGAGATGCATCAAGTCTCTGGCTTACCCATGGGAAAGATGTTATACCAGGAGTACTTGCCTTCGAATCGTGAGTTGAGTCAGCTGAAAGATCGCATGCCCAGTCGCTATGATACCTTATTGGATCTTACTTACCACTATCATATTGTTTTGGCACAGGCTGAACCACTAGCAAAGAGGACCAAATCACAAGTGAGCCTGAAGCAGTTCGCAAGTTACTTGTTCAGGCACCTGGAAAGCAATTCTGACGAGGCGATTAGCGGATTGGTACCGCTCACTCCTTCAGAGATTAACGAGCTAATCAAATAATCCAGTGCTCGCTCTTATACCATTAATAGCACCGAGGGTGGTTTTCTTACAGGGACTAAATTCGAGACATTCTTGTGGCATGCAGTAAAGCCAATTCAGCCGATGACTCTCCTAGCCGGTTACCTCGCGATCTGGTTGAAGAAGTGTGTGGTACCGTATCAGTCTGGTGATGCTTTGCCATTAGAAGTGCTTTATCTTGCAGCTCAGCTTGCTCACAAGAAGGAACTTTCTCTCCTTCCGGTGATGGTGGCTAACATTCATCGTGGGCTTCGGCAAATAGTCAGTGCCTTCACTCAGGGGGAGAGTGAGCCGTCGATTCAGATTCCTCTTGCTAAGGTGGAGCTTCCATACACTTACCTGATGGCCTGGTTCGTCCTTCACCGCTCAGATATGATGTCAGCACCGAGCACTGCAGATCAATCCACCCACTTACTACAATTATTAGAGAATTGCAGATGGAAGGGGCGAGGATTCTCAGAAATAAGAAAGCAATTACAGGTTCACAAGGGTTGGGTTTTCTCCAGATGTTTCCCGCGATTCTCCGTCAAGACGGGCGAAGTCTTTGATTGATGAGGAGAGGCCGAGGGCGAGCCGGACCTCTCTTGATGTTGGCTGCTTCAATTAGCTGATGAACATTAGGCCGGGTTACCTAACATTCCGGGTGAGAGATGAGTGCTTTATAGAGCCGTATCTACCTTGTCAATTTGCTTGCCAGTTTGGTTATGACTAACTTTATGTTGGAAATCCAAGTCGACGGCTTCGGACTCATGGCGAATTAGTGGACGGCGTCCGAGTATGGCTATGGAGTGTGACAGTGCAGTGCTAGGTTGACCTTAGAGTCTTGGCGTCGGTGGCGACATTCTTATGTCGCAGTGGTTGTTGGCAACTAATGAACCCGTTCACGTGAAGCCTATTACAAAATTAGCGGTCGAAGAGGTCTCCCAGGCTGATACTCAGATGATTCAGAAGGCCGCTCGGTCATAGAGGAAGCGATGCAAGACTCGTCAAATAGACAAGGAGGAAGAGGAGACCTTCAGTTCTGCCGAAGAGACCTCAAGAGGGATCATGCGGATGACAAAGATCATGAGGAGGACTTTGGGACAGGTTTGTCAATACTTCCTCTCCCTTTTTCTCTTTCTTCTTTTGAAATTATTGGGTCTGACAGCAATTTGAAGCTTCAGGAATGACAGCCGAGGAGGAGGAGGGACTTCGCCCCTCTTACCGGGCGAAGCCTCGAGTTGGGATTCAAGCTGTTAAGCGGAAAAAGTTAGTCTATAAGCCACGTACGGATCCGCGAGCTTTTGAGATGGACTTGGCTGGTGATGATCTTATCAGCGAAGGAGGTAATGCTTAACCACCACGTAGTCCCTTCGATCATTTAATTCCTTAAACTCATGGCTCACATTTCTCCATTTCTGTGCAGGAGGATATGGAGAAGGCGAGATCAGCTTCGATTTTTCCCATCACGATTTCGCCTCTTCCGAAGAACCCAGTTTCACACAACAGGTGTATGAGTCTATGGCAGAAGAGCCTGCAGTAGCTGCTAAAATTAGTGAGACTACCAATGTAGGACCTGATTCAGTAAATCCAGGTACATCTATCATTGGTAATACCCCATTTAGATGGCGAGTACGGGAGTTAAACGACTCGGAATTCATGCCTTCCCTAATTGTCTCTATGCTTCTTGCTCTTTTAGAGAAATTGCAGGAAGCAAGCGTGGACACTGGGATTAGAGAGACTAACTCCACTGTAGGAGGTAAGCCATTTTCGATGATCGCAGGTTCTTGATTCTGCTTCTTTCACTTATGTTCTCTTGTGTCAGATTTTTCGATAGAGGATTTTGATGAAGATGGCCTACTTGTGGACACCCCCATGGTCGACTTGATATATGGCTCTCCCCGAGATGATCATCTTCCCGGTGATATATCACCTGAGCCAACAATTCTCGAAAATACTGAGGTTTGTTCCTCTAAAGGTATGGGCTCCCTCTCCCGTTAATTGTAGGACTAGCCATTTTTGACTAATACAACTACAATTTGATGAATCTGAGGAATTCATTTTGTTGTTGGCAGAAACTCCTACTGAGGCTAATTTTTTAATTCCTCATTCTGATGCTCCTCCAGAATTGGCTACCATGGCGGCTGCCGTGCCTGATGAACATGCCGCGAGACCAACTGCAGCAGTCGGTGCATCAACGGCGGTTACCCTTTCGATAGCCCCGCTAACCCATGAAGCTATACCGATGGAAGCATGTACGGGTTATCCAGCTAAGGATGTCTACGCCGGCCTTTGACTTAAGATTCTAAAATATCCATCCCTTTATTTTTTGTAGGGCTTACATCTCAACTCCATGATCTGGTGAGGGCGTTGATGTCAGACAACGACCCAGATCGGATTATTATCTGTATGGAAGTCCGCTCGTTCTTTTCTTTCGTAAACATGATGATCGACAAGCTTCTCCACAGTGGGCTTTCTCTCCATCAGTTCAGGCCGGTCTTTGACCCTAGAATGACTTTGATAAGGGATGCTGGTTACCCAGAGTTAGTCAAGGCAATTGCTGATGATCTTGATCGTCTGGAACTCAAGTTTTAGAAATTACAGGAGTTACAAGCAGCAGGTGCTTCTTTGTATATAGCCGATCGAGCGGAATCTCGTCTGGAAGCATGGCGTGATGCTCACATTTTTATTGGACTCGAGGTTCAAATACAGCGGGACCGGGTAGATCAGGTTAAGACTACACTTGCCGAGAAATCAACATCCCTGAGCAACATTCATTCTTGTGTTGCGTCAAGTGAGGCCAAGATAACGCAGCTTAGGCGGGAACTTCAGGTGGAGGAAGAGAACTTAAGTGTCTTGGAGCTGACAAGGGTTAACGAAGAGGAAGCTCAAACCGCCATATCCAAGAAACTGGAGCTCTCGGAACAAAAGCTAGCTGAAGTTGAGGAAGAAGCTGCGAAGACATTGAACGCCAATGAGGAGTCTTTCGTATCGAAGCTGCGTATGAGCTCCAACAAGCTTACAACGATGAGTTGTCCAAGTTAAAATAACAAATCTTTTGCCATAAACTTGATGTTTGAATAATTACAATTTCTTCGTTGAAAGACTCGACTCTTCATTAATCGAATAAATTTCTATCCTCCTTTTTATTGTTATTTATTATGATTTCTCATTTCGTTTGAAATAATCAACCACAATACTCATAGGATTTTTGGCAAACCCTCAGCCATCAACGGATTTAACGAGCCTTTACCGACACCGCTTGAATCGGCTAGCATACGATTATCTAAACCCGCTCCGCATGTGACGCTTGTGCTAAAAGAATAAAACTTTTTAGACTTGATGCTATGATGTTGAATACATAGGCTTCGCTTCTTTACGGGCAAGAGACTAACCGCAACGATGTTAGGCGTTGACTTTTCCCTACTTAGGATTTGGGATAAAATTCCTCGACTTGAATTCTAGTATCTTCTTCAATTGGAAAAGACTAAACCGGCAACACGTGTTAGACGCTGACTTTTCCCTACTTAGGATTTGGGATAAAATTCCTCGACTTGAATTCTAGTATCTTCTTCAATTGGAAAAGACTAAACCGGCAACACGTGTTAGACGCTGACTTTTCCCTACTTAGGATTTGGGATAAAATTCCTCGACTTGAATTCTAGTATCTTCTTCAATTGGAAAAGACTAAACCGGCAACACGTGTTAGACGCTGACTTTTCCCTACTTAGGATTCGATAAAATTCCTCGACTTGAATTCTAGTATCTTCTTCAATTGGAAAAGACTAAACCGGCAACACGTGTTAGACGCTGACTTTTCCCTACTTAGGATTCGATAAAATTCCCCACACGTAAGGCGTGGATTGTGGTGTTATTAATAACAACCCGCCATAATTTTGAATATGTGGGCTTTTGTTCTTTTACGCCAAGGGTCGAGGTGACTCGCCAAGGGTCGAGGTGACTCGCCAAGGGTCGAGGTGACTCGCCAAGGGTCGAGGTGACTCGCCAAGGGTCGAGGTGACTCGCCAAGGGTCGAGGTGACTCGCCAAGGGTCGAGGTGACTCGCCAAGGGTCGAGGTGACTCGCCAAGGGTCGAGGTGACTCGCCAAGGGTCGAGGTGACTCGCCAAGGGTCGAGGTGACTCGCCAAGGGTCGAGGTGACTCGCCAAGGGTCGAGGTGACTCGCCAAGGGTCGAGGTGACTCGCCAAGGGTCGAGGTGACTCGCCAAGGGTCGAGGTGACTCGCCAAGGGTCGAGGTGACTCGCCAAGGGTCGAGGTGACTCGCCAAGGGTCGAGGTGACTCGCCAAGGGTCGAGGTGACTCGCCAAGGGTCGAGGTGACTCGCCAAGGGTCGAGGTGACTCGCCAAGGGTCGAGGTGACTCGCCAAGGGTCGAGGTGACTCGCCAAGGGTCGAGGTGACTCGCCAAGGGTCGAGGTGACTCGCCAAGGGTCGAGGTGACTCGCCAAGGGTCGAGGTGACTCGCCAAGGGTCGAGGTGACTCGCCAAGGGTCGAGGTGACTCGCCAAGGGTCGAGGTGACTCGCCAAGGGTCGAGGTGACTCGCCAAGGGTCGAGGTGACTCGCCAAGGGTCGAGGTGACTCGCCAAGGGTCGAGGTGACTCGCCAAGGGTCGAGGTGACTCGCCAAGGGTCGAGGTGACTCGCCAAGGGTCGAGGTGACTCGCCAAGGGTCGAGGTGACTCGCCAAGGGTCGAGGTGACTCGCCAAGGGTCGAGGTGACTCGCCAAGGGTCGAGGTGACTCGCCAAGGGTCGAGGTGACTCGCCAAGGGTCGAGGTGACTCGCCAAGGGTCGAGGTGACTCGCCAAGGGTCGAGGTGACTCGCCAAGGGTCGAGGTGACTCGCCAAGGGTCGAGGTGACTCGCCAAGGGTCGAGGTGACTCGCCAAGGGTCGAGGTGACTCGCCAAGGGTCGAGGTGACTCGCCAAGGGTCGAGGTGACTCGCCAAGGGTCGAGGTGACTCGCCAAGGGTCGAGGTGACTCGCCAAGGGTCGAGGTGACTCGCCAAGGGTCGAGGTGACTCGCCAAGGGTCGAGGTGACTCGCCAAGGGTCGAGGTGACTCGCCAAGGGTCGAGGTGACTCGCCAAGGGTCGAGGTGACTCGCCAAGGGTCGAGGTGACTCGCCAAGGGTCGAGGTGACTCGCCAAGGGTCGAGGTGACTCGCCAAGGGTCGAGGTGACTCGCCAAGGGTCGAGGTGACTCGCCAAGGGTCGAGGTGACTCGCCAAGGGTCGAGGTGACTCGCCAAGGGTCGAGGTGACTCGCCAAGGGTCGAGGTGACTCGCCAAGGGTCGAGGTGACTCGCCAAGGGTCGAGGTGACTCGCCAAGGGTCGAGGTGACTCGCCAAGGGTCGAGGTGACTCGCCAAGGGTCGAGGTGACTCGCCAAGGGTCGAGGTGACTCGCCAAGGGTCGAGGTGACTCGCCAAGGGTCGAGGTGACTCGCCAAGGGTCGAGGTGACTCGCCAAGGGTCGAGGTGACTCGCCAAGGGTCGAGGTGACTCGCCAAGGGTCGAGGTGACTCGCCAAGGGTCGAGGTGACTCGCCAAGGGTCGAGGTGACTCGCCAAGGGTCGAGGTGACTCGCCAAGGGTCGAGGTGACTCGCCAAGGGTCGAGGTGACTCGCCAAGGGTCGAGGTGACTCGCCAAGGGTCGAGGTGACTCGCCAAGGGTCGAGGTGACTCGCCAAGGGTCGAGGTGACTCGCCAAGGGTCGAGGTGACTCGCCAAGGGTCGAGGTGACTCGCCAAGGGTCGAGGTGACTCGCCAAGGGTCGAGGTGACTCGCCAAGGGTCGAGGTGACTCGCCAAGGGTCGAGGTGACTCGCCAAGGGTCGAGGTGACTCGCCAAGGGTCGAGGTGACTCGCCAAGGGTCGAGGTGACTCGCCAAGGGTCGAGGTGACTCGCCAAGGGTCGAGGTGACTCGCCAAGGGTCGAGGTGACTCGCCAAGGGTCGAGGTGACTCGCCAAGGGTCGAGGTGACTCGCCAAGGGTCGAGGTGACTCGCCAAGGGTCGAGGTGACTCGCCAAGGGTCGAGGTGACTCGCCAAGGGTCGAGGTGACTCGCCAAGGGTCGAGGTGACTCGCCAAGGGTCGAGGTGACTCGCCAAGGGTCGAGGTGACCCGCCAAAGGCGACGACAAAGCAAGCGAGCCCGCCAAAGGCGACGACAAAGCAAGCGAGCCCGCCAAAGGCGACGACAAAGCAAGCGAGCCCGCCAAAGGCGACGACAAAGCAAGCGAGCCCGCCAAAGGCGACGACAAAGCAAGCGAGCCCGCCAAAGGCGACGACAAAGCAAGCGAGCCCGCCAAAGGCGACGACAAAGCAAGCGAGCCCGCCAAAGGCGACGACAAAGCAAGCGAGCCCGCCAAAGGCGACGACAAAGCAAGCGAGCCCGCCAAAGGCGACGACAAAGCAAGCGAGCCCGCCAAAGGCGACGACAAAGCAAGCGAGCCCGCCAAAGGCGACGACAAAGCAAGCGAGCCCGCCAAAGGCGACGACAAAGCAAGCGAGCCCGCCAAAGGCGACGACAAAGCAAGCGAGCCCGCCAAAGGCGACGACAAAGCAAGCGAGCCCGCCAAAGGCGACGACAAAGCAAGCGAGCCCGCCAAAGGCGACGACAAAGCAAGCGAGCCCGCCAAAGGCGACGACAAAGCAAGCGAGCCCGCCAAAGGCGACGACAAAGCAAGCGAGCCCGCCAAAGGCGACGACAAAGCAAGCGAGCCCGCCAAAGGCGACGACAAAGCAAGCGAGCCCGCCAAAGGCGACGACAAAGCAAGCGAGCCCGCCAAAGGCGACGACAAAGCAAGCGAGCCCGCCAAAGGCGACGACAAAGCAAGCGAGCCCGCCAAAGGCGACGACAAAGCAAGCGAGCCCGCCAAAGGCGACGACAAAGCAAGCGAGCCCGCCAAAGGCGACGACAAAGCAAGCGAGCCCGCCAAAGGCGACGACAAAGCAAGCGAGCCCGCCAAAGGCGACGACAAAGCAAGCGAGCCCGCCAAAGGCGACGACAAAGCAAGCGAGCCCGCCAAAGGCGACGACAAAGCAAGCGAGCCCGCCAAAGGCGACGACAAAGCAAGCGAGCCCGCCAAAGGCGACGACAAAGCAAGCGAGCCCGCCAAAGGCGACGACAAAGCAAGCGAGCCCGCCAAAGGCGACGACAAAGCAAGCGAGCCCGCCAAAGGCGACGACAAAGCAAGCGAGCCCGCCATGCAATCCGTGGATGGGGTCCGCTACGGCGGATCTAAGATCCAGACTTACGCAGAGGCTTCACCAAGTGGTCGAAGACAAACACCCCGAAGTTGTATAAATAGGGGGTGTCTTCTTCGTGGGGCATTCTGACGGGTTTTTCGGACAGGATTCGAGAGTTGGATTTTGGGATCTTCAAGAGTTTTCACGAGATCCACGAGCCGCCGACGACCGCTCCGGAAAGCACCGGCGCAGCATAAGTTCAGCTGACGCCGATATTCAATCGAAGGTAATCAATTCGGTCGAACTACAGATACCCTCTAGATTAAGCTTCATCTTAATCTCGTGGATAGCGCCAGGATTTCTCCTAGTAGATCTCACCCGCCCGCGATCCTCTCCTTCGCGGAGTGTGATCCCCGCAGCGCATCCTCTCCTTCGTGAGTGTGATCCTCAGCGCTTCGCTTCTTCGCGGAAACGAGCCCTTTACGCCTCAGAGTTCCGTAACCCTGCCCTACTCGATCGAATTGCGCTGTGGTCCACGGACACAAAAGTCCCCAAGACAGCAAAGAACCCACGCAAGCGGTGACCTCGATATAACAGATCCTCGTGGTTTGTTCAAAAGGATAAAGTTGTAATCTTTTTGATTTTCATTGTACTTTAAAATAAAAGGCATTTCTTTTAGGCCAAAGAAGCCGTAGCAAGTTCAAATCAATGACAATCAAACCGACTTTTACCGCGAACAAGCCGGGCGACCACGATGGGAGCCACCGCCTCAGATCGGAGGTCGCCGTACGCAACCGCTGATCCCTATCCCGGTGGAGGAAGAGGTCGAAGTTCGAAGTTCGACCAGAGAAGTTCGAGGAGTACCTATTCTCACCCTCCTCCGCATCCAGCCTCCGCCGCCCAAGAAGGTTTCACGCAAGGAGAACCCGATGGGCCTCCGATGTAAAGCCCCGTGACGGCGAAGTCCAACCCCACCGCCGCAGTAGCGAAATCCCTTCGGCGCCTCGAAGTCCGATGGCTCGAGATGAACGCCGATGATGCGCTTGCACTCTCCAAGCGAGCCCGCCAAAGGCGACGACAAAGCAAGCGAGCCCGCCATGCAATCCGTGGATGGGGTCCGCTACGGCGGATCTAAGATCCAGACTTACGCAGAGGCTTCACCAAGTGGTCGACGGCCTATCCAAGCCGCCAACCAACGAAAGTGGGTCCGTCGACGGAACCGCTTCCACACTTCAGAGCGATCCGAAGCGCCAAGACTCTGCGCAGCACGAAGCTTTAGTGCGCAGCTCGTGAGTTGAAGAAGGAAGTGGAAAAGAAGTCACCAACGCATCACCGTGTTTGAGGACCAAGTCTAACGGTGCCCCAACCCCGCTGCCCACGCCTCGCTCTCGACACCTAAGCCGGCTATAGCGCCGCAAACTCGCCAAAGTCCAAGTCCGACGGGCCAAGGTCAAAGGTGCTTGCACTCAACCGTGGTGAAGCCAACTCCGCCACCACCACCAAACTAACTATCAAGGACCGCTGTCCTTCAAGGGATCACGGTCACTCATACAGAGGTCGCTACTGCTCCGTAAAGAACCGAGATTCCCGCAACATCACCAACCGGATTAAAGATCGAAGTCCGAGAGTCCTCAAACTTCACGCCACATAAGCGAAGTCAAGGCGAAGTTACTTTCGTAGTTTTGGCCATTCTCGGAAGGAGACGCTCTCGTCTGATGACGACGACGTTATACCCGAGAGATCGCGCCAACACACGGCAGATTGCTCCGGTACACACACCGACGAGTTGTACTACCGTGCAAGGGGTACGAGAAAATCTCGAAAGGATTCCCCTAAATTGACGCGGTCATGCTTGTGCTCCAAGCTCATCAAGGCGGTGCTCTCAGAGTGCAATTGCTGTCAAGAAACTCCAGAAAGGGTATCGGTCTTCCAGAGGCTTAGCACCAACACGCCGAGACCTAGGTCAAGGCGACTCCGCAAAAGGATGACATCCCGAGAGGATGAATTGCCAGAGGTCACTAACAACATGACCGGCAAAGAACCGTCATCACGGGCTATTCCCAAGACGCAACGCTAACTCGCTTATGGTCCGACTATCCGACGGTCCGTGATAATGACAAGCTTCAAAGGGATACCCGCGAGGATGATGCGCCGATATCGGCTCCGCAATCGCCTCGATCATATCAGATCTAGTGAAGGGAGCCCCCAAGAAACGCTTTATGATCGCATGCATCAAGTGGCTAAAATGCTAGACGAAGCATTGGCTAAACAACGGAAAACTTCAAGCTAGAGATGGATTTGGCCATGCACGATGAGAGAAATGCACCACCAACGATCCAAGCCTTGACAAAACATAGAGGTGAATCGAGTCACGATCGACATCGATCAAGATGACAATGACTGCATCGAGGAAGCACAGAGGATGATAACCCTCCTGAACCACGCAACGCTGCACATAACGTAGATGCTGTTGCTCATGAGAACGAGAAAATCAAAGACCTCGAGAGCAAAATCAACTCATTGATTTCCGCTCAAGAGGTGAAGAAGACAGGTATTCCTTGCCCATATCCTAGAGAGTGGGAATCAATTCCGTACCCGTCTAAGTTTAATTTAATAAACTTCACACCGCTTGATCGAAGGGTTCCCCGACGCAAAGACTTGATTTACTTCAAGTCGCACTCGAGTCATATCCGAAACGAACCCCGATGGTTCGGCCATTCGCTGGTACTCGCTGGGAGCGCCTTCGATTGGTACCGCCGCCTCAAGCCGTGGAGCATTCATACCGGGACGACATGGAGTCTAGCTTTCACCACTTTTCGACGACGATACCGGCATCGATCGACATTGCTCGACGAGAAGCAAAAAGACGGAGAAACCGTGGATATCTTTGTCAAACGATTCGAACAAGGCAATGAACCGCCGATCCAATAACAGGAGTTCATCCTCCGCACTGCCACAACAACTTGTCGATAGACGTGCTCGAGGCAATGGGGACAGCACCGCCTATAACGTGGAAGGACTTGAAGGTTCGTGGAGAGCAAGCCGAAAGATTCCTCAAGAGGAAAAAGGCGAAAGAGGCCACCGACACCGAAGTTCGGCTTAACTTTGTCCCACGCCGCAAAGGGAAAGAGCAAGCCAAGACGGCGGTTATAACCAAACGCTCCAACTCCAACCCCAAAGAAGAAGAAGAAGAAGAAGAATAAATGGGCCGCAACAGTAACAATCAACGGCAACCTCGGGCTACGTAAACGTAAGGCCTCGAGCCGAGATTCCCGAAGTCCTATTCCTTTAGGGACGACGAGATTCCCGGTCTCTTCAAGTATCTTGTCGAAAATAACAAGATCAAGCTCCCTCCGATTCAGAATCAAGAAGAAGCAATGAGGACGAATGACCCAAAATACTGCGCGTATCACAGGGCAATTCATCACCCCACTAAATCCTCGCTTCACTTTAAGGATAAAATCCAAGCTTTAATTGACGTAGGGGTCATTACTATGAAGCCGTCCAAAGAGAAGAAGGTCGGAGCAAATGCGGTGTCCATAAGCTTTGGGTCAGTGCCATTGACATGGTTCGAACCCAAACCAGTGGTCAAAGTCGCAATGAAGACGGTGAATGACGACCCACACAAGCAACGCCAGAAAGGACTTGTATCATATACAGCCCCAAATGGCGAAGTCCTGTGGATCCACCCAGACCTACTTGAGGATGAGCAATGGGTAGCCTCTTCTTCATTGAAGAAAAATCAAAACGAAGGGAAAGACATGCCATGCTACTCCGCACTCGAGGGAGATGACGAACAGTGGTAACATTCCACCGTCCGAAGGGGAGCTCAAGCCCACGCCACCGTGAGCGACACGGTATAAATACAAGTACCCCAAATCTCCGACCCAAATGCCAAGACGCCGCCGAGCCGGGGTACCAACAACACCCTCACTGCTGAAAAGGCGAAGACAAACAGCCACAGAAGTTCAACTCCCAAAGCAGCCTCGATTCACCGATTGAAGAGATAAACCGAACTTCAACTCTCCATACCGCTTTGATGTAATGGCACACTATTAATATTCCCGCAAGGATCACTCTTCTGGCTGTTGCGGTTGTCAAAGAGACAAGAGAAGCCCTTCAAGAAGCCCTCACGATTCGAAGTCTTCCTCACCCGTGATTAGGCCAAGTCCGTAAGAGTCGCCCAAAGAATGCAACCTTGCGACTAAACACTTCCCATGCATCACTTTTACAAAGGAGGATATGCACGAGGAATTCCAAGCACGATAGGCCGCTATACTTCACCGTATATTGGCTCTAGTGAAGTTAACCGGATCCAAGTCGATCCGTTCCGCCAGGAGCATCATCTTGGAATTCCCGCCAAGAAGCCGGCATCAACAGCACAATGATTTATGGATTTAACACCAGCGGTCTCGCCGCTGGTAAGATCCTGATAAAGTGCCAAATGGGGACTTAAAGTCCAAGTCACCGCTATGTGATTGACGCGAGACTTCCTATAACTTATTGTTGGGTCGACCTTGGATCCACAATAATGTTATAGTCCCTCTACTCTTCATCGTCTCAAATATGTAGACACTAATAATGAGGTCAAGACGGTGGTCGCGACAAACAACCGCTTAAGGATGGAGAATTATTTCACCGATTCTCTCCTCTACTGTAATGAGTCCAAATCAATCATCTACCAAGGCACGACAGCCGTGAAGAAGCCGATACCGGCCGGGCTTGGTTATAGTGGAGGTTTTGTTTTAAATGACATTGTACCCCTTGTAATCAATCTTGACGATGAAGAATCGCCGATGAACATTGTAATTGGCAAATTGCCGATGAATCAATAAATGACGATTTAGAGTATCCTTTGTCTTTGAATGATGTGATGACAGTTTATACAATGATCCGTGAGTTGCACTCGCCAACTCGGTCATCTTGCTTTACACAAAAGCAGCTCCGACTCCTTTGGGACAAAGACTCGCCATCCCACCTAAGATCGAGTAGTGAAAAAGACTTGGTTTACTGTAAAGGAGATGCGCCCAAATAATCATTTCTTAGAAAACGACGAAGACTAATAATGGACCTATCCTCCACACATTCAGATATAGTCCAAACACCGGGTATCATGAAGAGATGGGGTATAACTTGACACAAGGAGAAGGTCTATGTTTTGGGCGAGGTCCTCGAAGTCCCTCCCAGAGCAAAGATATGTCCCAAGAGGGAAGCCGGATAACTACTATGCATTTAGAAGGGGATTGGGATACGAGTCCTCCTCAAGATGAATGCTCGTGGTCGATTGATAATAATCCACCCGGCGGGGAGACTGACATTCGCCCCATTCTTCGCTTGGGATTCCGACACCACTCTGAGAAGCTTTCAAGGCTTTAATGTCAAATATGGCTTCAGTTGATCCTGCTACTATTGAGAGTGATGAAGACATGCCAACATGGGAAGACCCATGGATCCATCAACTCCAAGAGCAGCTTTGGGGATAGGTTCAACAAAGAGAACCCCCACTAAGGATGAGGTAGTCCAGTTAATATGGGTGATGAAGAGCATCCTAAACTCATAAACATCGCAATACTCTCCCTCGAAGAAAAGGAAGAGTTGATTGCCCTAATCGTGAGTATATCGATGTATTCACCGAGTTACGAGGACATGCCAGACTCGACCCTAATGTGGCAACACATCGCCAACATCAAGGCGGATGTCAAACCCGCCAAGCAACAAAGAAGATGGTTTCGCCCACAAATATTGGAGGCAATCGCTGACGAAGTGAAGAAACTCATAGAATCGGATTCATCGAGGAAATTCAACATCCGGATTGGGTGGCTAATATAGTCCCTGGCCATGAAGAAGAATGGTTCGATTAGGATCTGTGGTCGACTACGAGACCAACGCCGCTGCCCCAAAGACGACTTTCTCTACCAATCACCGATGTCATAGTCGACAATACGGTGGATTTGAAAGAATGTCGCTCATGGATGGTTTCTGATACAATCGATCAAGATGCACCCCGATGATGCCAAACACACAGCCGCTCGTAACGCCCATCGGTATATATTGTTACACGCCATGCCGCTCGCCCGAAAATGCCGGTGCCACATATCAACGAAGCGATGACGGAAATTTTCCAGACCATCTCCGAAAACGGTCGAATGCTACGCCGACGACTTGGTCGGAAAAGCCGCGGACAAAGGAGATCACATCAAAGATCTTAGAACGGTTTTCGAGCTCATGCGAGCCCATCGCCTAAAGATGAATCCCGCCAAATCCTTCCTTGGGATGTCCAAAGGGCAAGTTCCTTGGCTTCGCTGCCACCAACAAAGGAATCCATGTCGATCCCGATAAAGTAAAGGCGATTCAAGAATTGCAACCCCGAAATCCGAGAACTCGGGTTATAAGGGCGACATGACATCCGACGGTTCATATCGAACCTATCCGAAGTGCCAACCGCTCTCAAAGTTGAATAAGAAGGGCGGTCATTTATTTGGGACGACGCCGCCGTAAGGCATTCAAAGAGATCAAGTCTTATCTCGCTAAACCTCCTCGTTTTGTTGCACCGCTGTCGGAAAACCGCTTTTGATCTACGCCAAGGCAACGGATCACTCGTTAAGCTTTACTCGCGAAGACGATCGACGCCACGGTCACAAACAGCAAGCAGTATTACCCGAGTCAACATTAGTCGGTGGCCGAAGTCTCGATATCCAATGGTCGAGAAGCAAAGGCCTTGCATTAGTGTTCGCGATTCGTAAAATGCGCACTATTTAGCCTGACAGACGATTTATGTTATCTCTAATGTAACCGTCCGAATATTTATGACCCACCGCCTCAATGAGTTGGCGCCCGCTAAATGGGCCTTGCTCTTGTCCCAATATGACTTGCACTTCAAACAACGTAAGTCACCAAAGGACAAGCGATTTAGATCTCTTGGTCGCCACCACAACGGATGCAGCTTGAGCTATATGATGATCTTCCTGATGAAGTTCAAGAAGTCAACACTACATCGCACCAACAAATATGGCTATTGTATTTTGACGAGCCTCTCGAGCTACCAATGTGGCAAGTGCCCCCGATGTTCTAAGATTTCCACGAGTCGGGTTGTCTTAGTTTACCCGGAATCATGTCATGCCCCGTGCTTATTCACTCATCAACCTTGCTCTAATAACGAGCTGAATACAATGCGCTACTTATTGGACTTAGTTTTGCCAAGGAGCCGGGGTCAATATCTCGCCGCATGGAGATTCACAACCGATAGTTAAGCAGTCCGCGGTGACTACGGTTAGGAACCCCGATCCGTCCCCTATCATCGTAGCCGCGGAAATGGCGTACTCGCTCAAGAATTCTTCATCGAATATATCCCACGCCGTAACGCCATGCGGATGCACCGGGCGGCGTTAGTCGTCGTTAGCACAACCCTCCGAGACCGAGCAATTAGTTACGGCCAGACTCACCACTTCGCACTCAATATATGATGGGGTACAAGAAGACAAAGGGATAGTTACCAAAGAGGTAAATGCAACCCAAACCAAGTTGGAGCCCCGAGATTGGCGCTTCCTATCATCGACACGCCTTACATGGTATTCTACCGTAAGACGGAAGGAGAGAGAGTCAATCCGCTAAGAGCTCCAAGATTCTTTTACGACACGTAAACCCGTGATGCTCTATCGCCGGGTACGATGGTCTTTATCTCGATGCCTCTCAAACAAAGAGGCGTAAGAGGTCCTTCGAAGCACACGAAGGTGAATGTGGTGCGCACTACCGTCCTCGCTACGGGAAAGTTGGTTTGTTATTCATTGCTCGCTTGAACTTGTTTACGCCTTCGCTGGCCTACAACAAAATTTCAAACAAAAGAAAATGCCTTTATTTTAGGCGCATAAATGAAAACGAAAATTACAACTTTCTTCCTTTGTGAACAAACACGAGGATCTCTATTTTACCGATCCTCGCTATGCGGGTTCTTTGCCCGTGTCGGACTTTTGTTCGTCCGCTGACCACCGCTAATTCGATCCCGTGTAAACCCGGTTCGAACTACAGACGAGGGGCTCGCTTCACGGGAAACGGCTACCGAGGGGATCACACTCACGAAGGAGAGGATCGTCAGGGGATCACACTCACGAAGGAGAGGATCACGGAGCGGTGAGATCTACAAGGAGAAATCACAGCTATCCCCGAGATTAAGACGGCTTAACCTAGAGGGTATCTCAGAGTTCGACCCGAAGTTTCTTACCCGCGATTTGTGGATCCGACGCCGACCGACTTGACTCACGGGTGCTCGAACGGCAAGGCTGACAGCTCGCCGATTCTTCGCCGATTCTTCGCCGATTCTTCGCCGATTCTTCGCCGATTCTTCGCCGATTCTTCGCCGATTCTTCGCCGATTCTTCGCCGATTCTTCGCCGATTCTTCGCCGATTCTTCGCCGATTCTTCGCCGATTCTTCGCCGATTCTTCGCCGATTCTTCGCCGATTCTTCGCCGATTCTTCGCCGATTCTTCGCCGATTCTTCGCCGATTCTTCGCCGATTCTTCGCCGATTCTTCGCCGATTCTTCGCCGATTCTTCGCCGATTCTTCGCCGATTCTTCGCCGATTCTTCGCCGATTCTTCGCCGATTCTTCGCCGATTCTTCGCCGATTCTTCGCCGATTCTTCGCCGATTCTTCGCCGATTCTTCGCCGATTCTTCGCCGATTCTTCGCCGATTCTTCGCCGATTCTTCGCCGATTCTTCGCCGATTCTTCGCCGATTCTTCGCCGATTCTTCGCCGATTCTTCGCCGATTCTTCGCCGATTCTTCGCCGATTCTTCGCCGATTCTTCGCCGATTCTTCGCCGATTCTTCGCCGATTCTTCGCCGATTCTTCGCCGATTCTTCGCCGATTCTTCGCCGATTCTTCGCCGATTCTTCGCCGATTCTTCGCCGATTCTTCGCCGATTCTTCGCCGATTCTTCGCCGATTCTTCGCCGATTCTTCGCCGATTCTTCGCCGATTCTTCGCCGATTCTTCGCCGATTCTTCGCCGATTCTTCGCCGATTCTTCGCCGATTCTTCGCCGATTCTTCGCCGATTCTTCGCCGATTCTTCGCCGATTCTTCGCCGATTCTTCGCCGATTCTTCGCCGATTCTTCGCCGATTCTTCGCCGATTCTTCGCCGATTCTTCGCCGATTCTTCGCCGATTCTTCGCCGATTCTTCGCCGATTCTTCGCCGATTCTTCGCCGATTCTTCGCCGATTCTTCGCCGATTCTTCGCCGATTCTTCGCCGATTCTTCGCCGATTCTTCGCCGATTCTTCGCCGATTCTTCGCCGATTCTTCGCCGATTCTTCGCCGATTCTTCGCCGATTCTTCGCCGATTCTTCGCCGATTCTTCGCCGATTCTTCGCCGATTCTTCGCCGATTCTTCGCCGATTCTTCGCCGATTCTTCGCCGATTCTTCGCCGATTCTTCGCCGATTCTTCGCCGATTCTTCGCCGATTCTTCGCCGATTCTTCGCCGATTCTTCGCCGATTCTTCGCCGATTCTTCGCCGATTCTTCGCCGATTCTTCGCCGATTCTTCGCCGATTCTTCGCCGATTCTTCGCCGATTCTTCGCCGATTCTTCGGCTTCTCCGCTTAGTTTTGTTCTGATGTCGCCATTGTGTTCGAAGTCCGTGGTCCGATTAACTTTCGTGAGCTCAAACGGTTCGCTTGCATCGACGGACTAAGCACGGTTGATTCCGCCTCGCCAACGCTTGAATTTAGCCAACTCGCTTCGCTGAGCTTCGCTGCCGGTTTTCCACGACGCTGCCGCTTTCATTGCTCAGACGCTCGCCGACTCACTTCATGGGTTCGCCGACTCGCTTTACGCTGCTTTATGCAGAATCACGCCGACGGCGCTCGGTCGCCGTCGGATGGATCGCTTGCTATCAACCCACCGCTTACGAAGTCTTGTTCTGCACCGATAAGCAATTTTAACGCCACAGATACCCTCCAAAGCCGCCTCGCCTCGATTCTTGATGAGTCCGATGCTTTGACATGATGAGCCCTTCACTTTAATTGGCGGATAGGACTTGTGAATGACTCGGCGCTTGATCTCTCCATTCCCTTCAGCCTTTCCAAAGGCTTTGTAGGATTGTCAAGGTATTACTGCATCGCATTTTTGTCCGACCGTTGTCGAAATCTCACCGTAAGTCGATAGATGAATTTTTGAGGTTGGCTCCAGATTTGATTCCTCCACCTCTCGTGTTCTCCGCTTTGTAGGATACCGGGGTGTTGCGGTGTCGCATTTATTGCTTGACCGCTGTCGGAATTTCAAATCAGAGCTAATTGAGTTCATTTGCCGCTGACTCGCGTCGGTGGATTGTCGCCCAATTGACCATCGAGGTTCCTCCGCTGATCGGGAATTCTTCGCGATCCAACCGCTGATCGCTGAATCCTTCGCCGACGACGCTGGTTACGCCGCCATCGCATTACTGCTAAAGGTGTTCATCCACGGTGGGAGGTATTCTTCCCAATTGTTGATTGGTAGCCCTCTGCGGGATGCATGAATCGGCACCGATACAAAGGGAGGAGTCCTTTCGAGGTAGAGCGCTGTCCGGCCGCTATAAGCCTCGCCGTAATTTTATCCTCCTGAGGTCCCACAACGGGAGGAAATTGAGGGTTATCGAAGTTATCCTTAAGAATATGGTAATATTCTCCAGAACTTCTCGCTAAGAACCGTGAATTAGTTTATACTGTAATCCTATTTGGAGTAGGGCATGGAGAATATCCGAAGATTGAGTCCGCCTGTGCCACCTTGCCGATGATTTCACCATTTAGAGGTTAAGCTCCAAAGTCTACAAGATTTTGAGTAGCCGGCTCGCCATATATCGAGGCTCACCGACGCCTTGGCCTGATGCTTATGCTATTACCGACTCGAGTTCAAATGCGCCGAGGCCGTGCATCATTTGGAGATCGCTGCTGTCAAGCTTCATCTTCCGGGGACATTTTGGTCTTGTGTCGCCGGAGAAGCGAGGATAGTAGAGCTCGAACAGAGCTTCAAGCGGCGAGGGAGAGCCTGATCGTCTTGAAGCTGACGAAGGCCAACAAAGAAAAGACTCTCGCGGTCGTGCCCGAGGAACTTGAACTCGGGCGTAAGCCGGTTAATATCAAGAAGGAGATCATGAGGCCCTTAATGGCAGCGAGGAGGCTTTCAGGTCGAAGCTCAGAGGAACTTCAGCAAGCTTTTCTCAATAAAGTATTTGCCGCCACAAATCCGCTTAGAAAACTTGTGTAACTTCAGCCTTTTATCGATAAAACATATTTCCGCCCTCTTTGTGCTCTATTATGATTCTTTTATTTCACGTAAATAATTAACCATAATACTTATAGGATTTTGGCAAACCCTCACCGCCAACGGATTTGATTAGCCTTTACCAACTACCGCTTGAGTTGGGCTAGCGTATGGATTATCCGATCCGCTCCGCGACGCGACGCTAGGCCGAAGAATGAAACTCTTCTAGACTTGTTGCTATGATATTGAATACATAGGCTTCAGACTTTTACGCAAGAGACCACCCGCAACGCTGCGGTGAGGCGCTGGCTTAATCCCTTCTTAGGCTTCGGATGAAATACCCTGTAATCGAACTCGTGTCTTCTTCAATCGAAAGACTAAACCGCAACGCTGCAG
This sequence comes from Asparagus setaceus, assembly GCA_012295165.1. Lineage (NCBI taxonomy): Eukaryota > Viridiplantae > Streptophyta > Magnoliopsida > Asparagales > Asparagaceae > Asparagus > Asparagus setaceus. The sequence goes on from CM022701.1 coordinate 87,671,933, forward strand.
GAGGCGCTGACTTTATCCCTTCTTAGGCTTCTCGGATAAAATACCCTGAATCAACTCGTGTCTTCTTCAATCGAAAGACTAAACCGCAACGCTGTGAGGCGCTGACTTTATCCCTTCTTAGGCTTCGATAAAATACCCTTAATCAACTCGTGTCTTCTTCAATCGAAAGACTAAACCGCAACGCTGCGGTGAGGCGCTGACTTTATCCCTTCTTAGGCTTCGATAAAATACCCTTAATCGAACTCGTGTCTTCTTCAATCTAAAAGACTAAACCGCAACGCTGCGGTGAGGCGCTGACTTTAGGGTTATTGGCCAACCCCCACTCTCAACGGATTTGACTAGCATTTACCAACTACCGCTTGAGTTGGGCTAGCATGTAGATTATCTAAACCGCTCTACACACAACGCTGTGCTAAAAGAATGAAACTCTTAGACTTAATGCTACGATATTGAATAATGAGGCTTCGCCTTTATCAATGAATAGACTACCCGCAACGCTGCGGTGAGGCGCTGGCTTTATCCCTTCTTAGGCTTCGATAAAATGCCCTTAATCAACTCGTGTCTTCTTCAATCGAAAAGACTAAACCGCAACGCTGCAGGAGGCGCTGACTTTATCCCTTCTTAGGCTTCGGATAAAATACCCCAATCGAACTCGTGTCTTCTTCAATCGAAAGACTAAACCGCAACGCTGCAGAGGCGCTGACTTTAGGGTTATTGGCCAACCCCTCAACGGATTTGACTAGCCTTTACCAACTACCGCTTGAGTTGGGCTAGCGTATGGATTATCTCGATCCGCTCCGCGACGCGACGCTAGGCCGAAGAATGAAACTCTTCTAGACTTGTTGCTATGATATTGAATACATAGGCTTCAGACTTTTACGCAAGAGACCACCCGCAACGCTGCAGAGGCGCTGGCTTAATCCCTTCTTAGGCCGGATGAAATACCCCAATCGAACTCCGTGTCTTCTTCAATCGGAAAAGACTAAACCGCAACGCTGCGGTGAGGCGCTGACTTTATCCCTTCTTAGGCTTCGGATAAAATACCCTTAATCAACTCGTGTCTTCTTCAATCGGAAAAGACTAAACCGCAACGCTGCAGGAGGCGCTGGACTTTATCCCTTCTTAGGCTTCGGATAAAATACCCCGTAATCAACTCGTGTCTTCTTCAATCGGAAAAGACTAAACCGCAACGCTGCGGTGAGGCGCTGGACTTTATCCCTTCTTAGGCTTCGGATAAAATACCCCGTAATCAACTCGTGTCTTCTTCAATCGAAAAGACTAAACCGCAACGCTGCGGTGAGGCGCTGACTTTAGGGTTATTGGCCAACCCCCACTCTCAACGGATTTGACTAGCATTTACCAACTACCGCTTGAGTTGGGCTAGCATGTAGATTATCTAAACCGCTCTACACACAACGCTGTGCTAAAAGAATGAAACTCTTAGACTTAATGCTACGATATTGAATAATGAGGCTTCGCCTTTATCACTGAATAGACTACCCGCAACGCTGCGGTGAGGCGCTGGCTTTATCCCTTCTTAGGCTTCGGATAAAATGCCCTTAATCAACTCGTGTCTTCAATCTGAGAAAGACTAAACCGCAACGCTGCGGTGAGGCGCTGGCTTTATCCCTTCTTAGGCTTCGGATAAAATACCCCAAGATGAATCTTGGCCCTTCTTTGACCTGAGAAGGGTTGAACCGATTAAGATTGATTGAGGTGGGAAAGGAAGAATGTATTCTATTTCCGAAGGTGGAGAGGAAGGAGGATCTTGTCTCCTATCTCCTGTAAGGGATGAACAAGAGAGGAAGGTTTTGTATCCTATCTCTGCTGAGAGGAAGGTTTTGTGTCCTATCTCCGTGTGCTCACTAATTTGAAATAAGAGAGGAAGGTTTTGTATCCTATCTCTTATTGATGGAGAGGAAGGAGGATCTTGTCTCCTATCTCCCAAGGCCGGAAAGGAAGGATTTTTGTCCTGCTTCCAAAGGAAAGAGACCTAAAATGGGATCTCCATCTTGAGAATCTTGAAAGATGAGACTAAGAGTGATCTCCACTGAGAATCTAAGACAAGAGAGGAAGAATGTATTCTATCTCTTGCTTCGAGAGGAAGAATGTATTCTATCTCCGTGAAGGTGGGAAAGAAAAATGTATTCTATTTCCGATGAGAAACTAAGAGTGGGGCTCCACCGAGAATCTTGAAGGGTATGGATAGCCGCTTTTGTAGGATTGCAACTGCACTGAAGTGGACCTCTCGCTCGTGGAAGGAATCGAGAGGGGAATTTGTTGGTGGTTGGACCGTGGAGATTTTAGTGGGCCCACCGCCAATGAATTTGATCGTGAGAGAATTTTGGAGGAAAACACAATAATTTAGGGTTATCCTCATGAATATGAGTGAGATATTCTTTGAGGAACTTCCCATCAAGATGGGTTATCCCGAATGTACTAAGGATAATACTTTTCGTAAACTTCCCATTTATCTAAGATTAATTGCCTGGCCGCCATTCTCAGGTGATATATGATATGCACCGCTTGAATAGACCGTGTCTATTATAAACGGTCCTTCCCATTTGGGTTCGAATTTACCTTTCTTTTGGAGTTGAGAATTATCGCCGCCTAGCAAATGAGGACGCAGATCTCCTCCTTAAAGGTTCTCTGTCGAACTTTCTTGTTGAAAGCCCTTGATATCCTAGCTTGATAGAACTCAATGCATTGTTGAGCCTCCAGCGCTTCTCATCTAACATCTCAAGCTCTTCGAGACGCTTTTGATGTTGTTCTTCGGTCGCCATCTCGCTGTAAGGGCGACGCCAAGTGATCGGATCCGATTTCCAACGAGAATTGCTTCACACCCGTAGACCGTAGAGTACGGGTAGCTCCTCGCCTACGACGCATCAAGCAGCGATATGCCCGTGAGTGCTTCTCCGAAGTTTATCGCCCCAGCCTCGCTTATTATTCTTCACAAGCTTTGACAAAATCTTGATTATCGCCTTGTTGAACGCCTAACCCATTCGCCGGATTATAGGTCGCCGACGACATCTTGTATCTTGAATTTTTCGCAAAACCTCGATGAAGGAATTGCCGATAAATTGGGGACCGCTGTCATGCACGATCCGTTTGGGACACCATGTCGATAGATGACATGGTGTTTGATGAATCGACGACCTGCATCGCTTTGACCTCTTTTAGTGGGATTGCTTCACCACTTGAGAAGTAGTCGGTGATCGCTAGAATAAACCGATCTCCTTTAACCGACGGAGGAAAATGGGACCTACAACGCCCATTCCCCATGTCTCAATGGCCGATGTGGTCAAGGATGTACCGCTTTAGCGGCCGATGCATATAATTTGCGGAATTTGACACGCATGGCATTTCCGAAATGCATTCGATCAAGGCTATTAATCATTGTGGGCCAAAAGTAGCCCATTCTCCGATTCGATCAGAGTTTGGGACCAGCCGGTGCGCACTACATTCACCTTCGTGGTGCTTCCCGAAGGACCTCTTCGCCTCTTTGTTTGAGAGGCATCGAGTAAAGACCATCGCACTCGACGCATATAGCATCCGGTTTCGTGGTCGTAAAGAATCTTGAGCTCTTCACGGATTGACTCTCCTTCACGCCTTCCTCGTAGAATACCATGTAAGACGAATCGATGATAGGAAAGCCAATCTCGGCTCCAACTTGGTTTGGGTTGCATGTACTTTTGGTAACTACCCCTTACCTTCTTGTGCCTCATCGTGATAATGGTACGTAAGAGTTGGTGAGTCCCGACCGTAACTAGTTGCTCGGTCTCTAAGGTTGTGCTAACGACACGCCTAACGCCGCCAGCATCCGCATGAGCGCTTTGGAGGCTGGATATATTCGATGAAGAATCCTTCAATGAGTCCGCCATTTCAACAGCCTATCCGATGATAGGGATTAGATCCGATTCCTCGACTTCAGAGTCACCACTTAACCTCGCTTAACTATCGCCAGAATCGCCAGATGCTTCGAGATATTCGACCCCCAGCCTTGGCGGCTAAGTCCGATAAGTAACGCTGTATTCGCTACGCTATTGGAACAAGGTTCGTGAGTGAATAAGCACGGCATGACATGATTCCCTGAAATCAAGACAACTCCGACTCCAAATGAGATTTTAGAACGTCCGGGTACTTGCTACATTAGTGGCCCGAAGTCTGGCCAAAATACAATCGCCATATTTGTTGGTGCGACGAGTGTTGACTTCCGGACTTCATCCGAAGATCATCATATAACTCAACCGGCCCTGTCGGGTTGGCGTACCAAGAGATCGCAAATCGCTTGCCCTTTGACCGACTTCGTTGTTTGAAGTGCAAGTCATATTGGGACAAGAGCAAGGCCTATTTCGCCAAACGCCAACTCATTGAAGCCGGTCAATATAAATATTCGACCGGATTTACGCTAGAGATAACATAAATCGCCCGTCCACTAAATAGTGTCGCGATTTTCAATCGCTAACACTAATGCAAGGCACCGCCGACATTCGGATATCGAGACTCAAAGACCACTAATGTTCGCCGTAATACATCGCTTGTTCGCGGACCGCCGCCGCCGCCCCGCGCGTAAGGCGCTTAACGAGTGATCCGCTGCCTTGACGAGATCGTGAACGGTTTTCCGGACAAGGTGCAACAAGAACAGAGGTTTAGCGAGATACGATTTAATCTCTTCAAACGCCGACAAAGGCCGCCCCAAATAAACGACACGCTCTTCTTGTTCAACTTGGAGAACGGTTGGCACTTCCTGATAGGTTCGATATGAACCGGCCGGATGTACGCCAATCGCCTCTTGTAACCCCTCGAAGTTCTCTCGATTTCTGAGGTTGCAACTCTTGAATTGCCTTCACTTTGTCGATCAACGTGGATTCCTTTGTCTGCGACGACGGCCAAGGAACTTGCCACTAGACATCCCAAGGAAGGATTTGGTGGTTCATCTTTAGTTGATGAGTCCGCGATGAGATCAATACCGCTCCAAGATCTTTGATGTGATCTCCTTTGTCACGCTTTTACGCACCAAATCGCCGACGCATCGCTTTCCCAAGATGATCCCGAAAATCTCTCGCCATTGCTCGCTGGTATGTTGCACCGGCGTTTTAAGCCGAACGGCATGACCGTAGCAAAATATACCGATGGGCGCTCAACGCCGGTGTTTGGCGCCATCGGGTGCATCTTGATTTGATTGTAACCCGAAACCATCCATGAACGACATTCTTTCAAATCCACACGGTTGTCGACTATGACATCGTGATTGGAAGAGGGAAGTCGCCTTTGGGCAAGCAAGATTCGATCTCTCAGAGTCGCATACGCATCCCGACGAACCATTCTTCTTCATGACCGACTATATTCGCCACCCAACCGGATGTTGAATTTCCTCGATGAATCCCGATTCTATGAGTTTCTTCACTTCGTCGACGATTGCCTGCAAGATTTGTGGACCAAAACCGCCTTTGCGGTTGCTTGACAGTTTGGCATCCACCTTGATGTTGAGGCGATGTGTCGCTACATTAGGTCGAAGTCCCCGCATGTCCTCATAACTCCAAGCTAATACATCGATATATTCCCCGATTAGGGCTTATCAACTCTTCTTTCTTCCGAGGGAAGGGTATTGCTGATGTTTATGAGCTTAGGATGCTCCTCATCACCCATATTAACTGACTACCTCGCCCTAGTGGGGGTTCTCTTTGTTCAATCTATCCCCAAACTGCTCTCTGAGTTGATGGATCCATGGGTCTTCCCATGTTGGCATATCTTCATCACCCTCAATAGTAGCAGGATCGACCGTAGCCATATTTGACATCAAAGCCTTGAAAGCTTCTCCGAGGCTGGTGTCGGAATCCCAAGTCAAGAATCGCATTTAATGTCCGCCTCCTTATCGTGGATTATCATCAATTAGCCATGAGCATTCATCTTCGAGGAGGATTCAGATCCCAATCCCTTCTAAATGCATAGTAGTTATCCGCTTCCCTTTGGGACATATGTCGCTTAGGAGGGACTCGAGGACCTCGCCAAACATAGACCTTCTCCTTGTGTCAAGTCGCACTTCACTTTTTCATGATACCTGTCTCTCGACTATATCTCAATGTGTTGAGGATAGGCCCGCTGTCATCTTCATCTTCTTCTAAGAAATGATTCGGCGTTGAACCGTGATCTCCTTTTCCGTAAACCAAGTCTTTTTCACTACTTGATCTTCGTGGGATGACGAGTGTTGTCCCAAAGGAGTCCCGAATTGCTTTTGTGTAAAGCAAGAAGACCGAAGTTGGTAAGTGCAACTCGATCGCTGTATAAACCTCGCCATTACATCATTCAAAGACAAAGGGTACTCTAAATCGCCATTTATTGATTCATCGGCAATTTGCCAATTACAATGTTCATCCGACGCATTCTTCATCGCCAAGATTGATTACAAGGTACAATGTCTTTAAAACAAAACCACCACTATAATCAAGCCCGCCGAATCGCCTTCTTCACCGCTGTCCCTGCCTTGGGCCGATGATTCGCCGACTCATTACCGTAGAGGAGAGAATCAAGAAATAATTCTCCACCCCTTAAACGGCCGCTTGTCCGCACCACCGCCTTGACTCATTATTCGTGGTCTACATATTTGAGACACCGATGAAGAGTAGATGGGACTATAACGCTACCGCGGATCCAAGGTCCACTCCAACAATAAGTTATAGGAAGTCTCACAATCACATAGCGTGTGACTTCGACTTTAAATCCCCATCCGCACTTTATCCGATCTTACCAAGCTGCCGAGACTACCGGTGTTAAACCCATAGATCATTGTGCTCGCTGATACCAGCCCATCGTGGATTCCAAGGTGATACATGAGGCTAGGGCATAATGCTCACAGCCGAACCCGGATCGACTTGGATCCTGCTAACTTCACTAGAGCCAATATACCCGTGAAGTATAGCGCCGATCGTGTTTGAATCTCTCGCCCGCATATCCTCCTTTGTAAAAGTAATGCGGGAAGTGCTTGGCTGCTGTTGCATTGTTGTGCGATTCTTCCTGACCGCTTGATCCGAGTGAGAAACACCTCGAGTCGCCTGAGCTTCTTGTAGAGCTTCCTGCTTCTTTGACAATCGGAGCAACTCAGAGAGTTATTCTCGCCGATGTTCGCTAACCGGGCCATGACGCCGAAATGGTATGGAGAGCCCGATGTTCCGCCTATCCTCACACCCAAGCGATTGAATCGACCGCCGGAGTTGAGCTTCCCGACCCGAGGTCGCTTCTCCTTTGCTTCACCGCTTTCTCTCGCACGAGTGAGAGGAGTCGTGGTCACCCCCACCGACAAGGTCTTAGCTGCTTGATTTGAGCCTCCTGATATTTGTAGCTATATTCGTGTCCGCTCCTAGTAGCTAAGACTTCGCCTCCTCTTCGTGAAATTGAAGGTGGCTACTTTTTCATCATTCTTCTCGAATTGTCAAGCAAAGATGGCATAGCTTGCCTTTTCCCTTGGACTTCTTTTATGGCCGAGGATGTAGTCCATCGATCGCCTTCCAAAGAAGTCGTGGACCCAAAGGATTTCTCCGCTTGTCGTCAGGCAGACGAGCCCCTTCTTACGCTGTTCGTGAGGATCTTCATTCACCATCTTCATTCCTACCTTCACAATCGGCGCGGTTGGAACCAATCCAAGGAACTGATCCGCTTATAGAGACCGTGATTTGCTCCCACCTTCTTCTCTTTAGAGGGTTTTGAGTAATGACTCCAACATCGCATCAAGGCCCGAATCTTGTCCTTGAGATGGTAGCGTAACTTTGTAGGATGATGTACCGCCTGCGGTAAGCACAAGATTTAGGATCTCAGAACCTTGTTTGCCTCCCTTGATTTACAATTGGGGCAACCGGATTTTGTTGTTTTCCGTAAGGTATTTGAAGATGCTCCTAACTTCCTCGCCCTGAACGAGTAAGTCTTGGGAAACCTCGAACCGGATGGTTTCGATTGTGAGTTTGTTGGCGCCATTGAGGCCGCGATTGCCGTGGTGCACGCTGTTGCGACCGCCGCTGTGGTTGCAGTCAACATTTGATTAGCGCCTACAGACTTTGCTCTGCTTTACCTTTGCCACGGGGACAAAGTTCTCGCTGTGAGCATCCACTATAGGTCGACCTCTCTCCGCTTTCTTCCTCCTCGTGAATCGCCGCTTGCTCTCCACGTATCCTTAAATCTTTCCGTGTCTCTGACGGTGCGCTCCTATTGCTTCCAACACGCCCAACGACAAGTTGCTATGACAAGTTTGAGAATGAACTTCTCCGCGATCGGTCTCGCAATTCATTGCCTTATTTCAACCTCTTGACGGTTATCCATCGCTTCCGCCTTTCTGCTTTCGCCCAACAAAGAACCGATGGATACCGTGTCATCATCAAGAAATTGGTGAGAAACATGGCTCCATATCATCCCAGCCTATTAACGCCCTCGGTTTGAGACGGCGGTACCAATCGGCAGCCCAAGGGTGCCAACGAATGACCGAACCATCAAGGGCTCGTCGAGATAACACCTAGATGAGACTTGAAGTAGATCAAGTGCCGAGTGGGCGATCCTTCCGCCAAACGTGTAAAGTTGATGAGGTTGAATTTTGTCTGATACGGATTGATTCCCACTCCTTGGGTAAGGACATGGTATACCCGTTTTCTTTACCTTCTTGAGCGAAATCAAAGTATTGATTTTGCTCTCGAGGTCTTTTATTTTCATTTTCCCTACGCCTCGCTCGGTAAACTTGGGGAGGAATGACTGTTATCGCTAGCGCTTTGCCGAAAGCAAAGACGATCACCGCTGGCCTCCTTCCCCGTCCGTGTCGCTATCCGTTGTTGACATTATTATGACGACTTGGCTCGCTTTGGCGGTTCATTATCGCCGATCCGTTGGTCATGCATTGCTCTCATCTCCGTGATGGCCGCCCATTTCAAGCTTAAAGTTGTCCTTGCTTGGTTAGGCCTCTTCAAGCATCCGGGACACTTGATCCGCTACTGATCATGAACGCCGCAAGGTTGTCCTATGCCGAAATTGTATTATCGAAGCCATTATGGAGCCGCAGATCCGACACTTCATCATCTCGAGGGTAATCCCTTCGCATCTTGGCGATAATTGTCGTTTAACAGCCCCGACCGCAATCGAAGCCATTCGCTATGATGCCCTCGAACGACGTGACGACGCCCCTCACGGGTCATATTGATGGTAACACTCTGCATTCATCACCCCGAGGTGTCCACCTTTTCTACGGAAGCGCCTTTGACTTGTTCGCATTCTCGCGTCGAAGCCTATCAAAGACCGACTTTTCCTGAGTCGCTTTAGTGCAGCTTGCACTGATAACACCGCTTTGATCAGCTTCGAGCACAAGCAAGGCATGTTTGATTCTCGGGCTCTCTTCGATTTACTTAGCCCCCAAAGACGATAGTACAACTCGCTTGCATGAATACCGAGCAACCTATCGTGGTGTTGGCACGACTTCTCGTGTATAACGCTGTCATCGCCGATGAGAGCCGCCTCCTTCCGAGAACAAATAGGTTTTCATAAGTCACTGCCGCGGACGCATCACTTCGCGAAAGTGTGAATTCGACGCTCTCTGACTTCGATTTGAAGCCCTGCGGCGAAAGCAAATGCAGTTTCTTCTTGTCTTTATGGGTGTGACTCGCATCGAGTGACCCGGATTCCTTTAGCGACCTAGGCGATCCTTAACGGCAAGCCCGCCGGTCGGCGCAGAGTTGGCTTCACGGAAGTTTAGGTGCGCATAACGGAGGTAACTTCGCCGATGCCACTTTTGTTGAAGTGCTCACAATTTCTCGATTTGAGCACGGAGCAGGAGTTGGCTCGCCGGGCGAGCTAGGCTTGATGCCGGTTCATCGGTTGAAGCCTCGACGACTTGGGCTTCCAAGCTAGCCGATTTGTCGACGACTTCGGGCCGCCTCTTTCAACTCGCGCTTGTTGCACCAAAGCCCGTTTGCGCTGGTGAGGCTGGCGCCTGGGATAATGCCTCGGCGTGGAACGATTCCGCTTGACTCGACTCATTCGCTCGTCAGCCTACCAGGAATCGGCTACGATCTCGTGACTTCAACCTCTCGAGTCAACTTGGATCTTAGATCCACCTCATAGCGACCCCATCCGCTGATTCTTTTGCCCGGCTAATTGTTTCGCCAGCGCCGACGCCGCTCGACGGGCTCTCTTGAGAGAGTCACGACGCCATTGGCGGAATCGACTCGCGGAAGACAGGGTTCTCAAGGTTTGGCCGCTGTTAGGCCGGGAACCACCGCTGTCCGCAGCCTTGACTACGGTGGTGGTGGATTTTCTTGCCTCCCGTGATCCGAGGCCGATCGGGTCTTCCTTGCAGCAGACCATCTTGGACTTATGGGGAACTGATCTCGACGAGGAGGAGAGGTATTCTTCATACTTCTTCCGGTCGAACTCAACTCGACCTCCTCGATGACCGGATAGGGATCCGTTATGGCACGACGGCTTTTTGTCGAAGCCGCTATTCCCACCGTGGTCGCCAGCCTTGTTCAAGGAAAGTTGGTTTGTTATTCATTGCTCGCTTGAACTTGTTTACGCCTTCGCTGGCCTACAACAAAATTTCAAACAAAAGAAAATGCCTTTATTTTAGGCGCATAATGAAAACGAAAATTACAACTTTCTTCCTTTTGTGAACAAACACGAGGATCTCTATTTTACGATCCTCGCTATGGGTTCTTTGCCCGTGTCGGACTTTTGTTCGTCCGCTGACCACCGCAATTCGATCCCGTGTAAACCCTGCTCGAACTACAGACGAGGGGCTCGCTTCACGAAGGAAACGGTTACCGAGGGGATCACACTCACGGCGAGAGGATCGTCATGGGATCACACTCACGAAGGAGAGGATCACGGAGCGGGTGAGATCTACAAGGAGAAATCACAGCTTATCCCCGATTCTTCGCCGATTCTTCGCCGATTCTTCGCCGATTCTTCGCCGATTCTTCGCCGATTCTTCGCCGATTCTTCGCCGATTCTTCGCCGATTCTTCGCCGATTCTTCGCCGATTCTTCGCCGATTCTTCGCCGATTCTTCGCCGATTCTTCGCCGATTCTTCGCCGATTCTTCGCCGATTCTTCGCCGATTCTTCGCCGATTCTTCGCCGATTCTTCGCCGATTCTTCGCCGATTCTTCGCCGATTCTTCGCCGATTCTTCGCCGATTCTTCGCCGATTCTTCGCCGATTCTTCGCCGATTCTTCGCCGATTCTTCGCCGATTCTTCGCCGATTCTTCGCCGATTCTTCGCCGATTCTTCGCCGATTCTTCGCCGATTCTTCGCCGATTCTTCGCCGATTCTTCGCCGATTCTTCGCCGATTCTTCGCCGATTCTTCGCCGATTCTTCGCCGATTCTTCGCCGATTCTTCGCCGATTCTTCGCCGATTCTTCGCCGATTCTTCGCCGATTCTTCGCCGATTCTTCGCCGATTCTTCGCCGATTCTTCGCCGATTCTTCGCCGATTCTTCGCCGATTCTTCGCCGATTCTTCGCCGATTCTTCGCCGATTCTTCGCCGATTCTTCGCCGATTCTTCGCCGATTCTTCGCCGATTCTTCGCCGATTCTTCGCCGATTCTTCGCCGATTCTTCGCCGATTCTTCGCCGATTCTTCGCCGATTCTTCGCCGATTCTTCGCCGATTCTTCGCCGATTCTTCGCCGATTCTTCGCCGATTCTTCGCCGATTCTTCGCCGATTCTTCGCCGATTCTTCGCCGATTCTTCGCCGATTCTTCGCCGATTCTTCGCCGATTCTTCGCCGATTCTTCGCCGATTCTTCGCCGATTCTTCGCCGATTCTTCGCCGATTCTTCGCCGATTCTTCGCCGATTCTTCGCCGATTCTTCGCCGATTCTTCGCCGATTCTTCGCCGATTCTTCGCCGATTCTTCGCCGATTCTTCGCCGATTCTTCGCCGATTCTTCGCCGATTCTTCGCCGATTCTTCGCCGATTCTTCGCCGATTCTTCGCCGATTCTTCGCCGATTCTTCGCCGATTCTTCGCCGATTCTTCGCCGATTCTTCGCCGATTCTTCGCCGATTCTTCGCCGATTCTTCGCCGATTCTTCGCCGATTCTTCGCCGATTCTTCGCCGATTCTTCGCCGATTCTTCGCCGATTCTTCGCCGATTCTTCGCCGATTCTTCGCCGATTCTTCGCCGATTCTTCGCCGATTCTTCGCCGATTCTTCGCCGATTCTTCGCCGATTCTTCGCCGATTCTTCGCCGATTCTTCGCCGATTCTTCGCCGATTCTTCGCCGATTCTTCGCCGATTCTTCGCCGATTCTTCGCCGATTCTTCGCCGATTCTTCGCCGATTCTTCGCCGATTCTTCGCCGATTCTTCGCCGATTCTTCGCCGATTCTTCGCCGATTCTTCGCCGATTCTTCGCCGATTCTTCGCCGATTCTTCGCCGATTCTTCGCCGATTCTTCGCCGATTCTTCGCCGATTCTTCGCCGATTCTTCGCCGATTCTTCGCCGATTCTTCGCCGATTCTTCGCCGATTCTTCGCCGATTCTTCGCCGATTCTTCGCCGATTCTTCGCCGATTCTTCGCCGATTCTTCGCCGATTCTTCGCCGATTCTTCGCCGATTCTTCGCCGATTCTTCGCCGATTCTTCGCCGATTCTTCGCCGATTCTTCGCCGATTCTTCGCCGATTCTTCGCCGATTCTTCGCCGATTCTTCGCCGATTCTTCGCCGATTCTTCGCCGATTCTTCGCCGATTCTTCGCCGATTCTTCGCCGATTCTTCGCCGATTCTTCGCCGATTCTTCGGTCTTCCGGCTTAGTTTTGTTCGCTGATGTCGCCATTGTGTTCGAGTCCATGTCCGATTAACTTTCGAGCTCAAACGTTCGCTTTGATCGACGGACTAAGTACGGTTGATTCCGCCTCGCTAACGCTTGAATTTAGCCAACTCGCCTCGTTGAGCTTCGCTTCGCCGGTTTTTCCACGACGCCGTTGCCATTGCTCAGACGCCGACTCACTTCATGGGTTCGCTGACTCGCTTTACGCTGCTTATACAGAATCACGCCGACGGCGTTCGGTCGCTACTGCCGGATGGATCGTTTGCTATCAACCCACCGCTTACGAAGTCTTGTTCGCATCGATAAGCAATTTTAACGCCACAGCCCCAAGCTCTACGATCGAATCAGAGAATGAGCTACTTTTGGCCCACGATGATTAATGACGCTGCCGAGCACGCCGAAATGCCACGCTGTCAAATTCACGCCAATTATATGCATCGCCTCCGAAAGCAGCTTGCATCCTTCGCCACATCCCGCCATTCGAGACATGGGGAATGGACATTGTAGGTCCCATTTTTCCTCCGTCACAAAGGCGATCGGTTTATTCTAGCAATTACCACTACTTCTCCAAGTGGGTCAAGCAATCCCGCTAAAAGAAGTAAAGGCGAAAATCGTCGCCAAATTTATCAAACACCATGTCATTTACCGACACGGTGTCCCAAGACGGATCGCATGACAATGGTCCCCATTCATCGCCAATTCCTTCATCAGTTTTGGCGAAATTCAAGATACAAGACGCCTCACAATGTTCTATAATCCACCGCAAATGGATTAGCCGAGGCGCTCAACAAGACAATCATTAAAATTGGCCGGGCTTGTGAAGAGTAACAAGCGAGACCGGATGATAAACTCGAGAAGCACTCGGGCGACGCACGATCAGACGACGCCAACCGAGAGACCCCGATTCTCTCGGTCTACGTGAAGCGCTCCCATTGAAATCCGATTTCACATTCGCGACGCCTCGCGAACGGAGATGACGATTGAAGAACAACATCGTAAACGCCTCAAGAACTCGAGATGTTAGATGAAAAGCTACCGAAGTTCAACAATGCATTGAGTTCTACTAAGCTAGGATGTCGAGCTTTCAACAAGAAAGTACGACAACGGAGTTTCAAAGAAGGAGATTTGGTCCGCCGCCGACGACCGATAATCCTCACTTCCAAAAAGAAAGGTAAATTGGAACCTAAATGGGAGGGTCCGCTTGTAATAGAAACGGTCTACTCTAATGGTGCATACCGCCTAATTACCCAAAATGGTGACCGCAATTAATGCCGATAACGGAAGTTCCCTCAAGAAATACTACCCTTAGTATCTTCGTGATAACCCGCTTCAACGGAAGTTCCTCGTGGGATGTGTTACTCCACTTTCCTTGAGGATAACCCTAGATTTATCCTCCATCATTAATTTCCCCACCGATCAAATCCCTTGATCTGGGCCTACAAATTTTATGGTACATTGCCACAATCTCCTCTTGATTCCTTCTATGAACAAGAGGCCCAATCAAAATTCCTTTTACGGAGATAGAATATAAAATTCTTCCTCTCCAAGCATCGATCCCTTTCGTGATAAACGGAGGGGTTCTTTCCATCTCTCCTAGGTAGCCGACCGAAGGCATGCCGATTTTCGCACTGTGTTGTCCGCCTCAAGGTCGCCTCGAAGTCTCTTCGGTTCTCTGAGTGGAGATCCCACTCTTAGTTCCATCTTCATCTTAGGTAGCCGATCAAGGTATGCCGATTTTCGCACTGTGTTGTCCGATCAAGGTCGCCTCGAAGTCTCTTCGTTCTCTGAGTGGAGATCCCACTCTTAGTTCCATCTTCATCTTAGGTAGCGCCGACCAAGGTATGCGCCGATTTTCGCACTGTGTTGTCCACCAAGGTCACCCGAAGTCTCTTCGTTCTCTGAGTGGAGATCCCACTCTTAGTTCCACCCCTTCTCCGTAGCCGATCAAGGTAAGCACCGGAACTTTCATCTTAGGTAGCGCCGATCAAGGTACGCCGAGATTTTCAAACCAGTTGTCCACCAAGGTCACCCGAAGTCTCTTCGGTTCTCGGAGTGGAGATCCCACTCTTAGTTCCATCTTCATCTTAGGTAGCTACCGATCAAGGTACGCTACGATTTTTATACCGTGTTGTCCGATCAAGGTCGCCTCGAAGTCTTTTCGTTCTCGGCGGAGATCCCACTTTTAGTTCCACCCTTCATCTTAGGTAGCCGATCAAGGTATGCGCCGAGATTGTTTGATCAAGTCGTCCGATCAAGGACGCCTCAACCTCTTGATTCCTCGTGAGGTGCCCCTCGCTATTGGTTTCATTCTCAGAAATAGAACGAAAGTTCCTCCTCTCTCACCAATTTAATCCTATCAATCAAAACTCCTTAATCCAAGATTCATCTTGGGGTATTTTATCCCAAGCCTAAGAAGGATAAAGCCAACGCCACACGCTGCTGTCGGTTTAGTCTTTCTCCATTGAAGAAGACACCGTGAGTTCGATTCGGGGCATTTTATCCCTGCCTAAGAAGGGATAAAGCCAACGCCTAACACGCTGTCGGTTTAGTCTTTCTCCATTGAAGAAGACACCAGAGTTCGATTCTCGGGTATTTTATCCCAAGCCTAAGAAGGGATAAAGCCAACGCCTAACACGCTGCTGTCGGGTTTAGTCTTTCTCCCATTGAAGAAGACACCAGAGTTAGATTCGGGGCATTTTATCCCAAGCCTAAGAAGGATAAAGCCAACGCCACCAAGCGCTGCCGGGTTAGTCTTTCCGCGAAAAGACGGCTTCACGATTCAACATCGTAGCATTGAGTCTAAGAGAGTTTCATTCTTTAGCACAACGCCGTGTAGAACGGATTTAGAAAATCTACATGCTAGCCCAACTCAAACGGTAGTTGGTAAAGGCTCATCAAACCCGCTGAAGGTCGGGTTGGCTAATAACCCTAAAGCCGACGCCAACATCCGCCGCCGTTTAGTCTTTTTCCGATTGAAGAAGACACCGAAGTTCGACTGGGGTATTTTATCCCAAACCTAAGAAGGGATAAAGCCAACGCCACACGCTGCTGTCGGTTTAGTCTTTCTCCATTGAAGAAGACACCAGAGTTCGATTCGGGTATTTTATCCCAAGCCCAAGAAGGATAAAGCCAACGCTTCACACGCTGTCGGCTTAGTCTTTTTCCGATTGAAGAAGACACCGTGAGTTCGATTCGGGGCATTTTATCCCAAGCCTAAGAAGGGATGAGTCTACGGTAACACGCTGTCGGGTGGTCTCTTGCCCGTAAAAGAGTAATGGCCTATGTATTCAATATCATAGCAACAAGTCTAGAAGAGTTTCATTCTTTAGCACAACGCCACGCATGAACGGATCCTGATAATCCGCACGCTAGCCCAACTCAAACGGTGGTTGGTAAAGGCTAATCAAACCCGTTGATGGCTGAGGGTTTGTCAAAAATCCTATAAGTATCATGGTTAATTATTTCAGATGAAATAAAAGAATCATAATAAGCAATGAAAGGAATGAATCTTATTCATTTGAAGCAAATATAAAAGGAGCTACAATTGTCGAGACAATCGATTCAAGCAAAGTTGTGATAATCACAATGACGTGGCTGAACAAAGAAAACAGAGAAGTCTCGAGACCAAAGCAACACGTCAGACTTCATTGGCGCAATCTAGTAATGTGAAGGAAGCGAGGTCAGCTTTGACGGCGCTAGTTTTTCTCATGGTTCGCCGAACCCGAAGCTTTGGCTTCCTTCTCAAGTTCCTTCAGAGTTCGCAATAGCGTACCAGATGTTCCCGACGCGATCGCCGAGGACTTGCTTTCACGCTCGCTGACATCCCGACTCGTGCACTCACGCTGCGGAAATTCTTCAGCCGCCTTCTCCCCTTGAACAAATTCCGATTCCTCGGCGCTTGACATGGGTGTGGTACAAGTTTATCCGACGCCGCAGTTTACACCGCCAGCCATATGAGTTCGCAAAATGACCTCTTGCTCGATATTCTCTCTCGCAAAGGTACGCTCACGAAGCCTTGATCCGAGCCTCGCCGATGAGTCGTATCACCACATTGCATGATTCAAAAGGCTAAACTCTCCACACGGCACGCAAGAGTTAGCCGCCTAGTGAGCTTTTGCTCACAACGACATTAGCCGAGGGCCACCAACACGCCGAATTTCCTCCAAGCTACTCAATATGAATGGGCGTAAGACCATAAAGGCTGCCCATCCAACCTCGATAATAGAGATCGCCTGCTTTCAAACCATTCTCCAATAGTCAAGGAGACCCATCACGTAACCGAGTCGAACGGCAGATTTTGGCCCGGCAATCTCGCGATAGGTTGAATCCGTGGAAGTGGTCCGCCAAGATTAACCTGGGACCTCCACCCGCCTCTATACTCAAGGGTCGGAAATCCCGGTTTCTGCCAAGGCCGTAAGGAAGGCGGATCGGATGATGGAAGCGATCCTCAAACTCGCCATCCCAAATTATGATGGTAGGCTCAGCCACGGGTTTCTTCCTCAGGGTGTTCGGCCACAGGTTCGCTTCTGGAAAGAGGTGTTCTCCTGATGACCTTAAGAATCGACTTGACATTTGGAGCCTTCAAATAGACTAATAATCATCGGAGCATCCTCCTACCACAAGAGAACAAAGGGTTAACAGATCATTTAGGAGGAATATCTTGAAAAGGAAACAAAGATAAGGCGAGAACTCTTCTCGTAAACCCATGAGATTGAGTCACGACCTTATAACGGTATGACGATTTCACCAGATCGAATACCCGAGAACGATAAATATAGTCGATAAACCAAGCGGCAATATATTCCGCTCTACGTAGCAAGGGTACGGTATGAAATCGCCCCGCTAAAGACATCGAGACGGGTGATGACCAAGCAAAACCAACTCGGAAGGCCGGTCCCCACAAAGGGGATTTCGCTCTTCCCAATCGCCACAAAGGAGAACGGCTGGGTCAGAATCTAACGCATAATCTGGGCGACGGTCCCCACAAAGGAGGATTTCGCTCTTCCCAATCGCCACAAAGGAGAGCTGCGGGATATAACGATATTTGTATGAGAATATGATAAGCCGGCACACCACCGAAAGAAAGAGGCGGCATTCACGCTGGGCGCGAAGTTGATCGACCTCTAACATGAGATCCTCGCGACGACATCGAAACCGCAAAAGAAGACAAATAAAGTCGATATGCGTACCAAAAATTAACGAAAAAGGCATCAAAACAATCAGCAACAACCGACGCTATAACACGGCCAGCATCGACCAGGTGCCCAGTCGCGCTCAGCGCTGCCCAGCGCTGCCCAGCGCTGCCCAGCGCTGCTCAGGCGCTCAGCCATGCCTGCTGCCTGGTGTGCCCAGTCGCGCCTGTCAGGCTGCCTCAGTCATATTTCAGTCAAGGCTGCCTGTGGGGCCTGGCGCTACCAAGCCGCTTCAGCGTTCGCGGGCCAGCGCTGCTCTACCAGATGGTCACGGCGCCGCTCGATCGCCATCACCGATGATTTTCTCCCGCCTTGCTGGTTATACACCTGTTCATGCACAGAAACAAACAAAAAAAGGGGAAAAGGAGGGAAGAAAGAGAAGAAAATTGATTGCCAAAGTGACGTGCACGCACCTCGTTGATTGAAGGAGATGAGACGGCGCGAGAGGAGATAAAAACAAGAAGAAAAGAGCAAGAGGGGGGGCCGGCCTAGGTCAGAGGCAAAGGAGGGTCATGAGTATTTATAACAACTCCTAATGGGCCCAAATCAATTCCAATTAGGACTCTAATCAGCCCCTAATTAGGAGTCCTAATTGGAACCTTATCCGGAGGTCAAAATAGTGCCAAATCAAACCGTTGATTGACTCCTATTCACTCCGCTATATTTGGAAAGATGCTGAAGGTTTATTCGACGGGATAACACCTTGCGAAGGATCACATCGACGCCGATCAACGCGTCGCCTAATCCTACTCCAACTAGGATTACGAGTATAAACTGTTTCCTAATTTATCGAGAAGTTCTAAGAATATTTCCATAAAAATATTCTTAGGATAACTCGATCGTATGGATTGCATCGACGCCAATCAACGCCGCCTAATCCTACCCAACTAGGATTACGAGTATAAACCGCTTCCCAATTTGTCGAGAAGTTCCCAAGGATATTCTCACAAGAAATATTCTTAGGATAACTCGATCGTATGGATTGCACCGACGCGAAATCAACGCCGCCTAATCCTACTCCAACTAGGATTATGAGTATAAACCGCTTCCCAATTTGTCGAGAAGTTCCTAAGGATATTCTCACAAGAAATATTCTTAGGATAACTCGATCGTGACGGATTGCACCGACGCAAATCAACGTCGCCTAATCCTACCCAACTAGGATTATGAGTATAAACCGCTTCCTAATTTGTCGAGAAGTTCCTAAGAATATTCTACAAGAAATATTCTTAGGATAACTCGATCGGCGGATTGCACCGACGCGAAATCAACGCTACGCCTAATCCTACCCAACTAGGATTACGAGTATAAACCGCTTCCCAATTTGTCGAGAAGTTCCTAAGGATATTCTCACAAGAAATATTCTTAGGGATAACTCGATCGACGGATTGCACCGACGAAATCAACGCTACGCCTAATCCTACTCCAACTAGGATTACGAGTATAAACCGCTTCCCAATTTGTCGAGAAGTTCCTAAGGATATTCTCACAAGAAATATTCTTAGGATAACTCGATCAGACGGATTGCACCGACGAAATCAACGCTACTAATCCTACCCAACTAGGATTACAGTATAAACCGCTTCCTAATTTGTCGAGAAGTTCCCAAGGATATTCTCACAAGAAATATTCTTAGGATAACTCGATCGTATGGATTGCACCGACGAAATCAACGCCTAATCCTACTCCAACTAGGATTACGAGTATAAACCGCTTCCCAATTTGTCGAGAAGTTCCTAAGAATATTCTCACAAGAAATATTCTTAGGATAACTCAATCGTATGATTGCACCGACGCGAAATCAACGCTGTCGCCTAATCCTACTCCAACTAGGATTATGAGTATAAACCGCTTCCTAATTTGTCGAGAAGTCCCTAAGAATATTCTCACAAGAAATATTCTTAGGATAACTCGATCGTATGGATTGCACCGACGCAAATCAACGCTGTCAGCCTAATCCTACTCCAACTAGGATTACGAGTATAAACCGCTTCCAATTTGTCGAGAAGTTCCTAAGGATATTCTCAAAAGAAATATTCTTAGGATAACTCGATCGGCGGATTGCATCGACGAAATCAACGTCGCCTAATCCTACTCCAACTAGGAGTACGAGTACAAACCGCTCAACGAGGAGTTTCGAGAATAAACCCATATTCTTAAGGATAACTCGATAACCCTTAATTTCCTCCCACCATAATATCCAAGAGAGGAATAACTGACGAGGCGGAAGTCATGACGACACCGACAATATGTCCAGCCTCAAGAAACTTCTCCCACCGTGGATAATCATATCCCAACAACGGTCAAAGCGCCGCGACTCACGATTGAAGGCTAGGACGATGGTTGAAAGCCAAATGGTCTCCTCGCTTCAACAAGGAATCCCTGAGGATATCTCCACGAAAAGATCACCCTCCCGCCGTGGTTAAACCAACAACACACGGATGACTAAGAATTAGCCGATTGAGGGTTATGAAATTCCATGTACTCGACATTACCAATGTGTCGCCAACAACGAAGTTCGCCGACATAATGGAGAAGTCCAAAAGTCCGATGGTTAGTCAAACAACAACCAACCGACACGAAGTTACAAACAAAACTCACCCACCAGCCTTCAATCAAGATTTTAACAAGCGTCGACAATAAATACAGACCGCGGATCTTATCGTAAATCCTACAAAGAACCGATGGTCCGAAGAATCAAGACTTGAAGCTATCTTTTAGACCTCACCGATCAAGGTCGGAATCATCATGTCCAAAGCATCCCGCACTCATCAAGAATCGAGACCGAGACGCTTTGGAGGGGTATCCAGAGGCTGAAAATACTTACAAGATCCCCAAACCAACTCGCGGACGGGAGTCGGCGAATGACAACCCATCGGATGATAATGGACGCCGAATGGTTGAGACGCTAACCCGACGGCAAACCCATTGCCACAAGCACGGCTTAAACCGGACTTGAATGGACGATCGGATTTCAGGACCGTTGAACCGGAACGAACCAAGAATTAGTCCCGGGATCAAATACAGACGGAACCCAAGCCCGAGAGACGGAAAACGCCGAAAAACGACGGAAACAACGACGCAAAACGGCGAGAACGGCGCGCCTCGGCTAACTTGGCCGAGGTGACTCGGCCAAGGGCCGAGGTAGCTCGGCCACTTTGGCCGAGCCACCAAACACCCCCGGTTGTATAAATAGGGGGGTGTCTTCTTCTTCAGGGGGGCATTCGGACGGGGTTTTTCGGACAGGGATTCGAGAGTTGGATTTTGGGATCTTCTGAAGAGTTTTCACGAGATCCACGAGCCGTCGACGCACCGTTCCGAGCACCGGCGAGCATAAGTTCAGTTGACGTCAGATATTCAATCGGAAGGTAACTGAATTCGGGTCGAACTACAGATACCCTCTAGATTAAGCTTCGCCTTAATCTCGTGGATAGCGCCAGGATTTCTCCTAGTAGATCTCACCCGCCCGCCATCCTCTCCTTCGTGAGTGTGATCCCCGCAGCGCATCCTCTCCTTCGTGAGTGTGATCCTCAGCGCTTCGCTTCTTCGCGGAAACGAGCCCTTTACGCCTCAGAGTTCCGTAACCCGGCCCTACCGATCGAATTGCGCTGTGGTCCACGGACACAAAAGTCCCCAGACAGCAAAGAACCCACGCAAGCTTGGGACCTCGATATAACAGAGATCCTCGTGTTTTTTCAAAAGGATAAAAGTTGTAATCTTTTTTGATTTTCATTGTACGCCTTAAAATAAAAGGCATTTCTTTTAGGCCAAAGAAGCTGTAAGCAAGTTCAAATCAATGACAATCAAACCGACTTTTACCGCGAACAATCTTCACTTCGAGAATCTTAGGAGGTGAAACTAAGAGTGGGATCTCCACTCCGAGAATCGAAAAGATTCAGATAACTTTCACTTTTATAGGATTCGCTACCTGATCTGAAAATAACTTTCTCATTTATCGAGATGAAATTCCAATTTTAGCCCTAACCTTGGGAAGGCATGACCGAAGAGGAAAGGATGGAACCCTTCTGTTTATCACAAGGGGATCTTAGCATTGAAAGTGGACCTCTTGTTTGTGGAAGGAATCAAGAGGGGATTTTGCTGGTGGATTGGACAAGAAAGATTTTTTTAGTGGACTCACCGTCAATGAATTTGATCAGTGAGGAAATTTATGGTGGAGGACAGATTTAGGGTTATCCTCAAGGACAATGGGTGAAATATTTCACGAAGAACTTCCCGTCAAAACGGGTTATCCCAAATATATTAAGAATTGTAGTTTTTCAGGAATTTTCTATTTATCGGCATTAATTGCATGTCGCCATTTTGAGTGATTAGACGATATGAACCTTTTGAATAGGCTGTGTCTATCACAAATGGTCATTCCCATTTGGGTTCAAACTTACCCTTTTTTTTGGAATTGAGAATTATTGGTCGTCGAGCAGCGAGGACCAGATCTCCTTCCTTAAAGCTTCTCCATTTGACTCTCTTGTTAAAAGCTCGCCATTCGCTTGGTAAAACTCGATGTGTTGTTGAGCTGTGCATTTTTCATCCAACATCTCGAAGCTCTTCAAGACGCTCGATGTTGTTCTTCGCCATCTCAATTGTGAGGGCTTATACGGCGATAGGATTTGATTTCTAATGGAAGTACAGCCACATCCGTGATACCGAGAATATAGGGTAGCTCCTAGGCGCATGATTGTGGTGCGATATGCCCGAGTGGTTCTCCGAAGTTTATCGCCCCAATCACGCTTATTGGTCTTCACGAAGCTCGACAAGATCTTAATGATTGTCTTGTTGAACGCCCGCTAATCTATTTGCAGTGATTATAAGCCGCCGACGACGCCTTGAATCTTAAACTTCTCGCAAAACCCGATGAAGGCATTGCCGATTTAATTGAGGACCGCTGTCATGTATGATACGCCTGCACGCCGGTCGATAGATGACGGATGCTTGATGAACCCGATGACATTGTTCGCTTTCACTTTTGCCGAATTGCTTCACCACTTGGAGAAATAGTCGATAATCGCGAATGAACCGATCACCTTTAACTGACAGAGGAAAAATAAGACCCACAATGTCCATACCCCACGTCTCGAATGGCCAAGATGTAGCCAAAGGATGCAAATGCTCCGGGGGTTGATGCATGTAATTCGCGTGTATTTGACATGCATGACACTTTCGAGCGTACTCGATTGCATCATTAATCATCATTGGCCAGAAGTATCCCATTCTTCTGATATGATCATAAAGCTTGGGACCAGGTTGGTGTGCGCCACACTCTCCTCCGTGTGCTTCCCTAAGGACTTCTTCTGCTTCTTTGTTCGAAGGCACCGTGAGCAAAGAGCCATTGTACCCACGCATAATATAACGCCTCGAAGTCTCGTGATTATAAAAGAACTTTGGCGCTTTCATCGATCGATTCTCTTTTACGCCTTTCTCGCAAAATGCCATATAGGACGTAGTCGATTATACGAAAACGCCAATCCCGGGGCTCCAGTTCAACTTGGGTTGAGTGCACCTCTTTGATGACCACCCCTTTGTCATCTTCCTCCTCATTATATATTGGTACAAATAGTTGGTGAGTTCTCACAGTGACTAACTATTCGGGCCTCAGAGGTTGCGCTTAACGATATCGCAATCGCTAATGCATCCGCGTATGCGTTCTAGAGGCGCGGAATATACTCAATGAAAAATTCTTCAAACGAGTCCGCCATCTCAATGGCCGCCTGGTGATACGGAATCAAGTCCGGATTCCTGACTTCATAGTCCCCACGGATCTGTCTGACTATGAGTTGGGAATCTCCAAAGGCTTCGAGATATTCGACTCCCAGCTCTTTGGTGAAACTGAGTCCAATAAGTAACGCGTTGTATTCGTCCACATTATTGGAGCACGGCTCGGTTAGCGAGTAAGCCCGGGGCATCACATGCTTTCCCGGGGAAACTAAGACAACTCCAACTCCAGAAGAAATCTTAGAACATCTAGGGGTACTTGCCACATTGGTTGCTCGAGAAGCTTCGTCAAAGTACAATTGCCATATTTGCTAATGCGATGTAGTGTTGACTTCGTGAGTTTCATCTGGCAAGTCATCATATAATTTAGCTGCATCCGTTGTTGGGTTAGTTGCTAAGAGATCACAAATTGCCTGTCCCTTAACCGACTTCTGTTGCTTGAAGTGT
Source organism: Asparagus setaceus (assembly GCA_012295165.1). Taxonomy (NCBI): domain Eukaryota; kingdom Viridiplantae; phylum Streptophyta; class Magnoliopsida; order Asparagales; family Asparagaceae; genus Asparagus; species Asparagus setaceus. The sequence goes on from CM022701.1 coordinate 87,696,094, forward strand.
AAGTCGTATTGAGACAAGAGCAAGGCCTATTTTGCCAAACGCCAATTCATGGAAGCTGGTTGCGTCATGAATATCCGGACTGGATTTACGTTGGAAATAACACAAATCGTCTGCCCAACTAAGTAGTGCCGCATCTTTTGAATCGCGAAAACCAACGCAAGGCACTCCTTCTTGATCATCGGATAGTGGGATTCAGCACCCACTAAAGTCTAGCTTAGGTAATACACCGCCTGTTCATGACCGCTGTCATCATCTTGCGCGAGTAAAGCGCTTAACGAATGGATCATTGCCTTGATGTAAATCAAGAACGGTTTACCTGACTCCGGTGCAACGAGAATGGGAGGATTCGGTAGATATGCTTTGATATCCTCGAATGCCTTTTGACAGGCATCGTCCTAGACAAATGACACGCCTTTCTTGGTTAGCTTGGAGAACGGCTGGCATTTTCCGGAGAGGTTCGATATGAATCGCCGGATATAAGCTAATCGCCCCTGTAACCCTCTGAGTTCTTTTAGATTTTTTGAGGGTTGTAATTCATGTATCACCTTCACTTTATCTGGGTCAATATGAATATCCATAGTGGTGACAACGAATCTGAGGAATTTGCCGCTGGACATTTCGAGGAAGGATTTGGTAGGGTTCATCTTTAACCGATGACTCCGCATGAGATCAAACATTGTCCTTAGTTCTTTGATGTGGCCATTTTTATCGCCGCTCTTCACGACTAAGTCATCGACGTAGCACTCGACCGTTTTTCGAAGATGTTCCTGGAAAATCTTCGCCATCGCTCGCTGGTACGTGGTTGTTACTGCGGTTGTAGCTAGAACATTTAGTTTGCGTCCACTGCTTTCACCTGCGCCTTCCCTTTGCCGCGTGGGAAAAAATTCTGTTTGTGAGCATTTGTCGTTTGCTGGCCTCTTTCTGCCTTTTTCCTCTTAAGGAATCGCTCGGCTTGCTCCCCGCATACCTTCAAGTCTCTCCATGTCTTGGACGGCGCCGTTTCCATTGCTTCCAGCACGTCCAATGAAAGGTTATTGTGGCAGGTCCGAGAATGAACTCTCGCTATCGGTCCCGACACCATTGCCTTGTTTCGAATCGCTGACAAAGCCGTCTATCGTCTCTCTGTCCTTCTATTTTTCATCCAACAACATCCCAAAGGATATCTCGGTATCGTCATTGAAGAAATTGGCGAGGAACATGGTCTCCATGTCATCCCAGCTGTTAACGCTCCCCGGCTCGAGACGGCGGTACCAATCGAAGGCAGCTCCTTAAAGAGTGCCAACGAATGACCGAACCATCAAGGGCTCGCATCGAAATAACCCCGTGTGGGACTTGAAGTAGATCAAATGCTGAGTGGGTGAGCACTTCCCGTCGAATGGCGTAAAGTTTATTAGATTGAACTTCGCCGGATACGGGATTGATTCCCATTCCCTTGGGTAAGGACACGGTATACCCGCCATTACCTTTAGGCGGAAATCAAAGTGTTGATCTTACTCGAGGTCCTTTATCTTTTCATTCTCACCCACGCCTCGTCGGTGATTTTGAGGAGGGACGACGGTGTTACCGTTGGCATTCTCGAGGCTACCTCCCGCATTTTGTTTATCAGAGGGATTATCGGCGTTACGATCTTCATCCCTGCCCGTGTTGCTGTCCGTTTAGTTGACATTATTGCGACGACTTGATTCACCCTGGTAATTCGTTAGTGCTTGGATTTGCTAGTCATGCATCTCTCTCATTTGCTGCATGGCCATCTCCATCTCGAACTTGAAATTCTCCTTTTGCTTGGCCATAGCCTCTTCAAGCATCTTGCCCACTTGTTCTACACTGATCGTGAATGCCTCACGGGGTTGTCCCTCGCTGAAAATCGTATTATCGGAAGCAATTGTAGAGCCAGCGTCCGACCTTTCATCATCTGAGGGTAACCCCCTCTACACTCTGCCATGGTTAGGTCGTCTGATAGTCCCGGACCACAACCGAGTCATTCGTTGAGATACCCCGGGAATGGCACGTGTCGACGCCCCTTTGCTAGTCATGTTGATGGTGACTCTTGGCAATTCATCGCCTTGAGACACCGATCTTCTTCCGCGGAAGCGTCACGACCTGGGTTTTAGCATTTCGGTGCCAAGCCTATCAAAGACCGACACCTTCTTCGGAGCTGTCTTGGTGCAGTTGCACTCTGACAACACCACCCTTATCAGCTTGGAACACATACAATGTGTGTTCAACTCTGGGGAACTCCTTTTTTGAGATTTACTCATACCCCCAGCACGATAGTACAACTTATCGGCATGAATACCGGAGCAACCCATCGTGTGTTGGTACAACTTCTCAGGTATAACGTCATCGTCGTCAGACAAAAATGTTTCCTTCAAGATGAACCGCGTATCGAGCTTTAAAAGTCACTGCCTCAACGCTATCTCTTGCGGTGTGAAGTTTTGACGCTCTTAAACTTTAATTCGCGTTCTATGCAGTAGCTACGTGAATCTTCCCGCCGTGGTGGAGTGGATGCGACCCAAGATTATGAGTTGTCCAGACCTCTTCAACGGGCCCAAACGCCTTTAATCGGAATTTTATCTCGATCATCGCGGCAACGGACCGAGGCCTAATATCGCTTTGCTTCGGGTAAGCCGGATCGACCAAAGCGGGAACAGAGTTAGACGGAGATTTGGATGTGATCGCCGGAGGTGAAATCGGTATTTGGGTGACCTTTCTTTGATTCAGGTTACCCTGTAGCGGCTGAGTCTTAGTCGAATCAGCCTGAGGTGGCTGATCCCTAGCTAACGTTTCTGCCCTTGTCCGAATCATCATTCCGGATTTCGGCCTCCAAGCTTGGCGCATCTTTGGTGGCTTCTTGGCCACTTCTTCTTTCTTCAATATTCGGGTCTCTTGAACTAGAGCCCGTGCTTGCGCAAGCAGTGCGCGGCGCTTTCGGATGCTCTCCTCGAGCATTGAACGGTTCCGTCTGACGGGACGCATTCACTTATTAACGGCTTGGAGGAGCTCCCAACCATCTGTTGTTGAGGCCCTTGACCTCTTTTGAACTTGAGATCCATCTCATAGCGGATCCCGTCAACCGATTCCAAGGCCTTGGCGAACTGACGTGCCAGGCATTGGCATCGCCTCTGACGGGCTCTCTTTGAGAGAGTTGGCACGCCATCGGCGATCATCTCCTGCACAGAGGAGTTCAGATCTGCAGATCCGGCCATCTTAGATGTCAAGGACGCCATCGCGGACTTTGGCAAAGAACGGGTTGGGATCCTTGCCTTGAGATTCCGGATCTGAGGGCCAGCGGATCTTCCTTACAGTGAAAATCTTCTTGGATTTGTGGGGGGAGGACGATCTGGACGAGGATGATAGATACTCCTTGAACTTTTATTGGTCGAACTCGTATTCGACCTCCTCTTCGACAGGGATCGCTATCCGCTGGTTACATGATGATCTCATCACGAGATCGTTATTCACCGGGTCGCCTTGTTCGTGGAAAAAGTCGGCTTGATCTTCATTGATGAACTCATTACAGCTTTATGCGTTACAATGAATTTAAAAGTTTGTCTTTTATAAGACTTGATTACAATGAAAATCAAAAGAAAAAAAGAATTACAACTTTTTCCTGAAACAAACACAGACCCTCGCTTATCGACTCCGCTATGCGGGATCTTTGCCTATGCCGGGGTTTATCCGTGGATCGCCGCGTGATCTGATCTAGTGTAAGATCTACATGATCAAGGGGATTATTTCACGAAGGAAATAATTGCCAAAGTGAGTGAAATCACTGCTTAAATCACCACTCTTCTTAGGATCGAACGGTTTGATCCGAGGGGTCGCTGTAGATCCGGACCTTAGATCTCTCGAACTTCTTCGCTTTATGCCGACGGGTTTGTCGAATCTCAGATCTCGCTGCCGGATCTAAGCGCGGATCGCTGCTGAATCCGGCAGAGCCTCCCTTCTCCTCAAAAGCCCGTGATCCGAAAAATGAGACACCCCATGTATTTATAGGCTTTAAAGCCGGTCGCAGGTCGATTGCGGCTCAGCCACCTCTTGGTGGCTCGGCTTCGCTTTGGTCGAAGCACCAAGTGGTGGTTTCGCCACCGAGTTACCAATAGGTGGCCAGCTTAGGCCGACACCAAATGGTGGTTCGGCCTTGGCCGACTCCACCAAGTGGTGGTTTCACCACCGAAATACCATTTGGCGGTTCTCACCGACCGCCTAAGTGGTTTGTCATTTTTTAGTTTGATCCGTTTAGTCTCGCTGATGTTCGCTAACTGCTTCATAGTTGGTTTATCCCATTATTCAGAGGCGGTTCGCCGCCACCGACTTGCACACCTCGCCGACTTGCTTCATGCATTTCGCCGACCGCTTTATGCGCTTATGCCGCTGTCACTTGTTATTACGCCGCCAACGGTTCGCCATTACGCCGCCGGATGGCTCGCCGATTGTCAACTCATTGTCACGAGTCATGTTCGGGGATTTATAGGCAATTTTCAATGCCTACAGTCTCATGTGAATTTTGTCAAGTATGAATTTAATATGGATTTTCCATCATATTAATCGCTATGCATTTGCTATATAGCATGAAAGTTCTTTGATATGTCTGTTAGATCAAAGTTCTAAAATTAGAAGTTGGAATTTTTGATTTGTCTGTTAGATCAAAGTTTAAAAATTTATAAGGCATAACTAAATCCAATGCATTATCAAGTTTGACATTAGTCTACAAAATGTTATTATCATCAAATAGAGGTTTAACAACATGATCTTATTTCTTGTAATAAATTATATGATAACCATAAACTATTTCACAAACGAGTTATATTAAAGACATAAATTAGTTCCTCGAAAAAAAAAGACATAAACCCAAATGAAATAATCAAATTATTTGACCACGTGCAACGCACATGCATCCCATCTAGTTTAACAAAATGAGCTACCAAGAGATAGATTGGTGAACTCCACACCTTCCAATGTGACTATCAGGATGAGCCTCATCAGATGACTATCTCTTAGTAGCTTATTTTACTAAAAAATAGTTAGAGATCACTATTTTGATTATAACAACTTATTATTCAATGAATAATAGCGGCGTTTCTAAACTTCAATACTTGCTTTTGTTCGCGGTAAAAGTCGGGATGATTGTCATTGATTTGAATTTGTTTACAGCTTCTTTTGCCTACAACAAAATTCAAAAAGAAATTGCCTTTTATTTTAAGCGCATAAATGAAAATCAAAAAGATTGCGACTTCTTCCTAAACAAACACGCAGGATCTCGTTATGTCGAGGTCCTCGCCATGGGTTCTTTGCCCGTGTCGGACTTTTGTGTCCGTGGACCACCGCTAATTCGTGAAAATTGCCTTTTATTTTAAGGCGCATAATGAAAATCAAAAAGATTGCGACTTCTTCCTAAACAAACACGAGGATCTCGCTATGTCGAGGTCCTCGCCATGGGTTCTTTGCCCGTGTCGGACTTTTGTGTCCGTGGACCACCGCAATTCGATCCGTAGAGACCCTGCTCGAACTACAGATAAAGGCTCGCTTCACGAAGGAAACGGTTACCGAGGGGATCACACTCACGAAGGAGAGGATCGCCCGAGCGGTGAGATCTACTAGGAGAAATCACAACATATCCCCAGATTAAGACGGCTTAATCTAGAGGGTATCTCAGAGTTCGACCAATTCGTTACCTTTGCTTATAGATCCGACGCCGATCGACTTGAGCTCGCCGTTCTGAACCGCATACCGACACTGTAGATCTCGCAAGAATTCTTCAAGTCCCAGCTCTTCCAAATCACCAAAAATCCAAGCCTCCCAAGCCTTGAAATCCCCCAAATCCAAGACCTCCCCACTCAAGACCCCCTATTTATACAAAAAGAGGGGATGTGTGGCTGCCAGTGGCTCACCACCAGCCGAGCCACCGCCACTCTGGTCGGTGCTCGCTTCAGTTGGCCGAGGAGGCTCGGCCAAAGTGGTCGAGCCTCCTCTACCACTGTCGAGGCACCCTGCCTGTCGTCGAGGTGGCTCTACCAGTGGCCGAGCCACCTTGGCCATTTGGCCGGTGGTGCGCCAAGGCCGCTGCTTCTCCGCCGATTCTTCAGCACTGGCCGACTCTTCTCCTTTCTCCTCGCTTAGTTTTGTCCGTGATGTCGCCATTGTTTGAGTTCGTGTCCGATCAACTTTCGTGAGCTCGACGGCTCGCTTGCATCGACGGACTGGCACGGTTGATTCCGCCTCATCGACGCTTGAGTTTAATCAACTCGCACGCCGCTTCATTGGCTCAGACGCCTTGCCGACTCACTTCATGTGCTCGCCGACCGCTTCTACGCTTTGCAGCGGATGCATTTTGCTACGCCGGTTTGTCGAATGGATCGCCGGTTGTCAACCCATCGTCACGAAGTTTCGCTCGCATCGATAAGCAATTTTATGCCTACAGATACCCTCCAAAGCCGCCTCGGCCTCGATTCTTGATGAGTCCGATGCTTTGGACATGATGGTTCCCGCCTTCACCTACCGAGGGTCCCAAAAGATAGCTTCAAATCTTCGATTCTTTCAGATCATCCAGCTTCTTTGTAGGATTCCCGATAAGATCACGGTGTCGCATTTATTGTCCGACCGCTTGTTATCTTGACTAAGCCGGTGGGTGAGTTTTGTTTGTAACTCGTGTCGGCTGGTCGTTGTTTGACTAACCATCGATTTTTGACTTCTCCGCATGTCGGCTAACTCCTTGTTGGCAACGCTATCGTGGTCAATACATGGAACTTCATAACCATCACTCTGCTAATTCCTCCATCATGACGGTGTTGTTGGTTTAACTACAGCGGAGGATATGATTATCCCATGTCAACATGACTTTCACTCTTCATCGATTATCCTCTCTTGGAGATTATGGTGGAGGACATTAAGGGTTGCCGAAGTTATCCTTAAGAATATGGATTTATTCTCCAGAACTCCTCGCTGAAATTTTGGAAATAGTTTATACCGTAATCCTAGTTGGAGTAGGATCACGACGCTGATCGGCCGATGCATCCGCGACGATCGAAGTTATCCCTAAGAATATTTTTGTGAAAATATTCTTCCAGAACTTCTATAAATTAGGAAACAGCTTATACCGTAATCTTAGTTGAGTAGGATTAGGCGACGCGCTGATCGGCGCCGATGCATCCAAGACGATCGAAGTTATCCCTAAGAATATTTTTGTGAAAATATTCTTCCTGAACTTCGATAAATTAGGAAACAGCTTATACTGTAATCCTAGTTGGAGTAGGATTAGGCGACGCTGATCGGCCGATGCATCCACCGATCGAAGTTATCCCTAAGAATATTTTTGTGAAAATATTCTTCCTGAACTTCTCGATAAATTAGGAAACAGCTTATACCGTAATCCTAGTTGGAGTAGGATTAGGCGACGCGCTGATCGGCCGATGCATCCGCACGATCGAAGTTATCCCTAAGAATATTTTTGTGAAAATATTCTTCCTGAACTTCGATAAATTAGGAAACAGCTTATACTGTAATCCTAGTTGAGTAGGATTAGGCGACGCTGATCGCGCCGATGCATCCGCATCGATCGAAGTTATCCCTAAGAATATTTTTGTGAAAATATTCTTCCGAACTTCTCGATAAATTAGGAAACAGTTTATACCGTAATCCTAGTTGAGTAGGATTAGGCGACGCGCTGATCGGCCGATGTAATCCGCAGACGATCGAAGTTATCCCTAAGAATATTTTTGTGAAAATATTCTTCCTGAACTCGATAAATTAGGAAACAGCTTTATACTCGTAATCCTAGTTGAGTAGGATTAGGCGACGCGCTGATCGGCCGATGCATCCGCGACGATCGAAGTTATCCCTAAGAATATTTTTGTGAAAATATTCTTCCAGAACTTCTATAAATTAGGAAACAGCTTATACTGTAATCCTAGTTGAGTAGGATTGGCGACGCTGATCGGCCGATGCATCCGCGACGATCGAAGTTATCCCTAAGAATATTTTTGAAAATATTCTTCCGGAACTTCTCGATAAATTAGGAAACAGTTTATACTGAATCCTAGTTGGAGTAGGATTAGGCGACGCTGATCGGCCGATGCATCCGACGATCGAAGTTATCCCTAAGAATATTTTTGTGAAAATATTCTTCCGAACTTCTCGATAAATTAGGAAACAGCTTTATACTGTAATCCTAGTTGAGTAGGATTAGGCGACGCTGCTGATCGGCCGATGCATCCGCGACGATCGAAGTTATCCCTAAGAATATTTTTGTGAAAATATTCTTCCGAACTTCTATAAATTAGGAAACAATTTATACTGTAATCCTAGTTGAGTAGGATTAGCGACGCTGATCGGCATCGATGCAACCATGGGTGTTATCCTCAATAAATCTTCTAATTTTTCCAAATATAGCGGAGGGAGTAGGGTCAATCAACGGACTGATTTGGCATTATTTTGGCATCCAATTAGGTTCTAATTAGGACTCCTAATTAGGGCTGATTAGAGTCCTAATTGGAATTGATTTGGGCCCCAATTAGAATTCCTACTTGCCAAATAAGAGTCCTTGTTCAAAGAGGATTGGGTTCATATGGGATTGTTATAAATACCCATACTCCTCCTCCTTGATGACCTAGGCCGCCCCCTTCTCTCGGTTTGCTCTTGTTTTCATCTTGCTTCGCCTTTTCATCTTCGATCAACAAGGTATGCATAATGAGGGTTTTGTAAATTCTTTTTCTTTCTTTCTTCTTTTTTTTGTGCGGCAGTGACGCTGACTGTGACCGAGGGCACGATTGGACGCATGGGCGCTGATGATCGCTGCGTCCTCACCTCAGCGGCGCGGCATCATGGGCGCTAGCAGGCGCTGCTGCCATTGGCGCTGGCTACAGGCCAATATTGGCGCCACATTACTACATTACCGCCAATACATGTCGGCTACTGGGGTCGCTAGCTGATGCTACGCCTGGCGGCGTGAGTCGCCACGCTTCGGCTATGCCTACCATGCATGGCGGCAAGTCGCTGGTTGCCAGCTGGCTTCCATGATACGGGCGCTGGTTCTGGCCGCTGGTTCCGCGGGTTAGTCGTAGGCGACCGGTCGTAGCTTTATTGACACTTTATTTGCTGATTTTCAGTCGGTATTTGACTTTTCGTCAGATTTTTGCGCCTTCCGATGTTCATAGAAGATCACGCCCGAGGAGTCGCCGACTCGCGACGTCAGCGCGGAATGCACGCCCTTCCGGTGGTGCGCCAGCCGCCGCCATCATATTCTCATACATATATGCTTGTATCCCCGCCGCCCTCCTTTGTGAGGCGATTGGGAAGAGCCGAGATTCTCCTTCGTGGAGGATCGAGGCTTCAAAGATCACCCGCCTCGATGTTTTAACGGAGCGATTTCACACCGCATTTCGCCTTTGTAGAACGGAATATATTGCCACTTGGATTATGCGGCTATATTTATCGCTCTCCCGTGTTTAATACTGATGAAATTGTCATACCGCTATAAGGTCGCGGACTCGATCTCATGGGTTTCGAAGAGTTCTACTTTATACCGCTTCCTTTTTCAAGATATTCCTCCTAAATGATCTGCTAACCCTTTGTTCTCTTGTGGTAGGCGGATGCTCCATGACTATTCGCCTATTTCAAGGCTCCAAATGTCAAGTCTCGATTCTTAAGGTCATCCGAGAAGACTCTTTCCACCGAGGAAGCGAACCGCAATGAGGCTTAACACCCGCAGAAGAAACCCGTGAAGCCCGAGCCTACTATCATAATTTCGATGACGAAGTTTGAGGGATCGCTTCATCATCCTCCACCGCCTTGCACCTCGTAAACCCGATCTCCGACTTCAGTATAGGGCGGTGGAGGCCCTGTGTTAATCTTGACGGACGATCGAAATATCCCTAAGAATATTTTTGTGAAAATATTCTTCCGAACTTCTCGATAAATTAGGAAACAGCTTTATACTGTAATCCTAGTTGAGTAGGATTAGGCTTAATGCTGATCGGGCATCGATGCAACTAAGGGTGTTATCCTCGAATAAATCTTTAATTTTTCCAAATATAGCGGAGGGAGTAGGGTCAATCAACGGATTGATTTGGCATTATTTTGCATCCAATTAGGTTCTAATTAGGACTCCTAATTAGGGGCTGATTAGAGTCCTAATTGGAATTGATTTGGGCCCCAATTAGAATTCCTACTTTGCCAAATAAGAGTCCTTGTTCAAAGAGGATTGTCATATGGGATTGTTATAAATACCCATATCCTCCTCCTTGATGACCTAGGCCGCCCCTTCGGTGGTTTCTCTTGTTTTCATCTTGCTTCCGCTTTTCATCTTCGATCAACAAGGTATGGCATACGAGGGTTTTGTAAATTTTTCTTTCTTTTCTTCTTTTTTTTTTTTTGCATGCAGACGCGACTGCAGACCGAGGGCACGATCACTGGACGGCGGCGCCGATGACGGCGCTCACTCCCCAGCGGCGGCATCGGGCGCTACAGCGCTGCCAGCTGGGCGCCACTGGCGCAATATTGGCGTCAGGCTGGCACTACAGGCGCTGGCCAATTACGCCATTGTCACAATACATATGCATGTATAGCTGGTCGCCATTACCATACGCATACCGCGGCGGCTATTACCGCCAATACTGGCGCTACCATATGGCGTCGGTGCCCGCTGGTCGGCGTTGGCTCCACATAGCTGGCTGCTGCCCCTTTATCTGCGGGCGACAAGGGCGCTGGTCGTAGTTTATTGACACTTTATTTGCCGATTACCGTATTTGACTTTTTCGTTTTATTTTGCAGCCTTCCGATGTTCATAGAGATCATTCCAGGAGTCGCCTTAACCCCAACTTTTCTGTGAATGCAACCTCCCTCTTCCCTGTGGAAGGCCAAATATCGCTATCATATTCTCATACATATAGCGTTGTATCCCCGCTTCGTCCTCCTTTGTGAGGCGATTGGGAAGAGCCGAGATTCTCCTTCGCGGAGGATTGAGGCTTCAAAGATCACCCGCCTCGAAGTTTTAACGGAGCGATTTCACACCGCATTTCAGTAGAACGGAATATATTGCCACTTGATTATGCGCTATATTTATCGCTCTCCGTGTTTAATACTGATGAAATTGCATACACCTATAAGGTCGCGGACTGATCTCATGGGTTTCTGAAGAGTTCTACTTTATAATGCTTCCTTTTTCAAGATATTCCTCCTAAATGATCTCGTTAACCCTTTGTTCTTTGTGGTAGGCGGATGCTCCATGACTATTCGCCTATTTCAAGGCTCCAAATGTCAAGTCTCGATTCTTAAGGTCATCCGAGAAGACCTTTTCCACCGAGGAAGCGAATCAACCGATGTGGCTTAACACCGCAGAAGAAACCCGAAGCCCGAGCCTACTATCATAATTTCTGATGACGAGTTTGAGGGATCGTCATCATCCGCTTCCACCGGCCCTTGCAGTCTGGCCGAAACCGGATTTCCGACCCTTCGAGTATGCATGCGTGGAGGCCCCTGTTAATCTTGACTCGACCACTTCCACGATTCAACCTATTGCCGAGATTGCCCCGGCCAAAAATCTCGCTCCCACTCCAGCTTCTGATGGGTCTCCTTCACCTGGAGAATGGTTTGAAGCAGCGATCTCTATTATCGAGGTTAGATGGGCTTACTTTATGGTCTTCTCCATTCATATTGAGTATCTTGGAGGAAATTCAGTTGTGGCCCTCACTAGTTAATCGCTAGAGCAAAGCTCACTAGCCGGCTAACTCTTGCATACCGTGGATGATTTAGCCTTTTTGAACCATGACGATGAGGTGATGCGACTGCCGACGGCTCTGGATCAAGGCTTCTCGTGAACGCTCTCTTCAGAGGAGAATATCGTAGCAAGAGGTCATCTTTGGGAACTCATATGAGCGACAAATTCGCTTGCAGCAAGAAGAAAATGCGCACACCTATGTCGAACGCACGTGAATCAAGACTGCTCAAGGGGAGAAGACGCTGAAGAGCCTGCGAGTGCGCCAGAGTCCGTGACGCCATCAACGCGAAACAAGTCCTCGAGGTGATGCGCCGGAACATGTAGCCGCAATTGCCGCAAGACTCAAGAGGAACTCGAAGGAAGCCAAAGCTCGTGTTCAAGCGGCAGTAGGAAAACTAGCCAAGCAGCCGACCTCGCTCTTCACTAGATTGGCGCTTAATGAAGTCCGATGTGTTGCTTTGGTTTCAGATTTTCTCGCTTTCTTTGTTCACCGTGTCGCTATTTTATTTAGATGTATTATCATAACTTTGTTTTGAATCAATTGTCTCGACAATTGTAGCTCTTTCTATATTTGCTTCAAATGAATAAGATTTATTCCTTCATTGCTTATTATGATTCTTTTATTTCGCCTCAAATAATTAACCATAATACTTATAGGATTTTTGGCAAACCCTCACCATCAACGGGTTTGATTAGCCTTTACCAACCACCGCTTGAGTGGCTAGCGGCGGATTATCTGATCCGCTCAAGACGCGACGCTGTGCTAAAAGAATGAAACTTTCTAGACTTGTTGCTATGATATTGAATACATAGGCTTTATACTTTATGGGCAAGAGACCATCTCTACAACGCTGTTACGCTATAGACTCGCCCCTCCTTAGGCTTCGACAAATACCCCGTGATCGAACTCGTGTCTTCTTCAATCTGAGACTAAACCAACGCTGCAGAGGCGCTGGCTTTATCCCTTCTTAGGCTTCGATAAAATGCCCTTAATCAACTCGTGTCTTCTTCAATCGGAGAAAGACTAAACCGCAACGCTGCGTGAGGCGCTGACTTTAGGGTTATTGGCCAACCCCCATTTCAACGGTTTGATGAGCCTTTACCAACTACCGCTTGAGTTGGGCTAGCATGTAGATTATCTAAACCGCTCTACACACAACGCTGTGCTAAAAGAATGAAACTCTCTTAGGCTTAATGCTACCATGTTGAATACGAGGCTTTGTCTTTTGTCACGGATCACCCTAAGCAACGGTGGTAGGCTGGCTTTATCCTTCTAGGCTTCAGATAAAATGCCCTAATCAACTCGTGTCTTCTTCAATCGGAGAAAGACTAAACCGCAACGCGGTGAGGCGCTGGCTTTAGGGTTATCGCCAACCCCGCCTTCAACGGGTTTGATGAGCCTTTACCAACTACCGCTTGAGTTGGGCTAGCATAGATTATCTAAACTGCTCTCTACACACAACGCTGTGCTAAAAGAATGAAACTCTCTTAGGCTTAATGCTACCATGTTGAATACGAGGCTTTGTCTTTTGTCACGGAATTGACTACCCGCAACGCTGCGGTAGGCGCTGGCTTTATCCCTTCTTAGGCTTCGGATAAAATGCCCTTAATCGAACTCGTGTCTTCTTCAATCGGAGAAAGACTAAACCCGTGGCGTGTGGCGTTGGCTTTAGGGTTATTGGCCAACCCCGCCTTCAACGGGTTTGATGAGCCTTTACCAACTACCGCTTGAGTTGGGCTAGCATGTAGATTATCTAAATCCGCTTCTACACACAACGCTGTGCTAAAAGAATGAAACTCTTAGGCTTAATGCTACGCATGTTGAATACGTAGGCTTTGTCTTTTGTCACGGAATTGACTACCCGCAACGCTGCGGTAGGCGCTGGCTTTATCCTTCTTAGGCTTCGGATAAAATGCCCCGTAATCAACTCGTGTCTTCTTCAATCGGAGAAAGACTAAACCCGACATAGCGTATAAAGCGTTGGCTTTATCCTTCTTAGGCTTCGGATAAAATGCCCTTAATCGAACTCGTGTCTTCTTCAATCGGAGAAAGACTAGCAAACTTAGCAGCGTTATAAAGCGTTGGCTTTATCCTTCTTAGGCTTCGGATAAAATGCCCCAAGATGAATCTTGGTGTCTTCTTTGACGGAGAATGACTTGAACGGATGAAGATTTGAGGTGGGAAAGGAAAAATGTGTTCATTTCAGGGATGAGAATATGGCGAGATTCCTTCTTTGTAGGAATCGGAAGACTCGTGACCTTCACGGACAACCCGGTCCGAAAATCCCTACAAGATACCTTCAATCGGCGCTACCTAAGATAAGAGGGGAACTAAGAGTGGGATCTCCACCGAGAACCGAAAGACTCAGCGACCTTCACGGACAACCCGGTCCGAAAATCCCTACAAGATACCTTCAATCGGCGCTACCTAAGATGAAGATGGAACTAAGAGTGGGATCTCCACTGAGAACCGAAAGACTCAGCGACCTTCACGGACAACCCGGTCCGAAAATCCCTACAAGATACCTTCAATCGGCGCTACCTAAGATGAAGATGGAACTAAGAGTGGGATCTCCACTGAGAACCGAAAGACTCAGCGACCTTCACGGACAACCCGGTCCGAAAATCCCTACAAGATACCTTCAATCGGCGCTACCTAAGATGAAGATGGAACTAAGAGTGGGATCTCCACCGAGAACCGAAAGACTCGTGACCTTCACGGACAACCCGGTCCGAAAATCCCTACAAGATACCTTCAATCGGCGCTACCTAAGATGAAGATGGAACTAAGAGTGGGATCTCCACCGAGAACCTAAAGACTCGTGACCTTCACGGACAACCCGGTCCGAAAATCCCTACAAGATACCTTCACCGGCGCTACCTAAGATGAAGATGGAACTAAGAGTGGATCTCCACCGAGAACCGAAAGACTCAGCGACCTTCACCGGACAACCCGTCTCAAAATCCCTACAAGATACCTTCACCGGCGCTACCTAAGATGAAGATGGAACTAAGAGGATCTCCACCGAGAACCGAAAGACTCTGTGACCTTCACGGACAACCCGGTCTCAAAATCCCTACAAGATACCTTCAATCGGCGCTACCTAAGATGAAGATGGAACTAAGAGTGGGATCTCCACCGAGAACCTAAAGACTCGTGACCTTCACGGACAACCCGTCCGAAAATCCCTACAAGATACCTTCAATCGGCTACCTAAGATGAAGATGGAACTAAGAGGATCTCCACCGAGAACCTAAAGACTCAGTGACCTTCACGGACAACCCGGTCCGAAAATCCCTACAAGATACCTTCAATCGGCGCTACCTAAGATGAAGATGGAACCCTTCCGCTTGACACGTAAAGGATTTTACGCTGAGAGGAAGGATTTTATATTCTCTCCAAATGGAAAGGAATTTTTGAGGGCCTCTTGTTCATAGAAGGAATCAAGAGGGGATTTTGGTAATGTACCGTAATTTATAGACCCACCGCCAAGGAATTTGATCGGTGGGGAAATTGTGATGGAGGATAAATCTAGGGTTATCCTCGAAGGCGGTGAGACATCCCACGAGGAACTTCGCCGAACGGGTTATCCCAAGATACTATGGGTAGTATTTCTTCAGAACTTCCCATTTATCTAAGATAATTGCCTGGCCGCCATTTTGGGTAATTAGGCGATATGCACCATTGAGTAAACCGCTTTATTACAAACGGCCCTCCCATTTAGGTTCGAATTTACCTTTCTTTTGAAGTGAGGATTATCTGGCCGCCGAAAATGAGGACCAAATCTCCTTCTAAAGGTTCTCTCGTCGAACTTCTTGTTGAAAGCCTTCACATCCTAGCTTGGTAGAACTCAATGCATTGTTGAGCCTCCGTGCTTCATCTAACATCTCTCTTTCGAGACGCTGATGTTGTTCTTCGGCCATCTCTGCTGAAAGGGCGGCGCGGCGACGGATCTGAATTTCAATGGGAGAACCGCCTACACCGTGAGACCGTAGAGTACGGGTCGCCCACATGGCGTATGCATTGCAGCGATACCGCAGTGCTTCTCCGAAGTTTATCATCCCGCCTCGCTTGTTACTTTTCACAAGCTTTGATGTAATTTTGATAATCGCCTTGTTGAATGCCCTCGCCAATCCATTTGGTACGGATAGGAATACCAGACGCCTTGTATCTTGAATTTCTAAAAACCCGATGAAGGAATTGCCGATGAACTGGGACCGCTGTCATGCACGATCCGTTTGGGACACCATGTCGAGATGACATGGTGTTTGATAAACTTGATGACGGTATCGCTTTTACTTTTAGCTTGATTCACCACTTGAGAAGTAGCCTGCGATCGCTAGAATAAACCGATCGCTTTGACAGACGGAGGAAAAATGGGACCTACAATGTCCATTCCCATGTCTCAATGGCCGTGATGTGGCCGGGATGCAGCGCTGTTCGCGGCCGATGCATATAATTGCGGAATTTGACACGCTGGCATTTCCGAAATGCATCGACCGCGCCATTAACCATTGCCAAAAGTAGCCCATTCTCCTCGATTCGATCGTAGAGTTTGGGACCAGCCGTGCACCACATTCACCCTCGTGCTTCCCGGCGACCTCTTCGGCCCTTGTTTGAAAGGCATCGGAGTAAAGACCATCGTACTCGCCATATAACGCCCGGTCTCGTCGTCGAAAAGAATCTTGAGCTCTTCGCCGATCGACTTCTTACGCCTCGTAGAATACCATGTAAGACGAATCGATGATAGGAAAGCCAATCTCGGCTCCAACTTGGTGGGTTGTATACACTTTTGGTAACTACCCCTTATCTTCTTGTGCCTCATCGATAATGGTATAAGAGTTGGTGAGTCCCCGACCGAACTAGTTGCTCGGTTCTGGTTGTGCTAACGACATACGCCTAACACCGCCAGCTGCATCCGCATAAGCGCTTTGGAGGCTGGATATATTCGATGAAAAACTCTTCAATGAGTCCGCTATTTCAACAGCCTATCCGATGATAGGGATTAGATCCGGATTCTAACTTCAGAGTCACCACGAACCCGCTTAACTATCAATTGTGAATCACCATACGCCGAGATATTCGACCTCCCTTTTCAAGCTAAGTCCGATAAGTAGCTGTATTCGCTACGCTATTGAAACAGGTTCTGAGTGAATAAGCACGGGCATGACATGATTCCTGAAACAAGACAACCCGACCATGAGATCTTAGAACATCCGGGGCACTGCCACATTGGTGGCTCGAGAGCTCCATCAAAATACAATCGCCATATTTGTTGGTGCGATGTAGTGTTGACTTTGAACTTCATCCGAAGATCATCATATAGCTCAACCGATCCGCTGTCGGCCGTACCAAGAGATCACAAATCGTCCTTTGACCGACTTCGTTTGAAATACAAGTCATATTGGGACAAGAGCAAGGCCCATTTCGCCAAACGCCAACTCATCGAGGCCTACCGGTCATAAATATTCTGGGATTTACATTAGAGATAACATAAATCGCCCGTCCGACTAAATAGTGCCGCGATTTTCAATCGCTAACACTAATGCAAGGCACCGCTTCACCATTGATATCGAGACTCAAGACCACTAATGTTCTGTAATACATCATCCGCTCGCGGATCGGGCCGCCGCCGCCTTGCGCGAGTAAAGCGCTTTAACGAAAGTGATCCGCCTTGACGTGATCAAAATGGTTTTCCGCATCATGTGCAACAAGAACAGAGGTTTAGCGAGATACGACTTGATCTCTTCGAATGCCGCGCGCCGCCCCAAATATATGACACGCCTTCTTGTTCAACTTGGAGAACGGCCGCACTTCCTGATAGGTTCGATATGAACCGCCGGATGTACGCCAATCGCCCTTGTAACCCCCGAAGTTCTCTGCATTTCTGAGGTTGCAATTTTGAATCGCCTTCACTTTGTCGATCGACGGATTCCTTTGTTGGTGACGACGGCCAAGGAACTTGCCATCGACATCCCAAGGAAGGACTTGGCAGATTCATCTTTAGTCGATGAGTTCGCATGAGTTCAATACCGCTCTAAGATTTTGATGTGATCTCCTTTGTCACGCTTTTCACGCACCAAATCGCCGACGAGCATTCGACCGCTTTCTCCAAGATGATCCCGAAAATCTCCGCCATTGCTCTCGTATGTTGCGCAAGATTTTGAGGCCGAACGGCATGACCGTAGCAATATATGCCAATGGCGCTCAACGGTGTTTACGCCATCGGTACATCTTGATTTGATTATACCCAAAAGCCATGCATAAAGGACATTCTTTCAAATCCACACGCGTTGTCAACTATGACATCGCGATTGGAAGAGGGAAATCATCCTTGGCAAGCAAGCCGCTAGGTCTCTCAGAGTCCATACTGCATCCTAATCGAACCATTCTTCTTCATGACCGACTATATTCGCCACCCAATCCTGATGTTGAATTTCCTCACTAATCCCGATTCTATGAGTTTCTTCACTTCACAACAATTGCCTCCAATATTTGTGGATCTAAACCGCCTTTGCCGCTGCTTGACAGTTTGACATCCGCTTTGATGTTGAGGCGATGTGTTGCCACATTAGGGTCGAGTCCGGCATGTCCTCGTAACTCCGTGCTAATACATCGATATACTCCGATTAGGGCAATCAACTCTTCCTTTCTTCCAAGGAGAGTATTGTCGATGTTTATGAGTTTGGGATGCTCTTCATCACCCATATTAACCTCGACTACCTCATCCTTAGTGGGGGTTCTCTTTATTCAACCTATCCCCAAACCGCTTCCTCGTTGATGGATCCATGGGTCTTCCCATGTTGGCATATCTTCATCACCCCAATAGTAGCAGGATCGATCGTGGCCATATTCGACATCAAAGCCTTGAAAGCTTCTCCCAGGCTGGTGTCAATCCTGCCAAGAGTCGACTAATGTCCGCTCTCACCGGTGGACTATTATCAATCACCAATAGCATTCATCTTCGAGGAGGATTCAGATCCCAATCCCTTCTAAATGCGTAGTAATTATCCGCTTTCTCTTGGGACATATGTCAGGAGGGACTCGAGGACCTCGCCAAAACATAGACCTTCCCTCGTCAAGTCATACCCCATCTTTTCATGATACCCTGTTTCGACTATATCCAATGTGTGGAGGATAAGCCCATTGTCATCTTCACCTTCTTCAAAGAAATGATTCGCTGGAACCGTGATTCCTTTTCCGTAAACCAAGTCTCTTTCACTACTTGATCTTCGCGGGATGACAAGTGTTGTCCCAAAGGAATCCTCTAATCGCTGTGTGAAGTAAGATGATCGAAGGCGTGTGCAACTCGATCATTGTATAACTCGCTATCACATCATTCAAAGATAAAGGATACTCTAAATCGCCATTTATTGATTCATCGCAATTTGCCAATATAATGTTCATCCGACGATTCTTCATCACCCATATTAACTCGACTACCTCATCCTTAGTGGGGGTTCTCTTTGTTCAACCTATCCCCAAACCGCTCGAGTTGATGGATCCATGGGTCTTCCCATGTTGGCATATCTTCATCACCCTCAATAGTAGCAGGATCGATCGTGGCCATATTCGACATCAAAGCCTTGAAAGCTTCTCCAGGTCGGTGTCAATCCCAAGCCAAGAGTCGACGAATGTCCGCTCTCACCGGTGGACTATTATCAATCACCACGAGCATTCATCTTCGAGGAGGATTCAGATCCCAATCCCTTCTAAATGCATAGTAATTATCCGCTTTCCTCTTGG
Source organism: Asparagus setaceus (assembly GCA_012295165.1). NCBI lineage: Eukaryota > Viridiplantae > Streptophyta > Magnoliopsida > Asparagales > Asparagaceae > Asparagus > Asparagus setaceus. Next base: position 87,715,554 of record CM022701.1, read on the forward strand.
GACATATGCCGCTTAGGAGGGACTCGAGGACCTCGCCAAAACATAGACCTTCCCTCGTGTCAAGTCATACCCCCATCTTTTCATGATACCTGTTTCGACTATATCCAATGTGTGGAGGATAAGCCCATTGTCATCTTCACCTTCTTCAAAGAAATGATTCGCTGGAACCGTGATCTCCTTTTCCGTAAACCAAGTCTCTTTCACTACTTGATCTTCGTGGGATGACAAGTGTTGTCCCAAAGGAATCCTCGAATCGCTTTTGTGTGAAGTAAGATGATCGAAGTAAGTGTGCAACTCGATCATTGTATAACCCGCTATCACATCATTCAAAGATAAAGGATACTCTAAATCGCCATTTATTGATTCATCGGCAATTTGCCAATTACAATGTTCATCCGACGATTCTTCATCGCCAAGATTGATTACAAGGGGTACAATGTCATTTAAAACAAAACCTCCACTATAACCAAGCCCGCTTCTAGCCTTCTTCACCGCCGTCCGCATTCTGGGCCGATGATTCGCCGACTCATTATCAGAGGAGAGAATCGCTGAAATAATTCTCCATCCCCTTAAACGGTTGTTTGTCCGCACCACCGCCTTGACTCATTATTCGTGGTCTACATATTTGAGACACCGATGAAGAGTAGATGGACTATAACATTACCGCGGGATCCAAGGCTCCACCTAACAAGAAGTTATAGGAAGTCTCAGATCAATCACATAGTGTGACTTCGACTTTGTTCCCCATTTGGCACTTTATCCGATTTTACCAAGTGGCCGAGACTACCGGTGTTAAACCCGATTATCAGGTTCGCGACGCCTTACCGGCAGGATTCCAAGGTGATACATGAGCAGGGCATGATGCTCACAAATGAACCCTGATCGACTTGGATCCTGCTAACTTCACTAGAGCCAATATACCCGTGAAGTATAGCGCCATCGTGTTGAATTCGCCCGCATATCCTCCTTTGTAAAGGTGATGTGGGAAGTGCTTAGTCGCAAGGTTGATTGTTACCGACTTTTCCGACTCTACTAATCGGGTGAGGAAGACTTCAATCGGAAGGACTTGGCAGATTCATCTTTAGTCGATGAGTTCGCATGAGTTCAATACCGCTCTAAGATTTTGATGTGATCTCCTTTGTCACGCTTTTCACGCACCAAATCGCCGACGTAGCATTCGACCGCTTTCTCCAAGATGATCCCGAAAATCTCCGCCATTGCTCGGTATGTTGCGCCGCATTTTGAGGCCGAACGGCATGACCGTAGCAATATATGCCAATGGGCGCTCAACGTGGTGTTTACGCCATCGGGTACATCTTGATTTGATTATACCTCAAAAGCCATCCATAAAGGACATTCTTTCAAATCCACACGTTGTCAACTATGACATCGTGATTGGAAGAGGGAAATCATCCTTTGGGCAAGCGCTAGGTCTCAGAGTCATTACGCATCCTAATCGAACCATTCTTCTTCATGACCGACTATATTCGCCACCCAATCCTGATGTTGAATTTCCTCGACTAATCCCGATTCTATGAGTTTCTTCACTTCGCCAACAATTGCCTCCAATATTTGTGGATCTAAACCGCCTTTGCCGTTGCTTGACAGTTTGACATCCGCCTTTGATGTTGAGGCGATGTGTTGCCACATTAGGGTCGAAGTCCCGCATGTCCTCGTAACTCCGTGCTAATACATCGATATACTCCCCGATTAGGGCAATCAACTCTTCCTTTCTTCCAAGGGAGAGTATTGTCGATGTTTATGAGTTTGGGATGCTCTTCATCACCCATATTAACTCGACTACCTCATCCTTAGTGGGGGTTCTCTTTGTTCAACCTATCCCCAAACCGCCTCGAAGTTGATGGATCCATGGGTCTTCCCATGTTGGCATATCTTCATCACCCTCAATAGTAGCAGGATCGATCGTGGCCATATTCGACATCAAAGCCTTGAAAGCTTCTCCAGGTCGGTGTCAATCCCAAGCCAAGAGTCGACGAATGTCCGCTCTCACCGGTGGACTATTATCAATCACCACGCAGCATTCATCTTCCGAGGAGGATTCAGATCCCAATCCCTTCTAAATGCGTAGTAATTATCCGCTTTCCTCTTGGGACATATGCCGCTTAGGAGGGACTCGAGGACCTCGCCCAAAACATAGACCTTCCCTCGTGTCAAGTCATACCCCCATCTTTTCATGATACCTGTTTCGACTATATCCAATGTGTGGAGGATAAGCCCATTGTCATCTTCACCTTCTTCAAAGAAATGATTCGCTGGAACCGATCTCCTTTTCCGTAAACCAAGTCTCTTTCACTACTTGATCTTCGTGGGATGACAAGTGTTGTCCCAAAGGAATCCCGAATCGCTTTTGTGTGAAGTAAGATGATCGAAGTTGGTGTGCAACTCGATCATTGTATAACTCGCTATCACATCATTCAAAGATAAAGGATACTCTAAATCGCCATTTATTGATTCATCGGCAATTTGCCAATTATAATGTTCATCCGACGCATTCTTCATCGCCAAGATTGATTACAAGGGGTACAATGTCATTTAAAACAAAACCTCCACTATAACCAAGCCCGCTTCAGACGCCTTCTTCACCGCTGTCCGCATCTTTGGGCCGATGATTCGCCGACTCATTACCGTAGAGGAGAGAATCGCTGAAATAATTCTCCATCCCCTTAAACGGTTGTTTGTCCGCGACCACCGCCTTGACTCATTATTCGTGTCTACATATTTGAGACACCGATGAAGAGTAGATGGGACTATAACATTACCGTGGATCCAAGGTCAATCCAACAAGAAGTTATAGGAAGTCTCGATCAATCACATAGCAGTGACTTCGACTTTAAGTCTCCCATTTGGCACTTTATCCGATTTTACCAAGTGGCCGAGACCACCGGTGTTAAACCCGTAGATTATCAGGTTCGCTGACGCCACCATCGGGCAGGATTCCAAGGTGATACATGAGGCGCAGGGCATGATGCTCACAATGAACCCGGATCGACTTGGATCCGTTAACTTCACTAGAGCCAATATACCCGTGAAGTATAGCGCCTATCGTGTTTGAATTCGCCCGCATATCTTCTTTTGTAAAGGTGATGCGGGAAGTGCTTAGTCGCAAGGTTAGATTGTTGGGCCGACTCTTCCGACTCGCCTAACTGGGTGAGGAAGACTTCAATCAGCGAGGGCTTTGAAGAGCTTCTCGCCTCTTTGATAAGCGCAGCAGCTCATAGAGAGTGATCCTTGCAGGATATTGGCCAATTGTGCCATTACATCAAAGCGTATGGAGAGTTCGGTTCCCGGCTTATCTCTTCCAATCGGGCGACCGAATCGAGATCGCTGGGGTTGAACTTCATGCGGCCGCTTGTCAGAAGCTTCTTTGGCGCCCACCGCCGCTATGCTTTCTCCAGGCGAGTGAGGGGATTTGTTGGTACCCCCAGCCCGAGCCGCCTTGGCATTAGGGTCGGGACTTCCTGATACTTGTATTTGTACTGCGGTCCACTCGGTGGCGTGGGCTTCGTGTTCCCTTCTGACACCGGAATGTTACCACTGCTCATCGCCTCCTCCGAATTGCGGAAGTAGCATGACATGCCTTTCCTTCGCTTCGCTTTTTCTTCAAGAAGAGGCTACCCATTGCTCGCCTTCCAAGAGTTCGGTGGACCCACAAGACTTCGCCATTCGGGTCAGATAATGATATAAGTCCTTTCTCGGCGTTGTTTGTGCGGGTCGCCATTCACCGCCTTCACCGCAACTTTGACCACCGGTTCAGTTCAAACCATGTCAACGCACCGACCAAACTTATGGATACCGTGATTCGCCCGACCTTCTTTTCTTTGACGGCTTCATAGTAATGACCCTACATCAATTAAAGCCCGATTTTGTCCTTAAGGTCAAAACAGATTTAGTGGGTGATGAACCGCCCTATGGTACGCATAGATCTTGGGTCATTCAGGTTCATCGCCTCCTCTTGATTCTCGAATCTGAGGGAGCTTGATCTTATTATTTTCCACAAGATATTTGAAGAGACCGGAATCTCGCCGCCCCTAAAGGAATAGGACTTCGGAATCTCGCTCTAAGACCTTCGCTTTTGTGGCCTAGGTTGCCACGCTGATCGTGGCTCGCTGCGGCCACGTTGCCGCCGCTGCCGCCGCCGCTGGGTTGAGTTGAACGCTTGTTCGCGAACCGCCTTGGCTTGCTCTTTCCTTTGCCACGTGGACAAAGTTACGCCGAGCTTCCGCTGTCTACCGACCCTCTCGCTTTTTCCTTTTGAGGAATCTCGCTTGCTCTCCACGAACCTTCAAGTCCTTCCACGCTATCGATGGTGCTGCACTCCATTGCTTCAAGCACATCTATTGATAAGTTGTCGGCAGTTTGGAGGATGAACTCCTCGTTATTGATCCCGCAGCTCATTGCCTTGTTCCGAATCGCTTAACAAAGATGTCCACGGTTTCTCCGCTCTTTCTCGCTTCGCCGAAAGTAACGCTCCGACGATACCTCGGTATCGCCATCAAAGAAATTGGTAAGGAAGCTAGACTCTATGTCGCCCCAAATGCGGAATGCTCCTCGCTTGAGACGGCGGTACCATTCGGCAGCCCCACGGCGGTGCCGACGAATGACCGAACCATCGTGGGTTCGCTGCCGTAAATAACTCCAGGTGTGACTTGAAATAAATCAAGTGTCGTGGTCGGGAACCCTTCCCACAAATGGTGTGAAGTTTATTAAGTTAAACTTTGACGGCACGGATTGATTCCCACTCCTCGGTATGGGCAAGGAATACCCGCTTCTTTACTTCTTGAGCGGAAATCAATGAGTTGATTTTGCTCTCCAAGTCTTTGATCTTCGCCTTCCGAAAGCAACAGCCGCGTGGTTCGGGGTTATCATCTTCGTGCTTCCTCCTGATCCGAATCGCTATCATCTTCATCGACGCTGACGCTACCGACTCGATTCACCTTGATGTTTTGTCGTGGCTTGATCTGCTGGTCGCATTTCTCTCATCGCCTCGCATGGCCAACTCCATCTCTAATTTGAAGTTTTCCGCTGTTTATTCAACGCCGCCTAGCATTTTGGCCACTTGATCTGCATCGATCATAAGCGCTTTTGGGGCTCCTTCGCTAGATACAAGATGATCGACGCGACAGTGAGCCAATATCTCGACGATCATCCTCCGCGGGTAACCCTTCGTAGCTTATCGATTCGACCGTTTGATAGTCCCGACCGCAAACGAAGTTAGCCGCTATGATGCGCCGGGAATAGCCCGTGACGATGATTCTTTGCTGGTCATATTATTAGTGACCTCTCGCAACTCACCCTCTCGAGATCGCCCTTTATGAATCGCCTTGTCCTAGGTCTCTAAGATCTCCGTGGTGAGTCTCTCGAAGATCGACACCCTTTCAAGCTTTGATGGCAATTGCACCGAGAGCATCGCCTTAATGAGCTTGGAGCACAAGCATGATCGCCAATTTGGGGAATCCTTCGAGATTTTCGCACTCTTGCACGGTAGTACCATTACCCAGGTGTAACGGAGCAACCCGCCGATGTCGGCGTGATCTTTCGTATAACGCCCTCCTCATCGATGAAAACGCCTCCTTCCGAGGACGGATCAACCCATCGAAACTTCCGAAGTGACTCGCCTAGACTTTCACGATGTGAGCGGTTCGCAGACTCTGACTTCGATTTTCAACCGATAGGGAGGCTATAGGAATCTTCTTGTCCTTGTTGGAACGGGTGCGACCTCCTGCATGAGGAGTGACCCGTGATTCTCTCCGAGGACCAAGACGATCCTTGATAGTCGGTTTGGTAGTGGTGACGGGAGTTGGCTTCACCATCGATTCGCATGCGCACTTTGTCTTTGAGGCGCTGTCGCCTGGGCTTTGGCGCTGGAGCCGCAACGCCAGATCCTTCGGCTTAAGCGCCGAGACGGGAGTGTGGGCAACTGAGGTTGGGGCACCATTAGACTTGGGCCGCCAAACCTGGTGGTACGTTGGTGGCTTCTTTGCCACTTCCTTCTTTAACTCACGAGCCTGTTGCACCAAAGCTCGTGCTAGCGAGGCGCGGCGCCTTCGATGCGCCTCGGTGGAGCGGTTCCGCTTGACACGGACCCACTCGCTGGTTGACGGCTTGTAAACTGTCGATCACTTGAGGTCAAGCCTCGCGGAGTTTGATCTTAGATCCGCCAGAAGCGACCCCATCCATGGATTGCATGGCCTTGGCAAGCTTGCGCGCCATGCTTTGTCGCCGCTTTGGCGAAGCTCGCTGGAGAGCCGGGCGATCGCCGGCGCTCATCTCGCACCATCCGACTTCAGCGCCGGATTTCATACCGCGCCGGAAGGTTGGACTCCGCCTCCGGGCTCTACATCTGAGGCCCATCGGGTTCTCCTTGCGGGAGACCTTCTTGGAGCGGCGGGGAACTGATCTCGAGGAGGGTGAGGATAGGTACTCCTCGAACTTCTCCCCGGTCGAACTCGAACTCGACCTCTTCTTCCACCGATAGGAATCACATCATCTAATTCCTCCCGATTCGAGGCCGGTGGCTCCCACCGTCGCCTTGTTCGCGTAAAAGTCGGGATGATTGTCATTGATTTGAATTTGTTTACAGCTTCTTTGCCTACAACAAAATTCAAAAAGAAATTGCCTTTATTTTAAGGCGCATAATGAAAATCAAAAAGATTGCGACTTTTCCTAAACAAACACGAGGATCTCTCATATGTCGAGGTCCTCGCTATGGGTTCTTTGCCCGTGTCGGGACTTTTGTGTCCGTGGACCACCGCAATTCGATCCGTAGAGACCCGGTTCGAACTACAGATGTAAAGGCTCGCTTCACGAAGGAAACGGTTACCGAGGGGATCACACTCACGGCGAGAGGATCGCCGAGCGGGTGAGATCTACTAGGAGAAATCACAGCTTATCCCCGAGATTAAGACGGCTTAATCTAGAGGGTATCTCAGAGTTCGACCAATTCGTTACCTTTGCTTATAGATCCGACGCCGATCGACTTGAGCTCACGGTGCTCTGAACCGTATACCGACACTGTAGATCTCGCAAGAATTCTTCAAGTCCCAGCTCTTCCAAATCACCAAAAATCCAAGCCTCCTAAGCCTTGAAATCCCCCAAATCCAAGACCTCCCCACTTCAAGACCCCCTATTTATACAAAAAGAGGATAATGTGCCACTGGCCATGGCTTCCGCCACTGCCGAGCCACCTCGCCAGTTGGCCGAGGTGGCTCGCCATGGTGGTCGAGCCACCTCGCCACTTCTGTCGAGGCACCTCGCCATGGTCGAGGTGCCTCAGCCAAGTTGGTCGAGGAGGCTCTACCAAAGTGGTCGAGCCTCCTACCACTTGTCGAGGCACCTCGCCAGTTGTCGAGGTGGCTCTACCAGTGGCCGAGCCACCTTGGCCATTTGGTCGAGGTGTCGCCGCCGCTTTTTCCGCTGTTTCACCGCTTCTCCGCCGATTCTTTCACTTCCGCCGACTCTTTCGGTCTTCCGGCTTAGTTTTGCTCCTGATGTCGCCATTGGTTTGAGTTCGTGTCCGATCAACTTTCGTGAGCTCGACGGCTCGCTTGCATCGACGGACTAAGCACGGTTGATTCCGCCTCATCGACGCTTGAGTTTAATCAACTCGCACGCCGCTTCATTGGCTCGACGCCTTGCCGACTCACTTCATGTGCTCGCCGACTCGCTTCACGCCGCTTTGCGCCGCGGATGCATTTTGCGACGCCGGTTTGTCGAATGGATCGTCGGTTGTCAACCCATCGTCACGAGTTTCGTTCGGGTACTGATAAGCAATTTTTTATGCCTACAGCTTTATATTGCATGTATTACTATTGAAGATATTATTTGATACATACTTGTAGAGATTTAGTTAGATACTTGATAATATATGTAGAGATTTGATTGATACTTTCCATCTCTTGTAACCTCTCTATATATACACATATGTATATTGATTAATTTAATACATACAAATTTAACTTTTCTCCAAAATAATATGGTATTAGAGCCTTGAAACCCTAGCAGCTGTCAACCCTCTTTCTTCTTTTTCCAGCCTCCTTCAACCCATTTTTCCGGCCATCTTCAACTGGTTTTTCAGGCCGCAGATCTTCAGATCTCTTGTGCATTATTCGTAATCGCTGAGCACCCTCGTGCCGCCTTCCTCTTTGCTTCAAGTTCAGGTCTCTTGGCCACCATGTCTCAATCATCATCTACCTCCTCCACTGGTGTTTTAACCAACACACCACCACCACCCGTCGTTCAGAACGCCCGTCACTACCTCTCCATCAAACTCAATACCCACAACTATCTGTATTGGAAAATGTAGATCTCTCCTTTCTTGTGTAGCCAATCCTTGATGGGATACTGTCACGCCCTGATTCCAAAGTGTAATAATTTGAAACGTGACTCAGTCGGCAATGCAACCATTCGGTCACATTCACGTCTCTAGATCATCTTGTATACAGATATATAGCCAAAACTACATCGCAGAGCATGTAACTAAGATAACAAAAGAAATATATATAGATATAGAAATCTTCAGAAAGATAGAGTTCAAGTACAAGTCCACAATGGGAAAGAGTAAGAAATAAAATACATCATAGTCTAAATAACTACCTAAACAACAGAAACTGAGAACTGATGGGATAGAAGGTGATCACTGTTGCTGGGCCTGCTCCTCAAAATACTCTTGATCCTGCAAAAGAATAACAATCCCCGAGTCTGGGGGTACGCAAACCTCAGGGGAGTCAGAAAACTCCTAACAAGCATGTAAAATGAAGGAATTGTGCCGGTGTAAGTGTATGTGGCCGGTATAAGTAAAAGATATAATCTTAATTACAAGTAGTAAAAGAAAAATGTTAATTGTAGATATCAAGATCAGGTCTATCACAAGGCACTCCAGCACATTATTATTGTCTTAGATGTTATTTGAATTAGAGGTAAATATTTCCATGTATATAAGTCGGTCTTCCCGTAACACGTCCCGGGAACACGGCTTCAAGTTAGGTATTGGCCCTTGGCCTCATAAATCAAGATATCAAGCATGCGCATAAAAGCTTATATCCACTTTGTATTCACTGTCCAATTCCCCTTTATTAAACCCCATTTTTATCTGATTAATCTTAAGTAATTGTGCATGAAATATTGTGCACTAACCACAGAGTTATCGTGGAACGTTTCCTGTAAAAGTATGAAGAATAACCGTGATCCAAAACATGTCAAAACAAGTAGGTGCATCGTCTATTCGATGCTATATTAATAATAGCCAAAGAAAATCCTCATATCGGGTTATCGATATCGAGGTCATAGCCATGCTATAAAAGCATGCTTATAAATCATATTTTTAATGGGAGCCGTCTTCATGCACAGTCTCTCCTAACTAGTGTCACTAGGTGAATCAACACATCACATCACACATAAACTCCATTGGAAAATAAATAAATTACATAATTGTTTAGTATGGGTCAAACGGTCTTGGGTTGATAACTTTAAGATCCACACATTTAGTTTTAGTGAGGAAAAGGCCCAAACTGGTTTGAAATTTTAGTTATAAATCAAACGGGTCTGGTTGCTGATATCGAACTTTAACCAAAAATTTCTTTAGTGACACGATTGAACTTTACTCGGTCAGTTAGCCAGGTAATGAGAGTACTAGAGGTTGGTCAAAGATCGATTAAGTACCTCGTTCCTTGCGGAGTGCCGTAAGCAACCCCTAAACCTTGCCCTAGAACCCAATGGATTTGAGTAAACTTAAACTGGTTCACTGAAATAAAATATAGTTATATATGCAGGAACTTGGGCCTAATTTATACTATTTATTCTAGCATTCAAGATGTAAATTTCACATTATAATGGAAAGCTTATACATAGTTCTAGTAAACATAAAATAAATAGCTAAGCTTACTAATATAAAATTTAGCTAAGAAATTTTAAATACTTGCACAAAGGTACAAAAATAAATATTGAGAAAAAATATGCTTGCCGAGTTTTCTGAGAAGAGCCTCCGAACCCCAATACCAGGCAATTCCTCCTCTCTCTCTCTCTCTCTCTCTCTCTCTCTCTCTCTCTCTCTCTCTCTCTCTCTCTCTCTCTCTCTCTCTCTGTTTTTTTTGTTTTCTTTGTTTTGTGTGTGATGAACCGAGAGAGAGAGGGGGTATTTATAGGGTTTAGGGGAGTGAATTTAGTGGGTTAGGCTTGGGGAAAAGCTAGGCTAGGGTGGGGGAAAATTAGGCTAGTGTGGGGGAAATTAGGTTTAGGCTTTACAGATACATTGACGGATCTGTTCCACCACCACCCACCCATCTTACTTTCACCGACCAATCCGCACCACCAATCAACCCCGAGTTTCTATCGTGGCAGCAACAAGATCAACTTGTTGCCTCTATTCTCCTTTCTACTGTCTCTGAGGAGGCTTTTCCACTCATCGTCGGTCTTACGACGTCCTCTGAGATCTGGACTTCATTGCCGCGTGCCTATGCGTCTCCTTCGAATACAAGAATTCTTCAACTACATGAGGCCCTTCATGAACTCAAACAACGGGATCTCTCAGTCACTGCCTACCTCTACATTGCCAAAAAATCTCTGATTCGCTTGCCGCTGCTGGACGTCCGATATCTGCTACGGACTTGAACGTATATATCTTTAAGGGTCTCCGTCCCGAGTTCCGGGATCTCACTACGACCCTCAATGCTCGTCCCGAAGCCGTTTCCTTTGAAGATTTGCATGCTCTTCTCCTCAGTCATGACTACGTTCATGGCCGTCCTGTTGTTGAGGCTATCTCTCCTATGGCACATCTCACCGGCGCACAGATCTAGCCCCCTGACCGCCGGCCTGCTACCCGCAGGGAACATATCGGGCGGCCTACAGTCCGTAGGACAGCAGTTGGGCACCAACGGCCAGTAGCTGGGTGCCCACGGCTAGCTGCTGGGCACCCATGGTCTGCACCTAGGCGCCCCTAGGCTAGCGCTGGCTATGTCTGGGCTACTTGCAGCGGGTCTGGTCCACCCTGTTTTTAGCCACGCTACTTCTGCAGGTTATGGCCTGCCGTCCTACGGCCGTGTTGCTCTCGGGGCCGCAGCTTATGGTCCGATACTTTGCCCCAATACCTATGGTTTATCTCCCCAGCAGTTCTATGGGTACAAAAATCAGTCTAGCAGGTACAACAATCGGGGGCGTGGCTGTGGACGTGGCCGTGGTCGAGGCTGTGGACAATTCAACACTCGTTGCCAAATATGCAATGGTTCTAATCACACTGCCCTTACCTGCTACCAACGTGGTGTTCTCGTCGGCTCTCCTTCCGCTCACTTCACCAATGTGGCTGCTCTATCTGTAGCCTCCTCTACTTGGTTTCTAGATACCGGCGCGAATCACTATGTCACTCCGGATATCTGGCGCTTGGACGAATCTCAGTCCTACCTTGGCTTCGACAGCCTTCATATTGGTAATGGTAAAGGTCTCCCTATCTCTCATGTTGGTTCATCCACTTTACACACCTACGAAATCATTTCATCTTTCTAATATTTTGCATGTTCCGGCCATTTCCAAATCTTTATTATCTGTCCAACAATTCACTAAAGATAATAATGTATTTTTTGAGTTTCACCCGTCCTTTTTTGCTGTGAATGATCAGGTCACCCATCGAACCCTACTTATTGGACCCAGTGAAAATGGCCTTTACACTCTCCGTAACCAAGTCGCTATTTATTCACCCTCTGTTGCTCATCTAGCTGAACGGGCCTCATCTGATATCTGTCACTAGCGTCTCAGTCTCCCGCATAGCCAACTAGTTAGGACTATAATAAAGAGACATTGTCTTCCTTGTTCTTCTTTGACGTTTACTTCTCTATGTATAGCTTGCCAACATGGCAAATCATCTAGGTTATCTTTGCTAGTTTCACATAATAAATGTAACTGTGTTCTTGAGCTTATTTTTAGTGATGTTTTGGGGCTTTCTCCTACTATGTCTTCTGATGGTCATCATTATTTTGTTCTGTTTGTTGATGCATATTAGTACATGTGGATTTTCCCACTTTCTCAAAAATCTGAGGTGTTTACTGTCTTTCCTAAGTTTTTGGCGATGGTTGAACGTCAATTCAACACGAAACTCAAATCTATTCAAACTGATTGGGGTGGGGAATTTCGCAAATTAACTCCTCATTTTTCTAACTTGGGGATTGTTCATCGTGTCTCTTGCCCTCATACTCACGAACAAAATGGTATTGTTGAACGTTGCAACCGTCATGTTGTTGAAACTGGCCTTTCTTTATTAGCTCACTCTTCTGTCCCTAAAAAATATTGGCATTCTGCCTTCGAAAGTGCTGTCTACCTCATCAATCGCCTGCCATCCAAAGTATCCTCAAATCATTCACCTTTTCAGTGTCTCTTCCGTTCTTTCCTGGATTATCTATTTTTAAAGGTCTTTGGGTTCCTCTGTTTTCCATATCTTAGGCCCTACAACTCCCATAATATGGATTTTCGGTCATCTCCTTGCGTGTTTCTAGGTTATAGTCCTACCCATCATGGCTATCAATGTCTTGACCTACACACGCGACGCCTTTATATTGTGAGGCATGTTTGGTTTGATGAGCTTCAGTTCCCGTTCCGTACCATGAGCCCCTACTCCTCTCTCGGCCCTAACAAAACCTTGGCTGAACCCCCTTCTACCTTTCCCCATCCTGTTTATACTCCTCCATTAAACTCAACCCTGCCCGCTTATTCTCTCCAACCTGGTCCCGTAGTTTTTCCTCCTCCCTGTACCGTCCCCTCCCCGTCTCCCTCTCCTCTGAGTACCCCCTTAGCTACTCCGTGCCCACCTCCAACAGCTTCCACCTCTCCTTTACAGTCATCTGACCCCGGTGTCACCCCACCACCACCCCACCGCACCCATACTATGCACCTGCGCCCTAGCCCGAAACCTAGAATTATATTTTCTCCTTTAGCATCCACATGCACTACTACCACGCCCACACCACTTCTTGAACCAACATGCTTTACCATTGCTAATAAGGATGCTAAGTGGCGCAGAGCTATGACTGATGAGTTCAATGCCCTTCTTCGAAAATGGCACTTGGTCTCTTGTTCCAGCATCTACCACTGTGAATGTGGTTGGGTGCAAGTGGGTCTTCAAGATCAAGAGGCGGGAGGATGGGTCGATTGAACGATATAAGGCTTGTCTGGTCGCTAAGGGATTCCATCAGCAACCAGGTGTGGACTACGAGGAGACTTTTAGTCCGATCATCAAGCCCACGACGTTCCGCATTATCATTGCCTTGGCTGTGTCTCAAGGATGGTCTATTTGCCAGCTCGATGTTCACAACGCCTTTCTCCACGGCAATCTCACAGAGACCATCTATATGTCTCAGCCTCCTGGTTTCGCCGATCCATCACTTCCGAATCACGTCTGCCTCCTTCATCGGTCTCTATACGGCCTCAAACAGGCCCCCTGAGCTTGGTTTCATTGACTTTCTAAGGCACTAGTTAGTAATGGATTTACAGGGTCCAAAACTGACTCTTCCCTCTTTTTCTACTCGAATGGTGAGATTCGGTTATTTGTTCTTGTCTATGTGGATGATATTATCGTGGCAGGTAATGATTCGGCATTTATATCTCGCCTCATCACCTCGTTGTCGACCGATTTCTCTCTTAAGGATTTGGGGCCTCTACATTATCCCCTCGGCATCAAGGTGGTTCCTCAGCCCTCGGGTCTCCTTCTCTCTCAGCGGACACATATTTCTGAGCTTCTTCAAAAAGCGGGCCTCTCCAATGTCAAACCTGTCACCACTCCACTCTCTACATCCACGGTTCTCACTAAACTATCTGGTACTGTATTCCCCGACCCAACCAAGTACTGATAGATTGTGGGCGCTCTTCAGTATATCACTCTGACTCGACCGGATTTGTCCTTTGCGGTCAATAAGGTCTGTCAGTTTATGCATCAGCCGACGGAGGACCACTGGATGGCGGTTAAACGCATCCTCCGTTATCTGAAAGGGACACTCGATCACGGCCTATCCTTTTGACGTGGCCCCACTGATCATCTTCAGTCCTTCTGTGATTCTGATTGGGCTGGATGTCCTGATGATCGCAAGTCGAAAGGAGGTTTTGCGATCGTTCTTGGTATGAATCTCGTCTCGTGGATGTCTCGCAACCAACACATTGTTTCCTGTTCTTCCACCGAACCAGAGTACAAGGCCCTTGCCAACACGTCAGCCGAACTGACCTGGCTTCAGTCACTCTTCTCGGAAATCGGTATCCCTCTCCATTCCCCTCCCGTGCTTTGGTGTGACAATTTGGGGGCCACCTACCAGTCCGCGAATCCGATTTTTCATGCACGGACGAAGCACGTTGAGATCGACTTTCACTTCGTCCGCGACAATTTGGGGGCCACCTACCTGTCCGCGAATCCGGTTTTTCATGCACGGATGAAGCACGTTGAGATCGACTTTCACTTCGTCCGTGACAATTTGGGGGCCACCCACCTGTCCGCGAATCCGGTTTTTCATGCACGGACGAAGCACGTTGAGATCGACTTTCACTTCGTCCGCGACAAGGTTGCTCGTCGAGACCTTCAGGTGCAGTTCATTAGCACGCAGGATCAACTCACAGATATCATGACCAAGCCGTTAGCCGTGACCCGCCGAAGTTCCTACCCAAGCCGCAGTCGCTCGCCTTTGCTTATGGGCGATTGAAGATATTATTTGATACTGATACTTGCAGAGGTTCAGTTAGATACTTGATAATATCTGTAGAGATTTGATTGATACTTTCCATCTCTTGTAACCTCTCTATATATACACATATGTATATTGATTAATTTAATACATACAGATTTAACTTTTCTCCAAAATAATAATTACATTCATTTCTATTATTTACTCAAGACAAATCACAACCATCAACTAAATTATTAATTGTGGTAACAAAATTTAGTGGTTTCTACCATCCTTTATCTATAATGTCAAGGATGGCGAATATGAAATCTTCCTAGAATACTGCAGATTAAGCTTTTGTGGGCCACCGGAATGATTATGCTCTGTTTAGTTGATGAATTAGAGTCCTCGAAAGTCTTGATTAGGTCCATAGACATTATACTTCTTCCTTTCTGCTAATTATCATAATCACCGACCTATGCTTCCCTATTTACTAAAGAACATAGACCCTAATTATCAAAATAAAAATAAAAATAAACATAGAACCTAACTTCATTTGGAAGTTTCTCTTCAAGGAAACGCTTGTAAATGTTTATATCCAGTTTAGAAATGTTTTTGATATTGTATTTGTTGGCTACATGATTATATTAGCCATTAAGCCTGTCAACTGTGTATGAAAGGTTGAGAGGATGAATGTATACACTCGGGTATGCCTGAGTTTTGATGAGCTTGAAAGTCTCACTTGGTTTAATGAAAAGATTTGTTCATTGACCAAAAAGAAACAAATATGACATGTGTTATATATATATATATATATATATATATATATATATATATATATATATATTCATTCTAAATATTTGGAATTTTTAGCTAAAGGGTATATATATATATATATATATATATATATATATATATATATATATATATATATATATATATATATATATATATATATATATATATATATATATATTCTAAATATTTGGAATTTTTAGCTAAAGGGTAAAACTCACTAGTTTCATTCTACCACCTAATTAGGTGCAAAACTTAAGAGTATATAATATGACCATTATATTTAGGGAACAAATGTTTCCACTCTCCTAATATTTTCAAGCACTTGGTGTCCCCAAAGTTTGTGTAGTCAAAGATTTAACCTTCACCCACTCCTTTACATCATTTTTAAAAAATTTTAATACATTTAAGAAAAAAAAAAGATTGTATTAATTAAATATGGATTCATATGAAAGATAGACTTATGTGAAAAATGAAAATTGTGTGTGTGTGTTAACGTCAGTCTCACATCAATTCGGTTAACTATTTGTCTTGGAAATGTAATGAGGTTGAATCTATCCCACACTGGAAAAGAAGGAACATGAATATTGGTTAAATATGTTTAGGTTCGTTACCTAAGACAGAGTTAATCCTTTTGGCCGAGTTTGATAAGGGGTTAAGAAAAGAATTAAGTGGGTTTATCCTCATTAACCATCTAAATGGGTTAATTTGATCAAAGGACTAACAGACATTTTATAATGGTTAAAGTTAGTTAACCCCTTATTTAGAGAGGTAACAAACCGCCTAAAAAGGAGGGTTAAGAGTTACTCCCTCTCTAAATAAGAAATAAAAATTTAAAAAGAATATACTTTAGGATATTTATGGTAATTAACCTCCTTAACCCTTCCTAAACACAAAAACTTATCTCTTCATCTTGACTATCAAATTCAAACATAATTAAGTTATTTTTAACCACTCATAAAGGGTTAACTAAATTAGTCTTTCCCCTTAACCCTTTTTCCTTAACCTCTTACCAAACTGCACTATTCCATTGAGCCCAAGTAAATTAGCCTTGTTCATTTCAGTAATGGGCTTTCTATGACGGTACAAATTGGTGTGAACCAAATTTGTAAGAATCAGATTCTCAAATGGCTCTTCATTTAGTGGAGAAAGCTACCGAGGTGGACCCAAATTTCAATGTCATCTGGAAGATTCGCGAGCTGCTTGCACGTTCTTGGGACTCGTCACTCCGACATAATTTTTGAGAGGAAATAGTTAGCCTAAATTACTAGATTGATATTATATTAGTATCTAATGATCAGTTTGGTATTAAAAGAAAATCCAGCAACAATAGCGCATTAAAACTTGCACAATGAGCCAATTTGGCCCAAAAATACTTTTTCTAGAAAAGTCTCGAAGCCCCGTCCCATCCTCTCCCTCCCCCAACAAAGAAGAGGGGAATTTTGGGTGGGTATTAGGTTTTAGGATAGTTAATTTCTTCTCTTTTCTTCTGCCACATCACCCACATTTTATTTAAACGAGCCACATAAGCATCACATGCTAGCTCACGTAACTACCGGAAAAAGTGGCTGGATTTTCAAGTTTGGGCCTAATTGTCTCATCATACAAGTTTTAATACTCTATTGTCGCTCGATTTTCTTTTACTATCAACCTGATCATTAGATGCTACTTCTAATACCAATCTAATAATTTTGCCGAAATAGTTGTGCGGATGCCCTTGCCAAGGATGCACTATCTCTTGTACATGGTGTATTCTATGATATCCTCCTCCATTTATTCTTTTTTGACGCTTGATGTAATTTGGGTTGCTACCCCTCGTTTTTGTTCTTAGTTCGGGCTTAATGGCCTCCTTCTGACTTTAAAAAAAAAAATTGTAAGCATCGCAACCTTTGACCCTAAACCATATGAATTATGAAACGATTGCAGAACCAACAAAGTGCCCAACTCTTTTTTTATTTTCTTCTGTTAGTAATTGATATCTGGAACCAATAGTCAAAGAAGAATATTATATTAATCTTTACAGCCGTCTATGCAAAGTATTTAGCAAAGGGAATAATACAAACTCTCCTAGTTTAAGAAAGGGATAAAAAGAACTGACAATGATCGCTCTAATCAGCATAAAGGATCTTTACGGTGTCAGATTTTGTCAGCCATTGGTTGGAAGCACTTTGCTAGATTTATCTCAATAAAGGCAAAACTTGGTTAGAAGGGAATGAGAAAATGGGCAGATAACACAAACAAACACCCCACCGCCACCGGCAGGAACTTTTGCCATTTTGCAGCAAACTCTCATTAACTTACAAAATCGCACTAAACCCTCAATAACTTTTACATTTTGCAGCAAACCCCGCAATAAGTTTCTGTATTATGCAGACAATCCCCTTAAATTAGAAGGAAAAAAACAATATAAAAAGGCATTTTGACAGTTATTGGGGGTTTAGCGTAATTTATCTAAATGATATTTGGGGTTTTTTGCAAAAGTTATTGAGCGTTTAGTGCGATTTTGAAAGTTTATAGGAGTTTACTCCAAAACACTTAAAGTTCTTGAGGGTTTAGTGTAATTTATCCAAAGATCATGAACTTTACACGTCTTCTCAATCTTTGATCTTTGAGGAGTACATAGATATTTTTTTTAAAATGAAAGAAGAGTATATAGTTTTGAATTGTAAATTATAAACTCATTCATGATCAAGGTTAATCTTGTTTACTCGATGCGGGTGATTTGACCGTTGGAAAGTTCTAATATGACTCCCATGATCTTGGATTCGATTCCAGGCTGGGTTATTAAAAAAGAATCAATCCTATTTTGGACGGGTTCCTAATTTTCCGACTTTAAATGCTAATCTTAGAACTCCAGCTAAGCATTTGCCTTAATTTGTGCTCATATAGGGTCCAATGAAATATCAGAAAAATGAGTAAATAATAACTTGGGCCGATACATTTCACGTCACCTTTCACGAGTAAGGATTCTATCAGAACACCCCCATAGAAATGGGTGATCTATACCATTCACGAGTGGTTAGAGGGTTAGTTTAGTAATTATAACTCTGCTATTAATGGTGTAGATCACCCCAATCCTATGGGGGTGGTTCTGATAAGATCCCTACTGACCTTTCACCTCCTATTTCTTGTTTTTTTTACTTTACTTCAGTCAGACAAGAATTTAACCAAAGTATTTATGAGGACTTCTAGCGACACTTGCCCAAAGGCAAGAGTCGCCCTCACTCTCTCTTAGGAGGGGGCATGTGTCTCAATACCTTCAAATACCCCCAAACCCTATACCCAACCCTACACCACCCTAACCAATCAACCCGCAAGTGTTGGACACTTGCGGGTGTCCTTAGACTTTCTCAAGTATTTATATATAGGATTTTTGGGATATATACCGCTCAAATTATATGTATTTTTAGATTTGCCCTTCACATTTTTTTAAGTCAATGAACTAATCTTATTCATTCAGCAAATGGAAAGATTAGCACATCAAAGGTTCAGGAAAAAAAGAACTTGAACAGACCAATTACATCAATATTTTGAAAAGAAACAAAAAATTACAAACTCAAAACTCTCCTTTTGTTGTAGTCATCAGTCTCACCATTTAGGGTGATTGTGCAAGGTAGGAACTTGATAGCGTGAATCAAAACATCAGGTATTTGGTTTTTTGTTGGAAGATGCGCATGTTTCTCTCTTGCCATATCATGTACACTGATATGGTAAGCAAAAGTCTTTTGAATTTTTTTATTAAAACCCCTGCCTTTTAATCTGTTTGTGTACCAATCTATCACATAACTCCATTCACAAGATCTCCAGCTGAAACAAGCCCGTGCCATGATAGTATTTCATACAATACAAGTGTTAAGCCCGTGCTCGCACGGTGGATTTTTTTTAACTAAAGTTAAGTGAGCGATAAATTTGAGGAATAAAAATAATTTAGAGGAAAATTTATAATTATCATGACTTGCAGGTAAATTTAAAAATGCATACAATTTGGGGGTTATGTATAGAAAAAATTCAAAACTAAAATATGAAAAAATTTTAGTAAGTCCCAAATCAGTTTTGGTATTTGGAACTAAATTTCTAATATCTTTGAAACTCTGAAAAGCCCTAATATCTTTTGGCAAAAACCCTCAAAATTAACAACATTAGTTTATGCTAGTTAAATGACCAAAATATCCCCAATACATTTTGGAGGAAATTCCAATAAGTTTTATACTTTGTCACTTAATCCCCAATAAGTTCAAGTAAAACTCCTAATAATGGATGTTTATAATTTTTAAAATTTTGAGAGGTTTGTTTATAGTATTAAGATTTTTAAGTGGTTGTTTATAATTTTAAATTTTAAAGGGGTTTTTTTTGTAAATTTATAGTTTTGGGGGTTGCTTGTAACATTTAAAATTTTAGGTTTTTTGGGTTCTTTGTATTTTTTTAATTTAAAGGGTCTATTTGCAAATTATTTATTTTTTTAGACACCTATTTACAATTTTAGATTTTTCATTATGTTATTTGTCATTTGTTATTTTTATGGGTTTTTTGTAATTCTCATATTTTTCTGTGTGTTTGTTTCACTTTTTAATTTTTCTAGAGTCGTTTGTAATTTTTAAAGTTTTCCAGGGTGTTTGTAGTTTTCATTTTTTTCTAGAAGTTCTTTATAATTTATAAATTTTTAGGGGTCATGTATAATTTTAGAATTTTTAGGGTCTTTTGCAATATTTACATATTTAAGAGTTTTGTTTTTAATTTTAGATTTTCTAGGGCTATATATAATTTTAAATTTACAAGGGTTTGTTTGTGATATTCTAATTTGTTCAGGAGTTTTCTATAATTTTAGTAATTCAAAGGAAATTGTTTGTATCCATCAAAATTTTCTAATTATTTTTGTAAGTTTAGATTTTTAGGAAGCTATTTGTAGTTTTTATATTTTTAATAATTATTTATTATTTTATGGGTTAACATGCAAATACAAATGATTTGAGGGGTATATAATGGTCTTGAGGGTTAATTTTGTTAATAAAAAATATAAGATAACCACATTTATGGAGGTTAAGTGCAAAAAATTAAACATTTTGGGGTTTTCTGTGAGTTTCAAATATTTTGGTGGTTTAGTGCTAAACCAAGAAAGATATGAGTGGTTTATTGAATTCTCTTTAAAAATTAAGGAGGGCTCTATGACAATTTTTTGAATTTTTAATTATAAATTGTTATGACTTGATTGGAATTAACAACGATTTGATTATTTTTCTAATTTTTATGGGTAAAGTTTTCTAATTATGAACATGAATAGTTTTAATTTGATAAGAATTCTTCTGATGATGGAATTAGTTATACACATGTCATTTTCTAATAGAATAGAGTTATATATAATATTTTTTAAATTAGGATTTAATACTTGGCACGCTTTTGTACACATGGTATTTTATGGTGCATCTAGGATAGTTTACCAATTTCTCTTTACTATATAAAGGAGCAAAGATATGAGCGGTTTATTGAATTCACTCTTTAAAAAGTTAGGAAGGGCTCTATGACAATATTTTTAATTTTTAATTATAAATTATTATGATTTGATTAGAATTAATAAAGATTTGATTATTAGAGTTTTCTAATTTTTATGGGTAAAATTTTCTAATCATGAACATGAATAGTTTTAATTTGATAAGAATTCTTCGAAGATGGAATTAGTTGTACACATGTCATTTTCTAATAGGATAGAGGAATATATAATAGTTTTTATTAGGATTTAACACTTGACACATTTTTGTACACATGTCATTTTATGATGCATTTAGGGATAGTTTACCAATTTCTCTTTACTATATAAAGGAGGATTTGAATATGAACAGTTAAAGAACATATGATGCAACGATTCTTCATGTTGGAAAGCGAGCACACACTAATTAGTGTGAAGTAGACCAAGGTGACATAACTTGTCTTGTGTAACAACTTAAAATTTAAGGCAAACCATAGTATAAATGAAAGCTTAGGATAGCATAATCTATCCAAAAGAGTTGTATGCCAATTAACATGTGATGCAGCGCGGAAGTTGAAATCTCGGAATCCACCGAGGGTTGATCTCCGAATCCACGAAGAGCTTCGAATCCACGAAGAAAATATATTAAACGAAAATTTTATTGATGAAAAAGATATGCCTCAAGGGCTTACAAGACTCTGTTTAAATAGAAAATAAATAAGAATCCTATAATGACTCGAACTCCTACTAAAAATAGAAATAAGCATTCTAATTGATCTGAACTTTGCCAAAAATAGAAATAAGAAAACTATCCTCAAAAGACTCCCTACGATTAGGGAAGTAGATCGGTCAAATTTGGAATCAAACAGGATTTGCTTCCTAATCCAAACAAACTCCTAAAACATTACTAAAAATAGTAAAAAATCGACGAAAACGCTGATATCTCTCAATCCGGAAGGAATTTGATGAAACAAATAGCGAGCAAACTGAACCTCGGTCGGTTTGGTTGGCTTCGTCTAGAAAAAATACGCGATTTTAAAAAAAATCGTCCAAATCCGACTTACGGATTAAAAGTTACGACCCGTTCTTCGTTGCTATTCGCGGTAAAAGTCGGGATGATTGTCATTGCTTGAATCCGTAACAAACTTCAGTCGCTTACAACGAGATTCGAGAAAAAAGATCGCCTTTTTATAAGGCTTACAATGAAAATCAAAAAATTACAACTTTTATCCTTTTGAACAAACGCTCGGATCCGTGATATCGGGTCCTCGCTATGCGGTGTCTTTGCTCGTGTCGGACTTTATTCCGTCCGTGGACCGCCCGGCGTGATCGTGATCCAAAGAGAAAGATCTACACGGAACGGGGTTATTTCACGAAGGAAATAATGCCCGGCGAATGAGATCGACCAAGCGAAATCAAAGCTCTTCTCGAGATCAAAACAAAGTTTAATCTCGAGGAATCACGTAGATCGAGATCCGATCTCGAACCTTTTGAGGGATTATCTCACGAAGGAGGATAATAGCCCCGGGATTATCTCACAAAGGATGATAATAGCCCTTAAGAGTTCGCCGAGATCCGATCCGTGTCGAAGAAGATCGGCCGTCAGCCCCGAAGTTTGGATCTGAGGTGAGAAGACAATTTGGCAGAGCTTTCACTTCTCCAAAATTTCAAATCTCTGCAAATGAGACCCCTATCTCATATTTATAGAGTTGTAAAGCGGATACGGGTCGGAACTGGGCCCCAAAGCCCAGTGAACCTAGGGGTCTCGGCTGACCGAGACACCTCTAGGTGTCTCGCCCAAGCCGAGAGACCATCAGGTGTCTCGGCCTGGCCGAGACACCTTTAGGTGTCTCGCTTGGCCGAGACACCTACTGTGTTCGGCCAAACCGAGACACCATCGTGTCTCGGCCACGGACGCTTCTGTCCTCGGTTTTGGCCGAGCTTTCCCCGTGGCTTTCCTCCGGTTATTTGCCGAGCTCGTTTTGAGGTTTTCGAGGTTTGGATTTATTCCGTCGCTTGCACGTGGCCCATTGCATGCGATTCGTTGCTTCGGAGTCGGGTTCATCCCATTTGTTCGCATACGATTCATCAGTTCGTTGACTTGAACGTAACGTCGACTCACATTTGCTTCATTCGCTTCATCGGTATGTCAGCTTGGATGCCTCGCCGACTTGCTTTGCACGCCGCCGACGAGCAAGTCGACTTCGCCGACTTACGCCTCGCCGCTCGCTTCATACAACGCCAACGCTTAGCATGTCGGGCCACAGACCCCGAATCACCGACGGTTCGTGAAGGATAGAGCTTCTAAAAATTTCGGGCGCCGCCTCGACCTAAAGGGGCCGCTGCCCCCTTGACCCCCCGCCCGCTAACCGGCTAGCGGGACTGCCGAAAACTCTGCGTAGGGCCTCTTTGATGAGAGGGTTTGCGTCGCGATCACTTGCGGTGTCGTCAACGGTTCGCCGTTACGTAATCGGATGGCTCGTCGATTATCAACTCACTGTTGCGAGCTATGTTCGGGGACTTATAGGCAATTTTTAACGTCTATAGTTGCAACCTATTTTCCTCGACCGGGTCCGCGTTTGGGCTTGTTACGATCCCGTTTCTCCATGAAGGTATCCGCAATGTGTTCTACATCAACATGGGATGGAATAGGGAGTAAAGCATTATATAGAATAGAAATTCTGACCCGATCACCCACACAACAAGCTTGAATAGCTGATTTAAGGGTATCTACATTACCAAACTGCTGAATAGCTTGATCTTTGACCTTCAAGAGTTGTCTCCACATCCAAGAATTAGTGGACTTCAGCCGAACTTGCCAGATTGAGAATCTTTTCAAGTAGTGTCCATGATCCATTTGATCCATAAGAGGTCTTTTTTGAGGTGAATCATCCACAAAAGCTTCAAAGCACCAGCATTCCATGTCTTAGCAAAAAAATGCCAAGACCATCATGTTTTACATCAATACAGATTTTGCTCCATGCTACAAATGACATTTTATTTGCATCAGCAGGTTTTCCCCAAAGAAAGTTTCAACAAAGCTCATCAATTTTTTCTAGAACTCTTTTGGACAAAACATAATTGCTTGTCCAAAATATTTAAATTCCAAGTATCACGGATTTAATCAGTTGTAACCTGCCAGCACATGATAGTTTCCTTCTTTGCAACCACCCATGAAAGTAACCAGAAATTTTGGCTAAAAGGGGACTGCAGTCAATATAAGATAGTCTCTTACAAATTAGGGGAATGCTAAGATACTTAATAGGGAGAATACCCTCAGAGAAACCAAGATTAGAGCATATCTGAGCTTTGATAGAATCATTAATACTACCCAGAAAAATAAAGCATTTGTTTGGATTTGCCTCAAGCCCAGATACACTACTAAAATCAAAGAGACAAGCATATAGTTTATTAGTTGATTGAATATCACCTCTACAAAAGAGCAGCAGATCATCGGCAAAAGTGACATGGGTAATATTGAACTTAGCACATTTCAGATCGAAGTTGAAATCCTTGTTATTCTGAAGCATACTGAGTCTTCATGAGAGATACTCCACACCAATAACAAATGGATAAGGAGATAGAGGATCTCCCTGTCTTAGCCCTCTCTCACTATTGAAATATCTGATAATCACATTTTATTGTACTTTTATATCCTCATTATCTATTTTATTAGAATAAATATATCTGCTAATAACATGTTTTATCTTAATTGCAGGCTAATGAAGATTCAAGAGTTAAAGCCCAAAAAGAACTCAAATTTCTCATCTCTCAAAAAGCCCAACAAGCCCAAGCCCATACAAGAGGAAGTTGGACAAGGAACAGAAGATATGAGTATCGATACCCGTATCGATACCCGTATCGATATGTAGTTTTCTGTTACGATTTAAAGGCTGAAATTGATTAACTTGGGGATCAAGTTTAATCCAAGGGTTGATATTGGTTGTAATACTCTATAAATAGGGATAGAGGGTGAGAGGTTTGAGTGTGAAAATTTTTGTAAAAGCTCCATTTGGAGAGGAGAGTTACTCTTAATTGAGAAGACCTTCCAAATTTATAACTTTTTATTGCAATTAATAAAAGAATTTTTTCACCTCTTCATATTTTTCTTTTCTTCTCTTTATTCTTGATGAAGATGAAGATGAGATGAAGATGAAGATCAAGATGAAGATTTGCCTTCATCAAGAGGCTAAAACCCTCTTGGAATGTAAGTTTTCTCTTTTATCTTTTATTTTTCTTGTAGTATTTTCTTTTCTTTTCTTTTTATTAGATTTATTTTGATGACTTGTAGAGTAGATTTACTTTCATGTCTTTACTTTCTTGCATTATTTTCTTGCATTTGTATTTTGTAGTATAGATTTATTTTCTTGCATAGTTAGATTTACTTTTATGTTCTTTTACTTTTATAATTTAGATTTATTTTTATGTTCATAGTTTAGATTTTCACTTCTTTCTTTTTATTTTTCTTTTGTAATTAATTTTCCTTTCATACTCTCTAGTTTCTATTTTGCTTTTAATTCAATAATGTGGAACTAAAATATTGTAGAAATTGTAGAATTGTATGAAACTAGTTTAATTTCTTTTATATTTTGTGAATCATTCTCTTGTACTTAAAATGATCATGTTTAGGATAATCAACTAAAGAACTAATTTGTAGAAGAAGAATTTAATAATCTATGCTTATCTTAAGTGGTTTGATAGGTTATGCTTATGAATTCTAGAATTACTATTTAGTTGTTGTTCTTTTCATGAGTATTAATTTTACTTGGATGATAATTTGATAGGTTATGATTTTCTTAAGTGGTTTGATAGTCTATGCTTAATAAATCTAAAGTTGAATGTGATAAAAGAGAATAGTTTATATTTTATATGTGAGATTAGCTAGTGGATTCAATTCTAGATTCTTCATATCTTTAATTGAATCCTCTATTTTTACTTTCTTAATTTTCCTCTTTATTCTTGATTTTTCTTTCGCTTGTTTGTTTCATTTTACTTCATTTTATTCATCATTCTTTCTCCTCTCTCAATCTTGTTTTGATTTTATTTGCACATATTCACAAACACTCTCCATATCTCTCCACAATCATACCATTTTTATCACGCCCTAATTGTCACACACACAACATAAGAACCAATTTTAATTAATTCCTACAACACCTTCCTCGTGGGATCGATAACTTTTATACTATAACTTGATAGTTGTATACTTGCAACTTAGTTCATACATATTTTTACCTATCAATATCCATGTAGTGAGCCATTAAGAGATAGAGAAAATTTGGGAGAAATAATGCATGCCATGATCCAAACAATCATTTGGTTGGAGAAACCAAGCCCAATTAACATAGACTTAAGAAAACTCCAATTGATTGTGTCAAAACCTTTTCTTAAATCAATATTGATAGTAGCCCTAGGAGAGATATTCTTTCTAGTACAGTGTTCAATCAACTCATGAGCAAGTAGGAAGTAGGATGTTATTTGAGATAACCCTCCCTTAACAGATGCACTTTGGGCTTCATTTATTAGAAAACCCATCACTAATTGGGTTCTATTAGCCAAGATTTTAGTGATGATTTTGTAAAAGCAGTTGCAACAAGCAATGGGTCTAAAATCAGCAACAACTTTAGGATTTAAAACTTTAGGGATCAAAGTAATAGAGGTAGAATTCACGCCCAGGAGAATGCTAGTATTGAAGAACTCCTCAATGGCTTGATATAAATCCTCTTTGATAACTGACCAGGAAGTTTTGTTAAATGCAACACTGAAGCCATCTGGTCCTGGTGCCTTGTCATCTACCAGAAAGAATACAACTTGCTTGGGCTCTGTTTGGCAACCTCATGAAATTGGGCCAGGTTTGAACCTGTTCTAATTTTTAGCTTGTTCTCTGATTGGCAAAAACTGGGCCAAACCTGGCCCGATTTTTTTAGTTCAAATATGATGCATTAAACTGGTTTAGTTGTGGACCAGGGGTAGCTGGTCTACAACTAAACTGGGTCTCCTAAGAACCATTTCTAAAAACTAGTTTGGACCAGTTGCTAAACAGGCCCTTGGTTTCCTGTTTAGTTATAGGCCGCTCCAAGATTCTATAATGCTTAGAAATGAGAATAAGGCCATTATTGATAACTTCCATGTCTACGTTAGAAACTGTACTAGTTTACCCATGAGATTCTTGTAACAAGAAAGAAATTTAAATCATATCATCATATCAGTTAACCTTGAGCCATCATTGGTATATAAGGAAAGAACCCTGCTTTGATGCCTTTTAGTCTTCATAATTGAATGGAAGTGTCTTGTGCATTTATCTCCTTGCAGACTCCTTGTAACATTTACTTAAAAAAAAAAAAAAGAAATCTCACATAAGAGTAAGTTATTGTATGTAGCAGCACAGTATTTTTCCTTAGCAATCTAATCAGTATTGAACAAGTCATTTTGTAAGAGAAAGTGGGTATTCTCAAGGTCCTCTTTGGCTCTTGTAAAATGTTCACTGATGTTCATAAAATAATTTTTATTGAGAAGCTTCAGAGCAGCTTGAGCAATTTCAATCCAGAACAAAACAGAAACATCTTTGTATCCTCTAATGGTTTGCTGCTAGATAGTTTGAACTGTAGGAGTATACTCTGGATGCTTGCTCTGAAACTTTTAAAGGGTTTCTTTCCTTTATACTCATCATAAAAAATTAAAGCAGGTGAATGATCAGAGCATGAAGGTTGTAAGTATTCTACCTGACTAAAAGTGCAATGATTGATCCATTCCTTATTGACCAACGATCTATCCAATCTGCTCTAAATCCATGTATCAGCATCCTATTTATTAGACCAGGTAAAGAAATAACTAGTTGCTTTGAGGTGAGAGAGTTGACAATTAATGATGAAAGTCTAGAAGTCATCAGTTTCAGCACTAGTCACAGAGGTGCTCATTATCACATTTTAATTATAAATTTATATCCTCACTACCTATTTTATATAAATAAATATCCTACTAATAACTATTTTTATTTTAATTTGCAGGTTAATAAAGAATTAATGAATAAAGGCTAAAAAGAGAACTCAAATTTCCTCATTTTTCAACCTTTTACTGAAGCCGAAGATCAAGCCGAGCAATCTACAGAAGCCGAAGATGCAAGGATCAAATATAAAAAGAAATCAAATAAAAATAATGTTCAAGATGTTAGCCACAAAGAAATGGCGATATCTCTCAATCCGGAAGGCGAAATTTAACATATAATATATGGAAATCTCCTATCTCGACGAGACGGAGCTAACTGTATTTTTAGTTTTTTCAAATTTCAATCGGTTCACCAACCGATTGGCCAATCGGTTGGCCAACCGATTGGCCAATCGATTGGTCCGTAACTAACTCGATTTGTGACTAAGATTTAATCCTTGGAGCCCAAGTTTCATCCAATGGTTCATGTGCATTGCTGTAGGCTATAAATAGGGGTTGAGGGGGAGAGGTTTGAGTGTGAAATATTTTATAAAAACTCCATTTGGAGAGAAGGGTTACTCTTAATTGAGAAGACCCTCTAAAAATTGTAACGTTTATTACACAATAAATAAAATTTTTCACCCCTTCAATTTCCTTTCTCTTCTCTTTGTCCAAGGACCAAAAGGAGGATGAAGATGAATTAGGAATTGTGGGTTTCTCTTTTATTTCTTTTCTCTTCTTTATTTTTTTGTTTGTAGAATAGATTTACTTTCATGCAATTTACTTTCTTGCAATTTACTTTCATGCAATTTAATTCCATGCAATTTACTTTCATGTATTGTCTTTAATTCATAGATTAGATTTACTTTCATTACAATCTTCTTTTCTTTTTCTTTATTTCTTGCCCTCTTTCATTCTTGTAATTATGTTTCCTCCTCTCTCTTGATTTCTTTTATTTTTCTAAGATGTGGAACTAAACCTCTTGTGGGGATCTAGTTTTGCATGAAACTAGTCTAATTTCTCTCTTATATTTGTGAATCACTCTCTTATGCTTAAAAGATCATGTTTAGGCTAATCAACTAGAGAACTAATCGATAGAAGAAGAATTTGATAGTCTATGTTTTCCTTAAGTGGTTTGATAGGTTATGCTTATGAATTCTAGGATTACTATCTTGTTGTTATTCTTCTCATGAGTATTGATTTCATTTAGGTGATAATTTGATAGGTTATGATTTCCTTAAGTGGTTTGATAGTCTATGCTTAATAAATCTAAAATGAAATGTGATAAAAAGAGAATGATTCAGTATTTTATAAGTGAGATTAGCTAGTGGATTCAATTCTAGATTTCTTCATATCTCTAATTGAATCCTCTATCTTTTGCCTTCTTAATTTTGATTTCTTGATTTCGCTTTCATTTATCTCTTTCTCTCTATCTTATTTTTTTATTTACACTTATTCATCTTCACAATCTCAATCTCTCCACAACACATTTTCTTCCTCGTTTCATTTATTTTACACATAATCCACAATCCACTCTCTAATCTTTCCATGACCACTTTCACCATGTACATAAACTCCTAATTGTCATGCGCATAATTTGAGAACCAAAACTTGAACAAAACTCTTCCTACTTCCGTTCCTCGTGGGATCGATAATCTTAAATACTATAACTTGATAAAGGTTGTATACTTGCAACTAAGGTAATCACTCAAAATTTACCCATCAAGTTTTTAGCGCCGTTGCCGGGGAACGGTGCATAAGTAGGATTTTGATTAACTTTGGTTCTTTATTTTGTGTGTTTTCTTTTGTGTAGGAACTTGGAGCTTGAAGATCAAGAGTTGAAGATTCAAGATTGAAGATTTACCTCCAACGAGGCTTTGGATAGCGATTGCGTGGGTAACTCTTCTTTCGAGTATTCTCAATTTCACCCTTTTGATAGTTCATTCACATTAGAGACAATTAGGATAAAAAAAATAAAAAAATTAAAAAAAAAGAGATTTTTACCCTTGTCGACCCTAATAAACTTTATTTCTTTGATTGTCGACCATAATAAAAAATAAAAAGATTTTTATTTTTGCATCTTTTTTAGTTGCTTTTAATTCCTAGGGTTGCATTTCATATAATAGTAGGAATTCACCCAAGTGATTTGCACATCTTGATTTGACACACACTTGAAAATATCTTAAGGGCAAAACCCATTAATCAAGATAAGGTGAGGAATTTCATCACCCTTTCCTTAGCCCAAAAATCACTAATTCCTCACTACACAACCCAAGCCTTCTAAAACTCATTAGACGTTGGCCCCTAAGGATTCGAGCTCATTAAGGAACAATAATTTCTTAAGTGAACCGGTCCAAGTTTATTTGGATTAATTGGTGTCTAAGGCAAGATTTAGGGTTATGTGCTACCGCAAGGAACGAGGTACTTAATTGATCATTGATCTCCTCTAGTACTATCCTTACGGCTAATTACCCAAGTAAACTTTGATCTTTTCACTTAGGAAATTTTTGGTTAGGAGCTGGTCTAAGTCGAAGTTTAGGCTTAACCCTAGAGTTTAGAGTGATTGAAAAGTGTTTGCAATGATTTTTTCAGTTAATTTTTTTCCTTCCTTCTCTCATCCGCTCTTTAATCTTTTAGCCTTCTTTCTTTTTCTTTCCTTAAAAAACTAACTTTAGTCTTTCTTAGAAATTTTTTAGTTTCTAAAAAAATGCATAACACTAATAATACCTACCTTTATTTGCTGCAAAAATCATTGAAAACCTTGGAATTTTAAAATTTGAGAACATCATTGATTATATCATCTTGAAATTCTTTAAATTTCGGGTAGAATTTTCAGCAATAAGGTAGGATTTAATGTAGAATATGAGCTTCTCATGTTTCATCTTTTATTCTACATTTTTATTTTTTGTCCCACAATAATAATAAAAGAATTTATTCTTCTCTCATGTGAGAGTTTCTTGTTCTTTTCAAAAAAAAAAGAAAAAAAAAAAAGAAAAAGAAAAAACATATGAAAAAAAACATATAAGAAAAAAAAAAAAAAAAGAGAGAATAAATTTTGACTTCACCTTCTCATACCAAAGGTAATTACAGAATTTTTATCATTGTTCAAGTCGATCAATAAATGTAAGTGCTTCCATTCTTATCTGTTTTACTTTGTGCATAATAGAATTTGCATTGAGGACAATGCAAAATTTAGGTGTGGGGTGGAAATTAGTCATTTTTTGCTCTTTATCTTAGTCATTTTTTGCTCTTTATCTTAGTCATTTTTTCTTCTCTTTTCAAAAAAAAATATTGTCACTTGCCAACATAATAGAGTTGATTAATAATTGATCAATTTGATAGAATTTAAGTCTTCTAATCCTTAGTTAGTTCTATACTCAAGTTTACCTTTTATGATAACTCCAAATAAATTTCTCAAGAAATAATTTTCAAAGTAGTATACTTTACTTAAGTTTTAACTTAGATTTTTAATTAAAGTAATGAAATTTTTGCATGCCTAACTTAGAGTTGAAAATAATTTTTCAAGTTGTCTTGATCCAAATATTTTTCAGAATATATATACATATACACATATATATATTATACTAACTTAACAAAAAGAAGAAAAATTTCTCTTAAAATTATTGGTGGTTCTATTTTACTAAGCCTAAGTTGACTGAGTAATTAAGCCCGAGGAGTATTTCTATGCTTAATGACCTAAGCCCAATTGGGTTGGGATTCATTGGCCCAAAACTCGCTAAATGGTCCCTTAGAAAGCCCGATTAAAAAGAACAAAACCACCAAGGAATAAAGAGTTAAAAAAATCATACTAACCATGTTTTTATATATAGTTATATTTGTATATGTTCCTGAAGAATTAAATGGATTAAAAGACTTGAAGTTTGTTTAAAATAAAGAGTTAGCATGTTCTTTTCAAAACTTTTAAATTAAATTTTTGAGTTAAACTTGGTTTTGTATAACTATAATGGAAGGATTTTCTTAAGAAAATTACATTGGAGTTATGATAAAAATATTTTCTTGAGTATTAACCAACATCAATTGGAATGTTTGAATATATCAAATGAATTAATTATTTCATTAACTTCTTTAAATTGGCAAGTTGACTGAATTTTGTGGGTATATTCCCTGCAAACCCTCACGAGACTACAACTCGCCCACCGGGTAACTCGGGGTTTAAAGGCTTGTTGTATCCGCTAAATACAACCACATTCCTCGCGAAAGTGAGTTAGGTTTTCTTTTTCTTTGCTAGAGGACTAGTAAAAGTTTAGGTGTGGGGGTATTTGATTATCACATTTTAATTACAAATTTATACCATCATTACCTATTTTATATAAATAAATATCCTACTAATAACTATTTTTATCTTAATTTGCGTGTTAATAAAGAATTAATGAATAAAGGCTAAAAAGAGAACTCAAATTTCCTTATTTTTCAACCTTTACTGAAGTCAAGATCAAGCCGAGCAATCTACGTAGAAGATGCAAGGATCAAATATAAAAAGAAATTAAATAAAAATAATGTTCAAGATGTTAGCCACAAAGAAATGGCGATATCTCTCAATCAGGAAGGCGGAATTTAACATATAATATATAAAAATCGCCTATCTCGACGAGACGGAGCTAACCTTATTTTTAGTTTTTTCAAATTCCAATCGGTTGGCCAACCGATTGGCCAATCGATTGGTCCGTAACTAACTCGATTTGTGGCTAAGATTTAATCCTTGGAGCCCAAGTTTCATCCAATGGTTCATGTGCATTGCTGTAGGCTATAAATAGGGGTTGAGGGGGAGAGGTTTGAGTGTGAAATATTTTATAAAAACTCCATTTGGAGAGGAGGGTTACTCTTAATTGAGAAGACCTTCCAAAAATTATAACTTTTATTACACAATAAATAAAATTTTTCACCCCTTCAATTTCCTTTCTCTTCTCTTTGTCCAAGGACCAAAAGGAGGATGAAGATGAATTAGGAATTGTGGGTTTCTCTTTTATTTCTTTTCTCTTCTTTATTTTCTTATTTGTAGAATAGATTTACTTTCATGCAATTTACTTTCTTGCAATTTACTTTCATGCAATTTAATTCCATGCAATTTACTTTCATGTATTGTCTTTAATTCATAGATTAGATTTACTTTCATTGCAATCTTCTTTTCTTTTTCTTTATTTCTTGCCCTCTTTCATTCTTGTAATTATGTTTCCTCCTCTCTCTTGATTTCTTTTATTTTTCTAAGATGTGGAACTAAACCTCTTGTGGGGATCTAGTTTTGCATGAAACTAGTCTAATTTCTCTCTTATATTTTTGAATCACTCTCTTATGCTTAAAAGATCATGTTTAGGCTAATCAACTAGAGAACTAATCGATAGAAGAAGAATTTGATAGTCTATGTTTTCCTTAAGTGGTTTGATAGGTTATGCTTATGAATTCTAGGATTACTATCTTGTTGTTATTCTCCTCATGAGTATTGATTTCATTTAGGTGATAATTTGATAGGTTATGCTTTCCTTAAGTGGTTTGATAGTTTATGCTTAATAAATCTAAAATGAAATGTGATAAAAGAGAATGGTTCATATTTTATAAGTGAGATTAGCTAGTGGATTCAATTCTAGATTCCTTCATATCTCTAATTGAATCCTCCATCTTTGCCTTCTTAATTTTGATTTCTTGATTTCGTTTTCATTTATCTCTTTCTCTCTCTATCTTATTTTTTTTTTATTTACACTTATTCACCTTCACAATCTCAATCTCTCCACAACACATTTTCTTCCTCATTTCATTTATTTTGCTCATAATCCACAATCCACTCTCTAATCTTTCCATGACCACTTTCACCATGTACATAAACTCCTAATTGTCATGCGCATAATTTGAGAACCAAAACTTGAACAAAACTCTTCCTACTTCCCGTTCCTCGTGGGATCGATAATCTTAAATACTATAACTTGATAAAGGTTGTATACTTGCAACTAAGGTAATCACTCAAAATTTACCCATCAGGTGCGACCCATTTTTAATCACTATTTTGTATGGCATTGAAGTCACCTGAGAGAATCCAAGGGATAGAAATAGTATTCTTAATAACATTGAGTTCAGCCCATAATACTTTTCTGTCAATCTGCATCGTTGAAAGCATATATAGAAGGAATGTAGCAGGAGAAATTGCCATCTTTAGATTTAACAAGACAAGTAATACATTATGTTGTTGAAAATATAGTCTGCACATCTAGATACTCAGGATCCCAAATGATCAAGAGTCTAACTCCATTAACTGAATCCAGTTGGTCTTCAACCTCGGCAACCATCACTTGGATAGAATATAGATCACTCTCTACATCTTCAGCCTCATAGCCCATGATTGACTTAAAAATCTAGCTGATAAAGACCCCAATTCGGGGGGTGGGGGACCCACTAGAATTAGGGATTTGAGACTTTCCACTCGAATTGACCTCTTCAGCAGCTTGCCGAAGGACATCCTCCATTAGGAGCTTCTTAGCCCCATGAGGGTCAGTACTAGTCATATTGTTGGAACTCGATAAACCACCACTATTAGGATTTTTCAAAAGGATCACATCTAGGAGAGTAGATGAGGATCCAGATTCTGTAAGCGTGATCCTCTTCCCTTTGAATCTCCTTTTCTTCGCCATTTTTTTACGGTGGAGAGCATGATAGCAAGGAATTTATCGCCTGCTAGAATGCGCCACGAGAGTCGCCCCTTAGCTTTTGGGTCCTTCAAATCTTTATAATTATATATTTATCCCTTAAATTACTTTCTTCCCTCAATTTTACCCTCTACCTTAAATCTTGAATAGTTTTTACTGTTAGATTACTTCATTATACCTATTTTTATTATTTTTAAAAGAAAAGCAATAAAATGCTATATGATCCATTAGAATTTAAGGTGCTGTTTAGCAAAGGATAAAGTGAGGGGTTAAGAGAGTTAACCCCTCCTTGGTATGCTAAGCACAAAAAGTTCCCCTCATTGTTTGCCAAACACAAAAAAAAAAGTAAAATAATTTACAAATCCCTCTAGAAGGGTCAAAATAAGTTAACCCCTCAAAATAAAGGGCTTACAAATCCATCTATTTAGAAGGATTAAGAGATAACCCTCTATTTATAAAGAAAATGGTCATAATCTTTTTTATTCTCAAACACAAAAAATGAATATAAAGATTAAAATAAACTAACCTAACGGATTAAAAAGGTTAACCCTTTGGATTAACAAATAGACTAACTATGTTAACTCTTCTCTTCAACTCCTTCTGTTTAACTCTTCGTCAAACGGGGCCTTAAAGAGTAAAGTAGCTCATATAGTTAGACTGGTTCGGTTTAAAATAGAGGTCTCAGGGTTGAGTCCATCCTAACCCGATTTTGTTTTAACATATTAAATCTGCATGGACCGTAAATTTTAGGAATTAAATATAAAAGATATTTTGCATCTAAATCCAAGTTGTAAACTAATTTATTTTAAACCCATCAACTTCATAAGGGAATCCTTATTTTCATATAAACCCAAGTTGTAAAGTAATTTATTTTTAAACCCGTTGACTTCGAAAAGGACTCCTTAGCCTGTAATGTAGTTATTGGGGCTTCCACTGTAGTTAATGTTATTTTGTAGCTGTGATGATCATATTTTATTGCATTTTCATACCCTATTTCAAATAAGTTTCATGCAAAAAAATAATTAATATTATGTTTTTATCCTGTTTTGTAGGAAAAATCAAGAAAATATAATAAGAGGTCATATGAAGATATATTAAGCGCAATTGAAGATCAATGAAGTCTAAGAAAAGCCCAAGTAAAATTTAAGAAAAACCGGAGCAAAAGTGACCATGTTAGCTCATCGTTGGAGGTGTTGTAATGTGTTTCAAGTAGAATTACACATGATGCTTTGTTGATCCAGCTAAGAATTATATAAGATTATCTACCTTTCAATTACAAATTCAACAGATTAAGTTTGTATCAAATCAGAGTTGTAGAACTAGCTATGACCATTTTAGTGAATCAGTGGCAGAACCATAAATATTCTAAAATCTGGTCTCTTCACCAGAGAAGTATACGAGGAAGTCTGGGGGGTCCAAGTTTGATCTAAGGGCTCATATTGGTTTATGTAATCTATAAATAGGGGTAGAGAGTAAAGATGAGAAATGTAAAAAACTTTATAAATTCTCTTCTAGAGAGGATAGGAGGGCTACTCTTTTAAGAAGTCCTCCCAAAGATTATAAAAACTTTACTTTTATAATAAAAATAAATAATTCTCTCTTTAATTTTTTTCTCATGAAGACTTAGAGAAATTTGGGTCTACACAAGGGGTCAATCCCTTGCAATGTGAGTTTTATTTTTAAAATTTTCTTATTTAGTTAGAATTATATTTTTTGAGGAAATATGTTAGATTTAATTCCTTTAATTCGTGCTTTGCTTTGCTCTACTTAAATTTCATGCTTAATTAGTTTTTCTTACTTAATTTAGGAGTAGATTTAATTTTATGCTTGGATAGTTAGTTTATTTTCTTGTTTTTTAATTAGTTACCTTTCTTGCCTTTTTATTCATATATTTTTAATTTGCTCATAATTTAGGATTTAGTAAAGTATATGGCTAAAATTCTTAGGATAATCGGGATAAGAGGTTTGATAGGTAATACTTTCCTTAAGTGGTTTAATAATCTATGCTTATTAGTATTCTCGGATTATTATTTTTAATTGATTATATATGCATAAATTTTAATTTTTTAATTGATTATCTGTGGAGGACGACCGCGTGGGTCGGGTGCCTAGGACTCAGGTGGCGCCTAGGTCTTTTTTCGGCAAGGCCGATCTCTGTTTTGAGGCAAAGAGCAAGCCTAAGTCGGCTCCTGGGGGAGCGGCGACTCCGTGGAGGACGACCGCGTGGGTCGGGTGCCTAGGACTCAGGTGGCGCCTAGGTCTTTTTCGACAAGGCCGATCTCTGTTTTGAGGCAAAGAGCAAGCCTGAGTCGGCTCCCGTGGGAGCGGCGACTCCGTGGAGGACGACCGCGTGGGTCGGGTGCCTAGGACTTACGTGGCGCCTAGGTCTTTTTCGACAAGGCCGATCTCTATTTTGAGGCAAAGAGCAAGCCTGAGTCGGCTCCCGTGGGAGCGGCGACTCCGTGGAGGACGACCGCGTGGGTCGGGTGCCTAGGACTTACGTGGCGCCTAGGTCTTTCTCGGCAAGACCGACAGGTGGTTGTAGTTGCGGCTTCGTTCAGAGTTGGCGAGCGAGCGTAAGGTGGGCGAGCTCAATTTATCGAGGTCGGATAACCTAATTTTCACTTGGCGGATGGGATTTGTTTCCTTCGTTAAGTGAGCAAGATCACCTACTGCGACTAAGCGAGAAGAGTTCCTTGACTCAACTAAACGAGAAGAGTTTCTTGACTTGGTTTAGCGAGAAGGGTTTCTTGACTCCGCTCAGTGAACAGAGTCAGCTTGACTCGACTTCGACTAGGAAAATACCTTGATTCGGCTAGTGCGATTGGGTTTCCCGAACTCGTTTGGTGAGCTAGGGGCCTCCGCTGCTGATGGGAAATAAATGATTACCTCCTAAGTTGCAAGTATACAACCCTTATCAAGTTATAGTATAAAAGATTATCGATCCCACGAGGAACGGGAAGTAGAAAGAGTTTTGCTCAAGTTTGGTTCTCAAATTATGCGCGTGACAATTAGGAGTTTATTCAAATAAAACTAAAGTGATAAAATGGTGAAAGTGGATGTGGAGAGGTTAGAGAGAGTGGATTGTGGATTATGTGCAAAAGAGGAGAAAATAAAGTTGAGAGTGTGGTGGTGGTTATATGCACATAATAACAAAACTACGTTTGAGATTATATGCACAAGGAGGAATATGAGATTGAGAGAAAATAAGTGCAAAATAAAAGAAAGCAAGATTGAGAGAGAGAGAGGAAAATCAAAATCAAGAATAAAGGAAAATAACAAACAAATGAAAAATAAGGATAAGTGCAAAATCAAGAAGGTAAAGTATGGAGGATTAATTAAAGATATGAGGAATCTAGAGTAGATCCACTTAGCTTATCTCAATCTCATGAAAATGAGTTGGATTTGTTAGCTAGTTTCAAACAATCTCTAGGGATCCCACGAATATTAGCTCCACACTTAGAAAAGGATAATTCCCTAGAGGGTTCTAGCCTCAAGGTGAATTAAAGGAAAGGAAAATCTATTCTAGAAAGTAAATACAAGAATTAAATACATTGCATGAAAGTAAATTGCAAGGAATTAAATTGCATGAAATTAAATTGCAAGAAAGTAAATTGCATGAAAGTAAATCTATTCTACAAACAAGAAAATAGAGAAGAAAATGAAAAGAAATAAAATAGAAACCAACAACTCGATCTTAATCTAATCCTCCTTTTGGTCCTTGGATTAGAAGAAGAGAAAGGAAATTGAAGGGTGAAACATTTCATTTATTGTGTAACAAAGTTACAATTTTGGAAGGTCTTCTCAATTAAGAGTGACCCTCCTCTCCAAATGGAGTTTTACAAAATATTTCACACTCAAAACACTCACCTTCACCCCTATTTATAGCTCAACGGAGTTGATGTGAACCATTGGATCAAACCTAGCCAAAAGGAAGAGAAATCCACCATTAACTGAATTGCTGGGAACCGACGGTTGGCCGATCGGTTAGCCAACCGGTTGGCCAACCGTTGGTCAACCGATTGGTTCCCAACCTAATTTGTCTTTTCTTGATTTTTCTTCACGAATTTCTCTTGGATCAAT
This sequence comes from Asparagus setaceus, assembly GCA_012295165.1. Taxonomy (NCBI): domain Eukaryota; kingdom Viridiplantae; phylum Streptophyta; class Magnoliopsida; order Asparagales; family Asparagaceae; genus Asparagus; species Asparagus setaceus. The sequence goes on from CM022701.1 coordinate 87,754,115, forward strand.
TTGGTATCTTGGGCCTTGGTTTGTCTTGATTTGGGCTTCAAATATTGGTAGAAATTCGAGAATTTGAGTCATTTGGGCTTTTATTCATTATTTCTTTATTAGCACGCAAAATAAGATAAAAATGATTATTAGTAATATCGTTATTCATATAACATAGGTAATAAGGGTATAAAAATGTAATTAAAATGTGATAATCAAATACCCCCACACCTAAACTTTTGCTAGTCCTCTAGCAAAGAAAATAAAAGAAAACCTAACTCACTTTCAGAATCGTGGTTGTATTTAGCACATACAACAAGCCTTTAAACCCCTAGGTTACCCTAGTGGGCGAGTTGTAGTCTCGTGAGGGTTTGCGATGAATATACCCACAAAATTCAGTCGACTTGCCAAATTAAAGAAGTTAATAAAATAATTAATTCATTTGATATCTTCAAACATTCCAATTGAAGTTGGTTAATACTCAAGAAAACGCTTTTATCATAACTCCAATGTAATTTTCTTAAGAAAATCCTTCCATTATAGTTATACAAAACTAAGTTTAACTCAAAAATTTAAAAGTTTTGAAAAGAACATGCTAACCCTTTGTTTTAAACAAACTTCAAGTCTTTTAATCCATTTTATTTTTCAAGAACATATACAAATATAACTATATACAAAAACATGGTTAGTTTTTTTTTTTTTTTTTACTCTTTATTCCTTGGTGGTTTTGTTCTTTTAATCGGCTTTCTAAGTGACCATTTAGCGAGCTTTGGGCCAATGAATCCCAACCCAATTGGGCTTAGGTCATTAAGCATAGAAATACTCCTCGGGCTTAATTACTCACCAACTTAGGCTTAGTAAAATAGAACCACCAATGATTTTAAGAGAAATTTTTCTTCTATTTATTAAGTTAGTATAATATATATGTGTGTATATGTATATATATTCTGAACAATATTTGATCAAGACAACTTGAAAAATTATTTTCAACTCTAAGTTAGGCATGCAAAATTTCATTACTTTAATTAAAAATCTAAGTTACAACTTAAGTAAAGTATACTACTTTGAAAATCATTTCTTAAGAAATTTATTTGGAGTTATCATAAAAGGTAAACTTGAGTATAGAACCAACTAAGGATTAGAAGACTTAAATTCTATCAAATTGATCAATTATTAATCAACTCTATTAAGTTGGCAAGTGACTTTTTTTTTTATTGAGGAAAAAATGACATAAAAAGAAGAAAAATGGTAAGAAGAGTAAAATGATTAAGATAAAGAGCAAAATGACTAATTCCCACCCCACACCTAAATTTTGCATTGTCCTCAATGCAAATTCTATTATGCACAAAGTAAAAGCAGATAAGAATGGAAGCACTTACATTTGTTCGATCGACTTGAACAATGACAAAAATTCTGTAATTACCTTTGGTATGAGAAGGTGAAGTCAAAAATTTATTCTCTTTTTTTTTTTTTTTACTCTTTATTCCTTGGTGGTTTTGTTCTTTTAATCGGCTTTCTAAGTGACCATTTAGCGAGCTTTGGGCCAATGAATCCCAACCAATTGGGCTTAGGTCATTAAGCATAGAAATACTCCTCGGGCTTAATTACTCAGTCAACTTAGGCTTAGTAAAATAGAACCACCAATGATTTTAAGAGAAATTTTTCTTCTATTTATTAAGTTAGTATAATATATATGTGTGTATATGTATATATATTCTGAACAATATTTGGATCAAGACAACTTGAAAAATTATTTTCAACTCTAAGTTAGGCATGCAAAATTTCATTACTTTAATTAAAAATCTAAGTTACAACTTAAGTAAAGTATACTACTTTGAAAATCATTTCTTAAGAAATTTATTTGGAGTTATCATAAAAGGTAAACTTGAGTATAGAACCAACTAAGGATTAGAAGACTTAAATTCTATCAAATTGATCAATTATTAATCAACTCTATTAAGTTGGCAAGTGACTTTTTTTTTTATTGAGGAAAAAATGACATAAAAAGAAGAAAAATGGTAAGAAGAGTAAAATGATTAAGATAAAGAGCAAAATGACTAATTCCCACCCCACACCTAAATTTTGCATTGTCCTCAATGCAAATTCTATTATGCACAGAGTAAAAACAGATAAGAATGGAAGCACTTACATTTGTTCGATCGACTTGAACAATGACAAAAATTCTGTAATTACCTTTGGTATGAGAAGGTGAAGTCAAAAATTTATTCTCTTTTTTTTTTTTCATATGTTTTTTTTTTTTTTGAAAAGAACAAGAAACTCTCACATGAGAGAAGAATAAAATCTTTTATTATTATTGTGGGACAAAAAAAATGTAGAATAAAAGATAAAACATGAGAAGCTCATATTCTACATTAAATCCTACCTTATTGTTGAAAATTCTACCCGAAATTTAAAGAATTTCAAGATGATATAATCAATGATGTTCTCAAATTCGAAAATTCCAAGGTTTGCAATGTGTTTTGCAAAGAAATTAAGGTAGGTCTTATTGGTGTTATGCATTTTGAACTTAGATTTTTGATTAATGAAAATTTGACATTTTGGTTGCACTTTCAAAAATCTAAGCTCATCGAAAAGAGTTCTTGAATGTTGCATTCAAGAGGCATGTATTCAACACGCTTCCTCATTTTGAAAAATAAAACACGAATTTTTAAAATTTTCAGTTCCTCATGAAAGATTTCCTCAAAACTAATGTCGATTCATTCTCTACTGCTAAACTTTCTTGGATGTAATTTATTTCAAAGGTCGCTTATCAATATTATTTCTGGATTGAAAATATTAAGTTCAGCAATGATTCCCAAAAGACAGCTTCATGTGACCAGTTCTACAGTTGATGAGAGCATTAGAAGTGGCTAAGAACGGTCTTCCTAAGATCACGGGTATTTGTCCTTTGGGATTGGAAACGGGTTGTGTTTCGAGGACTACGAAATCAACAGGAAAAATGAAGTCTCCAACCTTTATCAAGATAATGATCTATCGCCTAACTGAAGTGTGCATCTAGTTGGCTTGAGTTCCCGACACCTAGTTGTTGGTAGATCGAATCTGAAGCAAGTTGACACCGCCCCTAAGTCTAAAAGCCTTATCGATCTGAGTATTACCAATGATACATGGAATGGTAGGACAACACGGATCCTTATGTTTCAATGGTACGCACCTTGAGAGGACTTCAGCGATATTGGCGTGAGAAAGACTTTCTTTGGAACATTTATTTGCCTCTTTTGGTACATAATTCCTTTAAAAATTTGGCATAAGAAGGAATTTGTTCAATGACATCTAAAGAGGAATGTTGACCTTAACACCTTGAAAGTCTCTAGAATTTTCTCCTCCTGAGAGGAGTGCTTCCTAGGCATGAGTCTATCAGGGTAAGGAGCAACTGGTTTAAATTGATTAGACTCTAGTTCAGGTTCAGGTTCTGGGTCATCAGAAGGGTGTGATTTCTCAGAAGGAGAGAATTTGTTCTGGTTCAGGGGTTTCACTTAGAGGCATTCTAACCTGATTATCGACCTGTCTACCTGACCGTAGTGAATGGATTGCATTCACTTCAGCTTGGTAGGTTGAACTTGATCCCGTGTCCTTCGGGTTGGGCACGGGTTGACTCGGAAAAGTTCCTTTCTCTCTCTCACTCATGGCATTAGCTAGTTGACTAAGTTGGGTTTCTAACCTAGCTATGGCTTGAGTGTTGGAAGTGAGGATTTGCCCGGTTGATTGCATGAAGGAATTCAACGTGTTTGATGTTTGAGTCAATAAGTTAGGTAGTGCGTGTAGAGGTTTTAATCAAAGTTTCTAGACCCTTTTCGAACATTAAGGCGTTTATCATGATCCGCAATTTGAGGAGTGTGATTTGCGATTGGTGATGAGGAGACCGATTTTGAAATGACGATTTGGTTGTTGAAAATTGAGAGGAACTGTATTGCCCCTAGAGAATTGTTGGGTTGAAGAGGGAGTGAAATTTTGATTTCCGGAGTAGTTTCCCTGGTTCCATGCAAAATTTGGATGATTTCTCCAACCTGGATTGTAGGTTGGAGAAAATGGATCATTCATAGAGCGAAATCACGGCGTTTATCGACCTAGTGGTGGCCGGACCCTAAAGAGGACATTCCTCTGAAACATGGGATGGAGACAGACAGTTATGACAACCCGAGGCGTAAACTTGGTTGATTGGTGGAGCTCGTTCTTTGACTTCTAAAGCTTCTAACCTACGCATGATTGTCGCCATCTTTGCTTCAGAGGCTATGTTTGTTTCTAAGGACAAACCGATTTTGGGTTGGGAAACCGATAAAACACGGTCATCACAATGTTCCCATCGCATGGTTTTCTCGGATAAACTCTCTAAAAGTCCCAAGCTTCATCTACATTTTTCTTCATGAAATCCCCTTGACACATTGACTCTAAGGAAGTTTTGAAGAATAATCCAATCCTTCATAAATGATTTGGCATAATCGCCATTTTGAGACCATGGTGAGGACATTGGATAAGAAGATCTTTGAATTTATCAAAATACTTCCAAAAGGTTCTCTGGGACAATTTTAAAATTTTGAATCTTTGTTTCTAAGCTTGATTGTTTTGTGGATAGGAAAGAATTTTTCAGAAACTGCTACAAATTCACCCCAAGTTGAGATGGAATTTGTGGGCAAGCTATCTGACCATTTTTGGCTTTGTCCTTAAGGGCAAATGGAATAAATCGGAGTTTGATCGCATCTTCAGTTAAGTCCCTCATTTTAATCATGAGGCAAACTTCTTCAAATTCGGAGATAAAGATGTATGCGTCTTCGGTTTCGACTCCTAAGAATTTGGGAAGCATGTTTATGAAATGCGGTCGAAGTTCAAAATTGGTTCCATTTACCTCGGGGAGTTTTATGCACGAGGGGATTGCATTTCTAGTGGGGTAACAAACATCTTGAAGAACAGGTGGGTTGGTATTGGTCATTTCGTTTGATTCAAGAGATGGATCAAAACGAATTAAACGATTGGTATTATCCCTAACCCAAGTTTGCATACACCAAAATCAAAATTTTTTTTTATTTGAAAAAGGACAAGAGAAAAAGTTAAGAAGATGATGAGAAAAAAAAAATGAGGAAAAACTAACTAAAAATAAATCAAGGCAATCACTTTTCAATCACCCTAACTCTAGGGTTAAGCCTAAAGTTGACTTAGACCAGCTCCTAACCAAAAATTCCCTTAGTGAAAAGATCAAAATTTACTTGGGTAATTAGCCAGGTAAGGATAGTACTAGAGAGAGATCAAAGATCAATTAAGTACCTCTTTCCTTTCGGAGCGCCTTACGCAACCCCTAAACCTTGCCTTAGACACCAATTAATCCAAATAAACTTGGACCGGTTCACTTAAGAAATTATTGTTCCTTAATGAGCTCGAATCCTTAGGGGCCAACGTCTAATCAATTTTAAGAGGCTTGGGTAAGTGTAGTGAGGAATTAGTGATTTTTGGGCTAAGGAAAGGGTGATGAAATCCCTCACCTTATCTTGATTAGTGGGTTTTGCCCTTAAAATATTTTCAAGTGTGTGCCAAATCAAGATGCTCAAATCACTTTGGTGAATTCCTACTATTATATGAAATGCAACCCTAAGAATTAAAAGCAACTAAAAAGGATGCAAAAACAAAAATCTTTTTAATTTTTTTTTTATTATGGTCGACAATCAAAGAAATGAAGTTTATTAGGGTCGACAAGGGTAAAAATCTTTTATTTTTTTTTTTTTATTTTTTTATCCTAATTGTCTCTAATGTATATGAACTATCTAAAGGGTGGAATTGAAAATACTAGATGGAGAAGTTACCCACGCAAAAGCAATGCAAAGCCTCGTTGGAGGCAATTCTTCAATCTTGAATCTTCAACTCTTGATCTTCAAGCTCCAAGTTCCTACACAAAATAAAAACCAAACTTAATGAAAATCCTACTTATGCACCGTTCCCCGGCAACGGCGCCAAAAACTTGATGGGAAATAAATGATTACCTCCTAAGTTGCAAGTATACAATCCTTATCAAGTTATAGTATAAAAGATTATCGATCCCACGAGGAACGGGAAGTAGAAAGAGTTTTGCTCAAGTTTGGTTCTCAAATTATGCGCGTGACAATTAGGAGTTTATTCAAATAAAACTAAAGTGATAAAATGGTGAAAGTGGATGTGGAGAGGTTAGAGAGAGTGGATTGTGGATTATGTGCAAAAGAGGAGAAAATAAAGTTGAGAGTGTGGTGGTGGTTATATGCACATAATAACAAAACTACGTTTGAGATTATATGCACAAGGAGGAATATGAGATTGAGAGAAAATAAGTGCAAAATAAAAGAAAGCAAGATTGAGAGAGAGAGGAGAGGAAAATCAAAATCAAGAATAAAGGAAAATAACAAACAAATGAAAAATAAGGATAAGTGCAAAATCAAGAAGGTAAAGTATGGAGGATTAATTAAAGATATGAGGAATCTAGAGTAGATCCACTTAGCTTATCTCAATCTCATGAAAATGAGTTGGATTTGTTAGCTAGTTTCAAACAATCTCTAGGGATCCCACGAATATTAGCTCCACACTTAGAAAAGGATAATTCCTTAGGGGCCAACGCCTAATCAATTTTAAGAGGCTTGGGTAAGTGTAGTGAGGAATTAGTGATTTTGGGCTAAGGAAAGGGTGATGAAATCCCTCACCTTATCTTGATTAGTGGGTTTTGCCCTTAAGATATTTTCAAGTGTGTGCCAAATCAAGATGCTCAAATCACTTTGGTGAATTCCTACTATTATATGAAATGCAACCCTAAGAATTAAAAGCAACTAAAAAGGATGCAAAAACAAAAATCTTTTTAATTTTTTTTTTTATTATGGTCGACAATCAAAGAAATGAAGTTTATTAGGGTCGACAAGGGTAAAAATCTTTTATTTTTTTATTTTTTATATCCTAATTGTCTCTAATGTATATGAACTATCTAAAGGGTGGAATTGAAAATACTAGATGGAGAAGTTACCCACGCAAAAGCAATGCAAAGCCTCGTTGGAGGCAATTCTTCAATCTTGAATCTTCAACTCTTGATCTTCAAGCTCCAAGTTCCTACACAAAATAAAAACCAAACTTAATGAAAATCCTACTTATGCACCGTCAAGAACGGCGCCAAAAACTTGATGGGAAATAAATGATTACCTCCTAAGTTGCAAGTATACAATCCTTATCAAGTTATAGTATAAAGATTATCGATCCCACGAGGAACGGAAGTAGAAAGAGTTTTGCTCAAGTTTGGTTCTCAAATTATGCTGGACAATTAGGAGTTTATTCAAATAAAACTAAAGTGATAAAATGGTGAAAGTGGATGTGGAGAGGTTAGAGAGAGTGGATTGTGGATTATGTGCAAAAGAGGAGAAAATAAAGTTGAGAGTGTGGTGGTGGTTATATGCACATAATAACAAAACTACGTTTGAGATTATATGCACAAGGAGGGAATATGAGATTGAGAGAAAATAAGTGCAAAATAAAAGAAAGCAAGATTGAGAGAGAGAGGAGAGGAAAATCAAAATCAAGAATAAAGGAAAATAACAAACAAATGAAAAATAAGGATAAGTGCAAAATCAAGAAGGTAAAGTATGGAGGATTAATTAAAGATATGAGGAATCTAGAGTAGATCCACTTAGCTTATCTCAATCTCATGAAAATGAGTTGGATTTGTTAGCTAGTTTCAAACAATCTCTAGGGATCCCACGAATATTAGCTCCACACTTAGAAAAGGATAATTCCCTAGAGGGTTCTAGCCTCAATGTGAATTAAAGGAAAGGAAAATCTATTCTAGAAAGTAAATACAAGAATTAAATACATTGCATGAAAGTAAATTGCAAGGAATTAAATTGCATGAAATTAAATTGCAAGAAAGTAAATTGCATGAAAGTAAATCTATTCTACAAACAAGAAAATAGAGAAGAAAATGAAAAGAAATAAAATAGAAACCAACAACTCCTCGATCTTAATCTAATCCTCCTTTTGGTCCTTGGATTAGAAGAAGAGAAAGGAAATTGAAGGTGAAACATTTCATTTATTGTGTAACAAAGTTACAATTTTGGAAGGTCTTCTCAATTAAGAGTGACCCTCCTCTCCAAATGGAGTTTTACAAAATATTTCACACTCAAAACACTCACCTTCACCCCTATTTATAGCCCAACGGAGTTGATGTGAACCATTGGATCAAACCTAGCCAAAAGGAAGAGAAATCCACCATTAACTGAATTGTTGGGAACCGACGGTTGGTCGATCGGTTAGCCAACCGTTAGCCAACCGGTTGGTCAACCGATTGGTTCCCAACCTAATTTGTCTTTTATTGATTTTTCTTCACGAATTTCTCTTGGATCAATTTGGTATCTTGGGCCTTGGTTTGTCTTCAGATTTGGGCTTCAAATATTGGTAGAAATTCAGAGAATTTGAGTCATTTGGGCTTTTATTCATTATTTCTTTATTAGCCTGCAAAATAAGATAAAAATGATTATTAGTAATATCGTTATTCATATAACATAGGTAATAAGGGTATAAAAATGTAATTAAAATGTGATAATCAGCTGCTGTGAGGGATCGATTGCCCTTGGATTCGGTTATGCAGTCGTTTTAGCGTTTCTTGCATAATTTGTGACGAGCAACAATAATTAGGAGCAGAATACTGAATTGTATTGAGATGGATTGAGCAAAATTTACAATGCAAAATTATTGAAAAAACTTCTTGAGGTGCTCGATATTCCATGGATGCTGCAAGATTCTCCCATCGGGGCTTCTAAGTCGGTATGTTCCGGGGCACAGCTCTTCAAGGACGGTGTAGGGCCCTTCCCAATTGGGTGCCAGCTTGCCACGCCTAGTGTCCTTATCAAATACTGCCTTCCTTAGCACCAGGTCGCCAACGCGGAATCTTCTTGGTCGGACCTTGCTGTTGTAGTATCGGGCGATCCGCTGTTGATTGACAACTTGTTTGTGCAAAGCGGTCGCTCGAACCTCATCCACCAAGTCCAGTTGTACCCGAAGTCCAGCAGAATTTACCTCTTCATCAAAGTGTTGGAGTTGGATAGTGGGCATGCCGACCTCCACTGGGGTTACCGCTTCTGCTCCATAAGCCAGCATGAAGGGAGTTTCTCCGGTTGAACTCTTGTGGGTCATCCTGTACGACCATAAGATGCTCGGTAATTCTTCGACCCAATTGCCGACTGCTTTGTCGACCCTCTTCTTCAGAGCTTGGAGGATGCATTTATTAGCAGCTTCCGCTAGTCCATTGCACTTGGGATGGGCTACCGAAGCGAATTTGAGCTTGATCCCCCATTCTTCACAAAAATCTTGGAATCCCCCGCTGCTGAATTGGGTACCGTTGTCGGTGATGAATGAGCGGGAACGCCAAACCGACACACGATTGATTTCCATGCAAAGCCGGTAATGTTGCTCTCTCCAATCTTTGCTAAAGGCTCGGCTTCAATCCACTTGGTGAAGTAGTCGATGGCAACTATTAGAAATTTGTGCTACCCCGAAGTAAGGGGGAGCAGCCCCAGTATATCCAGGCCCCATTGGGCGAAAGGAAGGGGGATGAAGATGGAAGTCAGCTCTGTAGCAGTGGCTCTGGGGATCTCTGCAAAGAGTTGGCACTTCTTGCATCTGGAGACAAGCCTCCTGGAGTCGGCCACTATGGTCGGCCAATAATATCCTTGGCGTATGATCTTCTGGGCGAGAGCTCTCGCCCCTGGGTGGTTTCCACAGACGCCTTCATGGATTTCCCTCAAAACATACTCAGCTTCGGTCGGTCGAAGGCATCGAAGATAAGGTCCAACTCCGCTGCTTTGATAGGACGACCGGTAGAGCTGGCCTTCAATCATGAGGTAACGGTGGGCGGTCCTCTGCAAACTCTTCGCTTCGGCCGTGTCTGCGGGTAAGGCGCCGCTGATCAAGAATTAGATGATGGAGTCCATCCAACAAGACTCATGGGGAGTATCGGCCTGCATGATATCTGAGGGAGCTTCTGCAATGCTGGGACGCTGGAGTGTGTCGGCGAAGATGGGTCCGAGTCGCCATGGAGCTGGTCGATGCGAAGCTGACAAGCGCCCGCCGCTAAGTGCGAGGGACTTGGGTGATCCTAAAGTTGGCGAAGCGGGTCAGCAGGTCCTTGATAATCTTCAGGTACTGAGCCATCCTCTTGTCTTTGGCAGCATACTTGCCGTTAACTTGGTGAACAACCAGTTGAGAGTCGGCCAGTACATTTAAGCTTTCGGCTTTAACCACCAGGGCGGCCCGCAGGCCGGCAATGAGGGCTTCATATTCGGCCTTGTTGTTCGAGGCGGAGAACTTGAAGGCGATGGACTGTTCTGTGAATGTTCCTTCAGGGCTGCGTAAGACGATGCCGGCTCCACTCCCGGCTTCACTTGAGGATCCATCCACTTTCAACTCCCACCATGAGGCGACTTCAGGGGAGTCGTTCTCAAGGTCGGGACATGGGGGAAGTGCCGCCGTCTGTTTGGCCCGCTTGGGAGATATCGGTTGATCAGGGACGGCGAGGTCGGCCGGTTCGCCATCTGGCGAGGTGGACTCTATAAGGAAGCCGGCCAGAGCTTGCGCCTTGATGGTGATCCTGGGCTCGAACTGCACGTCATATTTGCTGAGCTCGATCAACCACGCAACCATCCTCCCAGATGTGGTGGGACTCCCCAGGGACTTCTTCATCGGTAGGCTCGTCCACACAATGATAGGGTGTGCTTGAAAGTATGGACGAAGCCTACGAGCAGTGGTAATGAGGGCGAAGGATGCTTTCTCGACCAAGGGGTAGTTCAGTTCCCCTGCCCTTAGGATCCGGCTGACATAGTAAACCGGCTTCTGGATGTGGTCTTCTTCTCGGACAAGCGCCGAGCTCACAGCTTCAGGTGAGACGGCCAAGTATAGGTACAGGGTTTCCCCTTCCACTGGTTGGCTCAAGAGTGGCTTGGTGCTCAGATAAGCTTTGAGTTCTCTGAAGGCGACGCAGCACTCTTCAGTCCACTCTAATTTTTTTTTGGGGTCCTTGGTTCCCCTAAGTATCTTGAAGAAAGGGAGGCTTCTCTTAGCTGACTTGGAGAGAAAACGTCCCAAGGCAGCTATTTTGCCATTGAGTTTCTGAATGTCCTTCATGGTGCGCGACTCAGGAAGTCGCTCAATGGCTTCTATCTTCTCTGGGTTGATCTCAATGTCCCTTTGGGTGATCATGAACCCCAAGAATTTTCCCGACTGTACCCCAAAAGCACAATTAGTAGGGTTGAGCTTCATGCGGTAGCGTCGGAGGGTGGTGAAGGTTTCCTTCAGGTCGGCGATTTGAGCGGCTGCAAGTCTTGACTTCACCAGGATGTCGTCCACATAAGCTTCCACATTGCGGCCGAGTTGGGGCTTGAAGATCTTGTTGACTAGCCTCTGATAAGTCGCACCGGCATTCTTGAGACCAAAGGGCATGATTTTGTAGCAAAAGGTGCCTCGGTCGGTGATAAAGGACGTCTTCTCCTGATCATGCTCCGCCATGCGGATCTGGTTGTAGCCCGAAAAAGCGTCCAAGAAGCTCAGCAGCTGATGTCCAGCACTTTCGTCTACCAACTGATCGATGCGAGGAAGAGGGTAGCTGTCCTTGGGGCAGGCTTTGTTGAGGTCGGTGAAGTCGATGCATGTCCTCTATTTGCCGCTAGATTTCTTCACTAGGATGACGTTGGACAACCATTCGGGATACTGGACCTCCCGAATGAAGTCGGCTTTCAGAAGCCGCTTGACCTCTTCTGCTGCCGCCCTTTGCCGCTCGGGCCCTAGGTGCCTCTTCTTCTGTCGAACTGGCTTGGCGTGTCGGTCGACAGAGAGCTCATGGCAAATGACATCGGGTGAAATACCTGGCATGTCTTCTGGACCCCAAGCAAACACATCAAGATTAGATAAAAGAAAAGAAATTATCGCACCTCTTAATGGTTCCGAGAGGCTGGACCCAATCCTGAGCGTCTTCTCGCCCTTGTGGTCGACCGGGATCTCATGGAGGTCTTCAACTGGAGTCGTCCTCTCACGCTCCGTCTTCTCCTTGAGCTGGTGAGCCGTCTTCTTGATGGGCATGGCGGTCGCGACTCCTTTCCCCTTGGTGGAGAGGACATAGCAAGTTCGGGCCTCCTTCTGGTCGCTCCGGACTATCCCGACCCCTCTTGATGTTGAGAACTTGATCATCTGATGATAGGTGGATGGGATGGCTCGTAAGTGATGGAGGGATGTTCGACCCAAGATGACGTTATGCGCCGACTTGATGTCCATCACTACGAACTGGACGTCAACAGTCGATTGGCATGGGGGCTGCCCAACAGTCAAAGGAAGGATAATTTGCCCCTCTGGAAGCTGAGAATGTCCTGTGAAACCAATCAAATGACCCAAAGACGGCTGGAGCTTTGATCGATCAATACCCATGTGGTTGAACGCATCCAAGAACAATATATCGACAAAGCTCCCAGTGTCGATCATGATTCTCTTCACCTTGAAGCCGTAAATGTCGGCTGAGATGACGATGGGGTCGTCATGAGGTGTCTCGACTCCTTTCAAGTCTGCCTCGCTGAAAGAGATGGACACATCTGCCTTCAGTTTCTTGTCGCAGCTGTTCACCCGCAAAGCATGCTTGGGATATCTCTTTCGGGCATTGTTGGACTCCCCTCCTAAAGTAGGACCCCCGCTGATGGTGTTGATAACCCCCCGACTCTCCTGCCCGACTTTCCTATGCTCCGAGTTGGGTCGAGGTCGGGGAGATCGAGAGCGAGGTCTGTGGTCGTCCCTCTTGGGATGTTGATCCCTGTAGATTAAATTCTTCAAGAAGCCTCTCTGAATGAGGTCTTCAATGTCCCTCTGGAGAACGCGCCAGTCTCGAGTGTCGTGATCGTGATCTCTGTGGTATCGACAAAATCGTCGTGGATCCCTCTTGTTTGGATCCGATCTCATCTGTGGAGGGGGCTTATTGAGGAGTCCCTCTCTCTGGGTCTTGTCTAGGGCCCCAGAAAGGGATGTGTTGAGGACTGTAAATACTGGAGGGGGAGCGTCTGCTCTTCTGTCCTCCCTCCTGTCGAACCGACCATTACGGTTGTTCTTGGGAGGAGGATTCCTTGGGATATTTCTGGGCTCTTCCCTCCGAGGTGGATCTTGGGCCGACCTAGTAGGAGGGGCGGCCGGAGCCACGGGGGGAGCCACATATGGAGTCGGCTGATAAGGATGATGAGACGCTGGTGCTGCCGATGGGGTGGGCCTTAAACGAGGTGTGCCTTCTTTGGATTCGGCCTCTGTTGCGATCTTGTAAGCTTCTGTTTCTTCCATGTTCATGTAAGCATGGGCTTTGGACATCAACTACTCATAACTTCTGATGGGCTTCTTGTTGAAGGCTTTAGACAGGTCGCCCGGTCGTAACCCTGCCACCAGAGCTGCCATAGCGACTTTGTTCCCTTGATCTTCGACTTCTAGCCTCTTCGCTTGAAATCTCTTTATGTAGGCCCTGAGGCTCTCGCCCGGCTCTTGCTTGGTCTGGATGAGCACACTGGATGGCAGTTTGGGCTTGGCGTTGACCAAGAAATGGTGGATGAACTTCCGACTCAAGTCCTCGAAGCTTCCAATGGACTTCTTCTCTAAAGAGTTCCACCAAAGCTTGGCGCTCCCCGTCAAAGTGACCGGGAAGCAACGACAGATAGTCGCTTCTGGCGCCTGCATCATGATCATAGTGTTGTGGTAGTCTTGAACATGCTCGGCTGGGTCTCTATTACCTCCATACTTGTCCATCGTCGGCATCTTGAACTTCTCGGTCGGCGCTCCCATGATGGAGTCGGTGAAGGCAGTGTTCCCTCCAATGGCGTCGGCGACAGGTTGAGATACCTGATTATAGTCGCCTGTGCGCTGGTGGGTAGTTGGGAGTGGTGTCGCGGGCACAGTGTGAGGTCTCTAGGCCTGTGCCTGCTGGTTCCTTTGCGCCTTGACTAGGAGCAGGGCTCTCATCGGTGAGATCGAAGACGAGGGAACGGCGTCTTGAGTTGGCGTTAGGCCGGTACAGCCGGTGGTGGCGCTCGGTGATCCCTCCTTGATTTATCAATATGAGGAGTCTCCGGGAGCGGGATTTGCCGCAAGACGAATCGGCGATCACCTTGAGAAGTAGAATGACGGCTGGCGGAGGGTTGATCTGCCGCCGTCACTGATGGCACTGGCTGCGCCGTGAGAGCAGGGAGGCGAGTGAAGAGTTCATCGGCAAAAGCTTTGAGCTGGGTCTGCATGGTTGCTTGCATGGCCTGAGTGATCTTCTCGGTGGATTCCTGGAGTTGGGCTTGAGTGACATAGCCCGCCGGTAGGTTCCCCGACCCGGAAAGATCATCACCGCTGGACATGATTACAAGAAGAAGAAAGGAGGCCCCACGGTGGGCGTCAAACTGTTGATGTATATAATCACAGTCACTAACCTCGGTGTGAGTTTAGCTTTTAAGAGAGCGGAGTCCGCCTTCTCTCCTAATGTCTGGTGACGCTGCTCCTGTCAGGGGGTTCACCTACAGCAAGAGAGCACCTGCGGAAGAGGCGGAGTTGGGATCTCCGGTGGTTCCTCCGACGGTCAAGTTAGTAATGGGGAGAGAAAATTTAATGGAGCAGGAATTCACTCAGAAAAAATAACTTACTTGGTTTGTTGTTCATATTGCTACTTATACCTAGGGTCGTGGGGGTATTTTCATCTCTCCATTGGCTGGAAAACCACTGATGAGTCAGCCCTCTCTTCCACGTGTGAGCCAGTGATTGGCTTAGCACTTCTTTGTCTGCTATGGTGGCTGGCCTTTACAGGTGTCAAATTATGGGTAATTTGAGGGTTAGTGTGGTCTATTCGCCATTAATGGGATGGGATTGGCGGCGCCTGTAGCTGCATGGGTCCGAGGTGTCTTAAATATCGTGAGAGATGGAGGAGTTAAGGGGCTGTCAGTGCATTTAATACGATGTTGATGGGTTCGAATACCGTATAACCGTCGTTCGAGTGGGGGGAACCACATAGGACGAGAGAGAGGGGAGCTGAGGCCGGGTGGCCGACTCGCACGGCCTCCTGTGGCGTCCATTAGAGTAATCAGTTGAAGGGGACGACTAGTACCGCCCTTCGCGTCATCCCAGAGGGCGGATGGCTAAGAAAAGAGGGGCTAGGTTTGCTTCGCATTGTCTGGAGGGGCAGACGACTGGTTGGAAGGGGTTATGGTAGATAACAGGTTGGGAGGACGACTAGCACTGCCTTTCGCGTCGTCCGGGGGGACTAGCGGTTAGAAGGCGGTGGCTGGTCGTCCCCCATGTCATTCGGGGGGGACAGGTGCCTTGGAAGGATAACTCCGACGCAGTCAATTGGTTGGGTGGACGACTGGCACCGCCTTTCGCGTCGTCCGCTGGGGAGAGTTGTTGATGGGACGACTTACACCGCCTTTCACGTCGGCTGTGGCGATAGTCGTCTAACGGACCGTGGCGAGGCCGGCAAGCATAGGCCGCCCTGTGGGTCGGGCGTGGAGGTTCATGTCGCTCCAAGTTAACGAGCAGAAATGTTTATTCATGTTAGCGCTTGGTTTTCCTCTTTAATCACTAATTAGTGGTTATGACCATAACACATGTCAAACTCAGGGGATTATTAGGTACAATACATAAAATATCCACACAGTGTGCATAGCTTTTGAAGATTTCCTAATGAACAATTTTATCCACATGTATGGAACCCGCCTCCTCTTTAAACCCGATCCACCGTTGAGAGAGTATTTTGAGTTGTGAATATCGTAAAACTAAACTACATAACTAAATATATATAAAAAAAGTGCCCCCTCAAACTTTACCTCCTTGCTAGCCACTGGTGCTATATTATTCTGCAATTTCTATATTATTTTTGTAAGTGGTTAGGTGTGTTGTGTAGCCAAATGTTGCCATCTTTGGGTTTTTTCATGCTAATGCCTATACATTGATATTGCTATTAGGCCCCTCTATTATTAAGTTATTTTAAACTCACTTGTATTTCAACAATTTTGTATACAATAGAAAGTGCTATTTTATTTTATAAATTGCTCTTTTTTAAATGGGTAGGTGTATGGTTTGGCCAAATATTTTAGCCATTATCTTTGCGTTTTTCATGCTAATGCAGTGGCATAACAAATAATAGATGAATATTTTGCCTATAAACCCAACACTTTATGCCATTCCCCCACCCCCGCCGCCCAGCCACCACCCTCCCCCTCCCCCACCCCCCAAAACCCCTAACCCCCAAAGCAAAACAAATATTTTTAAACCTCTCACTTCCTAAAAGGGGTTTTACCTTATAAACTAAAAGTCTCACCACCATTTACTTTTTTACCTAGTCACTTCTTAAATCACCTTAGGTCCAACACAATTGAAAGAATTAATTTTAAACCTACTTTGTATGTTAGCAATTTGGTATTGATGTAAATTATTCTATTTTTCTTTAGTTTGCTATTTTGTTCAAGTGGTTTTATAAGGACCCTAACCCACCTCGAATCATTTTCAACTGTAGATCTCGATCAGATAATTTTGAACTATTCAATTTTGTTATATCCTGAATTTATGACACGTGTCACATTCTTTTATTCAAGTGGTAAGTCACAATTGTTATTTTTATTTTTCTTTAAAAACCAAGTTTTGAGTTTTCAATTTGTTTTATTGGTTTTCATAATGACTTGGGTTTTAAGAGAGATAATGGACTTTAAGGCATCTTATCTTATTGGATTGGATGCACTAGAAGGATATCCATTAACCCACAATCCATTTCATGATACCTCATATAAAAGCACTATTTTATCTCCCTCAAAAACTAGGACTGAGGTTTTGAAGAGCTTGGAGGCCACGAGAAGAGAGATCTACATCACAAGATAAAGTGTTTTTGCTTGCTAAATTGATTATCCCAAAATTCTAATTTATGGGACTTTTAGATCTTAATTTCCTCTATCTTTTTAACCAAGAAAATTTTAATTTTGATTTTGATTGGTATCTAAATTCGGGGGTTTAGATCAAGGGGAGGATTTCTCTAAGAGGTGGAGCTCAATCCACAATCTCTTTCAAGGAGAAGGACCCAATATTGTAGATAGATGATACATTTACAAGATTAAGTCTTTATTTCATGATTTGAGATTTTTGTTTTGTGGGTTTTTGTGTATTTTGAGATCTTTGCATCATTTTGATGATTTTGGGTTGAAATGAGTAGTTTGGAGAATGGGTTGTCACCATTTTTGGTTTAGCTTGCGAGCCCTCGAGTTCTAATGGTAATTGGTGAATACTTAATATTTTGAAATGTAAATTAGTGGATAGTTTTCTTTTGGCGGTACAAAACTTGGGTAGAAGTTTGTTTTTGATTTGGTGTTGAATCGAGTGAGTATTTAGTCAAACAAACATTTTAGAAATCGCGATTTTCAGCACGAGTTCATGCGCTCGACCTGATGAGCGCACGCGCTCAGTGAAATCCTGATAGCATAATATCTTACAGTGTTTGAGCACACGAGCTCAAGCGGGTTTTTCAAAGATGATTTTTATTTTAGTTTTTCTCAGTCTGCTTTCAGAACTTGGCTGACGTGGCATCGGGGTGAGCGCACGCGCCCAACCTCCTAGTGCATGCTC
Organism: Asparagus setaceus; assembly: GCA_012295165.1. Lineage (NCBI taxonomy): Eukaryota > Viridiplantae > Streptophyta > Magnoliopsida > Asparagales > Asparagaceae > Asparagus > Asparagus setaceus. The sequence continues at coordinate 87,771,704 of CM022701.1, forward strand.
TCAGCACAAGAAAACAAATTTTTTTCAATTTTGAGAATTTGATACGTTTGAGATTATTTTTCATGATCTTTGATTCCTTGCATGGATTATGGTATCAGCTATGCAATTAAGTTTGTTCTTGCCATCTTGAGATAAAGTAAACAATATATTAGTCGCTTGGCTATAGTTTCGTTTCTTTCAATTCATGATATATTTATATTTAAGTATACAACTAAGGCATGTTGTGCCATGTTATCACATAGTGTTATCTTATGATCTTGCCTTGTTAAGTTATGCTATGTTTTGACCTAGAATTCATAGACATTATACATGTTAGCCTAGGTTACACGTTGGACCTTTGTTTGCTCAATACATTATCATGAGACTTGACCCTAGGGGTATGCATGATTAGGTATCACGATATGGTATATACATGATGACAATGATTGTCTATGTTTGCATATTGAGCATGTCCCTCATGATCCAAAATCAATAATATTTTTTATTTTGAAATCATGAAAGTTATCGGTTTGGGATACATTGCGACTGTGAGTGGAGACTTGTGATTCTTTCCCACAAAAAACTTGATCAAGTATAAAACATGATAATCCAAGAAAGAGAAAATAAGAAAGAGATAAAGTATCTGTATCTATCAAGTCATGATGACTTGCTTCAGTATTTAACATGCATGTTTTGTTTGCTTTAGAAACCCAGTCGGAGAGGGCATCAACGAGATGGATGTTCTCTACGGATTAAGTTATTCGAGCCTAGTGCATAACATATCATGTATAACCAAGTAATGAAACTGTTCATGTGAGTTAGTTAACCAAGTAAAGTGAGAATCTAATTAACGTTTCCAGCGGGTACACATAAATGCACATTATCCCTTGAGAGCTTTCCCTAAACAAGATTAAGTAAAAGCTGATTAGTTAGATACACACACTTTGCATCACACTCCAGGAGCTAGGTGCACTCTCATTGTTATCTCTGTATCGATATTCTGGTTATCTGCTTTTATCTATTTTATATTCTGGATTTGTGAAATGCATGTTCTTTTCATGAAAGCAAGTAAAGTGATATAGTTATATAGCCTTTTTTATGCTTAAACCTGTCATGCATTCATGACACACATTACATGTACACAAACCATCCCTCATTTTACCACTTGCTAGACAGCTTTCTGACCATCCTGATTTGCACACCAATGGCGATCCCGGACCTTCCACACTTACTTTCAGGTACACCGAAATCTAGTGATCTTTCGTAGATGGAGTTCTTATCAACCAGCTTGCTGATTCATTTATTTAGTTCTATTTTAGCTTTTTTACCAAACCTTGTTGTTTAGTTTATCTTTCTACTGCTATATAGTATCTCTGATGTATTTGATAGTTATAGTAGTTGTTTCAGACTTATGAGGCCATGTAGCATTGCTTTGTGTATCTGAGTTTATGACATTGATATCACACTCGTGATATCTTTTATGTTATTCATTATTTGTGGGACTTGTTTATACTATTGAGTATCTTGCTTCCGATGTGTATTGTACTGAATACTTGCTTATGCCGTATTTTAGTTCCTTATATTTGCTTCTATATGTGATTTTGTGATTATGTTCTGCGTATGGTGAATGAGATGTATGTACTAATCATCATTATAGACTTAAGTATACACTTTTGCGTGATATTCGGTCCAATTGTATTTGCTGCCTTGCCTAGTCATGTGCCCGTTAGGTGCTTCTGGAACATGGGGCATGACATGTTTCATCTATAGTGCTTGGTCCGATTGTATATGCTGCCTAGCCTAGTCACGTGTCTGTCAGGTGCTTCTAAAACATGGGGCATGACAAGTTTCATGTATAGTGTATTTTTAAATTAAATACTTAAAATGTTACTTCTTGATATTTTTTCCCACGGATGCTGCAGCAACACTGTAAAACCTAGAATCTATGTGGACAACCTGATTGTAGATCAATTTTGCTCATTTACAAACTAATTTCTTCATATAGTCTCTCTCTAAAATTCTCTCTCTCTCTCTCTTAAGTTCTTCATATAGTCTCTCTCTAAAATTCTCTCTCTCTCTCTCTACAAACCACCATGTGAAATGTTTACATATCTAAATAGGTATGGACAAAACTGAAGATTTGATGATCAATCTAGGGCTGTTTGGTTTGATGAAAAAATAAATTACAACAAATATTGTAGCAGTAATTGTTGCATGTGGCATTTGTTGTAAGAAATCAGCCTCAAATTCATTGTCTGGATATTGGCAATTATATTGTAGGAAATGTATCTCCAATGTAAACTCAGTGTTTGGCTGAAAATAGATTAGTGCAAAAAGCTACATAATTTTGCCATTTAGAGAACTTGGGTGTGGATGTTTTTTTGTTTGGATTTAATAAGATTTATTTTGATGAGGTGAAATTATTTTTATTTTTTATTTTTCTTTTTTAAAGCTTGCAGCTTTTTCTCCTACCAAATTGGCCGCTGCATTTATTGTAAGTTTTTTCTACAAAATACAAGTCTATTTAACTTTCCTAATTATAAAGTTATAAACTAAACTATGTGCTTACAAATCCGATTGTTATATTTACTTTCGCAACTCTATTTACATTCAACCAAATAGCCTCTAAATTGTATGGATCGAAATACAAAGTTTAACTTCACATAATTGGTCAAGGACCCGTGATGCTTTCAACATTGACTCCTACTACTAGACAATGGGGGGTGGGTTTTTTTTTGGGTGTTGGGGTTGAGTTGATGAAGGCATATTGCTTATAATAGAGTATTGAAGGCATACTTTAAAGTCTATGCCATGGAACGAAATATACTCTATTCAACTTATTAGTCCAAATCAAAGAAAAAAAATGGAAAGAAATGACAAGGATCATTACTAATTAGGTATTGGTATGATTTAGTCTTAAGAAAACCATTTCCCTTCAAACAATACTAATTACATCCACCATTTTAACAGAGAAATTCATTGAATCCCCATATTATAACATCTGAGATGACTTCATTTGAATAATGACACCAAAGCAAACAAAGACTAGAATTCAAGGTTAGTTTGAGCAGAGCTGACCTTGATGCCGTACCCCAATTGATGAAACCATTTTTTTCCTCTCTCGCTTTCAGATAATTGAAGCACTCTCAACATCAATATGTATACATATATGCCAATTTAGTTGGTTTTGTCTTCTATTTAATTTTCTGTTTGAATGAAATATTAACTAGACCGCCACAAAGAATGTTCAAATTTCACAGTTGTAACCGATGATGAAAACATCATCTAATTAATTCAGAATGAAATTGTATTTTCATGTGTGTGCACTTCATTTTCGCATATGTATTTAACATATTTCAAATGTCTTTGACTGATGTGAAGTCTGATGTATATGAAGGATGCATATCATTGGGATTCATCACTATGATTGAAATACTAAGTGTAATCTTTGTGGATTACTACTACTTTTGACCAGCTATACTCCAAGAATGCGTGTAATCACATTGATTGCCGAATCTCGTTACATCTATTTACTTTTGTGGTTGTTTTCTCTTTATTTTTCTTTCTTTCATGCATTCGAGTGTTATTCTGTCGTGTTGCCAATACGGATTACCATCATACTACTTTATTATTATCCATATTCTTCATATCAAAGTGAGAGAACAATAAATCTTGCTTTCAATTAATTTCTTGTTTGCTAAAAGCTATCTACAAACTTTTTTTTGGGTGGCCGCGGGCGGGGATCACTAACCACTAACCATTGCCCTTCAAACAGTACTAATTACTTACACTATTTACCAAATAAATCCATCACATCGCCATGTTATAATATCTGGGATGACTTTATTTGTAAAATGACATCAGGTGACTCACAAACGAAGACTAGATTTCAAGGTTAGTTTGGATGGATTTAGGGCAGAGCTGACCTTGGTGCCGTACCCAAACGCACTTTAACACACCATTAATTTTCTCCCTCTCTCGTTTTCAAATGAAAATAGAACTCTCAGCAATATCCGTAGCTATATGCTTGTTTAGTTGTTTGGTCTTCTATTACTTAGTCCACATGAACAACAATTGGACCAAGGCAAGAATTTTCCCGGTCAAATTCCACAATGGCAACATTTTATGTTGGCTTATTAGATAGACAACAATGTGGCTTATAGACCGAGTCCACATATGAGGAGAGCGTTGTTCTGAGTCATAAAGGAAAGAAAGGGTGGATTTGAAATTATCGATTGTTTTCTCTATAGTTCGGAATAACTTTCTTCCAATTTAGTTACTTAGTTCAACATAATTTTAATTTCACCGAATCCGTTATGATTAAACTTTAGTTCTTACATTTTTTTTATATGTTATAATTAAACTTTAATCGCTCCACTATGATTAAACTGTCAACGCTCCGCTATGCTTATACTTTCATCGCTCCGCTATGATTAAACTTTGATTGCACGGCTATGATAAAAGGATTCAAAAGGTACTATGGAGAGGAGTTACGTAAGGAGATAATTTGATGTGAATTCAGTTTCATGAAAGGTTGCTTTAAGTATTTAAGGGAGATGCGTTATTTAGCTATATACCCCCAAAATCTTCCATAATTGCATATTTACTTACTATCTTCATAATTGCTACCTCCAAATCTTTCATAACTGCATATTTGCCCTCTAAATCTTTATAATTGCCAATATACCCCCCAAAGCTTTAATTTTGAGCTATTATACCCTCCAAATGCAACAGAGTTGCTAAATTAACAGTGTACAGTTAGTTGACTAAAATAACCCTCCTCTCCTTCCCAACTGCCACAACCCCTTCTTCTTTCTCCTTTTTCCATTGAAAATTTTGAGGGTATATTGGCAATTATGAAAAATTAGGGTTCAAATTTGCAGTTACGAAAGATTTGGGGTATATTGGCGATTATGAAGATTTGGAGGGTAAATATGCAATTATAGAAGATTAAGAGGGTTTATTGACAATTATGAAGATCTGAGAGCATTATGCAACTATGGAAGATTTGGAGGATATACAGCCAAATATCCCTAGTAGAATTTGTGATATTGCCCCTTACCAAATCCCCCCCCCCCCCCCACCCCACCCCCACAGAAAAAAAAGAACACCAAAAAACCTCTCTTGTTTAAAAGAGCATTAAGTGTGCATACATCCATTATAAACTCTTTCTATGAACTTCCTTAAATGCATGCTTAGGAGATCGAATGATTTTCCCGGATCAATCCATTAAGGCTTGTTTGGTACAATAGTAAAGGGGGTTAAACTTTATCATCGTAAACTTTCTCCTAACTTTAACCATATTTATTATCATGTTGAAATTTCACCAAGATTAAAAGTTTAATCACATATGAAGATAAACTTTAACCAAGTGAAGGAGTAGGATAAAAGGGAGAAAGTTTAGGCTTGAATCATTTAACCATATGCAATTATACATAACCCTAAAAAAGTTTCAAATCTTACCAAAAGCTTCAAAAATAAAAAAATTACAAATATCCCTTGTCAAATAGAAATTATAAACAACCCCAATAATTTCAAAACTATAAAAACCCTCAAAATTTTAAAACGTCCTAAAATTCAAAACATACAAATAACACTGAAAATTTTAAACCTCACAAGAAGCACCCTAGGAATTTTTAGATTCTGAAACCTGAAATTTTAAAATTACAAAAACACCCTTAAAAACCACATTAAAAAACAAACTGAAAATTTCAAATGTAAAACATAACAATGAAAATCAAGGAAATACACCCCCCCCCCAAAGTTTTAGAATTTATAGAAAACACCCTAAAACTTTTAAAACTTGCAAAAACCATAAAATTATAAATTTACAAAAAACTAAAAATTTCAAACATAAAACAGTAAACTGAAAACTAAGACTTGCAAAAAGCCATGTGAAGAGTTTTAAATTTGTAAAAAATACCCTAGAACTTTTAAAAGTTGGCAAAAAACATTCTCAGAGATTTAAAACTTACTGAAAAAGCTTAAAATTTTCAAACCTAAAATAGAACATTGAAAATCTATGAACTGCAAATAGCGCCCTAGAATTTTAGAATTTGTAGAAAATACCCTAAACTTTCAGGCCCTATTTGGCAAAGGATTAAGTGAGAGGTTAAGGAGAGTTAACCCTTCCTTAACCTACCAAACACAAAACGTTTACACAATGTGTAAGCTGAGTTAACCTCTCATAATTTGCCAAACACAAAAAATAGTAGAAGGGTTTACAAATCCCTCTAGCGGTGTTAAAATGAGTTAATCCCTTAAAATGAAGGGTTTACAAATCCACCTATTTAGAAGGATTAAGATATAACCCCTCTATTTATAAAGAAAATGGTCATGATCGTTTTTATTCCCAAACACAAAAAATTACAACAGGGATTAAAATAAACTAATCTAACAGATTAAAACTTTTAACCCTTCAGATTAACAAATGGATTAACTATGTTAACCCTTTGCCTTAACCCCTCCTTCTTAACCCTTTGCCAAACAGGGCCTCAAAGTTGCAATAAACACCCTCAAAAACTCAAATTTCACAAAAAAATCTGTAAATATTTCAAATCTACAAATAGTATATTGAAAATCTTGGAATTATAAATGGCCCCTAAAAATTTTACAATTTACATAAAAGGCCCAAAACTTTTAAAACTTAAAAAAACACCCTCAAGAATTTAAAATTTGCAAAAAGAGCCTGAAATCATCAAACCAAGAACAATACACTGAAAAATCTAAGAATTACAAATAGCCCCTGCAAATTTTGATTTGCAAACAACACTAAAACTTTCAAAAGTTGCAAAAACCCTAAAATGCAAAATTTTCTAGAAACTACTTCAAAATTTTGACCTACAAACAGTAAATTGAAAATCTAGGATTTCAAATAGCCCCTTGAAAATTTTAGAATTTTCAAAATACACCCTAAAACTTTCAAAATTGCAAAAACACCCTAAAAGTTTTTGACATTTACAAGAAACATCCTGAAAAGATAAAAAATTACAAATACGTATTTCTTGCAATTTCAATTTTGAGGTAGTTTTAGCAATTTTAAAACTTTTAGGGTGTTTTCTCAAAGTAAATTTTTAAGGGGCTACTTGTAATTCCTATATTTTCAGCGTAATGGTTGTAGGTTTGAAATTCTCATGGTATTTTTGTAAATTTCAAATTTAGAAGGTGTTTTTGCAACTTTGAAAGTTTTGGATGCTTTGGAAATTCTAAAATTTTGAGGGGCTATTTGTTATCCTAATTTTCAATTTACTATATGTAGGTTTGAAGTTTTTCTGTAAGTTTTAAATTTTGAGGGTATTTTTACAACTTTTAAAAGTTTTAGGGTATTTTTATAAATTCAAAATTATTAGGGAGTTGTTTGTAATTCTTAGATTTTTGTGTACTGTATTCCTTTTAAAAATTTTAGGAATTTTTTGTAAATTTTGAATTTTCATGTTTTTGAAGTTTGAATTTTTAGTGTTATTTGTATATTTTGAATTATGAGGGTGTTTTTGTAAAATTTTTTTTGAATATTTTGGATTGGGAGTGGAGAGATCCGTCTGAGATTAAGTTTTATCCTTATTGAAAATTTATACCAAACATAGGAATGTTTCCCCCATTAATTTTTCTAGGGAAATAATTACTATGTTAAAGTTTTACCCTAATTTCTTTAACTTATACCAATCGAACCCTTAGGATATTAATTAACCCCCAAAAGAACATGCAAGTTGTGCTCATTAGCTCAACTTTGCAAACATAATGTGGCATTATTGATTGCCTAATTTGTATCTAATTAAAGTAAAGTTAATGTCATCAATCACTTCTAGCTAATTTGATTTCATTTAAATTAAGCTCGGAATGGATCATAAAGGACCCAAGGGAACCCCATAAGATCCGAAGGTGCAAAATAAGAGAGTGACCGCGAATCCCGCAGATGGCGCGAACAGCGACCGTCCGATTTTGAGGTCCAACACATGATATGATGACACGTGTCATAAACTGGGAGGCGGTTGTGGGACCCAGCACGATTACCTCCTAACTGAAGCAACGAATAACGGATGAGGGCATGTGGGTCCCACCACTGTTTTTTTCCCCGTAAGTCTCTATCCGACGTGGACTGCACGCCCCCCTCCCCGAAAGTGGAAGATGCCGTCACCAAATCCATCTCCCCTTGGACAGTTGACCTTCTCTACCTATTTTCTTACTCTGATATTTTTTGGGGACCTACTTCTTGACTCTTTTTCTTTTTTCTAAATTGATAAAAAAAATATTTCAACAAAAATTGATTGAAATTGATCAGTTTAAAATCGTAAATGGGCCTTAAAAGCTAATTTGTAGGGATGCTAAACATGAAAAAACAAGCTTAAAAACTGACAGAAAATATGGCCCCCAACCAATCTCGTAAACTAACATATTATGTTGTATACACTCATAAAAATTATTCATTGGCATGTGTTTTTGGTTCTAGGATGTTGGGCAATAAATATAGTTGTAACATCATGTGTTTTCGGAGCGATATAGATGAGACACTATGGTGTTCCAATTACCTCTATGCATGTTTGGTTGGATATAATTGTAACAAGAAATGGTTTTTGCAGCACCAAAATATGCTGAAAATGAGGGTATTTCATTCACATTAAAATGATAGAATGTTGCAACAATATGAGTTGCAACTACATTTGCTTTTGCAACACCCTCTAACCAAACACACGCAACTTAGATTCAATGATCTTATTTCTAAAATTTTATATGTACTTTCAACCTAGATTTCTATAAAAAGACCGAGAGGCTTCATGTAGGGGGGTTAGGCTCCATAGATGATTGAGGAAGAGAGATCGATCATTCAAGAAAAATAATGTCATGCTGCTAAATTACAAAAATCCTGAATATATATATGGATCGAAGCGGTCTCTAAGATGGTGGGGGCATAGGCGGCAAATATTGTTCGAAATTGAATTGCTTGAGAGGATGATTATAGGAAATGTTTTGGAAAACTAACTATTCCAGAATTAGTATTTATCCATCCTTTTAGAATTGTATAGATATCCATGAGACATGTCTTTATTTATGATTGTGAGAAAATTTTGAGATTTCTTTGATTGTAATTCTCCTCTCTCTTTGCTTTCCATTTTCTCTTTATAATAGAAAGGGCCATCTATTATTGTTAAGGACGTAGGACTCCAAATCACATTAAATCCGTACATGTGTATGTGATTATCATCAGTATATAATTTAGTCTTGATATCTGTCTATTTGCTTTTCCCGTAACATAGTGTGTATGCATGTGTGTTGGGGAGAGCAAATGGTCGGTACGGTCAGTTTTGACCATTTTTTATTACATCGAACATGGCTCGAACTTGAATAGGAACCGAACCGGACCACATCGACATATTTCGGTTTGTTTTTTTTAATTATCATAGGCTTTATCATCAAACAACATCAAGATTGACAACAAAGGCTATCAAATACAAAAAGAAAGAAGAAAGAGAGATTGAAACCCATAAAAAAAAGTAGGTTGAAGAAGTATAAGTGGAGAGAGGTTGAAGAAGGAACAAAAAGAAATGGGGTTGAGATTTTAATTTTTGATGCTAAAAGTCCTCGTAACTCGTGAGAGGAGAGAGAGACACGAGTTACTTCTGACCTTCTAGATATTAGGGAGAAGAGAAAGAGTGTTCCCACATCATCTTCCCACATTATCTTCAACATATTTATGGTGTCAACTAATATTGAGTTGGGAAAGGATCAGTCACAAGGATCATTGAGTGGGCCCTGCGGAAAGTGGAGGGGGGTATGGAAGTGGGTGCAATTTAAGTGGGTATGCGGTCGGTTCGATGGATGCGGGTTCAATATATTATAATTTTACCCGAACTGAATGGAATACCAAACCGAGCCGAACTGTTAAAAAGTTTTAACCGAAGTATGCTCAACCCTACATGTGTGTTTGCTCATGTTCATAAAGTATGATACTACCAAAAACATAAACTAATAAAGTTTTTTGTAAGAAAAGGTAAATGTAACAAAAAGTAATTGTAACAAGCCTAACATGTACATGTCAATTAATTAAACTTTACATATTCAAACTATCCCTATCTAATGTTTTTCTTTTTCTATTTTCCATGTGAAAGCCCTTCTCCATGTTTGCGCATCTTCTCCCCCCACCACCACTACACTTAGTCTCCCATGCTCTAAAATAGACTCTTTTTAGTCCCATATCCTTTACATCTCACCAAACATGATCATCCCAAGTAAAGAAATTGTAAGCTTTTAACCTATCATAATTAAAACAAAATCGACAACTTTGTCAGCCCCCTCAATCAATCACTCTATAGCGACTGATATCAAGGAAACTTATAAGAAAAGGCTAGGCACAAAAGTATATATGGTCCTTTTCCATAAGTATTATTAGCTCACAAAGATGAGCATAATCTTCTTCTTTTCAAAGATACAACAGACAATATTGACGCTCAAAAAGCAAGGAAATATTCGTTGAGTCAATGTCCACCACTAATATTATTCGCAATCTTCACTGATATCGACACTGAATTAGTGATGCTTAAATAACTAAGCAGCACACATGCCTCTAACTTCTTCGTCTACAAATATTTTTATACTAAATGATAAAGTATCTAATTGGTAAATCAACGAAAAGAGAAGTTAGGAGAAAGAAATCATATTTACTTTTATTTGGCTCATACATCAAATGTCTAACATGTATACAACTCCTTGTGTAGAGCTTCAAGTCACCTATTACCTAGCATATCATGATTGCCTATCTTTTATTTATTTTCATAGTCATTTATAATTATGAGCCTTAATTCCATAACCGTTCTCATTATTATGTCTACGATTCATAATCCTTGTATACTTTCTAAAATAAATAAGTATGATAAAGTTGACTAAGCGCATTCAATTATTATTAAGCATGATTAAAGTAGACAATGATGTATTCAAACTGATTTAGGATGAAACTGCTTCATCAAAACTCCCGTGCTGATTCTCCTATAATTTGAAAAACTCCATTCAAACTTGGATATTTGAGCCCATTGACTAGTCACTTCCTGTTTAGAAATCCAGTTAGATTCACAAACCGTACAAAATTAGGAACTTTGAACCTAGTTATTATTAAAAAAGGGGTTTCCTATTATGTGGCCTTAGGCTATATGTTAAAAAATATTAAATGATGTCCAGCTATTTCCATTATCATGCATAAAAATGCATACGAACTTTTGGCTTTGGGTTGAAATATGGGTTTTGGTTTCTAAAGAATGATTATTTATTATGATTATTTATTTATTAAAATAAATTAATTTTTTGCCTCTAGATGATAAGAATTATTTTTTAAGATTAAGAACTCAAAAGCTTAAGTTTTACGCATATATCTTTGATAATGGAGGTAATTGTAAAGTATTTAATGTTTCTTAACATGTACTTTAAGGGCACATTATAGAAAAACCCTTTAAAAAATATGGTGTTTTTGGTAACTGGTCCATTAACCATGTCAGCAGAACTAACCTAGTTAAGAGTTTAGGTTTTGTTTGGTTAAAATCAGGACAACTCCAAATCTGATTTTGTCAGTTCCTTGTTGAGCTCTAACAACAAACAAATAATGCCATACAAAAAGAAATATAATAAGTACAAATCCAACATATTGGTCATCAAGATGACAATGGAACCAAATCATGTATAAATGTAGTAGGAGTAGTAACAATGATCATCATCCCACCAAAACAGGTCTTTTGGCTAAAAAGAAGGCATCCTCAAGTTACCTGGTATCAACAAAGCAGGCCTCATGTGGAGGGAATAAAAAAAAAAAGAAAAAAAGAAAAGAAAACAACAGCCCATATACTTTTGAGCTCAGCCTACAGCCCAATCATGCCCTCCACATTCCACTTATAAGTTTTAACATGAGACATGAGCCTAAGTATTTTGCTCAATGGGGGGTCAAGTCTCTTCACAAGTTTCATACTTTTTTTTTTGTTCATATATGAATTTTGTTTTTATAACCAGTCTGGAGTCAAAACCGGAACCGTAGGAGTCTCCTAAGGGTGTGTTTGTGATAAGAAAAGCGGTAGGTAGCACTTTACGATTTTAATTGATTTGTGTTTGGTAAATTTAATTTGGTTCGGCCTATTTTTTGTATGCAAATAGTGTTCTTAAAGCGGTTTTCTTTTGGACCGGGGAGCTCAGTCCAAACAGGTTTAGTCTGCTTAAGTAGGGCTGGTCACGTGATTCTTCATTCTGGCCCAAGCGTCAGGATCATTTGTGATGGGCGTACATATATGACCTTAGACATTAAAAAATGCAGTCTTAATTAGTTACAAGCCTACATCCTCAAACAGTACTCAGCAAGAACTTGAAATTCTTTGTTCACAGACAAAAACACTGTAACAATTTGACTTCTATTTGCGGCCTCTAGACAAACCTCAGACAAAGTGCACATTGTACCAACACTACAACCTCTCAATTATGAGCTCAAGTCACCTCCCATTTCAACTACAAAAATCATGAGACTTTAGGATTTGGGAATCAATTTGCATGTGGGAAGCGAGCATCACAGGCATATATGAAAAATTTTATTCTTGGGAGACAATTTGTTCTAGGGCATTTTAATTAACGAGGTAATTTTAAGCCTCTTATTCAAACAAAACATTTTATCCACTTTGAACAATATGCTCTAAATTTTTCGGACTCATGTTTAATCATACGTCAGCTATTCGGTTATATCTGATTCTTCGGTTCATATAACCTTAAGCAAATAGTTCCTAACATTTTATTCATAAATAAATAGAATTTGACCCGATGTATATTTAATTTATTTGGTTATCAAATATTCCTTTGAAATTTGACCTCGTGTAATTTGTTATATTATATTTCAAAAATCTATTTGAACCGGCAAAATCCGATTGGTTTAATTGGGTATCAATTCAAACCGATCATTACCGCTCCCCCACGGTTGGAGGTCCATAAGAAGCCCACTAAACTGGACGGTCGGTCTGGGCCCATTAACAGGCCTGCCCTAGTTAAGACAGTTAACTCTTACCTAATAAAAATAAAAGTAATTTAACGTTTAAACACACAAAAAATAAACACACAATTTTGAGTTACTCGTGTTTGTTTGCATGTAAGTAAGAAATGAAAGTTAAAAAGTGACTTGCTTTCAATATTTTAGGTGTTTGTTTACATGTAAGTTGTTACGAAAGTGAAATACAAGAACGTTGCCACATAGGATTTAATGCAATTTTGACTTCCCCTAAAAAAGTAGTAAAGTAACATGAAAATAACAAAAATGGTAACCAATTTTATTAAATGATTTTAACTGCACTTACTATTTAATCTTATTTTGCCACATCATCTTCACATTGCACTTTCAACAATGAATTTATTTTTCAAACAAACATTGTATTTTACTTGTATACTGACATGGATGTGAAAGTCATTTGCAATAAAAAGTAATTTACACATTTTCATTTCACTTTTGAATTGCCAAACACCCCCTAAATCTTGAATAACATTCAGAATACGAATACGAGTACCTACTTCTTTCTAGCAGCATCAGGAAAAACAACGTTCAAAACTAATAATTCTTTTTTCTGGATTAATTACTTTTAAGTACCTTAAGGTATCGTGTAAATACACAGGTTACCTTGGAATCTATGTATCTATATGGATAAGCTAAAGCTACAAATTATTTCTACACGGATAACCCTGATAAGAAAAAGGTAAACAGACTCTATGATCATCCGTGTAATTACAACACACCTCAAGGTACGATGAAAGTAAATAATCCTATTTATTCAACTTCCAACCTGTATCAATCAAATAAAGTGTTACAAAGTTTTTACCTTCCATCCAAGTCCAGATATCAGAAACTTTGGTAGGCAATGATGTTAGCATGCCAATTAAAGGGATCTTTATTCTGTTCATACAAGCGACAATATAATTTCGGCTCTTAAAGTGTTTCTATGGACTTTCCTATATTCTAGTAGAAGCCTTTTTTAGCAAACTTTTCATAATTTCAGCTAACTAGTTCAACTTGATTAGACCTCAAGACAAAGAAAACTACCAGAAATTCATGATTGAAGTTCATTATTATTTTAAACCATAATATGTGGATTACAATATTTTTAATGGCCAATTAGAATTAACTGCATAAATATATGCTTCCTATAAATGAACCTAAAAGAAATCAAGAAATTATCCTTTAGCCTCAAACAAAGACCCCAAAGAAAATATTTTATTTTGAGCCTCATAAATATTTTTAATGGCCAATATTTTCTCTCAAAGGATGTTGAAGAATTAGAATTAAATGCATAAATATGTTTCTGAAAAATGAACAAAAAATTTAATACCACAAATATAAAATGAATATGTGAGAATGAACGTAAAGATCAATGTTTAATATGGTTAATCAAATATACCCTGTTCTTTTCCATGGACAAAATATAATCGTTGAAATTTTTATTTGCATATAAAACTCAAATGCTATTTTTCAAAACAGCCTTAATTGATATATGCGAAAAACAAAGAAATTTATCCCTTAAATTCAAACAATGAACAAAGATGAAAATATTTGTTGAGGCTCAAAGAATGTAAACTACTCATTTTTCACTTATGAAAAGTTTCTATTTTTGAGTCATGTCTAAGAATCGGTTTATGAATGATATCGAATTCTAACAAGATTCAAAACTTCTTTCATACTTATAGGAAATTGTTTTTATACTCGTAGGATCGTTGATCAATATACATAGTGTTCAATGGTGTCACAGACGTCATTGGATTGCGTATTTGATAGATATCTTTATTCACTTTTATTTATAATTTACTATTTTGGACACTGCTAGCATTAGGATAGAATACATCTAAAGAGGATAAAATTATGAAATTATCATTGTAGATTTTAAAGACAACCATAATAGGTTATGTGGGGACACTACTCGGATAAAATCTTGCATCTGTTACTACATAGGACTCTTTCTTTATATTGTCTTCGTAATTATTTAATTTTCATAAAAATATATATGATATATTTTAGGGTTTTTACATTAAAACCACCTTTACTTTTACCCAAATTGATACTTATCACCTTTAAAGTTTTTTTTATTATGTAAACCACCTTTACTTGCTAATATGTTTGCAATGTCACACATAATCCAGTTTTCAGCCAAAAAATACGCGAAATGACCATTTACCCTCACCATTTTCTTATTTTTTCATCTCCTTCCTCACAAACCCTAACTCTAACCCTAGCCTCCTCATCCTCCTATTCTCCCCGTCTTCCCTCTCCCTCCTCCCCCAACTCCCCTCCCCCTCTCTCTCGTCCTCCCTCTTCCTCCCCGACCTCCCACTCTCCCATTCCTTCCCAAGTGGGAACTAGGATTAGGGTTAGGGTTTGGGGGAGGTGGTGACCATGGGTTAGGGTTAGGGTTTTGGGGGAGGTGGAGGCCATGGGTTAGGGTTAGGGTTTTAAGAGAGGTGGCGGCCATGGGTTAGAGTTAGGGTTTGTAGAAGAGGAGGATGGAGGAGGCTAGGGTTAGGGTTAAGGGTTGGAAGGAAGAAGATGGGGAATAAAATGAGAATATCTTATTTTTCGTGGATGAACAGTAAAAAAAGGTGTGACATTGCAAACATGTTAGCAAGTAAAGGTGGTTTACATCACAAAAAAAAAATTAAAGGTGGTAAGTATCAATTTGGGTAAGGGGCAGTTTGGTTCGTTTCCATGCGAAGATGAAACACGATTCCATGTTGTGAAAGTGAATGCTTGGGTTTTCCACACTTTTCAATGAAAGTGAATGTTTGGCTTTGTTTGGTATGAAAACATGGTGGGAAATACAATGTAATCACTTTTCATGTGTTTGGTTGGAAAGAAAAAAAGAGGGAAAACATTCATTAATTAGACATTTCCCACTTTTCATGTGTTTGGTTGGTAATGAAGTGTGTAGTGAAAAGTGTATATGGTCACCATGGTAAGTTCACCACTTACCAAAGGCAAATTAATTTTTGATCGTTATGAGTGGTAATCTTACCAAAATTTAACATGGAAAAACAGTAAATAACCGAATTCATCATAATTATCTGTTTAACATAAAAAAATATACGAAACCTATAATAACATGCTTATCGTAATAGTTATGAACTACGTACCTGATTATACTTGAAAATTAACTGATTTAACATCCCAAAACCTGTTTGACACAAAAAATCACACGTAACTCGTAATAACATGATTATTCATAATTTTATGAAAACGCACTAATTAGTCGTAAAACACAGTAAAACCTATAAACAACCTGATGAGTCATAAATATCTATTTGAGATGAAAAATACCTAATTTAACATCAGGAGACTGTTTGACATGAAAAAATCACACGTAACCTGTAATAACATGATTATTGATAATTTTATAATATCGTTACATGAATTAAAGGAACCGAAGTTATGAAACCAGTAAAACCCTTTAAACAACCTAATTAGTCATAAATATCTATATGACATGGAAAATTGGACCTGTCAGATTCAAAACCATGGGCAAAACCAGCTTAAATATTGTCAGATTCAAAACCATGAGCGCTTCAAAACTATGGGCAAAACCACCAAGTAAACGTACCAGTCCATATACATCTATAAAAGGTGATGTTTGCATACCAAATTCTTACCAGGAAAAAATATGAGTAAGAAAAGTAAAGATATTGGTGAATCTTCATCTGCACCATCATCAAAGGTAAGAATATTTAAATTTTTTATGATAAAAATTTACTATGTTTTTTAAATGTCAATTTACTATGTGTTTTTTATTAGAGTGGAAGAATTACAAAGAGTCTTCCAAGCTTTGAAGAATGGATTGCCTATATGGATGCAGATCGAGAGCAAGATGGGATGTGGGATATCATCATATTAGCAAAAAATATGCTACAAGCTAATGCTGTAAAAGTTATAGATAAAGACGAAAATTGGAAATGTCCTTACTGCAAAGATTTACCCAATATGAACTGGAGCAAAAATCAACTCCTAACACATGCGCATGAAGTTGGGTACAATGAGACTATTGCCAATCTGAGTAAGGAATGTATTGGACAGCATCGTGGACTAGAGAGCTACTTAAAAAAATAGAAAAATAATATCAAGGCAATGTGCCAAATGCTATTATCCTGTACTACTATGCTATTTCATGCATGTTTAATTTTGAATGAAAAGCTGACTAAAATGTAGTTTATGGATGTGGGCTCAGAACTTGGTCAATATCATCATTGTTAGTTATCCAGTGCAATATTGAAAAACATTGCAGGTTGTTAATCTCAGAATATTTGACAATCATCATAGCCTATAAGTTAAAAAATCACCAATTAAAACTCATGACATTGCAGTAGCCATCCAATACAATGTAGATACATTGTAGGTTGCTAACGTACAATTTTTTTAATTGTCATATATATGGTGACTTATAAAAAACCTGCACAAGTTCAATGAAAATTTTTTAGTAGTCTAAAATATTCACATAAACTGGAAAAATATGCATAGAAAATCACAAGCTCAAAGTGAAAGCACAACTAAAATCAGAGTCATACAAATTAGTACTACCTATTACAATAATATGTTCCACAATAATAATGTTCCACCATAATATGTTCCACAAACACATAAGTTACATCAACATATTGTTTAAATGTTATGAAATTTTCCTAAATTAAGCAAGACTTGTCTTGCACCAAAAGTAAGTGGTTATAACAAGCATATTAGAAGTTAATATCACAAAAGACCACATGAATCACAAGCTCAAAATTTTCATCATCCCTCTTTGTTGAGAAAGGCATTGATCATCTCTTTTTGACTAACCGAAGATATGCCCATAAAAAGTCTCGATTCATTCTCATCCAAAAAGAGACGACGATAGTATGCGTCTAGCTTATCAATGCTAAAGTCATCTAGATGAGTATATAGGACTGTGGATAGCTTCTCGGTCCAATGCATGTTAGCACACTTCATGTTAGTGCTAAATACATCGGTCTTATCCACCAATTTTTCCATGAGCTCATTATCTAGGTTAGTCTTACCAGCCTTTCCCTTAGCAGCGCTTGACTTTGCCTTAGAAGTTGATGAGGCGGGTGCTTCCTTGGGAAGGGGAGTGTCCTCTTCATCTAAACAATGCACTTGAGGGGATTGAGATGTAGGCAAAGGTGAGTCAAAATCATCTCCAAGATTGATGGACTCGCTATGACTAAACTTTTTGTTAATGTCATGTGCGAAGTCCCCTATAGCTTGGTCATTCCCGATGATGAGTGCAAGATCATCGTAATGCTCCAATGGTCTATTGACGTACTGCCGAAAGTTTGATTTTCTAAAGTCCTTGTCCTGAAAATTAGATGTGAATTAATTCAATGAAAATTGTTGAATGATAAACTTAGACAATGAAAATGCAACAAGAAGTTTTTTTTACCTCAATCCACCTTTCCAAACACTCTGGATCCATGATGATAGTCTTGGTGCTATCATCCCATCCGGCACCACTAAGATTACGACAATATTCCATTTGATGGAATCTTGTACGTAAGTTCTAATGCGGTTCATGACGTTCTCCCAAGTAAATATAGTCTTAAACTTTTTGCTAATATGTTTGGCAGCCTCATGATAAGCGGTCCTCTTAAAAGATTTGTCGGGTTTGAAACCCTTTCTTACCATGTCAGCCAGAAATGGAATAAGCTCATTGTCATAACGGCTATCCCACTTTAAATGACCTCTAACTTGTGAACCGCCGGCCTCACTAGCATTTTGCTTTGTTGAGGTGTTTTTCCTCTTCTTCTTTGGGTTTGGTGAGGTGGCTTCCCCTACTTTTATGACCTCCCGTTTAGAACCTGACTCGGGAGTTGAGTCATAACCACTAGTGGGAGAAAGTTGCAATCCACTCATATGAGGGCTATGATTTTGTGGAGGCATATTAGGAGAACTTAGCATGTTCATAAATGACCCTGGTTGGTGGTGCATCGGGAAGTAATTACCATCATGGAATGGCATGTTGGGAAATGCATGAGGTGGTTGTCCAAAGTATGATTGCTGAAATGGAAAATAACAACCAGTGGCTTGATGCATAGGCTGGGGAGTTTGAGGTGTTGGAGGTTGAGATGGAACTACTCCCTTGCCTTTATGTTTATCTCTCCCACTCAACGATGCGTTATCAGCCATTACTAATTCAATAGAGAGAGTTAGATACAATATAATTCTCACTTAATGAAAAGCAAAATACAAGAAATGGATAACATAAACATAATAAATTGATAATTAAAGCAAAACGTGATAAATAGAAAAAAAACTTAGAGTTAAAGAGTGCACACATTATTATAAATATTACAACAACTATGAAAATTAAGTCTAAGTGGTTACACCATGATTATACTTATCACAGTAGTCAACCCACATCGCCTAAGTAATGTCATCCCTAAGAGTCTTCCACTCATTTCTTGATTGGGTTTGCTCTCTTTGAGTTTGAGATTGTGTAAAATCAACTAAATTATTGACATTCTCATTTGTCACCTCACCATCAATATCTTCAATAAAGTCAGACTCGTTAAGTAGTTCATCACTTGGATCAACAGTTGCAATGAAGTTATGAAGTACTGTGCATGCCAATACAATATCTACTTGTGTAGGAAAAGGGTAATGCGGCTTAGCACACAAAATCTTGAAACAATTCTTCAATGTGCCAAATGCGTATTCAATCTTAGACCTCAAAGAAGAATGTCTTAGATTGAATAATTCCCTTCTATTCTTAGGTGTTTTACCCGAATGTTCTTTCAAATGATAACGAACACCTCGGTATGGAGAGATGAAACCTGGCATGGTGGGGTACCCAGCATCACACAAATAGTATTTACCTACAAGTTTATTAAGAAAATTGTTAAGGTAGTCAAGTTTGCATATTAAAATTAAACCTTTTGTAGTTAAGTTTTAATATAATTACCATTATAGACTCTCAGTCCATGTGGTTGTGGTCTAGATAATACATTCTGGAGGATCCTATAATCATTTGCAGACCTCTCCCAACCTGCTAAAACATAAGTGAACAGCTTGTTTGGGGTGCAAGCTGCAAGCACATTCTGTGTAACACCTTTGTGGCCTCTAAAGCGTGAAACAAGGTTGATCGGTAGCATTGCATCAACATGAGTCCCATCTATCATACCAATGCAATCTTATAATATGTGTATCACATTACTAAGTTAGCATTATTATCATTACATCATGCAATCGGGCTTAAGGTGCAGATATACCTTGAAATAAGGGTAGAATAGCGGGTTTTTAACTATCTCTTCGGGAACGTCATTAGGAGCTTGTCTCAAGTAGCGGCCACGCAAGCAAATAATGGCTTGTAATACCTTGTTAAAATATCTATGGACCCCTCGATCTTATAAAATGAGACCTCACAATGCGGTTTTTAGATTTATGACCCAAAATGTTCAGTGTCATGATAAGCTGTTCTTCTACTGTTACATTTCTTGAGGCCTTTAGCAACCTATTGTTCCGCATTATACTTGCTAGTTTAACAAAAGCACCACTCCACATTCTAATGTAGTTTACACAACTATCACTAAAACTGGTATAAATACGCTCTATGTGTTCCATTCTAGCCTTCTCTAGTTTCATTTTTTCCTCACTTGGACCACTACGAATTGATTTACGTCTAGCTTGCATCCTCCTTATGATCGTAATTATTATAACAAAAACTGATAGTGCAGCTCCTTGAACCATGTTAACAACACTTTGTTCATCCATACCATCCCCATCACCATCCATCTACGATTCGAACATCAAATGATAATTAATTAATATGCTTATAAGAAGGAAGATATACAATAAAAGCATAACGTTAAACTCATTAATGACTAAAAGTATAAAGATAATACAATATTGCTATCAAGAATTTCCCAACAAAATGACTGAAAAGCTTATGAACCTAACGTCATGCAGGGGTTAAACATTAAATTATAGCAACTGAAGGGTAGATGATAGACTAAAGACATGATGAGGAAATAAACTAGAGCAATCATAGGAGTGTGGCAAATTGATAACTACATATAGCATATAAAACAAATCCAGATTCATGCCACCAGGGGGAATTGGAACTTTAGAGAGCATACATAACTTTAGAGAGATGAAACCTCGGTTTGGAGAGTTTCTCAGAGACAAACCATCAAAGGTCAGACTGAATGAATGTAAACAAATAGATGAACTAGCAAAAATGAACTAGCAAGATGAACTAGCAACATGAACTAACAAAAATAGACAAACCACTGTTTATACTATCTTATCGAGCAACATGAACTAGCAAAATGAACTAGCAAGATGAACTAGCAACATGAACTAACAAAAATAGACAAACCACTGTTTATACTATCTTATCGAAAGCAACATGAACTAGCAAAATGAAATAGATGAACTAGCAACATGAACTAACAAAAATAGACAAACCACTGTTTATACTATCTTATCGAGCAACATGAACTAGCAAAAATGAAATAGATGAACTAGCAACATGAACTAGCAAAATGAAATAGATGAACTAGCAAAATGAAATAGATGAACTAGCAAAATGAACTAGCAAGATGAACTAGCAACATGAACTAGCAAAATGAAATAAAATATCCAGCAAAGAGGCAAATACCTTGCTCGAAAAGAAAATCCAGCAGAAATCCAGCAATCTGTTAGCAAATATCCAGCAAGATCAAGCAAAAACCAGCAAGATTTAGCAATATTCAGCAATAACCCACCAAGAACCAACAAGAACTAGCAATAATCCACCAAACCAGCAAAACCCCCAAAAATTACCAAATTTAACCGATAAAGGCGCTGCCTTTTTACCATGATCCCAAAAAAAAAACCGATTTTGAGGATCCGAGGCTTGAGAACTCCCTCAAATATCCAAAATCAAGCCTTAAAGGACTCCCGCAAGCATGAAAAGAGGAATCGAAGCGCGAAGAATGAAAAAAAGAGGGAAAACCGCTGATCTGACAAAAAGTACAGATTTTGGGGGATTTACAGCGATTTCCTGTCGTTTTCGAAGGAAATGGGGGAAAGGCAAAGAGCTGAGGTGGCTAGGGTTTTCGCGGCTGGAGGAAAGAGGCGGAGAAACGAACCAAAGCGGGGAAAAAACCGAGTCTAGGGTTTTTATCCGAGGTGGCTTGGTTGTCAGAAGCGTGAAAATGCTTTCACGCTCGTGAAAGAGCGAACCAAATAGCCCCTAAAAGTAAAGGTGGTTTTGATGTAAAAACCCTATTTTTTATAACTTCTTGAAATTTTAGAATTAATAGGTACGGAATTTCTTGAACCACCATTTATGTATAATAACATGGTTTGAAGTTACTTATATATAATTTGAATTATGTAAATCTTAAAAGTTCCTTTAGGCCTGAGTTGATGTAGCTTTGGCTTCTTGGAGATGGGAAAAGTGAGAGCACTAAATACGCATCAATTGCGCCTACAAAATACCTCACATCATATAAATATCATGTATGATTCACATACGTGAGCCATCAATGAGGAGATGTAGGGTACTATCCATAGACTGCAATTATATCAGTTCGATTAGTCTGAATTCAATCGGGCCGGGGTGCTAGCCCAAGCCCAAAATCCAGATCAAGGCCTAATAGTTAAGCTTCTTTAGGATCAATTGGTGTGGTTTTCTTTTCTTTTCTTTTTCTTTTTTTTTTTTTTTTGGTGGGCGGCAGAGAAGCCATAATCAATATATATGAAAAAAAGAGAAAATATAATCAGTGTAAAATATTGTATTTAACACATACTATAACATATATAGTTGAAAGTTGACACAGATTTTTAAAACAGTCCCAAAAAAAACCTCTTAAAGAGGCAACTAGGTCTTGTTCACTTTAATTAATTACTAGTATTTTAGCATGGGCTACGCATGGACTTATCGCCATATGTTTTGATCTTACCTCCATGTTCTGATATGTCGTTAACCAAAAAGACTCTCCAAAATGCACGGGCATACCTCCCTATTCGAGGTACAAACATACACATCATGCACATCATCGAAATAATTATTTTAAGGTAGTCAATAATGTGCATAATTTCCAACCCGAGGACATGCACAACATGCACTAAAATAGTTCATGTTTTGTACATGCTAAACAATAAAGCATCCTAAAATCATGACAGTGTTTAAATGGTATAATACTATCATTACTTGTGTACATATTTTGCAAGTACAAAGTTCTTAATATCAAGTTCTATACAAACATTTTGATAAATCTTCAACCAAATGGAGAATGATGAGTATGACAACCGAGAGTCATGGTATTATTTATTGCTGTAATTAAATTTGTACATATTGGGTGAAAAGCTTGAAAATTAAAAGGTAAAAAAATGGTTTTAGTATTTTGAACATTATAAACAGTAATTTCTATATCAACTATTGCAAGATTTGAATCATAGTGGTCTATTGTTAGCAATTCAAAACTATGAAATATTGCCACATAATAAATGCACACATATAACAATAATATCACATTGTTTGTTGCACATATATTTATTATTTGGTAATGAAACAGATACAATAATAGTTCTATATGTTTATTTATAACTACAATTACAATTTTTTTCTTGTTTGTAAAACTAACTTGTGATCAAATTAAGACATTTGCAAATAATATATTATGCAAATATCGCATGAGGTTCATACCTTTTCTTGTTTAATCCATTTTTTACATTCATAATCAATTTTTCATTCACTTTCTATTTTTCTGTGTATATTTGTTAGAATAATGTACGATTTAACATGCATATATGCTTTTGATAAAAAAATTTATATGAAAAATAAAATAACTTGAGACAAATTTATCAATATCTAAACTAAATTAAAAATAAATTAGATTGCTATAATAAAATCATGATAAATGAAACATGAATGCTCATAAAACTGAGCACATCATCTCATTGAAATTCACACTTTTCAAAATCAAATTAAAAGAATTTAAGTGGTGATTAAAAAATTAAATTAAATATTAATATGAACATAAAAATTTCTTTTGGAAAAATTGTGTCAAGGCCCCAAAAATGAGAATGTCATATGGCCCAGCCCCCCATATTATTTTCTTTATGTATTGGCCCCAAAAATTATATTTTACCCATGTTCCCCGTTTAACCCCTCTCTACCCACTAAAAAGCATCATCATCTCTCCTCCATCACAATGCCCTCCTCTTCTTCCTCCTGTCTCCCCATCTTAAAATCCAAGAGCCAAAATCCTAACCTTAGCAATCCCACCTCTTTCTCCTCTTGCTGCAATCACTCCTCCCCCGCCGCCACCCTTGACCTCCGAATCCTCATCCTTGTCCTCTTCTCCTTCTCCTTCCTCATCCTCTCTCTCTCTCTCTCTCTCTCTCTCTCTCTCTCTCCGCCTCCTTTAAGTCCTCTCCCAAACCCTAACCACCAACCCCTCTCCTTCCTTCTCTCCTTCCTCCTTCTTCTCCTCCTCCTCTCCTCCTCAGAATCTCCTAATTTTGATCCCGCAAATACAGAAACTTAAGATGCAAGGGCTTGAAGAAGGCGCCAGAGTTTGATGTCTAGATTCAGACTGAGGATTGCATGAGAGAGAAGGGGAAAGAGTGGAAGGAGATAAAGGATTTGCCGTGGAAAGATGAGCAGCAGGGAAGGAACCCCGATTATGAGGTTCTGTGTGCTGAGCTGAGGGAGATTGCCCTGGTCAATGGCTGGGCTGTGCTGCTATTTCAGGAGAAGTGCGGGTGCCCACTGGCAAAGTTGGAGGCTTGGGGACCAAAGAAGGGGACGAGGCAGAATTGGAGGCTAGGGTTAGGGTTTTGTCACTTCAAGTCTAGATGTTAGTTAGATGCAAGAAAGGTGTTCGATGAAATACCTCACAAGAATGTTGTTGCTTGGAGCTCTGTTATACGATTGAAGCCTGAATTCATCAAAAGAAGGAGCTCAAATTGCTATGGTTTTATTATTTTATTTTGTTGGTCGTTCATAGGATATGAGAGATATTGTTGAGAGGATTAATGTTTGTTTAAAATTTTATTGTACAACCATTTTGTTGGCTTGGAAATTATATGTCGACTGTACATAATGCGTTGGTAATTGAGAAAAGCTTACATAAAAAAGTGTTCATTTGAATTAATGGATGTATGTTGATTATTTACAAACATAAGAAATTTTGCGTTTGGGTTGGAAAATTGGGAATTTTAGGAAGGCGTATAAGACTATAGTATAACGTTCTATGGTTTCTCCTTTTGAAGAGGAAAATGTTAAACTTTTTTGTAGATAGCTAAACATGTACTCTATATAATTCTTGTTAACATTTTAAAGTACATGTTAAGGTTCTAGCTATCTGTTAAAAGTTAGTCCATATCATTAACTATATCAAGCACTGTTAAGTTTATATTATAACTGTGAGGGTTATGCAATACATGTTAAACTTGCCACTTATCTGTTAAGATTATGCCATTATTATTAATTTTATGGTGTACATGTTAAACTTATACTATAACCTAAGTTTATAATTACAGTGTATATTTGACTAATTTTGATTTAAATATTTATAACTATAGATTATATTTTACTGATTTTTTATTTAACTATTAAGTTAATTTTACTATTTGTACTGTTAAGCCTCTAAAAAGAATTACGAGCTTATCCTTTATCTTATCCCAGATTATGAGAGGCATAGTGTACTAAAAGATGAGATTGAGATGTTGCTACCAATTACTACTAAAAGGAAGGGGAGAAATAGAATAAGAGTATATCAAGTGTTGATGTAAAGAATTAGAGTTGGTTGTAAGTGTTAAAGTCCGGATACTAAGTGTATCGATTGGATGTAAGACTAATCAAGATCTATTTAATATACTTTATATCCGTTAACTATATTAAGTATTTGTTAACTATATCTAGTATCATTAAGTATATCCAAGATCCGATAACTATATCAAAGGATCATTACTATATCCATTATATGTTAGCTATGTCATATACATGTTAAACTTGCCACTTATCCGTTAAGATTATGCCATTATTATTAATTTTATGGTGTACATGTTAAACTTATACTATAACCTAAGTTTATAATTACAGTGTATATTTGACTAATTTTGATTTAAATATTTATAACTATAGATTATATTTTACTGATTTTTTATTTAACTATTAAGTTAATTTTACTATTTGTACTGTTAAGCCT
The DNA here is from genome assembly GCA_012295165.1 of Asparagus setaceus. Lineage (NCBI taxonomy): Eukaryota > Viridiplantae > Streptophyta > Magnoliopsida > Asparagales > Asparagaceae > Asparagus > Asparagus setaceus. The sequence goes on from CM022701.1 coordinate 87,797,852, forward strand.
CTAAAAAGAATTACGAGCTTATCCTTTATCTTATCCCAGATTATGAGAGGCATAGTGTACTAAAAGATGAGATTGAGATGTTGCTACCAATTACTACTAAAAGGAAGGGGAGAAATAGAATAAGAGTATATCAAGTGTTGATGTAAAGAATTAGAGTTGGTTGTAAGTGTTAAAGTCCGATACTAAGTGTATCGATTGGATGTAAGACTAATCAAGATCTATTTAATATACTTTATATCCGTTAACTATATTAAGTATTTGTTAACTATATCTAGTATCTGTTAAGTATATCCAAGATCCGATAACTATATCAAAGGATCTCGTTACTATATCCAAGATATGTTAGCTATGTCATATACATGTTAAACTTGCCACTTATCCGTTAAGATTATGCCATTATTATTAATTTTATGGTGTACATGTTAAACTTATACTATAACCTAAGTTTATAATTACAGTGTATATTTGACTAATTTTGATTTAAATATTTATAACTATAGATTATATTTTACTGATTTTTTATTTAACTATTAAGTTAATTTTACTATTTGTACTGTTAAGCCTCTAAAAAGAATTACGAGCTTATCCTTTATCTTATCCCAGATTATGAGAGGCATAGTGTACTAAAAGATGAGATTGAGATGTTGCTACCAATTACTACTAAAAGGAAGGGGAGAAATAGAATAAGAGTATATCAAGTGTTGATGTAAAGAATTAGAGTTGGTTGTAAGTGTTAAAGTCCGATACTAAGTGTATCGATTGGATGTAAGACTAATCAAGATCTATTTAATATACTTTATATCTCTAACTATATCAAGCACTGTTAAGTTTATATTATAACCGTGAGGGTTATGCAATACATGTTAAACTTGCCACTTATCTGTTAAGATTATGCCATTATTATTAATTTTATGGTGTACATGTTAAACTTATACTATAACTGTTAAGTTTATAATTACAGTGTATATTTGACTAATTTTGATTTAAATATTTATAACTATAGATTATATTTTACTGATTTTTTATTTAACTATTAAGTTAATTTTACTATTTGTACTGTTAAGCCTCTAAAAAGAATTACGAGCTTATCCTTTATCTTATCCCAGATTATGAGAGGCATAGTGTACTAAAAGATGAGATTGAGATGTTGCTACCAATTACTACTAAAAGGAAGGGGAGAAATAGAATAAGAGTATATCAAGTGTTGATGTAAAGAATTAGAGTTGGTTGTAAGTGTTAAAGTCCGATACTAAGTGTATCGATTGGATGTAAGACTAATCAAGATCTATTTAATATACTTTATATCCGTTAACTATATTAAGTATTTGTTAACTATATCTAGTATCTGTTAAGTATATCCAAGATCCGATAACTATATCAAAGGATCTCGTTACTATATCCAAGATATGTTAGCTATGTCATATACATGTTAAACTTTGCCTATTCTGGTTAGTATCAAGTAATTGTTAATATATGTTTGTTAAAATTCATGACTAAGTCATATATCTAACATCTATTTATTAAAGTTAAATGGTAATCTATATAGTTAACATGCAATGGGTAAACTTAATAAGATATGGATAGACTTAACACTTAACGCTTAGAATTATCATTTATTGTATAAACTTAACAGTATGCTATAAGTTTAACATCTAACGAAGTTAAGTTAACATCAACTAGGTAAGATTCACGCTAATCCTTAATAGCTCACAATTAACCCATACAATTATATTTTTATAGTCTCAATCATCATTCTCTAAAGTTTTTCCTTATTTTTATCAATAAAAAAGGAGTAAATGAGAGAGAGATTCTAAATCCTGAAAATAAAACAAACCTCACGGTAATTAAAAATAAACTAGCAAGATCCAATCTACCACTATAAAATAAAATCATAAATTAATTCAATCATGAGATTTGTTTGAGAAAAATGGTGGGGGAGGGAAGAGAAGAGGATGTCATAGGTGGTTTTGAGGAGGTGGGCTTGTAGAGGAGTTATTAACATCGAGGGAGGGAGGGAGGGAGGGAGGGAAGAGAAGAGGATGTCATAGGTGGTTTTGAGGAGGTGGGCTTGTAGAGGAGTTATTAACATCGAGGGAGGGAGGGAGGGAGGGAGGGAGGGAGGGAAGAGAAGAGGATGTCATAGGTGGTTTTGAGGAGGTGGGCTTGTAGAGGAGTTATTAACATCGAGGGAGGGAGGGAGGGAAGAGAAGAGGATGTCATAGGTGGTTTTGAGGAGGTGGGCTTGTAGAGGAGTTATTAACATCGAGGGAGGAGGGTGTGGGGAGAGAAGAGAGTGATAGAGATAAAGAGGGAGGGTATTGTTGAAATCTTTTGGTTTTTCTTGGGCACCGTGGAATTGGGGCTTAATCACAAGAGCCTATTGTATTTGGGGCCAATCCACAAAGAAAATAATACTGGTAATCGCACCATATGAAGTTTTTATTTTGGGGCCTTGACACAATTTTCCCATTTCTTTTCATGAATTTTTGATAACTCAATTCTTTCTATTCTTTTGTCATTTTTCCATTAGTAACAAATTAAGAATTAGAACAAAGTAAAATAATTATTTTTAGTAGTACTTTAAAAAGTCAAATTAGAATACTAAAAGAATGAACTTAAAAATTTTCTTTTCAGATTCTTTAATAGCTTGGATTCTTTCTTTACACTTTTCATTATTTTTTTAATTGTAACAAAGAAAATTTTAAAAAAAAAGAGCTAAAAGAATGAAGATAAAAAATTTCTTCTCTAATCCTTCAGAGCCTCAATCATTATTCTCTACTTTTCTTTATCATTTATACCTGCAACAAATGACAAAATAAAGAATTGAAATAATAAGATGATGGTGGGGAAACAATAGGTGAAAATTAAAATGAGGAAAAAGAGTTTTACCTTGTTTGTTTGAATACTAATTCAAACATTGAAATTTTAAAATTTAAAATTCTTAAGTTCGATAATTATGAAGTTAATAATAATGATAAATATAACTAAGAGTTATAAAACTAAAAATAATGCATTATCACATTGTTTTATAGCCTCAATTACATTTCTCTACTTTGTCCTTATTTGTTCAACTATATCAAAACAAATAATTAGAACAAAGTAAAATTAAAAATAATAGAATTCATTGTTAATGAAGAACACAAATTGGAATGCTGAAATGATGACCCAAAAATTTCTTATTATATTTTTATAGTCTCAATCATCATTCTCTAAAGTTTTTCCTTATTTTTATCAATAAAAAAGGAGTAAATGAGAGAGAGATTCTAAATCCTGAAAATAAAACAAACCTCACCGGTAATTAAAAAATAAATTATCCTTTTAGAAGAATGAATCTGAAATATTTCTTCCCATGTTCTTTAATAGTCTCAATCATCTTTCTCTACTTTCTTCATTATTCTCACATCTATAACAAAACAAAGAATTAAACAAAGTAAAATAGAAAAATATCCTCATTCCTTAAAAGAAAATTTTATTTTCTTTTAAAAATTTAGAACAATCAAGATCTAAATAACAAAAAACTAAGAATTGAGATGGAAGATCAATTACTACCGTAAAAATCATGGGTTTTAGCCAAATAAATTATAATTTTGGCATTTACAAAATTATTTGGAAATGGGTCAAAACCATTAAAAATAGCCAAATATCGTGGGCTATAGAATATGAAGTCGTGAATTTTAGTTTTGGGAAATTATTTGCTTACTAGTCGAAACCACGAAAAAATGGCAAAAACTCGTTAGTTATAGCTCATGAAATCATGAATTTTGACTTCCTGCAAACTATTTGTCAACAGGTCAAAACTACTAAAAATGCCTAAAAATTGGGGGTTAAAGCTCATGAAATCATGAACTTTGACTTCCTAGAAATTATTTGCCTATATGTTGAAACCACTAAAATGGCCAAAATCGTGGAGTATATAGCTCATGAAATCATGAACTTTGACTTCCTAGAAATTATTTGCCAATGGTTCGAAACCACTAAAATGGCCAAAAATCATGGGTTATAGCTTATGAAATCATGAATTTCAACTTCCGGGAAACTATTTGCCTACAGGTCGAAATAACTAAAAATGACATAAATTCGTGGGTTATAGCTTATGAAACGTGAATTTTGGCCTCCAGGAAATTATTTGCCTACATGTCGAAACCATTAAAGATGGCCAGAAAATAGTGGATTATAGCTTATAAAATCATGAATTATTGCTAACGAAATTATTTTCCAACGGGTTGAAACTATAAACTATGGCAAAAAATCGTGGGTTATAGGTCATGAAATAAGGAAATTTGGCCGGTGGTATATTATTTGTCTGCGAGCCGAAACCATTCAAATGGCCAAAAATCGTGGGATATAGCTCATGAAATCATGAATTTAGGCATTTGGGAAATTATTTGCCAACGGATCAAAATCACTAAAATGGTTAAAAATCACGGGTTATAGCTCACGAAGTCGAGAATTTTGGCATTCGACAAATTATTAGCCAACGGGTCGAAACCACTAAAAATATCCAAAAGCCGTGGGTTATAGCTCATAAACTCGCGAAGTTTGGCATCCGGGAAACATTTACAAATGGGTTGAAACCACTAAAATGTCCAAAAATCTTGGGTTATAGCTCATGAAATTGTTAATTTTGGTTTTAGGAAAATTATTTGTCAGCGGGTCAAAACTGCTAAAGAAGGTAAAAAATCATGGGTTATAGCTCATGAAATTATAGATTCTGAGAAATTATTTGCCTATAGGTTGCAACCACTAAAAATGAAAAAAACTCATGGGTTATAGCTCAAGAATTTTGAATTTTGGCCTTTGCGAAGTTATTTGGAAAATAGTCAAAACCACTTAAAATGGCAAAAATTAAGTATTATAGCTTATGAAGTCGTAAATTTTAGTTTACGGAAAATTATTTGCCTACAAGCCGAAACCACTCAAAATGGCCAATAATCGTGGGTTATGTAGCCAATGACATCGTGAATTTTGGCCTCCGACAAATTTTTTGCCTACATGTCAAAACTATTAAAAATGGATAATAATCATGAATTATAGCTCATGAAATCATGAATTATATCTCATGAAATTATTTTCCAACAGATTGAAACCACAAAATTTGGCAAAAACTTGTGGGTTATAGCTCATGAAATCGAGAAATTTGGCCTCCGGAATATTTTTTGCCTACGTGTCGAAACTACTGAAATGGCCCAAAATCGTGTGCTATAGCTCATAAAATCTAGAATTTTGGCCTTCGAAAAATTATTTGCCAATGGATTGAAGCCACTAAAATGGCCACAAATCGTGGGTTATAGTTCTAGAAGTCATGAATTTTGGCTTTTGGGAAATATTTGCCGACGGGTCAAAACAATTAACAATGGCAAAAAATCGTGGAGTATATAGCTCATGAAATCGTGAATTTTGGCATTCGAGAAATTATTTGCCAATGGTTCGAAACCACTAATAATAGCTAAAAATCGTGGGTTATAGCTCATAAAATCGTGAAGTTTAGCTCGGGAAATTATTAACCAACAGGTTGAAACCACTAAAATGTCCAAAAATAATGGGTTATAGCTTATGAAGTCATGAATTTTGGCTTCTGGGAAATGTTTGCCGATGGGTCAAAACAACTAAAAATGGCCAAAAATCATGGGCTATAGATCATGAAAATATGAAGTTTGGCCTTCGGGAAATTATTTGCCAACAGGTCGAAACCACTAAAAATTGCTAAAAATTGTGGGCTATAGCTCATAAAATTGTGAAGTTTGGCTTCTAGGAAATTCTTTGTCAACGGGTTGAAACAACTAAAATGGCTAAAAATCATGAGTTATAGCTCATGAAATCGTGAATTATGAGTTCCAGTAAATTATTTACCAACGGGTCAAAACTAATAAAGATGGCAAAAAATTATAGATTATAGCTCATGAAAATCTAAACTCCAAGAAATTATTTGCCTTTAGGTTGCAACCACTAAAAATGGTAAAAGTTCATGGGTTATACCTCATGAAATTATGAGTTTTGGCATTTGCGAAATTATTTAGAATTGAGTCATAACCACTAAAAATGGCTTAAAATCATGGGTTATAGCTTATGAAGTCATAAATTTTAGCTTTTAAGAAATTATTTGCCTACGTGTCGATACTACTAACAATGGCCAAATTTCGTGGGTTATAGCTTAGAAAATCGTGAATTTTGGCCTTTGTTAAATTATTTGCTACATGTCGAAACCATTAAAAATTTTGGCCAATGGATTGAAACCACGAAATTCGGCAAAAACTCGTGGATTATAGCTCATTAAATCGAGAAATTTGGCCTCCGGGATAATATTTGCCTACGCGTCGAAACCACTAAAATGGCCAAAAATCGTGGGTTATAGCTTATGAAGTCGAGAATTTTGGCTTTTGGCAAATATATACCGATGGGTGAAAATAACTAAAAATAGCAAAAAATTGTGGGTTATAGCTCAAGAAATCATGTATTTTGGCGTTGAGAAATTATTTACCAATAGGTCAAAACCACTTAAAATAGCCAAAAATTGTGGGTTTTTTCTCACAAAATCGTGGAGTTTAGCTTACGGGAAATGTCCAAAAATCATAAGTTCTAGCTCATGAAGTTGTGAATTTTGTCTCTTGGAAAATATTTGCTGACGGGTCAAAATAACTAAAAATAGCTAAAAATCATGGGTTATAGCCCATGAAATCATGAATTTTGGCCTTCGAAAAATTATTTTCCAACGGGTCAAAGCCACTAAAAATAGCCAAAAACTGTTGGTTATAGCTCATAAAATGTGAAGTTTGGCTTATGGGAAATTAATAGCCAACGGATTGAAACCATTAAAATGACCGAAAATCATTGGGTTATAGCTCATGAAGTCATAAATTTTGGCTATTGGGAAATATTTTCCAACGGGTCGAAAAATCATGGGTTATAGATCATGAAAATGTGAATTTTGGCCTTCAAAAATTATTTTCCAACGGGTCAAAGCCACTAAAATAGCCAAAAATAATGAGTTATGGCTCATAAAATTGTGAAGTTTGGCTTCCGAGAAATTATGTACCAACAGTTGAAACCACTAAAATGTCCAAAAATAATGGGTTATAGCTTATGAAGTCATGAATTTTGGCTTCGAAATGTTTGCCGATGGGTCAAAACAACTAAAAATGGCCAAAAATCATGGGTTATAGCTCATAAAATTATGAATTTTGGCCTTCGAAATTATTTGCCAACGGGTCGAAACCACTAAAAATTGCTAAAAATTGTGGGCTATAGCTCATAAAATTGTGAAGTTTGGCTTCTAGGAAATTCTTTGTCAACGGGTTGAAACAACTAAAAATGGCTAAAAATCATGAGTTATAGCTTATGAAGTCGTAATTTTAGCTTCCGAGAAATTATTTTCCAACGGTCAAAACTAATAAAGATGGCAAAAATTATAGATTATAGCTCATGAAATCTAAACTCCAAGAAATTATTTGCCTTTAGGTTGCAACCACTAAAAATGGTAAAAGTTCATGGGTTATACCTCATGAAATTATGAGTTTTGGCATTTGCTAAATTATTTAGAATTGAGTCATAACCACTAAAATGGCTTAAAATCATGGGTTATAGCTTATGAAGTCATAAATTTTAGCTTTTAAGAAATTATTTGCCTACGGTCGATACTACTAACAATGGCCAAATTTCGTGGGTTATAGCTTAGAAAATCGTGAATTTTGGCCTTTGTTAAATTATTTGCTACATGTCGAAACCATTAAAAATTTTGGCCAATGGATTGAAACCACTAAAATGGCCAAAAATCGTGGGTTATAGCTCATAAAATCGTGAAGTTTGGCTTCCGAGAAATTATTTGCCAACGGGTCGAAACCACTAAAATGGCCAAAAATCGTGGGTTATAGCTTATGAAGTCGAGAATTTTGGCTTTTGGCAAATATATACCGATGGGTGAAAATAACTAAAAATAGCAAAAATTGTGGGTTATAGCTCAAGAAATCATGTATTTTGGCGCTGAGAAATTATTTACCAATAGGTCAAAACCACTTAAAATAGCCAAAATTGTGGGTTTTTCTCACAAAATCGTGGAGTTTAGCTTACTGAAATGTCCAAAAATCATAAGTTCTAGCTCATGAAGTCATAAATTTTGGCTATTGGGAAATATTTTCCGATGTGTCAAAATAACTAAAAATAGCTAAAAATCATGGGTTATAGCTCAAGAAATTATAATTTTGGCCTTCAAAAATTATTTTCCAACGGGTCAAAGCCACTAAAAATAGCCAAAAACTGTTGGTTATAGCTCATAAAATGTGAAGTTTGGCTTATGGGAAATTAATAGCCAACGGATTGAAACCATTAAAATGACCGAAAATCATTGGGTTATAGCTCATGAAGTCATAAATTTTGGCTATTGGGAAATATTTTCCAACGGGTCGAAAAATCATGGGTTATAGATCATGAAAATGTGAATTTTGGCATTCGAAAACTTATTTGCCAATGAGTCAAAACTGCTAAAAATAGCCAAAAATAATGAGTTATGGCTCATAAAATTGTGAAGTTTGGCTTCCGAGAAATTATGTACCAACAGGTTGAAACCACTAAAATAGCTAAAAATATTGAGTTATAACTTAAGAAGTCATGACTTTTAGCTTTCGGAAATTATTTGCCAATGGATCAAAACCACTAAAAATGATAAAATTCTTGGGTTATAGCTCATGAAATCGTAAATTTTGGATTCTTAGAAACTATTTGCTAACAGATCGAACTACTAAAAATGTCCAAATTAAGTGGTTTATAGCTCATGAAATCATGAATTTTGACTTATGAAAAATTATTTGCCTATATGTTGAAACCACTACAAATGGTTAAAAATCTTGGGTTATAGCTCAAGAAATTATAATTTTGGCCTTTCTTGAAATTATTTTGAAACAGTCGAAACCACTAAAAATAATAGCCAAATATCATGGGTTATGAAGTCGTGAATTTCAGCTTTTAGGTAATTATTTGCCTACTGGTCAAAACCACTAAAATGGCAAAAGTTCTTGTGTTATAGCTATTGAAATCGTGAATTTTGGCCTCCGGAAATTATTTGCCTACATGTGAAACCATTAAAATGGCTAAAAATTATGGATTATAAATCACGAAATCATGAATTATTGTGCAAGAAATTACTTGCCAGCGGGTTGACACCACAAACTATGGCCAAAATTGTGGGTAATAGGTCATGAAATCTAAAAATTTGGCCACCGGGATATTATTTGCATACAGTCAAAACCACTAAAATGCCAAAAATCGTGGGTTATAGCTCATGAAATCATGAATTTTGGCCATCGAGAAATTATTTGCCAATGGATCAAAACCACTAAAATGGTCAAAAATCATAGGTTATAGCTCATAAAGTTGTTAATTTTGACTTTGGCAAATATTCTTGTGGTCAAAACTAAAATGGCCAAAATTAGTGGGGTATAGACCATAAAATCGTTAATTTGGCCATGAGGAAAATTAATTGCCAATGGGTTGATGCCATTAAAATGGCCAAAATTATGGATTATAGCTCATAAAATTATGAATTTTGGCCTTTGCAAAATTATTTGTAAACGAAGTCGCAACTACTAAAAATGCCCAAAATCATGAGTTATAGCTTATGAAGTCGTAATTTTAGCTTCCGAGAAATTATTTGCCTACATTTCTAAACCATTAAAATGGCCAAAAATCACGACTTATAGCTCATGAAATTATGAATTATATCTCATGAAATTATTATTATGAGTTAAGACCACAAAATTTGGATAAAACTTGTGGATTATATCTCATGAAATCTAGAAATTTGGCCTCCGGTATTGTTTGCCTAAAAGTTGAAACCATCGAAATGACCGAAAATCGTGGGTTATAGCTCATAAAATTATGAATTTTGGCCTTTTGAAATTATTTTGAAACAGATCGAAACCACTAAAATGGCCAAAAATCGGGTTAGAGCTCATGATGTCGTGAATTTTAACTTTTGGGAAATATTTTCCGATGTGTCAAAATAACTAAAAATGGCAACAAATTGTGGGTTATAACTCATGAAATCGGTAAATTTGGCCTCCAGGAAATTATTTGCCAACGGGTCAAAACCACTAAAATGGCCAAAAATTATGGGTTTCTAGCTCATAAAATCGTGAAGTTTGGCTTACGGAAATTATTTGCCACGGATTGAAACCCTTAAAAATTGCTAAAAAAATATGGGTTATATCTCCTGAAATCTTGAAATTTGACTTTAGAGAAATTATTTGCCAACAAGTCGAAACTGCTGAAGATGACAAACAATCATGGGTTATAGCTCATGAGTTAGGAAAATTAATTGCCTATAGGTTGCAAACCATCGAAAACTTATGGGTAATAGCTCATGAAATCGTGAAATTTGCCTTGTGAGAAATTTTTCTCTACACGCCGAAACCACTAAAACGAAAGAAATTAAGCAGTTATGTTTCTTTTGAACGCGGAATTTTGGCCTTCTCAAATTAGTGGATATTAGCTTTGAAATTGTTTGCCCAACGGGTCGAAACCGCTAAAATGGCCAAAATCGTGGGTTCTCATGAAATCATGAATTTTGACTTATGAAAAATTATTTGCCTACATGTGAAACCATTAAAATGGCTAAAAATTCATGAGTTATAGCTCATGAAATCATGACTTTGACTTCTAGGAAAGTATTTGCCTATAAGTTGAAACCACTAAAATGGACAAAAATCATGAGTTATAGCTCATGAAAGTGTAATTTAGGCATTTGCGAAATTATCCTCGGAACGTCGAAACCACTAAAAATAGCCAACTATCATGGGTTATAGCTCATGAAATCATGACTTTGACTTCTAGGAAAGTATTTGCCTATAAGTTGAAACCACTACAAATGGTTAAAAATCTTGGGTTATAGCTCATGAAATCAGAATTTTGGATTCTTAGAAACTATTTGCTAACAGATCGAACTACTAAAAATGTCCAAAATTGTGGTTTATAGCTCATGAAATCATGAATTTTGACTTATGAAAAATTATTTGCCTATATGTTGAAACCACTAAAATGGTCAAAAATCATAGGTTATAGCTCAAGAAATTATAATTTTGGCCTTTTGAAATTATTTTGAAACAGATCGAAACCACTAAAAATAATAGCCAAATATCATGGGTTATGAAGTCGTGAATTTCACTTTTAGGTAATTATTTGCCTACTGGTCAAAACCACTAAAATGGCAAAAATCATGGATTATATCTCATGAAATCTAGAAATTTGGCCTCCAGGAAATTATTTGCCAACGGGTCGAAACCACTAAAAATAGCCAAAAATTATGGGTTTCTAGCTCATAAAATCGTGAAGTTTGGCTTACGGGAAATTATTTGCCACGGATTGAAACCCTTAAAAATTGCTAAAAAAATATGGGTTATATCTCCTGAAATCTTGAAATTTGACTTTAGAGAAATTATTTGCCAACAAGTCGAAACTGCTGAAGATGACAAACAATCATGGGTTATAGCTCATGAGTTAGGAAAATTAATTGCCTATAGGTTGCAACCACTGAAAACTTATGGGTAATAGCTCATGAAATCGTGAAATTTGCCTTGTGAGAAATTTTTCTCTACACGCCGAAACCACTAAAACGAAAGAAATTGGGGTTCTGAGGCTTCTGACTCTTGGCGTGAATTTTGGCCTTCTCAAATTAGTGGATATTAGCTTTCAGAAATTGTTTGCCCAACGGGTCGAAACCGCTAAAAATGGCCAAAAATTCGTGGGTTCTCATGAAATCATGAGTTTTGTCTTTTTGAAAATATTTTCCAACGGATTGAAACCACTAAAAATGGCTAAAAATTCATGAGTTATAGCTCATGAAATCATGACTTTTGACTTCTAGGAAAGTATTTGCCTATAAGTTGAAACCACTAAAAATGGACAAAAATCATGAGTTATAGCTCATGAAAGTGTAATTTAGGCATTTGCGAAATTATCTGTGAACAGGTCGAAACCACTAAAAATAGCCAACTATCATGGGTTATAACTTAAGAAGTCATGACTTTTAGCTTTCGGGAAATTATTTGCTAATAGATCGAAACCACTAAAAATGATAAAAATTCTTGGGTTATAGCTCATGAAATCGTAAATTTTGGATTCTTAGAAACTATTTGCTAACAGATCGAACTACTAAAAATGTCCAAAATTCGTGGTTTATAGCTCATGAAATCATGAATTTTGACTTATGAAAAATTATTTGCCTATATGTTGAAACCACTACAAATGGTTAAAAATCTTGGGTTATAGCTCAAGAAATTATAATTTTGGCCTTTTGAAATTATTTTGAAACAGTCGAAACCACTAAAAATAGCCAACTATCATGGGTTATAACTTAAGAAGTCATGACTTTTAGCTTTGAAATTGTTTGCCCAACGGGTCGAAACCACTAAAATGGCCAAAATTGTGGGGTATAGACCATAAAATCGTTAATTTTGGCCATCGTGAAATTATTTGCCAACGGGTCGAAAAATCATGGGTTATAGCTCATGAAATCATGAGTTTTGTCTTTTGAAAATATTTTCCAACGGATTGAAACCACTAAAATGGCCAAAATTGTGGGTTATAGCTCATGAAATCATGAATTTTGGCCATCGTGAAATTATTTGCCAACGGGTCGAAACCACTAAAATGGCCAAAATCGTGGGTTATAGCTTATGAAGTCGCGGAATTTTAACTTTTGGGATATTATTTGCCAATGGAATGAAACCGCTAAAAAGCAAAAATCATGAGAAATAGCTCATAAAATCACGACTTCCCTCAAGAAAATTATTTGCCCGCATGTCAAAATAATTAAAATTACCAAAATATCATGGATTATATCTCATAAAATCATGAATTATTGCTCATGAAATTATTTACCAATAGGTCAAAACCACTTAAAATGGCCAAAATCGTGGGTTCTCATGAAATCATGAGTTTTGTCTTTTGAAAATATTTTCCAACGGATTGAAACCACTAAAATGGTCAAAAATCATAGGTTATAGCTCATAAAGTTGTTAATTTTGACTTTGGCAAATATTTGTCGACGGGTCAAAACTAAAATGGCCAAAAATCATGGGTTATAGCTCATGAAATCATGAATTTTGACTTATGAAAAATTATTTGCCAATGGATCAAAACCACTAAAATGGCCAAAATCGTGGGTTATAGCTCATAAAATCATGAATTTTGACTTATGAAAAATTATTTGCCTACATGTCGAAACCATTAAAATGGCCAAAAATCATGGGTTATAGCTCATGAAATCATGAGTTTTGTCTTTTGAAAATATTTTCCAACGGGTCGAAAAATCATGGGTTATAGCTCATGAAATCATGAATTTTGACTTATGAAAAATTATTTGCCAATGGATCAAAACCACTAAAATGGCCAAAAATCATGGGTTATAGCTCATAAAATCATGAATTATTGCTCATGAAATTATTTACCAACGGATTGAAACCACTAAAATGGCTAAAAATTCATGAGTTATAGCTCATGAAATCATGAGTTTTGTCTTTTGAAAATATTTTCCAACGGATTGAAACCACTAAAATGGTCAAAAATCATAGGTTATAGCTCATGAAATTATTTACCAACGGATTGAAACCACTAAAATGGTCAAAAATCATGGGTTATAGCTCATAAAATTATGAATTTTGGCCTTTGCAAAATTATTTGTAAACGAGTCGCAACTACTAAAAATGCCCAAAATCATGAGTTATAGCTTATGAAGTCGTAATTTTTAGCTTCCGAGAAATTATTTGCCTACATTTCTAAACCATTAAAAATGGCCAAAAAATCACGACTTATAGCTCATGAAATTATGAATTATATCTCATGAAATTATTGGCCAACGGGTTAAGACCACAAAATTTGGATAAAACTTGTGGATTATATCTCATGAAATCTAGAAATTTGGCCTCCGGGGTATTGTTTGCCTAAAAGTTGAAACCACTGAAATGACCGAAAATCGTGGGTTATAGCTTATGAAGTCGTAATTTTAGCTTCCGAGAAATTATTTGCCTACATTTCTAAACCATTAAAATGGCCAAAAATCACGACTTATAGCTCATGAAATCATGAATTATATCTCATGAAATTATTATTATGAGGTTAAGACCACAAAATTTGGATAAAACTTGTGGATTATATCTCATGAAATCTAGAAATTTGGCCTCCGGGGTATTGTTTGCCTAAAAGTTGAAACCACTGAAATGACCGAAAATCAGGGGTTATAGCTCATGAAATAATGAATTTTAGCCTTCAGAAAATTATTTTTCAACAGATCGCTAAAATGGCCAAAAATCGTGGGTTAGAGCTCATGATGTCGTGAATTTTAACTTTTGGGAAATATTTTCCGATGTGTCAAAATAACTAAAAATGGCAACAAATTGTGGGTTATAACTCATGAAATCTTGAAATTTGGCTTCAGAAATTATGTACCAACAGTTGAAACCACTAAAAATAGCCAAAAATTATGGGTTTCTAGCTCATAAAATCGTGAAGTTTGGCTTACGGGAAATTATTTGCCACGGATTGAAACCCTTAAAAATTGCTAAAAAAATATGGGTTATATCTCCTGAAATCTTGAAATTTGACTTTAGAGAAATTATTTGCCAACAAGTCGAAACTGCTGAAGATGACAAACAATCATGGGTTATAGCTCATGAGTTAGGAAAATTAATTGCCTATAGGTTGCAACCACTGAAAACTTATGGGTAATAGCTCATGAAATCGTGAAATTTGCCTTGTGAGAAATTTTTTCTCTACACGTCGAAACCACTAAAAACGCAAAGAAATTGGGGTTACAGGCTTACAGCTCTTGAAAACGTGAATTTTGGCCTTCTCAAATTAGTGGATATTAGCTTTCAGGAAATTGTTTGCCCAACGGGTCGAAACCGCTAAAAATGGCCAAAAATTCGTGGGTTCTCATGAAATCATGAGTTTTGTCTTTTTGAAAATATTTTCCAACGGATTGAAACCACTAAAAATGGCTAAAAATTCATGAGTTATAGCTCATGAAATCATGACTTTTGACTTCTAGGAAAGTATTTGCCTATAAGTTGAAACCACTAAAAATGGACAAAAATCATGAGTTATAGCTCATGAAAGTGTAATTTAGGCATTTGCGAAATTATCTGTGAACAGGTCGAAACCACTAAAAATAGCCAACTATCATGGGTTATAACTTAAGAAGTCATGACTTTTAGCTTTCTGAAATTATTTGCTAATAGATCGAAACCACTAAAAATGATAAAAATTCTTGGGTTATAGCTCATGAAATAAATAAATTTTGGATTCTTAGAAACTATTTGCTAACAGATCGAACTACTAAAATGTCCAAAATTAAGTGGTTTATAGCTCATGAAATCATGAATTTTGACTTATGAAAAATTATTTGCCTATATGTTGAAACCACTACAAATGGACAAAAATCATGAGTTATAGCTCATGAAAGTGTAATTTAGGCATTTGCTAAATTATCTCAGGAACAGTCGAAACCACTAAAAATAGCCAACTATCATGGGTTATAACTTAAGAAGTCATGACTTTTAGCTTTCTGAAATTATTTGCCAATGGATCAAAACCACTAAAAATGATAAAATTCTTGGGTTATAGCTCATGAAATCGTGAATTTTGGATTCTTAGAAACTATTTGCTAACAGATCGAACTACTAAAAATGTCCAAAATTCGTGGTTTATAGCTCATGAAATCATGAATTTTGACTTATGAAAAATTATTTGCCTATATGTTGAAACCACTACAAATGGTTAAAAATCTTGGGTTATAGCTCAAGAAATTATAATTTTGGCCTTTGCGAAATTATTTTGAAACAGATCGAAACCACTAAAAATAATAGCCAAATATCATGGGTTATGAAGTCGTGAATTTCAGCTTTTAGGTAATTATTTGCCTACGGGTCAAAACCACTAAAAATGGCAAAAGTTCTTGTGTTATAGCTATTGAAATCGTGAATTTTGGCCTCCTGGAAATTATTTGCCTACATGTCGAAACCATTAAAAATGGCTAAAAAATTATGGATTATAAATCACGAAATCATGAATTATTGTGCAAGAAATTACTTGCCAACGGGTTGACACCACAAACTATGGCCAAAAATTGTGGGTAATAGGTCATGAAATCTAAAAATTTGGCCACCGGGATATTATTTGCATACGAGTCAAAACCACTAAAATGCCAAAAATCGTGGGTTATAGCTCATGAAATCATGAATTTTGGCCATCAGGAAATTATTTGCCAATGGATCAAAACCACTAAAATGGTCAAAAATCATAGGTTATAGCTCATAAAGTTGTTAATTTTGACTTTTGGCAAATATTTGCTGACGGGTCAAAACTAAAAATGGCCAAAATTCGTGGGGTATAGACCATAAAATCGTTAATTTTGGCCATCAGAAAATTAATTGCCAATGGGTTGATGCCATTAAAAATGGCCAAAAATTATGGATTATAGCTCATAAAATTGTGAATTTTAGCCTTAGCGAAACTATTTGCCAATTGGTCCAAACCAATAAGAATAGCCAAAAATCATGAGCTATATAGCTCATGAATTCGTGAAGTTTGTCTTGTGGGAAATTATATGCCTACAGGTTGAAACCATGAAATACACAAAAATATTAGGGGTTACAGCTCATGAAATCATGAATTTTGGCCTCCTCAAAATTATTTGCCAATGGCTCGAAAACATAAAATATGGCAAAAAAGTATAGATTATAGTTCACGAAATAGTAAACATTAGCCTTCAGAAAATTGTTAGCCAACGGGTCAAAACCAATAAAAATGGCCAAAATCGTGGGTTATAGCTCATGAAATCGTGAATTTTGGCCTTTGCGAAATTATTTGGAAACTAGACAAAACCACTTAAAATGGCCAAATATCGTCGGTTGTAGCTTATGAAGTCGTGAATTTTAACTTTTGGGATATTATTTGCCAATGGAATGAAACCGCTAAAAAAAGCAAAAAATCATGAGAAATAGCTCATAAAATCACGAATTTCGCCCTCAAGAAAATTATTTGCCTGCATGTCAAAATAATTAAAAATTACCAAAATATCATGGATTATATCTCATAAAATCATGAATTATTGCTCATGAAATTATTTACCAGCAGTTGAAACCACAAAATATGAAAAACTCATGTGTTATAGCTCATGAAATTGAAAAATTTGGCATCCGGAATATTATTTGCCGACGAGTCGAAGCCACTAAAAATGGCCAAAAATCGTGGGTTATAGCTCATGAAATCATGAATTTTAGCTTGCTGGGAATTATTTGACAACGGATCGAAACCACTATAAAGGCTAAAAATCATGGGTTATAGCTCATGAAATTGTGAATTTTTGCCTTTGCAAAATTATTTTGTAACGGGTCGAAACCACCAAAAATACCCAAAAATTGTGGGTTATAACTTATGAAGTCGTAAATTTTATTTTTAGAAAAATTATTTGCCTATGGATCGAAACCACTAAAAATGGCCAAACTTCATGGGGTATAGCTCATGAAATCGTGAATTATGGCTATCGTGAAATTATTTTCCTATGGGTCGAAACCATTAAAATGGCTAAAAATTATGGATTATAGCTCATGAAATCATGAATTTTGACTTATGAAAAATTATTTGCCTACGGTCAAAACCACTAAAATGGACAAAAATCATGAGCTATATAGCTCATGAAATCGTGAATTTTGGCCTCCGAAATTATTTGCCTACGGTCAAAACCACTAAAATGGCCAAAATTCGGGTTCTCATGAAATCATGAATTTTGACTTATGAAAAATTATTTGCCTACGGTCAAAACCACTAAAATGGCCAAAATCGTGGGTTATAGCTCATGAAATCATGAATTTTAGCTTGCTGGGAATTATTTGACAACGGATCGAAACCACTAAAATGGCAAAAGTTCTTGTGTTATAGCTATTGAAATCGTGAATTTTGGCCTCCGAAATTATTTGCCTACATGTCAAAACCATTAAAATGGCTAAAAATTATGGATTATAAATCACGAAATCATGAATTATTGTGCAAGAAATTACTTGCCAACGGTTGACACCACAAACTATGGCCAAAAATTGTGGGTAATAGGTCATGAAATCTAAAAATTTGGCCACCGGATATTATTTGCATAATGAAGTCAAAACCACTAAAATGCCAAAAATCGTGGGTTATAGCTCATGAAATCATGAATTTTGGCCATCGAAATTATTTGCCAATGGATCAAAACCACTAAAATGGTCAAAAATCATAGGTTATAGCTCATAAAGTTGTTAATTTTGACTTTTGGCAAATATTTGCCGACGGTCAAAACTAAAATGGCCAAAAATTGTGGGGTATAGACCATAAAATCGCTAATTTTGGCCATCGAAAATTAATTGCCATGGGTTGATGCCATTAAAATGGCCAAAAATTATGGATTATAGCTCATGAGTTAGGAAAATTAATTGCCAATGGGTTGATGCCATTAAAATGGCCAAAATCGTGGGTTATAGCTCATGAAATCATGAATTTTGACTTATGAAAAATTATTTGCCTGCATGTCAAAATAATTAAAAATTACCAAAATATCATGGATTATATCTCATAAAATCATGAATTATTGCTCATGAAATTATTTACCAACGGATTGAAACCACAAAATATGAAAAAAACTCATGTGTTATAGCTCATGAAATTG
This sequence comes from Asparagus setaceus, assembly GCA_012295165.1. Lineage (NCBI taxonomy): Eukaryota > Viridiplantae > Streptophyta > Magnoliopsida > Asparagales > Asparagaceae > Asparagus > Asparagus setaceus. Next base: position 87,816,534 of record CM022701.1, read on the forward strand.
AAAAATTTGGCATCCGGAATATTATTTGCCGACGAGTCGAAGCCACTAAAAATGGCCAAAAATCGTGGGTTATAGCTCATGAAATCATGAATTTTAGCTTGCTGGGAATTATTTGACAACGGATCGAAACCACTATAAAGGCTAAAAATCATGGGTTATAGCTCATGAAATTGTGAATTTTTGCCTTTGCAAAATTATTTTGTAACGGGTCGAAACCACCAAAAATACCCAAAAATTGTGGGTTATAACTTATGAAGTCGTAAATTTTATTTTTAGAAAAATTATTTGCCTATGGATCGAAACCACTAAAAATGGCCAAACTTCATGGGGTATAGCTCATGAAATCGTGAATTATGGCTATCGTGAAATTATTTTCCTATGGGTCGAAACCATTAAAATTGGCAGAAAATCATGGATTATAGCTCTTGAAAATAAGAAATTTTCTTATGTGAAACTATTTGCTAGCTGGTCTAAATCACTAAACATGGTAAAAAAATCATGGGTTATATAGCGCATGAAATTGTGAAGTTTACCCTCTGGGAAATTATTTGCCTACAGGTCAAATCCACTAAAAATGCCAAAAAATTAGGGGTTACAGCTCATAAATAATGAATTTTAGACTTTCTGAAATTATTTGCCAGCGGGCCTAAACCACAAACTATTGCCAAAAATCGTGAGTTACAGCTCGTGAAATCGTGAATATTGACCTTTGGAAGATATTTGCCAAGAGTCGAAACCACTAAAAATGGCAAAAAATCATGGATTATAGCTCATGAGATCGTAAATTGTGGCTCTTGAGAAATTATTTGCCAACGAGTTGAAACCACTAAAAATGGCCAAAATTCGTGGGTTGTAGGTCATGAAAATATGAGTTTTGTCCTCCGGGAAACTATTTGCCTATATGTTGAAATCACTAAAAATTATCAAAAATCATAAGTTATAGCATAAGAAATCGTGAATTTAAGTTTCCAGGAAATTATTTGCCTATGGGTCGAAACCACTAAAAATGATAAAAAATTATGGGTTATAGCTTGTGAAGTTGTGAATTTCTTTCGATAAATTATTTGGCTATGGGTCGAAACCACTAAAAATAGCGAAAACTCGTTGGTTAGAGCTCATGAAATTGTGATATTTGGCCTCTGGAAAATTATTTTCCTACATGCCGAAACTATTAAAAATGGCCAAAAATCATGGATTAGAGCTCATGAAATTGTGAATTATAGCTCGCAAAATTTACTTCCCAATGGTAAAAAATTGTGGGTTATAGCTCATCATGTTGTGAAGTTTAGCTTTCAGAAAATTATTTGCCAACATGTTGAAACCACTAAAAATGGCTAAAAATCGTGGACTATAGCTCTTGAAATCATGAATTTTTGTTTTTGGAAAATATTTACCTACGGGTCGAAAAATCTTAATCGGGCAAAAAATCATTAGTTATAACTCATGAAATTTTGAATTTTGGCCTACTTAAAATTATTTACCAATAGGTCAAAACCACTAAAACTGGCCAAAATTCATGGGTTATAGCTTAGGAAATTGTAAATTTTGGCATACGTTAAATTATTTGCCAATGGGGTGGAACCACTAAAAATGACCAAAAAATCCTGGAGGCACATGGAGTTGTGAATATTGGCTTCTGCGTAATTAGTTGCGTACGGGTTGAAACCACTAGAAATAGCAAAAAGTCGTGGGTAGCTAATGAAATTGTGAATTTTGGCCTCTAGGAAATTATTTGCCTCTAACCCATGAAATTGTGGCTTGTAGTTCATGAAATTGTAAATTTTGACCTCTGATAAATTACTTGCAAACGGGTCGAAATCACTAGAAATGGGCAAAAACTGTGGGTTATAGCTCATGAAGTCAAAATTTTGGCTTTTGGGAAACCATTCGCCTATGGGTTGAAATCACTAAAAGTGGCCAAAAAACATGGGCTATAGCTCCTGAAATCTTAAAATTTTGCCTCCGAGAAATATTTGCCCATAGATCGAAGCCACAAAAAATGGCCAAAATTCGTGGCTTATAGCACACGAAACCATGAATTATAGTGCATGAAATTATTTGTCAACTGGTCGAAACAACTAAAAATGGCCAAAATCGTGGGTTATAGCTCATGAAATCGTGAATTTTGGATTTTAGAAAATATTTTCCTGCAGGTTGAAACAACTAAAAATAGCCAAAAATCGTGGTTATAGCTCATAAAGTCGTGAATTTTGACTTTTGACAAATATTTGCCGACATGTCAAAACAACTAAAAATGGCCAAAAATCATGGGTTATAGCTCATGAAATCGTGAATTTTGGCCTAGAATTTATTACCAATGGGTCGAAATAACTAAAAATAGCCAATAATCGTGGGTTATATCTCATGAACTCATGAATTTTGGTATTCGGGAAATTATTTGCCAACGGATCGAAATCACTAAAAATGGCCAAAAATCATGGGTTATGGCTCATGGAGTCATGAATTTTGACTTTTATTAATGTAGGCTGTCTAAAAAATCGCTGCAGATAGTCAATCCTCATTAAATACGAACAATGAAAGTCACGACGTAACAACTTTCAGGAGACCGCAATTTGAGGATTTTCTACAGCAATTAACGAAGGATACAATTCAACAACCTTCAAGCTAACCAACGGGAATTCCAATTTTAATGGTCTTCACAATCACCAACAGGAGTTACAATCAATGACTCCCATATTTCAAGAAAACACGACAAAGATCACAAGATGATGATCTTTGAAAAGAGATTACAAATTGATCGTCTCTTTGGTTAAAAGAACGCGGAGCTCACCACTGCATTTTGAAGCTCAAAACGCAAGGCTCACCACTACGTTTTCAAGCTCAAAACGCAAGGCTCACCACCGCGTTTCCAAGTTCAAAACACAGAGCTCACCACTGCGTTTCCAAGTTCAAAACGCAGAGCTCATTACTGTGTTTACAAGTTCAAAACGCAGAGCTCACCACTGCGTTTCCAAGTTCAAAACGCAGAGCTCACCACTGCGTTCTTAAGTCAAAGCGCAGAGGTCATTTTCAGAAAGCGGACCTTGCATTTGACCCATTCAAACACGTTGTAAACGGTTCCAAAACCGTTTTGCACGATTTGAGGGCCTTGAACCCTCGTTAAGGAGAGATTTAAGGGATCAATTACACCCCTTAAACCCCTATAAATAGCTGGAATAACCGCTGAAAAGGGGGCGGCCATAAAAAAAGAGTTCTTTTGGATCGATAGGGGCTGCTCTTTTGGGCATTTTTGGCTTAGGGGTTTCTTTGGATTGATCAGAGGGAGTTCTTTGGATCAATCAAGGAGGGGCTTTTGAGCATTCAACCCTTTGCTATTAGATCGACTTTTGGAGACTTTGGCTTGGCAGATCAATTCTCCTCGAAGGGAGCTCTTTCTAAGTAAAGTTCTCAAACTCGTTAGAGTTCCAAACTTGCTTTGCAAGTTTTTTTCAACGTTGTTCCACGAGTCGAGATATTCAGATAGTCAACAGGATATAAGATTCAAGCTCCCATCGCTACCGTGAAGAACCGAGGTTAAACAAAGGGAAGGATCTCCGTTGATCTTTTCTTCTTTTGTAAATCGGGCAACCGATCGAGGAATTTTGTAATTTCTTTTATCTAAGTCAGTTAGAGAGGGATTACTTTGAGAGATTATATTCATTCTTCTTCTAAGTCAGTTAGAGAGAATAATTCCGATCTTACATTTCTCAAATTTTTCTCGCGAACAAAAGATGGTGACTCCGCTGGGGACTAGCTTCACCGATGAAGAAGTGGTGGCGCAATCCGACGTCAACCTTGCTGGAACTACGGTTGAAACTCTTACTGTTGAGTTTGACCAAGCCAAGTATGAAGAATTGCTTTCTTCCGGATCCCTTAGCCCTAAGGCTATGCGTAAGATCTGCAAAGTCTCTCGGGAGATCAAGACACCAGATCTGCCTAAGTCACCGAAGGGAAATTCTGTCATTAAATTAGATGGTTCAGACAGTATTTCCTCTAAGAGCAAAGGATTGGCTTCAACTGAACCCGCTAAGCGAGTGGAAGAATCTACACCTGTGCCTACACAACGGGTATCGGGTCATAAGAGGCCTATTGCGGCATTGAACTTGGCCGACGCAGATGTTAATGCTGCAAAAGCCTTAAGACAGGCTAAGAAGAATGCTGCCCGGCGAAAGAGAAGATCACTACGTTGAGCACAACTCCGAGAAAGCCGATCCTAAAATCAATGCAACCCCGAAGCCAAGGCTTACAACAGAGCCACCGTGTTGAATCTGACCCTCGATGGCGCGTTATCCAAACAAAACGCAGGTCTCAGGACCACGTTTCACAAATAAAATGCGTACCTCAGGTCAGCGTTAATCAAGCAAAACGCAGCCCTCAAGATTGCGTTTCACAAACAGAATGTAGTTCTCAAGACTGCGTTCCCTCAAGAGAACTCAACTCTCAAGGCTGCGGTCCTTCAACAAAACGCAGCCCTCAAGGGTGCGTTTCACCAATAGAACGTGGACCTCAAGTCTGAGTTGATCAAACGGAACACGACCCTCGCGTTTACACCACAAGACGCGATGAGATTCGTCGTGTTCAGAAAAATGAACGTGGATTTAAGATTCATGTTAACCCAGAGCCAACCCAATCAAATAATGAGAGGACGGTTCCTTGTCAAACCACCGATCCGGTGGTCAACATTCCTCAAGTTTTTGATTTGAGAGAACTATTATCAAGAGAAAGGTCAACGCAGCAAGTCGCTCATTCGTGTCAATGCGAATGATTGATTGCTACGGTCCTCTCGGAATGTCAATGTTGTGCACCTACACCTAGACAGTCGGTTTTTGATTGATTGACTAATACAGCTCCATTCAAGAGGCGAAGACGATTCCACAAGAGGAAGACCTCAGAGACTGAATACCCTGGAGTTACCATTAATATGGTTAGCAGAGGGAGGTCATCAGCTTCCAGTTTGGATAAATCGGGTACCAATCATTCTTTAAGTGTTAGAGAAATCTCGGATAAATTTGAAGGGATTTACCAACACACCCGAACATGAAAGGGAGTTATACCTCCTGTCGATTATCAGAGGCTAGCTAAAGGGATAGGACCTGACGACGAGCACTCAGCCATTGCAGATTCCCAATCTTCCAGCTCTTTTGTGGAGCATAAGAGCACTGTCTATACGACGGAGAACACTGAAGATCTCAAGAAGAGGCTCGAAGAGTATCAGGCTGTGATGCAAGAAAATATGCGGTCGCAACAGGAGTCCATCAATCAACTTTGAGATATGATGGCCCAAATTATTGCGGATAGAGCTCAATTTCAGATGTCTGGCCTAATACCTCAACCAGAATCATCACGAAGGAGGGGTCAATTGATTATCACATTTTAATTACATTTTTATACCCTTATTACCTATGTTATATGAATAACGATATTACTAATAATCATTTTTATCTTATTTTGCAGGTTAATAAAGAAATAATGAATAAAAGCCCAAATGACTCAAATTCTCTGAATTTCTACCAATATTTGAAGCCCAAATCTGAAGACAAACCAAGGTCAAGATACCAAATTGATCCAAGAGAAATTCGTGAAGAAAAATCAAGAAAAGACAAATTCCGTTGGGAACCAATCGGTTGACTAACCGGTTGGCCAACCGTTATTAATGGCATAACCGACGCCAACCGATCGGTTCCCAAATGCATTCCGTGATTAATGGTGGATTTCTTCCTTTTGGCTAGGTTTGATCCAATGGTTCACATCAACTCCGTTGGGCTATAAATAGGGTGAAGGCCGAGTGTTTTGAGTGTGAAATATTTTGTAAAACTCCATTTGGAGAGGAGGGTCACTCTTAATTGAGAAGACCTTCCAAAATTGTAACTTTTGTTACACAATAAATGAAATGTTTCACCCTTCAATTTCCTTTCTCTTCTTCTAATCCAAGGACCAAAAGGAGGATTAGATTAAGATCGAGTTGTTGGTTTCTATTTTATTTCTTTTTTCTTTATTTTCTTGTTTGTAGAATAGATTTACTTTCATGCAATTTACTTTCTCGCAATTTACTTTCATGCAATTTAATTCCTTGCAATTTACTTTCATGCAATGTATTTAATTCTTGTATTTACTTTCTAGATTAGATTTTTCTTTCTTTAATTCACCTTGAGGCTAGAACCCTCTAGGGAATTACCCTTTTCTAAGTGTGGAGCTAATATTCGTGGGATCCCTAGAGATTGTTTGAAACTAGCTAACAAATCCAACTCATTTTCATGAGATTGAGATAAGCTAAGTGGATCTACTCTAGATTCCTCATATCTTTAATTAACCCTCCATACTTTACATTCTTTATTTTCCTCTTATCCTTGTTTTCCATTTGTTTGTTATTTTCCTTTATTCTTGATTTTGATTTTCCTTTCCTCTCTCTCAATCTTGCTTTCTTTTATTTTGCACTTATTTTCTCTCAATCTCATATTCCCTTCATGTGCATATAATCTCAAACCTAGTTTTGTTATTATGTGCATATAACCACACACACAATTTCTTCTTCATTTTCTCCTCTTTTGCACATAATCCACAATCCATTCTCTTTTATCTCTCCACATCCACTCTCACCATTTTCTTACTTTCATTTTATTTGTACATAAACTCCTAATTGTCGCGCATAATTTGAGAACCAAAACTTGAGCAAAACTCCTCCTACTTTCCCGTTCCTCGTGGGATCGATAATCTTTTATACTATAACTTGATAAGGGTTGTATACTTGCAACTAAGGAGGTAACCGTTTATTTCCCATCATCAATCTTCAAAGCGGAAAGAAAAAATGGATGAAATCTCCGATCAAGAAGCTCATCACATAGAATCTTCATCTGAAGAAGAAAAGAGGGCTGGGAATGAACAAAATCATCAGTCAGCCAAAATGGATGAATTTGAAGCTCGTCTTAGCGCTATTGCTAACAGAAGCGAGCTACAGGACAAGGGAGTTGTTAGGCCTTATCCCGCTGAATGAGACGCAGCTCCTTACCATCCAAAGTTTAAAGCCCCGACCTTGCAAGCCTTTGATGGCCCGGGATCACCAAATCAGCACGTTTATTACTTCAAGTCACAGACTGGAGATGCAATATCAAACGATGCTATATCGACCGATCGCTCATTGGCACTCTCAAGGAGTTGCCTTTGAATGGTTCATGAAACTACCGGAGCTATTCGGAAGTGGGCAGATTTAGAAAGGCTATTTTTAGACAGATTTTTCGAGGACGACACTGAGGTTTCTGTTTCTACTCTCCTCACCACTAAACAAAAGACGTGAGAGTCAATCAAAACTTTTGTGGAAAGATTCGGCATGGCCTTACGATGTCCGGCTGGGATGACACAAGCTACATTGGTGGAAACCCGCTCAAGATAACTTACAAACCCACCTTTTGGCTCAAATGGGAGTCACGGAGTGCCGTTTGAAACAATTGGTTTCTCGTGGAGAACACACAGAGGAAATCGCTGTTCGAATTAAAGTCAAGAAATAGGAAGACAAGAGCACCAACAAGAACATGGTCAAGGTAATGCCCCTTGATCAAGAAGAAAAGAGGGTCGGAATGAACAAAATCATCACCAAAATGGATGAATTTGAAGCTCGCCTTAGCTTATTGCTAACGTAGCTGAAGCTACAGACAAGGGAGTTGTTAGGCCTTATCCCACTGAATGAGACGCAGCCTTACCATCCAAAGTTTAAAGCCCCGACCTTGCAAGCCTTTGATGGCCCGGATCACCAAATCAAGACGCGATTACTTCAAGTCACGACCGAGATGCAATATCAAACGATGCTATACTGACCCGACTGTTCATTGGCACTCTCAAGGGAGTTGCCTTTGAATGGTTCATGAAACTTCCTGCTGGAGCTATTCGGAAGTGGGCAGATTTAGAAAGGCTATTTTTAGACAGATTTTTCGAGGACGACACTGAGGTTTCTGTTTCTACTCTCCTCACCACTAAACAAAAGACAGGAGAGTCAATCAAAACTTTTGTGGAAAGATTCCGAAGTATGGCCTTACGATGTCCGTCGGGGATGACACAAGCTACATTGGTGGAAACCTGTCGGCATAACTTACAAACCCACCTTTTGGCTCAAATGGGAGTCACGGAGTGCCGTTCTTGGAAACAATTGGTTTCTCAGGGAGAACACACAGAGGAAATCGTTGCTCGAATTAAAGCTGAAGAAATAGGAAGACAAGAGCAGCCAGCGCAACATGGTCAAGGTAATGCCCCTTGATCAAGAAGAAAAGATATTCATGCCGCCGATTCTAGTATTCAAGCTTCGCCGGTAAAACCAGGCAAGCCCATCGAGTCAGCCAAGGCCGGCTAAATAATATTCTTTCAAAGAGGATCATGTCGATACTCTATTTCAGCTACTTCGGAAGAACAATAAATTAAATCTTCCAGAAGCAAAGAGGCCTGAAGAAGCAGGGAAGGTGGATGACCCCAATTACTATCGATATCACAGAATATTGGGACATCCGATGAAGAAATGCTATATCTTTAAAGATATTCTGCAAGCACTGGTTGATGCCGATATGCTCAAACTGAAACCAGAACAGAAGACCGTGTCCACTAATATGACGTCGGTCCGTTCGGGATTTCCACCAGACAACTCCTAATGGTGTCATCCCCATTCCAAAAGGAGAGCTACATCTGAAGAACCTTGACCAGCATGACCAAAAAGGTAAAGGGTTGGTACTGTTTGCGTCGAAAGTTGTTTCCATTGTAAAACTTGAGAAAATTACACTTTTGATTCTCAGTTACAAAAAAATTTAAATCACTCTCTCACAAACTCGAACAGAAGACACTACAAGTGTAGATCTCCTGCTTTTGTGGGTCTTTGCCTGCGTCGGACGCGAATCCGTGGACCACCGAAAATGATCGCCAAATCGACGGGTTTAGTTGATGCTTCGCAAAGGAAACAAGAACTTAAGCAAATATCTTAGCAAAGTAAGATATCTACTCTTCTCAAGAATAAGTCAAAGCTTAAACTCGAGGAATCTCCGTGTGGATCGTGTTCTTGAACTCCCGAAGCTTGGATTCTCTCTCTCTTTGTAATAGCTCGCTTATCCGATCTTCGATTGCCCCCGCCCAAGTGGATGTAGGGGGTATTTATAGACTTTGGGAGGCGCCTCTCAAGAAACACAAGTGTCACAAGTGCTCAACATTTGTAGTTAGCGCCGCAGCCGAAGCCGCTCGCCAAGCCGCCACTGGCCGGTGAGGTATCGGCCGCCACGGCGGCGGTAAGATGAGTCGCCTCGCTAACCGGCGAGGCAAAGGCCGCCCCTCCAGCCTATTGTAACGGTTTTTCGCTTAGACACGATTAAATGCCCTAAAATCACTTACCGGCATATTTTCAGCGTGTAACCGCCATTAAAGTAGCTGAACGCTCTTTATGCTGATAAAGTCAATTGGGCCCCACCAAAGATTGATTTAGACCCTTCAAGAGCTCATTTCAATATTCGGTGTCTCGCCTTTAGCGAGACAGTAAGTGCCTCGCCTATAGCGAGACACATCAATGTGTCTCGCTAGTGGCGAGGCACACACAAGTGTCTCGCCAATGACACATCAAGGTGTCTCGCTAGTGGCGAGGCACAAACAAGTGTCTCGCTAGTGGCGAGACACAAGCGAGTGTCTCGCTTGTAGCGAGGCACAAACAAGTGTCTCACACTATGGCGAGACACAATCTTCCCATATGTTGACTTCTTGAGATTTTGACGACGTTGTCCTTTAATCTTCTCATAATTTAGTCATATTTGAGGTTCTTCAGCAATTTTTGATGCCTACAGATACCCCCTCCAAAGTTTTCAGACTCCTCTGTATTTTGTCGAGGGGTCTGGAATACTTTGGATAAGATACGCCTTGCTTCCGTTCAATGTTGAACTTTGTAGAAGAGGCCTGTGTTTTGCTTCAGTTTCTCAAACCCTAGGTACGCAATGTCACTATCCATATTCTGAGTTCAATAACTGTTGCATTTATATTTAAATGGATTGAAATGTCGAAGTCGAATTTGAACTGATCATCTCCATCTTAAAAGTCACCACTTAGGTCGTAATTGAGTGTTTTGAGAACCATGTTGTCTCAAGTTATTGCTTGTACAATAGCTATAGGATTTTTGGCAAACCCTCAGCCATCAACGGATTTGATGAGCCTTTACCACCGCTTGAGTTGGCTAGCATGTAGTTTGTCTAAGTCCGCTCTACATGTTACGTTGTGCTAAAAGAATGAACTCTCTTAGACTTTATGCTACGATATTGAATAATGACTTGATCAATTATCACGGAATTGACTACCGTGCAGCGGTGTTAGACGCACTTATCTCCGTAAGGACAGAGATAACATCCCTATGCATGAAGGCATAGTTTAGGTGTCATTAGGTAATGACATCTATGCTACGATATTGAATAATGAGGCTTGATCAATTATTACGGAATTGATTACCCTACAAGCATGTGTTAGATGCGCACTTATCTCTCGTAAGGGACGAGATAACATCCCTATGCATGAAGGCATAGTTTAGGTGTCATTAGGTAATGACATCTATGCTACGATATTGAATACGAGACTTTGGAATTGTGTCTTCTTGGGGCTTAAAACGAACCCGCTGTGTCTTCTGGGGCTTAAAACGAACCCGCTGTGTCTTCTTGGGCTAAGATGAACCCGTTGTATTGAAGAAGAAGAAGGTATTTTCTTATCTTCCGCTTCACTTGACAACTCTTTGTTCACGCTAATCGAGTTAAAAGATTCCTAATGCACGCACCAAGGAATCTATAGAGAAACTCAAAGTGGGATCTCCACTTCGAGAATCAAGTTGGAGTCGCCACGCGCATTGACTTCAAGATACCTTTAACTCATGTGAGTAAAAGGTGGAATTTGGATAACCCTAACTGCATGAAGGTCTGATTACCCAATTTACATGGTTTGGCCCTAACCATTGAAAGTTTTGACCAAGTGGGAATGAAAATTTAAAAATGACCCTAACTGTTCAAAGGTTTGGTCAAGTGAAGAATGACCCTAACTGTTTAAAGGTTTGGTCGTACTGGACCTAGTGGGAGTAGATTTGATTTCTAAACTAAGAATTAACTATCAGAAGTAATAGTTAACATGATAGTTATTTTCTTTGTGGTCCTGCCATCCTATTGAAGAGGATTGGTGGGAGAGTTTAATAGAGTTATCAGAGATAACTTTCTTGTGGGCCTACCATCCTGTTGAATAGGAATTGTAGGGGATTTTGGAAGAGTTGGCAGAAGATGAAGGAAAGAATGTATTTTCTTATCTTTCGCTTCACAGTGGGAGTTTGGAGACCGTGACTATTCAAAAGTCTGATCATCCAAAATATTGGGGGTAAAATTGGCGAAGGGTATTTCTAGGCTATCTAATATGATAAACCCGGTCCTTCATCATAAGACGGCTATCCCGAAAGTACACTAAGGATAGTATCTCTTCAGAACTTCCCATTAATTGGCATTGTGATCTTATCACCGCCCCGCTACCACGCTTAGCTTAACAACTGATCTCGCCTCGCACTCGGGTTGCTCTTGTAGGTATCCGGGCCGTAGTACGATAGGCCCGAAGAGCTTCACCAAGTCCGTCACTTTGACGTTATGACCCCGGCGTCAATTAGAGCCTGGATACTGTCTTTAAGGACAAAACAACTTTTGGTAGGATGATGGACCCTCCTGTGGTACGCACAGTATTTAGGATCTGAAGTCTTGTCAGCCTCCTCCTGATTTGTAATAGGTGGCAACTTAATTTTGTTGCTGTCAAGGAGGTGCTTAAAAATGATCGGAACTTCTTCATCTCTGAAAGAGTATGTCCCGTGGAATTCTGATTTAGAAGCTTTTTGTTGCTCCCGAGGTTGTTGGCGTGGTCGTAATTGCGACGTTTGATTTACGTCAACAGCAGCCACAGATGCCTTTCCTCTATTGCGAGAGGTAAAATTTACTTTTGAGGGGTCAGCCATCTTTTCGCCTCTTTCAGCTTTCTTCCTTTTGAGGAAACGTTCGGCTTGTTCTCCTCGTATTTTCAGATCTTTCCATGTAGTTGGTGGGACGACCCCCATGACTTCCAACAGATCAATGGAGAGATTATTGTGGCACGCCCGCAATATGAATTTCTGATTGATCTTTGCGCTTATGGCCTTATTATGAAGCTTAACTAAACAAATAATCGCTCTCCACTCTTCTCGCTTTCATCCAAGAGGGTTCCAATCGAGACTTCGTGTCGCCATCGAAAAATTATTGAGAAACGAATTTTCCATGTCATCCCAGCAGCATGCTCCCAGCTTTGAGTCTTCGATACCAATCGAAGGCAGCCCCGCGAAGGGTACCGACGAATGACCGAACCATCAAAGGCTCGTTTCCCGAGATCACCCCCAAATGTGATTTGAAGTAAATCAGGTGTTGTGTAGGTGACCCTCTCCGCCAAATGGCGGAAGTTGATCAAATTGAATTTCTGAGGGTAAGGAATTGAATCCCACTCTCTAGGATACTGACACGGATACCACCTTTTGACTTCCTCGTATGACATCAAAGAATTGATTTTATCTTCAAGCTCTTTCATCTTTTCGCCATCATCCTCCCCTTGTTTTGGATTACTTCCAATAGGAAGAATTGGACCATTTCCACCTTGAGCACCAGATGCAGCTTTCTTTGGAGGTTGATCAACAGAATGTGTTCATCTATCTCCGAATCCTTGTCTTCGATATTATGGGTATTATGGTGGGTAACTCCACCTTGTTGACGGATTCAGCCGCTGATCTGACCTGTGTTATTGTGCAACCGTATGGGTTTGCAACTCCTCATCCGTTGCATGGCTAGCTCTATCTCTGTTCTCATTTCTACTTTAAGCTCTTCTCTTTGCTTGGCTAAGGCTTCTTGTAACATTTGAGCCGTGATATCGGAGTAATGGTAAAGCCTCCTATGGTGACGACTCATACTTGAAACAAGATCGCCTCAAGCTATTGCCGAAAGCAAAGGCCGGAAATTTCATCTTCTGATGATTCTCCTTCATGCATTCTTCTATAGTCAATGCGTCGTAGCTTCGCAATTGCAATCGGGACATTCTCTGGGAAATTTGAGACCCAACCTTTCCTCCAGGAGTAAAGTCTGGATCTTCATCATTTACCGGTCTTTTCCCTTTATTTACCATGTTAATAGTAACTTCAGGAAGTTCGCCGGTTCGATGGCGATCTTCTTTCTTCGTGGTCGCCTTGACTCGGCTTCAAATCTTCCGTCGGCAAGGAAAGCCTCTCAACATCAAGCTCTTTGTAGTTGAGCGCTTGATTCGAACATGCACATCCCGACAAGAACGCCTTGATTAGTTGTGCACACGAGCAAGAACAACCTATTTCATCAATCGCTTCTTCGTGTTACTACCCCCACCGATGACACAGCTTGATGTGGCTTGTCACCGTTGTACTTTCACCCCAAGTGTAAAGTTGTCCTTAATCGAGGACACGCTTCTTTTGAGTCGCCGATCATTCGACCGGGAAGCACTTTTGACGCTTTAACTTCATCCGCCGGTTGTCTTGGCATAAATCACAAGTGTTTTATCATCTCGTGACTTCACGAACCACACGCCTCAAGTTCTTCCCCTTAGTAGACTTCGCGGACCCTTGCGGGATGCTCAAACGAGATGCAATTGGAATTCGAGACCGAGATATTTCAGCCTTGCTCAGACTCTTTTGACCGGATAACTCAAACGCCCTTTTACCGGGTACCTTGCCTTTATTTCGAAATAAACCAAGGCGATTAAACACCGGTTAACGGATTTCCGCACTTAACGGCTGATACCTCACCGAGAAGTGGAAGAAAGGGCGGACAAGTCCATTTTTGCTAAGGCATGGAGGGCTGCCTGTTGTTGGTGGCGATTCATCTTGTCTGTTGGCGAGCGGTTTACTACCTCGTTGTTGGCGGCGGCTTAAGGCATCGCTAATCTTGGCGGCTCAGCTATCTCGGTGAAAGCTGTTGGCGGGAACTCTTGAGCGATTTTGATGTCGACTTCGACCCAAATTTTGTGATTTTGGATCGATTCCTTGGTTGATTTCGACTCCGCGCTTTGCGAACAACGGCACGCACGAGCAACGCGTGCACGGCGCTTTTGAGCGCGCTCCTTCCTTGTCAATCGGGTCCTTTTGACAAGAACCCATTCTTCCTTGGGAGGAGTGTTGGCGGATTGAGGTTGAGGCGTTGTAACTTGCTGACGCCCGATCACGCCGAAGTTCGTGTTGTAATGAACTCCGCCTGCTGATTCCATGGCCTTTGCAAGTTGTCGGGCCATCTTTGACGTTGTCTCGACGCAGCCCTCTTCGCCGAGCGGTTGAGATCTTGTTGAATGACTCCTTCAAAAGAGTCAACTTGAGCAGAGCTCCCGCTTTGAGATCCACCGGTGTTGTTGAGAGAAATGCGCCTCCGTTGCAGCGAGCGAGAATGGTTGCGCATCACAACGTAACTAACCTCCTCTTAGGAGATGAGATCCTCCGATGTTTGCGGGTGAGGAGGACTTCGATGAGGAAGAGGAGAGATATTCTTCAACTTGACTTGATCGAAGAAGTAATCCACCCATCGACCATGAGGTGGCTTGATGTGCAAAGGCTGCGACACAACGATCTCGGCTCGAGACCGCTGGCTCCCACCGTGGTCGCCATCGTGTTTGGGTCGAAAGTTGTTTCCATTGTAAAACTTGAGAAAATTACACTTTTGATTCTCAGTTACAAAGAAATTTAAATCACTCTCTCACAAACTCGAATAGAAGACACTACAAGTGTAGATCTCCTGCTTTTGTGGGTCTTTGCCTGTGCCGGGGACGCGTAATCCGTGGACCACCGAGCAGCGATCATCAAATCGACGGGGTTTAGTTGATGCTTCGCAAAGGAAACAAGAACTTAAGCAAATATCTTAGCAAAGTAAGATATCTACTTTTCTCAAGAATAAGTCAAAGCTTAAACTCGAGGAATCTCCGTGTGGATCGTGTTCTTGAACTCCGGAAGCTTGGATTCTCTCTCTCTCTTTGCAATAGCTCGCTAGTGGCGAGGCACAACAAGTGTCTCACACTATGGCGAGACACATCAATGTGTCTCGCTAGTGGCGAGGCACAACAAGTGTCTCGCTAGTGGCGAGGCACAACAAGTGTCTCGCTAGTGGCGAGGCACAACAAGTGTCTCGCTAGTGGCGAGGCACAACAAGTGTCTCGCTAGTGGCGAGGCACAACAAGTGTCTCGCTAGTGGCGAGGCACAACAAGTGTCTCGCTAGTGGCGAGGCACAACAAGTGTCTCACACTATGGCGAGACACATCAATGTGTCTCGCTAGTGGCGAGGCACAACAAGTGTCTCACACTATGGCGAGACACATCAATGTGTCTCGCTAGTGGCGAGGCACAACAAGTGTCTCACACTATGGCGAGACACATCAATGTGTCTCGCTAGTGGCGAGGCACAACAAGTGTCTCGCTAGTGGCGAGGCACAACAAGTGTCTCGCTAGTGGCGAGGCACAACAAGTGTCTCACACTATGGCGAGACACATCAATGTGTCTCGCTAGTGGCGAGGCACAACAAGTGTCTCGCTAGTGGCGAGGCACAACAAGTGTCTCGCTAGTGGCGAGGCACAACAAGTGTCTCGCTAGTGGCGAGGCACAACAAGTGTCTCGCTAGTGGCGAGGCACAACAAGTGTCTCGCTAGTGGCGAGGCACAACAAGTGTCTCGCTAGTGGCGAGGCACAACAAGTGTCTCGCTAGTGGCGAGGCACAACAAGTGTCTCGCTAGTGGCGAGGCACAACAAGTGTCTCACACTATGGCGAGACACATCAATGTGTCTCGCTAGTGGCGAGGCACAACAAGTGTCTCGCTAGTGGCGAGGCACAACAAGTGTCTCGCTAGTGGCGAGGCACAACAAGTGTCTCGCTAGTGGCGAGGCACAACAAGTGTCTCGCTAGTGGCGAGGCACAACAAGTGTCTCGCTAGTGGCGAGGCACAACAAGTGTCTCGCTAGTGGCGAGGCACAACAAGTGTCTCGCTAGTGGCGAGGCACAACAAGTGTCTCGCTAGTGGCGAGGCACAACAAGTGTCTCGCTAGTGGCGAGGCACAACAAGTGTCTCGCTAGTGGCGAGGCACAACAAGTGTCTCGCTAGTGGCGAGGCACAACAAGTGTCTCGCTAGTGGCGAGGCACAACAAGTGTCTCACACTATGGCGAGACACATCAATGTGTCTCGCTAGTGGCGAGGCACAACAAGTGTCTCGCTAGTGGCGAGGCACAACAAGTGTCTCGCTAGTGGCGAGGCACAACAAGTGTCTCGCTAGTGGCGAGGCACAACAAGTGTCTCGCTAGTGGCGAGGCACAACAAGTGTCTCGCTAGTGGCGAGGCACAACAAGTGTCTCGCTAGTGGCGAGGCACAACAAGTGTCTCGCTAGTGGCGAGGCACAACAAGTGTCTCGCTAGTGGCGAGGCACAACAAGTGTCTCGCTAGTGGCGAGGCACAACAAGTGTCTCGCTAGTGGCGAGGCACAACAAGTGTCTCGCTAGTGGCGAGGCACAACAAGTGTCTCGCTAGTGGCGAGGCACAACAAGTGTCTCGCTAGTGGCGAGGCACAACAAGTGTCTCGCTAGTGGCGAGGCACAACAAGTGTCTCGCTAGTGGCGAGGCACAACAAGTGTCTCACACTATGGCGAGACACATCAATGTGTCTCGCTAGTGGCGAGGCACAACAAGTGTCTCGCTAGTGGCGAGGCACAACAAGTGTCTCACACTATGGCGAGACACATCAATGTGTCTCGCTAGTGGCGAGGCACAACAAGTGTCTCACACTATGGCGAGACACATCAATGTGTCTCGCTAGTGGCGAGGCACAAACAAATGTCTCGCTAGTGGCGAGGCACAACAAGTGTCTCACACTATGGCGAGACACATCAATGTGTCTCGCTAGTGGCGAGGCACAACAAGTGTCTCGCTAGTGGCGAGGCACAACAAGTGTCTCGCTAGTGGCGAGGCACAACAAGTGTCTCACACTATGGCGAGACACATCAATGTGTCTCGCTAGTGGCGAGGCACAACAAGTGTCTCACACTATGGCGAGACACATCAATGTGTCTCGCTAGTGGCGAGGCACAACAAGTGTCTCACACTATGGCGAGACACATCAATGTGTCTCGCTAGTGGCGAGGCACAACAAGTGTCTCGCTAGTGGCGAGGCACAACAAGTGTCTCGCTAGTGGCGAGGCACAACAAGTGTCTCGCTAGTGGCGAGGCACAACAAGTGTCTCGCTAGTGGCGAGGCACAACAAGTGTCTCGCTAGTGGCGAGGCACAACAAGTGTCTCACACTATGGCGAGACACATCAATGTGTCTCGCTAGTGGCGAGGCACAACAAGTGTCTCACACTATGGCGAGACACATCAATGTGTCTCGCTAGTGGCGAGGCACAACAAGTGTCTCGCTAGTGGCGAGGCACAACAAGTGTCTCGCTAGTGGCGAGGCACAACAAGTGTCTCGCTAGTGGCGAGGCACAACAAGTGTCTCGCTAGTGGCGAGGCACAACAAGTGTCTCGCTAGTGGCGAGGCACAACAAGTGTCTCACACTATGGCGAGACACATCAATGTGTCTCGCTAGTGGCGAGGCACAACAAGTGTCTCACACTATGGCGAGACACATCAATGTGTCTCGCTAGTGGCGAGGCACAACAAGTGTCTCGCTAGTGGCGAGGCACAACAAGTGTCTCACACTATGGCGAGACACATCAATGTGTCTCGCTAGTGGCGAGGCACAACAAGTGTCTCACACTATGGCGAGACACATCAATGTGTCTCGCTAGTGGCGAGGCACAACAAGTGTCTCGCTAGTGGCGAGGCACAACAAGTGTCTCACACTATGGCGAGACACATCAATGTGTCTCGCTAGTGGCGAGGCACAACAAGTGTCTCGCTAGTGGCGAGGCACAACAAGTGTCTCGCTAGTGGCGAGGCACAACAAGTGTCTCGCTAGTGGCGAGGCACAACAAGTGTCTCACACTATGGCGAGACACATCAATGTGTCTCGCTAGTGGCGAGGCACAACAAGTGTCTCGCTAGTGGCGAGGCACAACAAGTGTCTCGCTAGTGGCGAGGCACAACAAGTGTCTCGCTAGTGGCGAGGCACAACAAGTGTCTCACACTATGGCGAGACACATCAATGTGTCTCGCTAGTGGCGAGGCACAACAAGTGTCTCGCTAGTGGCGAGGCACAACAAGTGTCTCACACTATGGCGAGACACATCAATGTGTCTCGCTAGTGGCGAGGCACAACAAGTGTCTCGCTAGTGGCGAGGCACAACAAGTGTCTCACACTATGGCGAGACACATCAATGTGTCTCGCTAGTGGCGAGGCACAACAAGTGTCTCGCTAGTGGCGAGGCACAACAAGTGTCTCGCTAGTGGCGAGGCACAACAAGTGTCTCACACTATGGCGAGACACATCAATGTGTCTCGCTAGTGGCGAGGCACAACAAGTGTCTCGCTAGTGGCGAGGCACAACAAGTGTCTCGCTAGTGGCGAGGCACAACAAGTGTCTCACACTATGGCGAGACACATCAATGTGTCTCGCTAGTGGCGAGGCACAACAAGTGTCTCACACTATGGCGAGACACATCAATGTGTCTCGCTAGTGGCGAGGCACAACAAGTGTCTCGCTAGTGGCGAGGCACAACAAGTGTCTCGCTAGTGGCGAGGCACAACAAGTGTCTCACACTATGGCGAGACACATCAAGGTGTCTCGCTAGTGGCGAGGCACAACAAGTGTCTCGCTAGTGGCGAGGCACAACAAGTGTCTCGCTAGTGGCGAGGCACAACAAGTGTCTCACACTATGGCGAGACACAATCTTCCCATATGTTGACTTCTTGAGATTTTGACGACGTTGTCCTTAATCTTCTCATAATTTAGTCATATTTGAGGTTCTTCAGTAATTTTTGATGCCTACAGGTACCCCTTACTACTTTAAAAGGGGAAGTAATGTGGGTCCATCCCGACTGTTGGAGATCAACAAGAGGGCGGAATATCATCAAAGAAAAGAAGAATAGGGCTAAATCTTCCAATATGATTAGTCCGGCCCATAAATGAAGATGACATCGACTTGGTCCCTCTTGGATTCGAAAAAGAGAGGCTGTTTTGTTACAACGACCAAGCGGATCCGGGAGTAGGCACGAGGTCGGGAAAGACATACTTAAAAAGGTATGATCAAATCGCCCAAGAATCTAGGGAACAAATCGAGGAGGCAGGGGGTTCTATCCCCAAAAAGCCAATTGATAAGGGAAAGCTAAAGGAGGCTCGGTATAATAAGAACCTCCTCTAACAAGAAGCAGGGACGTCAAGTAGACCGTTCCATTTCGATGTTTTGGCGCAGCTAGCCAATATTCCCGCTAGAATCACTCTTTACGAGCTCCTGAGGTTATCCAAGTCCACGAGGGAAGATCTAGTTGAAGCTTTAACGGATGCAGAGAGCTTTATTACACAAGTTCCTGTACTCCCAGAAGCTGCTTGTGCACAATGTCTACAAGCAATTCAGAATCTACCATGCATATCATTCACACAAGAAGATATGCAGATCAAGCATAAGCACGACAGACCTTTATACTACACAGGGTATATCGGATCTTCAGAGATTAGCCGAGTTCAAGTGGATCCAGGCTCTGCACTCTGCATAATGCCGTATAGGATCATGCAAGTTCTGGGAATTCCATACCATCGTTTGAATTCTACCCAGACTACTATCTTTGGTTTCAATGCCAATAGCTCACGACCCTTGGGTAAAATCAAACTCAAGTGTCAAATTGGGGATCTCAAGTCGGTGACTTGTTATATCATAGATGCGACACGCCCTATAATCACGTTAGGACGACCTTGGATTCACGTGAATCGAATTGTCCCATCAACTCTTCATCAAGTAATGAAATATGTTGACGAAGAAGGAGAAGTCAGGATTTTGATAGCTGAGAGGCAGCCATTCAAGGGGGTAGAAAGCTATCATCTTGATTCGATCTTCTACACGATGTTCGAACACGAATCATCAAAACCGCTATCGAGAAGCGCAACGGCGGATATTGAGCCCGAACCCGAGGAAGAGTGTCCATGGGAGTTAAATGTAATGAGCCCTAATTGGCTCAATAATAAAGAAAATGTACTGAGTGAGGGCGAGTGGTACATTAACGAAGATTTCAATTTGGTTTACTTGTCTGATGTCTCATCTGCATGTGAAGAAACAGATACAGATGCAGGATCGGAACCATGGCATGCGTTATATGGTGAAAAATCGCTAGACTTGCCACTCAGAATATCTTTCTCTACATTCTAAAGAATGGAGGACGTGCGGAAGGCATTTTTATGGTCCCGTCTAAAAAGAAAGGCCAGAAGCCAATTTATTTTGGGAGAGTTGACTCTGAAATACTCAATCTAGTGAGTTCAGAGGAAGACGAAGTGATTCCTCAATTCCATTATTACGAATCTAATGCTCGCCACATAATGAAAGCATGGGATATGACTTTAGTAAATAAGAGGGTTTAAACTTTGGGAAAGGAAGATGGACCCCGGTTCAACATACTGTTCCTGAAGGTAAAACTCAAGATTACTATCATAAGACCCGAAGAAGGCTAGGATATGTATCAACACCCTTCCCTTCTGAAGATGAAGTAGGTCACTGACTCGGGCAAGACCATTCATCTGGAACGTCATCATGAGATTCCGACGTAAGTGTTGGAGCAATCTTCGGAGGCATGTTCAGAACATGGCTCTCACTACCATCCAAGCAACGATGAAGATGACGATGAGGATTGGATTCAATCAACCAATGATCCTTGGATTAAACGTCTTGACATTTTGTGGGATATGTGTTTCGAACAACGAGAACCACCCACCGAAGACAAGGTGATTCAGGTAAATATGGGAGACAAAACCCATCCTAAACTAAGCTTCATAAGTGAAAGTTTGTCGCAGTATGAGAAAGAAGACCTGGTGTCCCTCGTCCGAGAGTACATTGACGTCTTTGTCTGGAACTATGAAGATATGCCGGGGCTTGATCCAAAAATAGCCATGCATCGTCTTAATATTGACCCGAATGTGAAACCTGTTAAGCAACAACAACGCAGGTTCCGTCCAGAAATTATGGAAGCAATTGTAGAAGAAATCCAAAAGCTTATTGATTCGGGTTATCAGAGAAGAATAACACCCAGATTGGGCGGTCAATATTGTTCTTGTACCCAAGAAAAATAGAAAGATCCGAATATGCATCGATTTTCATGATCTGAACACGGCATGTCCAAAAGATGAATTTCCACTCCCCATTACGGATGTTATGATTGACAACACCTGTGGGTATGAGAGGATGTCTTTTATGGACGGATTTTCAGGATATAATCAAATCAAAATGTATCCTGAAGATGCGAAGCACACGGCCTTTAGGACACCACTAGGGCTATACTGTTATACAGTAATGCCGTTTGGGTTAAAGAATGCTGGAGAAACCTACCAACGTGCAATGAATATAATTTTTCATCAACATTTACGTAAGAAGATCGAATGCTACGTAGATGACATTGTTGTGAAGAGCCGAAAGAAAGATGATCATCTTTCAGATTTGAAGATCATGTTCGACATCATGAGAGCACATCAACTGAAAATGAACCCCACAAAATCTTTCCTAGGAGTATCTAGTGGCAAATTCTTGGGATTCATAGTTACATCCCAAGGGATTTCTCTCGATCCAGAAAAGGTTCGCGCCATCCAAGAGATGCCGCCACCAAGGACCATCAAAGAGCTCAGAGGCCTACAAGGTAGGTTAGCGTACATCCTAAGATTTATATCGAATCTTTCGGGTCGGTGCCAACCCTTCTCCAAATTAATGAAGAAAGGAGTTTCATTCGTATGGGACGATGGTTGCCAAAAGGCGTTTGAAGAAATCAAGACATATCTCACGCGATCACCGGTCCTCGTGGCCCCGGTATCAGGAAAGCCATTCCTGTTATTTGTAAGGGCCATGGACCATTCTCTTGGAGCTCTGCTAGCTCAGAACGACGACCAAGGACGTGAACAAGAATCTATTACCTTAGCCGAACCATGGTGGGAGCTAAACATAGATACAATCTGGTAGAAAAAGAATGCTTGGCCTTAGTATTTATCGTCTAGAAAATGCGACATTACTTGGTCGGACAAACAATACATGTCATTTCCAAAGTAAATCCTTTGAGGGTGCTCATGACAAAATCTTCTTCGTTGAATTCCCGCTTAGCAAAATGGACAATACTCCTCTCACAATATGACATGAGATTTATGCCTCAGAAGGCTATTAAAGGACAGGCCTTGGTAGATTACTTAGCAGACCATCCGGTCCCTGATTCTTCCAAGCTGCATGAAGATTTACCAGATGAGATCGTTGAAGCTTGCATGACTCAAGAGATTATTCAAGTATGGAAGCTATTCTTTGATGGAGCATCTAGAGCAAGACCAAATGGAGGAATTACAACCGGTGTGGGGGTGGTACTCATCTCTCCAAATCCCAAGGGGGTTCTCCTTAATTGAGCCATGCACTAATAATGTAGCGGAGTATAACGCTTTATTATTAGGAATGTAACTGGCCGAGGAAATCAACATTCGATACCTCGAGGCTAATGGTGATTCTCAACTCATCGTGAATCAAGTTCGAGGAGAATATGAGGTACGCAATGAGGATTTAATCCCTTATCATTCAGCGGTCCTAAAATTAGCCCGAAAGCTCGAAGGCTTCTTCATAGGATACATTCCGCGAGTTCAGAATGCGTATGCAGATGCTTTGGCTTTATTAGCAACCTCACTGACATTACCACCAAAGGCTGAGACAACAATATTTATCGCGGGTCGCGATTTGTATTTTCCCAAACTTCCTATAGAGGAAAACTCAGAAGAATCAACAAAAGGGGCAGTTTGTGAAACTTCCATCGAGCTCTAACCAAGGGATTGGCGATTCCCTTATATCGATTACGTCTTGTATGGGATTCTACCGGATAACCCCAAAGAAGCGGCCGCCATTAAACGGAGAACCCTTCGATTTTACTATAATGCAGTTTCCCAGACCTTGTATCGCAAGTCACATGATGGAATTCTGCTTCGTTGCCTCTCCCGAAAAGAGGCACGAGAAGCTCTAAAAGAGGCCCACGACAGGATGTGTGGAGCCCATCAACCCGGGAATAAATTAGGAGACCGACTCTGGAGAATCGGCTACTATTGACCAAAGATGTTTGTAGATGCTATTAACTATGCTAAACGATGTCATGCGTGCCAAATCCATGGTGATTTCATTCATCAAGCGCCAGGAAATTTACATCCAACATCTTCTTCATGGCATTTAAAATGTGGGGGATGGATATTGTTGGGCCTATTTCTCCACCGACATCCAAAGGACATCGATTTATCCTAGCTATAACTGACTACTTCTCCAAGTGGGCAGAGGCTATTCCTTTAAAGGAAGTCAAAACTTCAAACGTAATCAAGTTTATTAAGCATCATGTCATCTATTGCTTTGGCGTACCGCGGCGAATAATCCATGATAATGGAACACAGTTCGTCAGCTACGGATTCGAGAGGTTTTGCGATAAGTTCAGGATCCAAAGTGTCGCATCGACAACGTATTATCCCTCAGCTAATGGCCTTGCAGAAGTTTTCAACAAGACCATCGTGAAACTTCTAAAGAAGTTTGTCTCTAAAAGTCGACGTGATTGGGATGAAAGGTTGGGTGAATATTAATGGGCTTACTGCACAACAGTGAGAACTCTGACAAAGGCTACTCTCTTCTCTTTGGTATATGGGTGTGAAGCCGTTTTACTCTTGGAAATTCAGATCCCTTCTCTAAGAGTTGCTCTTGCAACCGGAATGACGAACGAAGAGCAACATCAACTACGCCTTCAAGAGTTAGAAGTGTTAAATGATAAATGACTTCAAGCTCAACAACAAATCGAACTTTACCAAGCTCGAATTTCTAAAGCTTATAATAGAAAGGTTAAGGAAAGTATCTTTAAGAAAGGTGATCTTGTCTTAGCAGTCCGCCGACCTATGGTCATGACACATAAGACAAAAGAAAAGTTCAACCCCAAATGGGAAGGACCTTTCGTAATAGAAACGGTCTATTCGAATGGAGCATATCGACTCATTGATTAAAAAGGTGATAGGCTCATGATGCCAATTAATGGGAAATTTCTTAAGAAATATTACCCATAGGCCCCAAGATTATATTCACTCGTGCTGGGAGTTGGTTGTTCATAATGCATTAGAGTGAAAATAAAAAGTCCTGTAATACTTCTATAGCCTTTTTCGATCAAGTTGTCTGTTATGAGTCAGAATATTATGCACAAAAGAAATGAAGAAAGAATAAAAGTATCATTTTATTTACAGTAACGAAAAGTGATACAAGATCGTTGCTAAAATTCTAAGTGTCAGGGCCCGTCAAATAAATGACTGTGAGCCGGAACTTGAGATCAACAAGTTTTTATTCATGCGTGGCACGCACCCTCTCAACATCATCTTTCCTAAATTGAGTTTCGGTCACAACAACTTCCTTTTCAATAGCCTCAAGGGCACGTACCTTTTGATGAAAGCTATCAAGAATCTTAGCACCTTGGCGACGAAGTCCCTCTGTAGCTTCTTGTTCCCGAGCCAGTTGAGCCCTTTTCTGAGCTAATTCCACTTCTAATTGAACAATGGCCTCCTGAGTTACAGTCACAGCAGTTGCAGATTTAGTCAACTCAACTTGTGTTTGATTATGCTGCTCTTGTAAAATTGTAACCTGCGCCTTCTTCTCAAATAAGCTCGCTTGGAGGATTTCCTGTTGAGACGTCCTCTCGGTGTGAATTTTGATGAGAGATTTTGTTATCTCTGCATCTACGTCAACACGTTCAAGATCCTGAAAGGCTTGTACGTCCGCTTCCAAATAAGAAATTCTCTCGGTGCAATGTTTAAACTATTGGGCGCCATCCGACCACTCAATGCGACTCAGACATCTCGATATATGGGGCCTATAGATTTCGAAAGAGCCTTGACCGCCCATAACAAAATCAGTCGCGCACCTTCGCATACCTTCCAGTTGACTGCTATAGAATCCTAGATAGAGAGCAGCTGGAAGGAGCGCAGCTTCGTCGACTATAGCGACTTCTCGCTCCCCCTCCGCTGGAATAGTGGGTGGAAGTACTTGTGATTGAGGAGTCGACACGACAGATGGCTTCTCCTCTTCTTTACTTATACATGTCGCGAGGGCAGATCTGATGGCCTCTTGCATAAGCTTCTGCCCTTGTTGAGAACGCAACCTGGTTGTTATTCGCTGACGAGCCCTCTTCTCGTATTGGGCCGCTTCTTCTGCAATGAGAGCCCTCTTCCCAGCCGCTTTCTCGTCATGAGCCTCAACCTCCATGGCCTCTTTTTGAACTTTGCCAGCTCTGAATACTTCTTGTTCACAAATCAAATACTCGTCAATCCCCCTGAGACGAGTCTTTTTTGAATCCTTTGTAGATTCGTACATCTCTCTAATGTCTTTTAAACAAGAAGTATGAACATCGTATTCAAGAATCTACCAAGTTTCGTGATACTAATTGCAAAACCCGAGAACGGTATAACAGTTGGGTGTCAAAGAAGGTAGTGCGAACACTGCATCAGAGTTGCCGGCCGTCCAATAATACCAGGCCCGAGCCCCTTCATACAAATTCCTGACGATGGCTAGCTTAGGGTTAGGGTTTCCAACATACAGTTGGTCATACCCGAATTGTCGAGCGAAATGGCTGGGCAAATAGGGCTCGATGATACATCGGTCACTTAAACGAAAGACCAAGTACCCAGGCCTAATGGTGATGAGCCACCGGAAGATACACTCTGGCAAAGATGTGAAGCCACCAAGCGCTACATCCATGAACACCTGGCATCGCTCTTCTACCCCGTCAAAATCAAGAGAACAGCTGCGTCCTGATTGTACAAATTCTAAAATAAATATTCCAACCAGGACGCCTGTTTGATGCCACCTGATCGTAACCCGGTCAGCTGGGCACATATATGGAAGTGACACATCACTTTCCAAAAGGTGGCATAAATATCCGGATACACCGTCCGCAAGATAGAAAGCTCGTCGGTTCCGAGAACAAATTCTTCATATGGCAGCTCACCAAATGGTGGACCTGATACTGCGTACATCTCACGAAGAGCAAAACCCAGCTCTCCAACAGGTGTGAAGAAGGTGCAAGTATCAGAATTATAATTCTCTAAGATGGCAAAGAGATTGTAGGAATTCTGAATGATGCCGCTACACGCGGCCATCACCGGAATCTCGAGCCCGGACAAAATGAGTGGTGTTCGCAGTTCGTCAATAACAAAATCTATCATACGAACCCACCATCCCCTATCAGGGGAGTATATCCACCCAGGAGCCCTAAACTCTTGAGCAGGAAATTCGCCTTGGCGGCGATAAATCGACGAATAAAAATATTGGCCGGAATGGCCTTTTCTCGACTGGGGTCTATTCTGTGAAACTCTCCTGGCCTTAAGCCCTTCACCTCATAATTACGCCCCATAGGACGAACTATTTGGTGCGTTAGAGTCCCGACGGATACCCTTCTTTTCTCCTCGACCAGATTCTAGTCCAAACGCCTGCCGCAGGAGATGCTTTGAAAATAGAAAAGCGGGAACATCCGCTTCATGTTGGGCAAAAAGAGGAAACGGTCGTTAACTTTACCCAGCATCTTGGAATCTTCAACGCAGACCATATCATCGTCTGCCTCGATACGATCCCCAAAGAAGAATTCCGGCTTCTCAATTCGATCGCTGGCCGGAATTTACATCAGTAATGATGGCCTTAAAGGTTGAATGTTTCACACGATGAATCATCATCGTTCTTTCCAAAGAATCATCTTGGATCATTGGAAGCTCTCGGCAAAGACTGAAAACTACGTTGTAGTCCATCCAGCCCGAATGGCCGAAGTAATGTTTAAAGGAAAGTGGCCTGTCAGCATAGAGAACTGCAAATAAAAAAAAGATAAAAAAACCTGAGAAAGGGAATGAATCACAAGAGAGCCTAAGATGGCCAAAATGAAACGTGAAGGCCACCTTTGCGTTCCAACTATAGAACGCAAGGGTCAACCCTGCGTTTCCAATTATAGAACGCAAGGGTCAATCATGCGTTCCAACTATAGAACGCAAGGGTCAACCCTGCATTCCAACTACAGAAACGCAATGGCCAACTCTGCATTTTAGACATAGAACGTAAGGGTCAACCTTGCGTCTCAATTACTAATATCAACTCCGCGTTCCAAATACAAAACGCAGAGTTCGACATTGGGTTCTTCAAGAACTTGAACCCATTGAAAGAAGTTTGAAAACCCCAGCATACCTCGATGCAAGGGGGTTTGCAACGGCGGCGACGGTGCTGAAACAGATGGGCAACCTGAAGCCTCGTCCAGCGTTATGCTTGGAGTTGCTCGAACAACTCCCTTGATCTTACGAACAGCCTTTTCAGGAGCCATTGAAGAATCTCGGAAGATCAAAGATTGGAAAAACTCGAAAAGAGTTTTGAGGACACAAAATCTCTCGAAATTGCAAAGTAGACGAACAACTCTTGATTTTACCTTTGGTAATTTTTAATTTTATCTTGGGGGGGTCTATTTATATGAAAATCAAAAAGGAAATCCTCATTTAAAATGCAACCACTGCGTTTAAGTCGGTTCAGCTTCCAAATGCAAGGCTCACCTCTGCGTTCTAATTCTCAAACGCAGGGATCACCCTAGCGTTTCAAAACTCCAAACGCGAAGCTCACCTCCGCGTTCTAACTCTCAAACGCAGGGATCACCCTAGCATTTCAAAACTCCAAACGCGAGGCTGACCTCCGCGTTCTAATTCTCAAACGCAGGGATCACCCTAGTGTTTCAAATTTTAAACGCGAGGCTCACCTCCTCGTTTTGAGTCCAACACTTAGCTAATTTTTGGACTTGAAAACTTCTTTGACAAGGAGTCAGTCAAACTCTTGAAAACCTTAAAGGGGTACAAGTGAGATTCCTCCACCACTTTTATAAGAGGATAAAACCCCCAAAATATGGTTAATTTGATGTCATCTTTTTGACTAATATCATCCCCATAAAGCCTGAATTAAGCTTATGTTTAACATCAACATAACAATTTCCAGGCAATCAACTTATCAATCCTCCTCAATAGGATGATAGGTCCTCAAATTTGCTTAAATCGTAATCAACTTATCAATCCTCCTCAATAGGATGATAAGTTCTCAAATTTGCTTATCAACCCTGCTAAATGAGATGATAAGCCCTAAACCTTGTTCACACCACAAGCCCTAAGCCTTGTTCACACCACAAGCCCTAAGCCTTGTTCACACAACAAGCCCAAAGCCTTGTTCACACCACATGTTCACACCACAAACCCTAAGCCTTGTTCACACCACAAGCCCAAAGCCTTGTTCACACCACAAGCCCTAAGCCTCGTTCAAATCACAAAACCTAAACTTATCGACTCTTATCAATAGAGCGATAGGTCCTCAAAATCTTGTTCAAATCGCAAGTATATAGTCAGGCTAAGTTAACAATGTACATCTAGCATTCTCATTTGTTTTTCATAGTGTCAAACACAGAAAAGAGACGATGAAAAAAGCAAAATAGTATCATTTTTATTCAAATCATTGTTGTCCAAATAAAAGGTGGGTACAAAATTAAGCCGATGTTCCCCTCAGCGTGATGGATGCGAGCCGGGATTTGACTTCAGCAACATCCTTTTCATGAGCGGCTCGCACTATTGCCACGGCCTCTCTTCTCAATCCCTCCTCGTCTGGTGCAGCGGCGGTAACTTCTCTTTTCATCTCCTCCAAAGCTTGGACCTCTTTGCAATAATCATTGTATGTTTCCATACTCTTGCGAACGAGATCCTTCACAACAGCTTCCTCCCGGGAGAACTTGGCCTTTTGCTAAACCAACTCTGCTTGGAGTTGAGCAAGGGTCTCTTCAGTAGTGGCAATCGATTCTTGAGTGGTCTGCATAATAGAGGTCATGGAAGTCAATTCATTTTGCCATTGATCGCATTAAGTTTTGGAGGATGCAACTTGTATTTCCTTTTCGCCTAAGTTCTTCTAAATGATTTCATAACGGTGCATGGCTTGGGTTCGAACATCGGCAAATGTTGACTCAAGGCGAGCCTCAAGGTCAATGCAGTTTAAGTCTTGAAGTGCTTTCAAGTCTCCTTCCAGGCGTGAAATGCCTTCTGAGCAACGCTTAGTGCATTGAGCGTCGCCCAAGTATTCGATGCTGTTCAGATAATTCAGCAAGAGCGGCCTGAAGGACTCAAAATTGCCTCGATTGGCACTAACGGCTTCCACTGTCATCCTCATCATCTGTTCTAACTATTCAATGAATGTCCCAAGCAAATTGGGAGCATCCATCGGACTCAAGAAGGTTATAGGAGATGATGAAGTTGCCACCGAGGTCACGAGTACAGGTTTGAGGGCGACTGAAGAAACTGGCGAAGATGCAATGGACGACACCAAAACTCCCAGAGTCGAAGGACTCGAGGGGAGAACAGTGAAGGCCTCGCAGAAGTGAACCGAATGCTGCCTGTGGGCGGTGGCTAAGAGAAATCACAAGTGGCACCAGCCTCGCAGGAGGAGGAGTTGCTACCAGAGAAGTAGCTGCTATTTGTTGATCAGGAGGAGAAATGGTAGATGCCGGTTGATCGGGTGGAAAAGTTGCCTCTCTGGTTGGAGATCCTACACAAGGAAAACCGTTAGAAATAAAAAAGAGAAGTGCAGAAGAAATTTAAGATGGTAACATTTACCTTGAGGGGCAATGGAGGCGTAAGCTGACGCTTTACCGGGGGACGACACCGGAAGTTCACCCCAAAAGTCGTCATCTTCAGAAGTTCCGTAGGATACCTTCTCAGAAGACCTCCCTGGACTTTCGGTGGTAATCAGCTTATATAGTAATCCAGTTGTTGGACTAACTCTCGAAGCCTCCGGCATAGGTATTAACACCGAAGAGGAGAGAGATCCACTGGCCTTCTCAACTCCGGCTCCGGTGGAGCCCTCTGTAGGTAGCCGAGCACTGGGAAACGCTATGAGAGCAGACTCTGCATCCCGCACTTCAGACTCATCACCGCCTTCCTCATCAATGGGGTGATAAGAGGAAGCCCCGCCTGCCAATGCAGGCCCCGTTGAATGAAGCCCAACTTGATGGGAGAGGCCCGCCACAGATGATTCCTGCGCTTCCTCTTCCAATATAGGAACATCAGGTGCAGACCTGAAAGCACTCTCCATAAGCTTTGTTCCTTGTTCAGCTTTAGAGGTCGGGGATTCCACCAATAGTTTTCGCCGTTCGTTTGTCATAGCGTGTTTCTTCCACCGCTAAAGCCCGCTTTCCGCCGCTTCTTTGCCTCACCAAGAACCGTGGGCCCTTGCTTGGTTGCGGCAACCGGCTTTCTCCCCCGGCGGCTTCGCTGGAAGATAGAAATTCTCGATCCCCTTAAGCCGATGACTTCTTAGAGCTTCGTTTTGATTCATACATCTTGCGGATTGTCTTGAGGCAAGAGGTGTAAATCCTGTACTCGGGAATCTTTGACACAACATGGAACCACGTGCAGAAACTCAGGGAAGTATAAGAGTTGGGTACTTTATATGGGAGTCGGAATGTGACTCCAGTGCAACTCGCTACTGAGTAATACCAAGCCCTTGCCCCTTCATAAATATTGCCAGTTAATGCGAGACGAGGATTGGGGTTCTCGATGTACAGCTGATCATAGCCGAATTGCCTTGAGAAGCGATACGGCTGATAAGGCTCAATGAAGCACTTCCTCCCCTGTCAGAGAATAAGGTAGCCCGGGCGTATATTCAGAAGCCACCGAAAAATACTTTTATTAAGAGTAGTAAATGAATTACTACCCTTTGTGTCTTGATGAACTACCCCATACGCGCCTCCCTCAAAATTGGGAAAACAACGAAAGATGGTGTAGTTGAATTCCCTCGATAATATTTGGCGGAAAAACACTTGGTACCGGCCCCATTCTTGGTGTGTCAGGTGAACAAGAGGAATAGAAGTCAGCTTGAGCATTGTCATTAGAGAAGGGCAGTGGAGAACGAACTATGACATCAAATATGTGTAAGGCAGAGGAACTCGAGGGCAGGGGGTGTCAAAAATTTTCACCCCGTCAGAACTCGTCTCCCTGATCAAAATAAATTCTGAAGCTAACTCTCTCAAGCTACTTTGCAAACAACTTACCATGGCTGAGAGAAGGTTAAGAGGCCGTCCGTAAGCTAGAAGCACGGCAGGATATGCCACTTCCGCAGCAAGGGCATCTATCGGTTTGGTGGGAACGACACATCGTTTCAACCAAAACATGAGAAAGCCAGCAAATACGACCATGTCAGAAATGGGGGTTTGGGCTTGATGATGGAAGCTATCAAATTCGGTGTGGGCAAGAAACCTATCCTCCATAGCCTCGTTGACGTAGTGAGCAGTAGCCGCGTCAATACGGGTATTCACCACCTCAAGTGTGCTCGGGGGTAGGCGTGCCACATCCCGCTCCTTATCATTCAAGTTCTGGAAGAGATAGTCAGCCCAAGAACCTGTTTAATACCTCCTCCGTGCATTCCGATCACCTGCGCGCATATGTCGAAATGACACATTAACTCCCAATAAGTGTCATAAATCTCGGGGCTGGTCTTTTTCAAAATGGCTAATTCTTCAGTGCTCGGAATAAATTCTTCATAGGGTAACTTCCCGAAAGGTAACCCAGAAATTTCGAACATCTCGTGTAGGGCAAAGCCAAGCTCCCCAACGGGTGTGAAGAAAGTGCACGTATCCGGGTTGTAAAGCTCTAGCATGGCAAAGAAACCATAATGATTTTGCACAATCCCATAACGAGTCGCTAATATAGGGATCCCGAGACCAGAATTCTTGACGGGCCCGCTCAATTCCTCCATTACGAAGTTAACCATGTGAGATCATCACCCAAAACTGGTGGAATGCACCCACCCAGGGGTCCTGAAGCATTGAGTGGGAAATTCTCCCTTCGCCGAGAGGAATTTCCTGACAAATGTATTCACCAACTTGGGAGTTTCACCCGCCGGGTGGTCCTTCTTAATGGACTCAGGTTTTAATATCACCAGTTGTCGGCTGTATCCAGCAGGATGGACACCATGAGAAGTAAGTTATTCACCGATACACCCCTCGCCACGGACAATATCCCGCCATCGATCCGGGATGGACGATACCGAAGTAGGAGATCGGGAACATCCGCTCCATGTTCGGTAAGAAGAGGCGACGGCCACCAATATCTCGTAGCCATTTGTAGTTCCCGTCATACATGATGGAGGTGTCAATATCAGCTGAATCCCCGAAAAGGAAGGTGGGCTTCTTTAGAATCTTACAATCTGAAGTTTCGAGCTTAGTGTCAGTAACAATGGCCCGAATAGTTGTAGGAGAAGCCTGAGTGATGATCTCCACACGCTCCGGAGTTTGGTCCTGAAAGATAGGAAGCTCTAAGCGGGAGCTGAAAGGTACATTCAAGTCCACACCACCTTCATATCTAAAGTGGTGATGGAACGACAAAGGCTCACTGGAGTAACGTACTGCAGAAGGAGAAATTAGATTAGTGAAAAAAGTATGCTAAAACTTAGTCCTTAAACGTAGAGCTCCACCCTGCGTTTCAACTTCAAAACGCAGAGCTCAACTCTGCGTTCCAAGCCCAAAACGCAGAGCTCAACC
Organism: Asparagus setaceus; assembly: GCA_012295165.1. Lineage (NCBI taxonomy): Eukaryota > Viridiplantae > Streptophyta > Magnoliopsida > Asparagales > Asparagaceae > Asparagus > Asparagus setaceus. Next base: position 87,849,271 of record CM022701.1, read on the forward strand.
CTGCGTTCCAAGCCCAAAACGCAGAGCTCGACCCTGCGCAGAGCTCAACCCTGCGTTTCAAGTCCAAAACGTAGAGTTCAACCCCGCATTTCAAATCCAAAAACGCAAGGGTCAACCCCCAACGTTTCGACTTTGAAATGCAGAGGTCGTCCCCTCGTTTTCAATGCGAAACACAGAGATTTCCCCCTACGTTTGTACAAGAACTTATCAAAGTAGGTTTTCCAGGGTCAAATTTCGACACTCACCACTGAGGAGAGGGACGTCGGAGGGTGGCGCGGTCGGCGGAGCGGCAGCGCCCCCGGTGGTCGAGGCTGCCGGCGCACCAGAACCAGCCGCAGTTCTCTTGAGCTTGTAGGCAACCTTCTTGGGAGCCATGAGAATTTTCTTCCGGTTAAAGTTGAGATCGCCGAAGAGTTAAACGGAAGTTTTTCGCTTGGAAGATCGGAGAAGACGAGTACAAAAGTTTGTAGACTTTTTGATTTGACCCTTAGCGGTTTATTTATAAGTAGCTAGACCCGTCAAATCAGCATGAGATTCAAAGAATCCCGCCTAAACGCGATCTCCGCGTTTCGTTGCTAAGTCGGTTAGAACTGACTTTTAAGTGCCAGAGTTACCTCTGCGTTTTAACTTTCGAACGCAGAGGTCACCTCAGCGTTTTAACTTTTAAACGCGAGGCTCACCTCCGCATTTTTATGCTCATAACGCAAAGGTCACCTCCGCGTTTCGAACCCGTAACGCAAGGCTCACCAATGCGTTCTAAAATGATCCAACGCAAAGTTCACCAGCGCGTTCTGGATGGTGAAATTTAACTTCGCGGTGAAGCTGAAACGTCTCCCAGGATCATTCTCCAGGATCAGGAATGCCTACTACAACCCACCGCTGCCAATAAAATTACCGCGCATATCATATAAACAGAGAAGAACGGGCTATAACCATCAAAGTGAAGAAAATGGGGATGATAAGTAGACCCGTTATAATGAAATTGAAGTCCAGTATTTCAAAATTGCTCCACCAACTACTAATTTTCAAAACTTTGAGGGAGTTCAGAGGTCGCCTAAAAATCACCGCAGCATACCAATCCTCATTAAATACGAACAATGAAATTCACGACGTAACGACTTTCAGGAGACCGCAATTCGAGGATTTTCTACAGCAATCAACGAAGGATACAATTCAACAACCTTCAAGCTAACCAACGGGAATTCTAATTTCAACGGTCTTCACAATCACCAACAGGAGTTACAATCAATGACTCCCATATTTCAAGAAAACACGACAAAGATCACAAGATGATGATCTTTCAAAAGAGATTATAAATTGATGGTCTCTTTGGTTAAAAGAACACGGAGCTCACCACTGCGTTTTCAAGCTCAAAACGCAAGGCTCACCACCGCGTTTCTAAGTTCAAAATGCAGAGCTCGCCACTGTGTTTTCAAGTTCTAAACGCAGAGCTCATTACTGCGTTTACAAGTTTAAAACGCAGAGCTCACCACTGCGTTCTTAAGTCAAAGCGCAGAGGTCATTTTCAGAATGCGGACCTCGTATTTGACCCATTCAAACACGTTGTAAACGGTTCCAAAACCGTTTTACATTTGAGGGCCTTGAACCCTCGTTAAGGAGAGATTGAAGGGATCAGTTACACCCCTTAAACCCCTATAAATAGCTGGAATATCAGCTGAAAAGGGGGCGGCCATAAAAAAGGAGTTCTTTTGGATCGATAGGGGCTTCTCTTTTGGGCATTTTCGGCTTAGGGGTTACTTTGGATTGATCAGAGGGAGTTCTTTGGATCGATCAAGGAGGGGCTTTGGAGCATTCAACCCTTTACTGTTGGATCGACTTTTGGAGACTTTGGCTTGGCAGATCAATTCTCCTCGAAGGGAGCTCTTTCTAAGTAAAGTTCTCAAACTCGTTAGAGTTCCAAACTTGCTTTGCAAGTTCTTTTCAATGTTGTTCCACGAGTCGAGACTTTCGGATAGTCAACGGGATATAAGATTCAAGCTCCCATCGCTACCATGAAGAACCCAGGTTAAACAAAGGGAAGGATCTCCGTTGATCTTTCCTTCTTTTGTAAATCGGGCAACCGATCGAGGAATTTTATAATTTCTTTTATCTAAGTCAGTTAGAGAGGGATTACTTTGAGAGATTGTATTCATTCTTCTTCTAAGTCAGTTAGAGAGAATAACTCCGATCTTATATTTCTCAAATTTTTCTCGCGAACAATTAAATATTTGTTGAAGTGTCAAAACAACTAAAAATGGCGAAAAATCGTGGGTTATAGCTAACGAAATCGTGAATTTTGGCCTTCTTGAATTTATTACCAATGGGTCGAAACAACTAAAAATAGCCAATAATCATAGGTTACATCTCATGAACTCGTGAATTTTGGTATTCAAGAAATTATTTGCCCACAGATCAAAACCACTAAAAATGACAAAAAATCATGGGTTATAGCTCATGAAGTCGTGAATTTTGGCTTTCGGGAAATATTTGCCCACGGGCTGAAACAACTAAAAATTATAAAAATCATGGATTATAGCTCATGAAATCATAAATTTTTGGCCCATTTGAAATTATTTGCCAACGGGTCAAAACCGCTAAAAATGGAAAGGGTTATAGCTCATATAATCGTGAATTTTGGCCCACAGAAAATGTTTTTGCCAACGGGTTGAAACTAGTAATAATGGAAAAAAATTATGGGCTATAGCTCATGAAGCTATGAATTTTGCTTTTGACAAATTATTTTGCCAATGGGTCGAAACCACTAAAAATGGCAAGGGTTATAGCTCATATAATCATGAATTTTGACCTTCAGAAAAACTTTTTGCCAACGGGTTGAAACTATTAAAATTGACCAAAAGGTGGGGTTATAGCTCATGAAGCAGTGAATTTTGCTTTCGAGAAATTAGTTGCCAATGGGTCAAAACCACAAAAATTGCAAATAGTTAATGAAATCATGAATTTTGTTCTGTAGGAAATTAGTTGCCTACAGGTAGAATGTACTAAAAATGGCTCAAAATCATGGATTATATAACTCATGAAGTCATGAATATTTACCTTTGCGAAATAATTTGTCAATTGGTCGAAACCACTAAAAATGACCAAAAATTGTGGGTTATAGCTCATGAAGTTATCAAATTTGGCTCTTGGGAAATATTTACCTACGTATCGAAATAACTAAAAATAGCCAAAAATCACGGGTTATAGCTCACGAAATCGTAAATTTTGGCCTTCGGGAAGTTATTTGCCAACAGGCCGAAACCACTAACAATGGTAAAAAATTGTGGATTATAGCGTACCAAATCGTGAAGTTTGGCTTTCAGGAAATTATTTGCCAACAGGTTGAAATTACTAAAAATGGTCAAAAATCATGGATGCAGCTCTTGAAATCATGCATTTTTTGCTTTCAAAAAATATTTTCCTACCAGTCAAAACAACTAAAAATGGATAAACATCGCGGGTTATATCTCATGAAGTCATAATTTTTGGCTTTTGGAAAATACTTGCCTATGGGTCAAAAAAAAATCCAAAAATGGCTAAAAATTATCAATTATAGCTCATGAAATCATGAATTTCGGCCTTCTTCAAATTACTTGCCAATGGGTCGAAACTACTATAAATGGCCAAAATTTATGGGTTATAACCCATGAAATTGGGAAGTTTAGCCTTTGGAAAATTATTTGCCAACGGGTTGAAACCACTAAAAATGGACAAAAAATCGTGGGTTTATAGCTCATGGTGCTGTAAATTTTGGCTTTTGGGAAATTAGTTGCCTATGGGTCGAAACCACTGAAAATGGCAACAAATCGTGGGTTATAACTAATGAAATCGTGAATTTTAGCATCATGGAAATTATTTGCCTCTAACCCATGACATTGTGAATTATAGCTCATAAAATTGTGAATTTATCTCCAATAAATTACTTACGAACGGGTCGAAATAACTAAAAATGGCCAAAAACTGAGAGTTACAGCTCATGAAGCCGTGAAGTTTGGCTTCTAGGAATATATTTACCTATGGGTCGAAATCACTAGAAATGGCAAAAAATCATGAGTTATGACTCATGAAGACATGTATTTTGGATCCCAAAAAATTATTTGCCTACGTGTCGAAACCACTAAAATTGGCCCAAATTTGTGGGGTATAGCTCATTAAATCTTGAATTTTGGTCTCCGGGAAATTATTTGCCAACATGTCGAAATCGTTAAAAATGGAAAAAAATCGTGGACTATTGTTCATTAAATCGTGAATTTTGCAAAAATATTTGCCATATGGTCCAAACCACTACAAATTACCAAAAATCATGGGTTATAGCTCATAAAATTGTGAATTTTGGCCTCAAGGAAATTATTTGCTAACGGGTTGAAACCACTAAAATGGCAACAAATCGTGGGTTATAACTAATGAAATCGTGAATTTTGGCCTCAAGGAAATTATTTGCCAACGAGTTAAAACCACAAACTATGGTCATAAATTATGGGTTATAGATCCGGAAATCATGACTACCGGCCTTTAAGAAATTATTTGCCAACAGGTCAAAACCACTAAACCTTACAAACAATCATGGGTTATAGCTCATAAAATCGGGAAATTTGGCGTCTAGGAAATTATTTGCTAATTGGCTGAAACCACAAAAAATGGTTATAGCTCATAAAATCAGGAATTTTGACCTCCGAGAAATTATTTTTCTATAGCTTGAAACCACTAAAAATGGTCAAAAATCATGGATTATAGCTCATGAAATTATTAATTTGGCATTTGCAAAATTATTTTGGAATTGGTCGAAACCACTAGTAATGGCCAGAAATCGTGAATTTTTACTTAAGGGAAATTTTTTGACTATAGGACGAAACCACTAAAAATGGTCAAAAAATGCGGGTTATATCTAATGAAATTGTGAATTTTGGCCTCAAGGAAATTATTTGCCTACATGTGGAATACCATTAACAATGGCAAAAAACCGTAGATTATAGCTCATGAAATTATAAATTATCGCTCGTGAAATTATTTGCTAACGGGTTGAAATCACAAAATATGGCTAAAAATCGTGGTTTATAGCTCATGATATCGAGAAATTTGGCCTCTGGGATAATAATTTCCTACGAGTTGAAACTACCAAAAATGGCCAAAAACTGTGGGTATAGCTCATGAAGTTGTGAATTTTGGCCTTTGCAAAATTATTTGGAAACGGATTGAAACCACTAAAATGGCCAAAACCGAGAGTTACGTACCATGAAGCCGTGAAGTTTGGCTTCTAGGAATATATTTACCTATGGGTCGAAATCACTAGAAATGGCAAAAATCATGGGTTATAGCTCATAAAATTGTGAATTTTGGCCTCATGGAAATTATTTGCCAACGGGTTGAAACCACAAAAAACGCTAAAAAATTATGGGTTATTGGTCATGAAATACTGAATTTTGGCCTCCACAAAATTATTTACCAACGAGTTGAAATAAAAAACTATGGCCATAAATTGTGGGTTATAGCTCATGAAATCGTGAATATTGACCTTCTAAAAATTATTTGCAAGCGGGTCAAAGCCACAAAAAATGGCAAAAAATCATGGGTTAAAGCTCATGAAATCAAGAATTTTGGCTTCCAGGAAATTATTTGCCAACGGGTTGAAACCACTAAAATGGCCAAAATTATGGGTTAAAGCTCATGAAATCAAGAATTTTGGCTTCCAGGAAATAATTTTCCAATGGGCTGACACCTCTAAAAATGGCAAAAAATTATTGGTTATTGCTTAAGAAATTGTGAATTTTGGCCTTTGTAAAATTCTTTGGAAACATGTCAAAACCACTTAAAATGGCCAGAAATAGTGGGTTAGAGCTTATGAAGTCGTGAATGCTAGCTTCCGAAACATTATTTGCCTACGGGTCAAAACCACTAAAAAATGCCAAAAATCGTGGGTTATAGCTCAAGAAGCTGTGACGTTTGGCTCCCGAAAAATTATTTGCCTACAAATTGAAGTCACTTAAAATGGCCAAAGTTCATGGGGGTATAGGTCATGAAATCGTTAATTTTTGGCCTCATGGAAATTATTTGCCAATGTGTCAAAACTATTAAAAATGGTCAAAAATCGTGGATTATAGTTCATGAAATCTTGAATTTTGGGAAACTATTTGCCATCTGGTCCAAACCACAAAATATTTGTAACACCCGTGAATTTTCGATAATTATTTTTCTAATATTTTCAGACGTATTTTTCTAGTATTATTTTTCTAATATTTTTCGACACGTATTTTTCTAGTATTATTTTTCTATAGCTTGAAACCACTAAAATGGCTAGAAATCGTGGATTATAGCTCATGAAATTATAAATTATCGCCGTGAAATTATTTGCTTATATATTGAAACCACTAAAATGGTCAAAAATCATGGATTATAGCTCATGAAATTATTAATTTGGCATTTGCAAAATTATTTGGAAACGGATTGAAACCACTAAAATGGTCAAAAATCATGGGTTATAGCTCATGAAATCGTGAATATTGACCTTCTAAAAATTATTTGCTAACGGGTTGAAATCACAAAATATGGCTAAAAATCGTGGTTTATAGCTCATGAAATTATTAATTTGGCATTTGCAAAATTATTTGGAAACGGATTGAAACCACTAAAATGGCCAAAATTATGGGTTATTGGTCATGAAATATCAATTTTGGCCTCCACAAAATTATTTACCAACGAAGTTGAAATAAAAACTATGGCCATAAATTGTGGGTTATAGCTCATGAAGTTGTGAATTTTGGTCTCCGTGAAATTATTTGCTTATATATTGAAACCACTAAAATGGCCAAAGTTCATGGGGTATAGGTCATGAAATCGTTAATTTTGGCCTCATGGAAATTATTTGCCTACAAATTGAAGTCACTTAAAATGGCCAAAGTTCATGGGGTATAGGTCATGAAATCGTTAATTTTGGCCTCATGGAAATTATTTGCCTACAAATTGAAGTCACTTAAAATGGCCAAAGTTCATGGGGTATAGGTCATGAAATCGTTAATTTTGGCCTCATGGAAATTATTTGCCTACGGGTCAAAACCACTAAAATGGCCAAAGTTCATGGGGTATAGGTCATGAAATCGTTAATTTTGGCCTCATGGAAATTATTTGCCTACAAATTGAAGTCACTTAAAATGGCCAAAGTTCATGGGGTATAGGTCATGAAATCGTTAATTTTGGCCTCATGGAAATTATTTGCCTACAAATTGAAGTCACTTAAAATGGCCAAAGTTCATGGGGTATAGGTCATGAAATCGTTAATTTTGGCCTCATGGAAATTATTTGCCTACAAATTGAAGTCACTTAAAATGGCCAAAGTTCATGGGGTATAGGTCATGAAATCGTTAATTTTGGCCTCATGGAAATTATTTGCCTACAAATTGAAGTCACTTAAAATGGCCAAAGTTCATGGGGTATAGGTCATGAAATCGTTAATTTTGGCCTCATGGAAATTATTTGCCTACAAATTGAAGTCACTTAAAATGGCCAAAGTTCATGGGGTATAGGTCATGAAATCGTTAATTTTGGCCTCATGGAAATTATTTGCCTACAAATTGAAGTCACTTAAAATGGCCAAAGTTCATGGGGTATAGGTCATGAAATCGTTAATTTTGGCCTCATGGAAATTATTTGCCTACAAATTGAAGTCACTTAAAATGGCCAAAGTTCATGGGGTATAGGTCATGAAATCGTTAATTTTGGCCTCATGGAAATTATTTGCCTACAAATTGAAGTCACTTAAAATGGCCAAAGTTCATGGGGTATAGGTCATGAAATCGTTAATTTTGGCCTCATGGAAATTATTTGCCTACGGGTCAAAACCACTAAAATGGCCAAAGTTCATGGGGTATAGGTCATGAAATCGTTAATTTTGGCCTCATGGAAATTATTTGCCTACGGGTCAAAACCACTAAAATGGTCAAAAATCGTGGATTATAGTTCATGAAATCTTGAATTTTGGCCTCATGGAAATTATTTGCCTACAAATTGAAGTCACTTAAAATGGCCAAAGTTCATGGGGTATAGGTCATGAAATCGTTAATTTTGGCCTCATGGAAATTATTTGCCTACGGGTCAAAACCACTAAAATGGTCAAAAATCATGGGTTAAAGCTCATGAAATCAAGAATTTTGGCTTCCAGGAAATAATTTTCCAATGGGCTGACACCTCTAAAAATGGCAAAAAATTATTGGTTATTGCTTAAGAAATTGTGAATTTTGGCCTCATGGAAATTATTTGCCTACAAATTGAAGTCACTTAAAATGGCCAAAGTTCATGGGGTATAGGTCATGAAATCGTTAATTTTGGCCTTTGTAAAATTCTTTGGAAACATGTCAAAACCACTTAAAATGGCCAGAAATAGTGGGTTAGAGCTTATGAAGTCGTGAATGCTAGCTTCCGAAACATTATTTGCCTACGGGTCAAAACCACTAAAATGGCCAAAGTTCATGGGGTATAGGTCATGAAATCGTTAATTTTGGCCTCATGGAAATTATTTGCCTACAAATTGAAGTCACTTAAAATGGCCAAAGTTCATGGGGGTATAGGTCATGAAATCGTTAATTTTTGGCCTCATGGAAATTATTTGCCAATGTGTCAAAACTATTAAAAATGGTCAAAAATCGTGGATTATAGTTCATGAAATCTTGAATTTTGGGAAACTATTTGCCATCTGGTCCAAACCACAAAATATTTGTAACACCTGAATTTTCGACACGTATTTTTCTAATATTTTCAGACGTATTTTTCTAGTATTATTTTTCTAATATTTTTCGACATTATTTTTCGATATTAAATACTAAATAATATTTTAGATATTGGATATTATGCTAATCATATATATATATATATATATATATATATATATATATATATATATATATATATATATAATGATAGAGGTTATTAATATTTAGTTAATAATATTATTAGATTAATCGTTACAAATTGTCATGAATCGTGTATAATATTTGGTAATATTATTACGTGTGATGATATTAGTTTCACGTGCATTTTCTACCACGCATGCCAACCCTAACCCTAACCCTATATATATCTAATATATTTTATTTTAAAAAACAAAGAAAACCCATACTCCGTCTCTCTCTCTCTCTCCTCTCTCTCTCTCTCCATCCCGTCTCTCTCTCTCTCTCTCTCTCTCTCTCTCTCTCTCTCTCTCTCTTCCCTCTCGTCTTCTCCACAAACCGGCCGCTCCTCTCCCCTTCACCTTCCCGCTTCCACCTTTCCATTCCCTCACCCATCCTTCCACCTCCCCACCTCCTTCCATTCCATTTGCCTCCCCTCCAGCCACCTTGCACCGCCGCCAGACCCACCGCCTCACCTCATTCGCCCATGCCTCAGCCTCCACCCATTCCGCCGCCTCACCCCTTTGACCTTCCACCATTCAGCGACCGCGACACTCCGCGCCTCTCCTCCTCGCCGCCAGGCATCTGCGCGCCGTCGGCGCCGTCGTCCGGCTGCCGACGGCGTCTTATCCTGGCCGATTTTGATGTATTCACGAGTCCTGCTTGTGTCGGACGGTAGAATCGGTTCGCGTGTAGTCCTCGGCGATTCGTGTAGCGGCATTGGATGCACGTAGAGGATTTGTGAGCGATCGGTTATCGGTGATATGAATTTGACTCTGTGAGAGTTATGATCGATGACCTGTTATAGGATGGCTAGATATGGACATCGAGTTGAGATATTTGACAGTTAGGGCACCTGGTTGTACGGACACCTGAGATGCACATGTCGATGCTTTATTTCCAGTTAGATGTTCCATCCGTGTATAGTTTGGGGTTACTATTTAGTTATTTACAATCTGAGACATACGGTATATACATGAGGGTTTCCTTGTTTGGATTATTTCGCTCGACGTACTACGTCTCGTTTTGTAGATTTCTGAATATTAATCTCATTCGGATCCTTACATGGGTGGTTAACCGTATTGTTATACTTGATTTGTTCGCATTTTTTGATTACTTGCATTCATCTGTATTATTATATACCGCTATTTCTTGTGAGATCTTGCCGTGTGTTATACACGCTGATGATAATCACATTTTAATGACATTTTAATAACCTCATTATCTATTTTATATCAATAAATATGTTACTAATAATATGTTTTATCTTATTTTGCGTAATAATGGAGTATTAATGAATAAAAGCTCAAATGACTCAAATTCTCCAATTTCTACCAATTTTGAAGCTCAAACTCAAGACAAACGAAGGCCCAAGATACCAAGGGAATCCAAGAAGAATTCGTGCAAAAATATCAAGAAAAGACAAAATCCGTTGGGAACCAATCGGTTGACCAACCGTTACCAACCTAAGAATAACTGGTTACAACCGATTGGCCAACCGATTGCCAGCAGATTCAATTAAGGAAAGATTTTCTTCCTTTTGGCCAAGTTTGATCCAATGGTTCACATCAACTCCGTTGGGCTATAAATAGGTGAATGCCGAGGGTTTAGAGGTGTGAAATATTTTGTAAAACTCCTTTGGAGAGAAAGGGTTGCTCTTGTTTTAGAGTACCTTTCATTGTAATAATTTTTCCTCAATAAATAAATATTTTCTCCCCTTCAATCCCATCTTCTTCTTCTTGTTCAAGGACCAAAAGGAGGATGAGTTGATGATGATGAGTTGCAGGTTTCTCTTTATTTCTCTTTATTATTTCTTTTTCTTTCTTGTTATTTATTTGCTTTGTAGTTTAGATTTAATAGCTTTTGTAGTTTAGATTTAATTGCTTTGTAGTTAGATTAGTTTAGAATTTTTCTTTTCTTTTTATTTTCTTTCTTTTTCTATTTGTTTGAATTTCCCAAGATGTTGAACTAAACTCTTGTGGGGATCTAGGTTGCATGAAACTAGTCTAATCTCTTTTGTGTTTATGAATCATCTCTCTTATGCTTAAAAGATCATGTTTAGGTTAATCAACTAGAGAACTAATCGATAGAAGAAGAATTTGATAGTTTATGCTTTCCTTAAGTGGTTTGATAGGCTATGCTTATGAATTCTAGGATTATTATCTTGTTATTACTCTCTTCATGAGTTTGAATTTCAATTAGGTGATAATTTGATAAGTTATGCTTTCCTTAAGTGGTTTGATATCTTATGCTTAATAAATCTAATATGAGATGTGGTAAAAGAGAATTTTTCATAGATTATAATTTGAGTTAGCTAGTGGATTCAATTCTAGATTCCTTCATCTCTCTTATTGACTTCTCGCCTTTTTAATTGTGATTCCTTTCACACACAATCCAAATCCACTCTCTCATCACTTCATCATATTTTCATATTATCTTGAATAAAACCCTAATTGTCACGATAATTTGAGAACCGAACTTGAATCAAACACTTCCTATTTCCGTTCCTCGTGGGATCGACAATCTTAAATACTATAACTTGACAATGGTTGTGCACTTGCGACTATAAAAGGTAAACACTCGCTTTTGTCCATCAAGTTTTGGCCGCTGTCGGGAGCGGTGTTAAGTAGGAATTTTTCTTAGTTCTTTAACTTGTGTGTTTGTCTATTGTGAATGACAAAAGAGCTTGAAGGCAAGGAGTTGAAGATTCGAGATTGAAGGTTGCCTCCAACGAGGCTTTGCATTGTTTTTTTGCAGTAACTCTTCTCTCTAGTATTTTTAATTCCACCCTATAGGTAGTTCATCACATTAGAGACAATTAGGTTAATAAAAAACCTGACTTTCTTTCTGACCATAATTAAAAAAAATATTTTTCTTTCTCATCCTTTTAGTTGCTTTTAAATTCTAGGGTCGCATTGCATATAATAGTAGGAATTCACCAAAGTGATTTGAGCATTTTGAATTGACACTCACTTGAAAATATTTTTAAGGGAAAACCCATTAATCAAGATAAGGTGAGGGATTTCATCACCCTTTCCTTTGCCCAAAAATCACTGATTCCTCACTACACAAACCCAAGCCTCCTAAAAAGAATTAGACGCTGGCCCCTAAGGATTCGAGCTCAATAAGGAACAAGAAATTCTTGAGTGAACTGGTCTAAGTTTATTTGGACCAACCGGTTAGCCAACGGTTAATAACGGTTGTAACCGATAGCCAACCGATTGGTGCAGCAGATTCAATTAAGGAAAGATTTCTCTTCCTTTTGGCCAAGTTTGATCCAATGGTTCACATCAACTCCGTTGGGCTATAAATAGGGGTGAATGCCGAGGGTTTAGAGGTGTGAAATATTTTGTAAAACTCCTTTTGAGAGAAAGGGTTGCTCTTGTTTTAGAGTACCTTTCATTGTAATAATTTTTCCTCAATAAATAAATATTTTCTCCCCTTCAATCCCATCTTCTTCTTCTTGTTCAAGGACCAAAAGGAGGATGAGTTGATGATGATGAGTTGCGTGTTTCTCTTTATTTCTCTTTATTATTTCTTTTTCTTTCTTGTTATTTATTTGCTTTGTAGTTTAGATTTAATAGCTTTTGTAGTTTAGATTTAATTGCTTTGTAGTTAGATTAGTTTAGAATTTTTCTTTTCTTTTTATTTTCTTTTCTTTTTCTATTTGTTTGAATTTCCCAAGATGTTGAACTAAACTCTTGTGGGGATCTAGGTTGCATGAAACTAGTCTAATCTCTTTTGTGTTTATGAATCATCTCTCTTATGCTTAAAAGATCATGTTTAGGTTAATCAACTAGAGAACTAATCGATAGAAGAAGAATTTGATAGTTTATGCTTTCCTTAAGTGGTTTGATAGGCTATGCTTATGAATTCTAGGATTATTATCTTGTTATTACTCTCTTCATGAGTTTGAATTTCAATTAGGTGATAATTTGATAAGTTATGCTTTCCTTAAGTGGTTTGATATCTTATGCTTAATAAATCTAATATGAGATGTGGTAAAAAGAGAATTTTTCATAGATTATAATTTGAGTTAGCTAGTGGATTCAATTCTAGATTCCTTCATCTCTCTTATTGACTTCTCGTCTTTTTAATTGTGATTCCTTTCACACACAATCCAAATCCACTCTCTCATCACTTCATCATATTTTCATATTATCTTGAATAAAACCCTAATTGTCACGCATAATTTGAGAACCGAACTTGAATCAAACACTTCCTATTTCCCGTTCCTCGTGGGATCGACAATCTTAAATACTATAACTTGACAATGGTTGTGCACTTGCGACTATAAAAGGTAAACACTCGTTTTTGCCCATCAAGTTTTTGGCGCCGTTGCCGGGGAACGGTGTTAAGTAGGAATTTTTCTTAGTTCTTTAACTTGTGTGTTTGTCTATTGTGAATGACAAAAAGAGCTTGAAGGCAAGGAGTTGAAGATTCGAGATTGAAGGTTGCCTCCAACGAGGCTTTGCATTGCTTTTGCGCAGGTAACTCTTCTCTCTAGTATTTTTAATTCCACCCTATAGGTAGTTCATCACATTAGAGACAATTAGGTTAAAAAAAAAACTGACTTTCTTTCTTGCTGACCATAATTAAAAAAAAAATATTTTTCTTTCTCATCCTTTTAGTTGCTTTTAAATTCTAGGGTCGCATTGCATATAATAGTAGGAATTCACCAAAGTGATTTGAGCATTTTGAATTGACACTCACTTGAAAATATTTTTAAGGGAAAACCCATTAATCAAGATAAGGTGAGGGATTTCATCACCCTTTCCTTTGCCCAAAAATCACTGATTCCTCACTACACAAACCCAAGCCTCCTAAAAAGAATTAGACGTTGGCCCCTAAGGATTCGAGCTCAATAAGGAACAAGAAATTCTTGAGTGAACTGGTCTAAGTTTATTTGGATTAATTGGTGTCTAAGGCAAGGTTTAGGGGTTCGTAAAAGCAAAAGAGCAATTACTTAATTGATCTTTGATCTCCCTCTAGTACTATCCTTACGGCTAATTACCCACGAAATTGGATTTTTTCACTTAGGAGTTTTTGGTTAGGAGCCGGTCTAGCCGAAGTTTAGGCTTAACCCTAGAGTTAGGTGATTGAAAAGTGATTGCCTTGATTTGTTAATTTTCTTTTTTTCTTCCCTCTTCTTCTCGTTTCACCATCTCACTAACTTTTTCATTTTTAAAAAAAAAAAAATCTCTTGATTTTGGTTCATGCAAACTTGGGTTAGGAATAATACCAATCGCTTAGTTCGCTCTCGATTCAACTTCTCAACCAAACGAAATGGCCAATCCTCCCGCTCTTCAAGATATCTCTACCCAACTAGGAATGCTATCCCTTCATGCATTAAGCTTCCGAAGCAAATGGAATTAATTTAACTCCGACCACATTTCATCAACATGCTTCCAAAATTCTTAGGAACGTAAACCGAAGACGATATATTTTCATCTCTCAATTTGAAGAAGTCGCCTCATGATTAAAATGAAAGACCTAACTGAGGATGCAATTAAGCTTCGATTTATTCCCTTCACTCTTAAGGACAAAGCAAAAAATGGGCATGCAGCTTACCCACGATTCGATTTCAACTCGGGCTGATTTTGTAAAAGTTTTTCTAAAAAATTCTTCCCAATTCACAAAACGGTCAAGCTCGAAACAAAGATTCAAAATTTTAGGATTGTCCCGTGAGCCATTCGAAGTATTTCGATAGGTTTAAGGATCTCCTCATCCAATGTCCTCACCACGGTCCGAAAAATGGCGATTGTGCCAAATCATTTACGAAGGATTGGACTATCCCGCAAAACTTCCTTAGAGTCAATGTGTCAAGGGATTTCATGAAGAAAAATGCCGATGAAGCTTGGGACTTTTAGAGAATTTATCCAGAAAACTATGCAATGGGAACACTGTGATTCATCGATTACCCAATCCGGTTCTAGAGGTCCTTCCTTAGAGTCAAACATAGCCTTTGAAGCTAAGATGGCTACAATTCTACGCAGTTAGAAACTTTAGAAACCAAAGAACGAGCTCCGGCTCAAATCAAGCAAGTTTCGCCTCAAGTTGTCATAATCGTCTTTCTACGCCCATGCTTGAGCAATGTCCACTGTAGGAAACACTCAATCTCTAGAATGATGAATGCCGCATTCCAAAGATCCGATTAATGATCCATTTTCTCCAACCTATAATCCGGGTTGGAGAAATCATCCAATTTTGCATGGAATCGGTAATTTCTCAGAAATCAAAATTTCACTCCCTCTTCAAACCAACAATTCCCTAGGCAACGCAGTTTTTTCAATTCTCAAACCAACTTCCCACAATCAAATCACCATTTCCAAATCGGTTTCCTCATCATCAATCTACAAATCATATTCCTTCAAATGTTGAGAAACGTCTTAATGTGTTGGAAAGAGGTTTGGAAGCCTTGATTAAAACCTCTACACGGACTACGAACTTGTTGACTCAAACATCTAACACGATGAACTCCTTTATGCAATCAACGGGACAAATTCTCAACTCCAACACTCAAGCCATAGCTAGATTAGAAACCCGGCTTGGTCAACTAGCTAGCTATAAGTGAGAGAGAAAGGATCATTTCGAGTCAACCCGTGACCAATCCAAGGAACGGGTCAAGTTCAACTTTTCAAGATCAAGTGAATGCAATCCATTCACAACAACAACTGTGTTAATAATCAAGTCCTTGAGCGAGAGAATTATGTTGAATACATGCATCTTGATGCCAACATTTGAAGAACCCTTTGTTAATGAACCTAGGTTTGTAGAAAATAGAAAACAACAAGATTTCATTTTGATGAAATTTTTGGAATTTAAGCACATCAAGAATTATATCATTTTGAAATTCTTTAAATTTCGGTAGAATTTTCAGCAATAAGGTAGGAGTTAATGTAGAATGTGAGCTTCTCATGTTTCATCTTTTATTCTACATTTTTGTTTTTTGTCCCACAATAATAATAAAAATTTATTCTTCTCTCATGTGAGAGTTTCTTGTTCTTTTAAAAAAAAAAAAAATAAAATTTTGGTTTCGTCTCCCCCTCGTACACAGGTAAATGCAGTTTTCAATTTTTTTCGGTGTTCCAGGTCATTCGAACATCTGTAAGTGCTTCCACTCTTCTCCATGTTACTTTCTGCATTTACATTGAGGACAATGCAAATTTTAGGTGTGGGGGTGGGACTTAGTCAAATTTCTCTGTATTTTAGTCATTTTTTATTTTTATTTTTTTTCATTTTTCATTTTCTTTTTCTTATTCATTTTTCATTTTCTTTTTCTTAAAAAAAAAAAAATTGTCACTTGCCAACTTAATAGAGTTGATTAATAGTCTTCTAATCCGAGTTAGTTATACACTCAAGTTTACCTTTTATGATAATTTTAAATAAATTTCGAAGAATGATTTTCAAAGTGGTATACTTTACTAAAGTTTAACTTGGATGTTTAATCGAGTGATGAAATTTTTATGCGTTTAACTTAGAGTTGAAAATGATTCTTTAAGTTGCATTAATCCAAATATTTTTCAGAACATATATACATATACACATATATATATTATACTAACTTAACAAAAGAGTGCTAAAAATGGGCACCAAATAAATTTCTCTTAAAATCATCGGTAGTTCTTTGTTACTAAGCCTAAGTTGGTGAGTAATTAAGCCCGAGGAGTATTTTATGCTTAATGACCTAAGCCCAATTGGGTTGGGATTCATTGGCCCAAAACTCGCTAAATGGTCACTTAGAAAGCCGATTAAAAGAACAAGACTACCAAGAAAAAAAAAAAAAACTAACCATGTTTTTATATATATGGAAATAATGGTATATGTTCTTGATTTTTCAAAATGGGTTAAGAGACTTGAACATTGTTTGAAACAAAGAGTTAGCATGTTTCCTTCAAAACTTTTGAATTAAATCTTTGAGAAAAGCTTGGTTTTGTATCACTACAATGGAAGGATTTTCATAAGAAGTTTACTTTGAAATCATGATAAAACGTTTTCTTGAGTATTAACCGACTTGTGGAATTTTTGAATTATTCAATTAGCTTCTTTAAATTGGCAAGTTGACTGAATTTTGTGGGTATATTCACTGCAAACCCTCACGAGACTACAACTCGTCCACTAGGGTAACCTAGGGTTTAAAGGCTTGTTGTATGCTAAATACAACCGCGATTCCTGCGAAAGTGAGTTAGGATTTTTCTTTCTTTCTTTTTCATTTTTCTTCCTTGCTAGAGGACTAGCAAAAGTTTAGGTGTGGGGGTATTTGATAATCACATTTTAATGACATTTTAATAACCTCATTATCTATTTTATATCAATAAATATGTTACTAATAATATGTTTTATCTTATTTTGAAGAATAATGGAGTATTAATGAATAAAAGCTCAAATGACTCAAATTCTCTGAATTTCTACCAATTTTTGAAGCTCAAAACTGAAGACAAACGAAGGCCCAAGATACCAAGGGAATCCAAGAAGAATTCGTGCAAAAATATCAAGAAAAGACAAAATCCGTTGGGAACCAATCGGTTGACCAACCGGTTGGCCAACCGGTTAGCCAACCGGTTGGCCAACCGATTAATAACCGATGGTGCTGCATTCGAATTAAGGAAAGATTTCTCTTCCTTTTGGCCAAGTTTGATCCAATGGTTCACATCAACTCCGTTGGGCTATAAATAGGGGTGAATCTTTGAGGGTTTAGAGGTGTGAAATATTTTGTAAAACTCCTTTTGGAGAAAGGGTTGCTCTTGTTTTAGAGTACCTTTCATTGTAATAATTTTTCCTCAATAAATAAATATTTTCTCCCCTTCAATCCCATCTTCTTCTTCTTGTTCAAGGACCAAAAGGAGGATGAGTTGATGATGATGAGTTGCAGGTTTCTCTTTATTTCTCTTTATTATTTCTTTTTCTTTCTTGTTATTTATTTGCTTTGTAGTTTAGATTTAATAGCTTTTGTAGTTTAGATTTAATTGCTTTGTAGTTAGATTAGTTTAGAATTTTTCTTTCTTTTTATTTTCTTTCTTTTTCTATTTGTTTGAATTTCCCAAGATGTTGAACTAAACTCTTGTGGGGATCTAGGTTGCATGAAACTAGTCTAATCTCTTTTGTGTTTATGAATCATCTCTCTTATGCTTAAAAGATCATGTTTAGGTTAATCAACTAGAGAACTAATCGATAGAAGAAGAATTTGATAGTTTATGCTTTCCTTAAGTGGTTTGATAGGCTATGCTTATGAATTCTAGGATTATTATCTTGTTATTACTCTCTTCATGAGTTTGAATTTCAATTAGGTGATAATTTGATAAGTTATGCTTTCCTTAAGTGGTTTGATATCTTATGCTTAATAAATCTAATATGAGATGTGGTAAAAAGAGAATTTTTCATAGATTATAATTTGAGTTAGCTAGTGGATTCAATTCTAGATTCCTTCATCTCTCTTATTGACTTCTCGTCTTTTTAATTGTGATTCCTTTCACACACAATCCAAATCCACTCTCTCATCACTTCATCATATTTTCATATTATCTTGAATAAAACCCTAATTGTCACGCATAATTTGAGAACCGAACTTGAATCAAACACTTCCTATTTCCCGTTCCTCGTGGGATCGACAATCTTAAATACTATAACTTGACAATGGTTGTGCACTTGCGACTATAAAAGGTAAACACTCGTTTTTTTCCATCAGCTGACGTACTCCATTCTCTTGGTGTACGTCAGATTTAGATGACGGACAAGTCCAGTATGCAGTCACACTTGAGCCGGAGTTTTCCCAGCAGGAGAACCTCCCAGACGACGGAGTAGATCGAGTTGAAGCTTAGTTTCCCCTTTATTTTCAGTAGTTGATGAACCTTAGACTTCTTTCAGTATTTCCATGTTAGCTCAGTTGACATTTATTTTATGATTCTCTAGTCTTAGCTACATGTATTGTTTCAGACATGTGGACTCTTTATAGTCTTGGATATTATTTTATTTGGTGATATGTACTTCCTGTTCTGAATTATTATTTATTCTTACTGGCTGTGATGGGATCGACTGTGATGGTTATTATTATTACTTGACGTTTGGTGTATTAGATTGAGGAGAAATGTTTTTTTTCTATTCGTATTTCTTCTCAACCTAATACGTCGCGGACTTGTTCACGTACCGCTTCCGGGTATTTTGGGAAGCGGGGCGTGACAAAATTGCTAACAATCATGGGTTATAGCTTTTAAAGTCATAAAGTTTGCCCTCAGGAAATTAATTACCTGCAGGTTAAAACACAAAAATGCCAAAACATTAGGGGTTACATCTCATGAAATCAAGAATTTTTTCCTCCCTGAAATTATTAGCCAATGGGTCGAAACCACAAACTATGCTCATAAATCGTGGGTTAAAGCTCCAGAAATCGTGACTATTGGTTTTTAGGAAATTATTTGCTAACGGGTTGAAACCACTAAAAATGACAAAAAATTATGGGTTAGAGCTAATTAAATCGTGAAATTTGGCTTCCAAAAAATTATTTGCTAATTGGGTTGAAGCCTTTAAACATGGTCAAATATTGTGTGTTATATAGCTCACGAAATTGAAATTTTGGGCTCTGAAAAATTATTTGCCTATAGGTTGAAACCACAAAACATGGTAAAAAATGACGGGTTATACCTCATGAATGATGAATTTTGGCCTTTCCAAAATTATTTTTGAATGGGTTGAAACCACTAAAATGACAAAAATTATGGGTTAGAGCTAATTAAATCGTGAAATTTGGCTTCCAAAAATTATTTGCCTACGAAACGAAGCCTTTAAAAATGGCAAAATTTTGTGGGTTATAGCTCATGAAATATTGAATTTTCCCCTGAAGGAAATTATTTACATACGTATGGAAACCATTAAAAATAGCCAAAAAACTGTGGATTATAGCTCATGAAATCGTGAATTATAGCTGACGAAATATTTTACCAATGGGTTGAAACCACAAAATATGTAAAAACTCGTGGGTTACAGTTCATGATATCAATAAATTTGGCCTCCGGGATAATATTTTCCTATGAGTCGAAACCACCAAAAATGGCCAAAAACTGTGGGTTATAGCTATTGAAGTTGTAAATTTTGGACTTTACAAAATTATTTGGAAATGGGTTGAAACCACGCAAAATGGCCAAAAATTATGGATTATAGCTTATGAAGTTGTGAATGCTAGCTTCTGAGAAATTATTTGCTAACGGGTTGAAACCACTAAAATGACAAAAATTATGGGTTAGAGCTAATTAAATCGTGAAATTTGGCTTCCAAAAATTATTTGCTAACGGGTTGAAACCACTAAAATGACAAAAATTATGGGTTAGAGCTAATTAAATCGTGAAATTTGGCTTCCAAAAATTATTTGCTAACGGGTTGAAACCACTAAAATGACAAAAATTATGGGTTAGAGCTAATTAAATCGTGAAATTTGGCTTCCAAAAATTATTTGCTAATTGGGTTGAAGCCTTTAAACATGGTCAAATATTGTGTGTTATATAGCTCACGAAATTGAAATTTTGGGCTCAAAAATTATTTGCCTATAGGTTGAAACCACAAAACATGGTAAAAATGACGGTTATACCTCATGAATGATGAATTTTGGCCTTTCCAAAAATTATTTTTGAATGGGTTGAAACCACTAAAATGACAAAAATTATGGGTTAGAGCTAATTAAATCGTGAAATTTGGCTTCCAAAAATTATTTGCCTACTAAACTAAGCCTTTAAAATGGCAAAATTTTGTGGGTTATAGCTCATGAAATATTGAATTTTCCCTGAAGGAAATTATTTACATAATGCATGGAAACCATTAAAATGGTCAAAAATCATGGGTTATAGCTCATGAAATCGTGAATTATAGGCGTGAAATATTTTACCTATAGGTTGAAACCACAAAATATGTAAAACTCGTGGGTTACAGTTCATGATATCAATAAATTTGGCCTCCGGATAATATTTTCCTATGAGTCGAAACCACAAACTATGCTCATAAATCGTGGGTTATAGCTATTGAAGTTGTAAATTTTGGACTTTACAAAATTATTTGGAAATGGGTTGAAACCACTAAAATGACAAAAATTATGGGTTAGAGCTAATTAAATCGTGAAATTTGGCTTCCAAAAATTATTTGCTAATTGGGTTGAAGCCTTTAAAATGGCAAAATTTTGTGGGTTATAGCTATTGAAGTTGTAAATTTTGGACTTTACAAAATTATTTGCCTATAGGTTGAAACCACAAAACATGGTAAAAATGACGGTTATACCTCATGAATGATGAATTTTGGCCTTTCCAAAAATTATTTTTGAATGGGTTGAAACCACTAAAAATGCTAAAAATTTATGGGTTATAGCTCATGAAATCGTGAATTTTAGCCTTCTCAAAATTATTTGCTAATTGGGTTGAAGCCTTTAAAATGGCAAAATTTTGTGGGTTATAGCTCATGAAATATTGAATTTTCCCTGAAGGAAATTATTTACATAATGCATGGAAACCATTAAAATGGTCAAAAATCATGGGTTATAGCTCATGAAATCGTGAATTATAGGCGTGAAATATTTTACCAATGGGTTGAAACCACTAAAAATGCTAAAAATTTATGGGTTATAGCTTATGACATATTGAATTTTAGCCTTCTCAAAATTATTTGCTAATTGGGTTGAAGCCTTTAAAATGGCAAAATTTTGTGGGTTATAGCTATTGAAGTTGTAAATTTTGGACTTTACAAAATTATTTGGAAATGGGTTGAAACCACGCAAAATGGCCAAAAATTATGGATTATAGCTTATGAAGTTGTGAATGCTAGCTTCTGAGAAATTATTTGCCTACCGGTCGAAACAACTAAAAATAATAAAAAATTATAGGTTATAGCTCATGAAATTGTGAAGTTTGCCCTCTGGGAAATTATTTGCCGACATGTCGAAACCACTAAAAATGCTAAAAATTTATGGGTTATAGCTTATGACATATTGAATTTTAGCCTTCTCAAAATTATTTGCTAACGAGTCAAAATAAAAAACTATAACCATATATCGTGGGTTATAGCTGAAATCGTGAATATTGGCCTACGGGAAATTATTTGCCAGCGGGTCGAAACCATTAAAAATGGTCAAAAATCATGGGTTATAGACCATGAAATTTTGGTTTCCAAGAAGTAATTTTTCAATGGGTCGAAACTACTAAAAACGGCTAAAAATCATTGGTTATTGATGGGAAATAAGTGATTACCTCCTAAGTTGCAAGTATACAACTTACCAAGTTATAGTATATAAGATTATCGATCCCACGAGGAACGGGAAGTAGGAAGAGTTTTGCTCAAGTTTTGATTCTCAAATTATGCGCGCGACAATTAGGAGTTTATGTACATGGTGAAAGTGGTCATGAAGAGACAAGAGAGTGGATGTGGATTATGTGCAAAAGAGGAGAAAATGAAGTTGAGAATGTGATTGTGGTTATATGCACATAATAACAAAACTAGGTTTGAGATTATATGCACATGGAGGGAATATGAGATTGAGAGAGAAGTAAAAATCAATGAAATCAAGAATCAAGAATAAAAGAAAATAACAAACAAATAAAAGGCAAGGATAAGTGCAAAATCAAGAAGGTAAAGTATGGAGGATTAGTTAAAGATATGAGGAATCTAGAGTAGATCCACTTAGCTTATCTCAATCTCACATGAATGAGTTGGATTTGTTAGCTAGTTTCAAACAATCTCTAGGGATCCCACAAGTATTAGCTCCACACTTAGAAAAGGGTAATTCCCTAGAGGGTTCTAGCCTCTAGGTGAATTAAAGAAAAGAAAAATCTATACTAGAAAGTAAATACAAGAATTAAAGACATTGCATGAAAGTAAATTGCATAAAAGTAAATTGCATGAAAGTAAATTGCAAGAAAGTAAATTGCATGAAAGTAAATCTATTCTATAAACAAGAAAATAAAGAAGAGAAAAGAAATAAAATAGAAACCAACAACTCTGATCTTAATCTAATCCTCCTTTTGGTCCTTGGATTAGAAGAAGAGAAAGGAAATTGAAGGGTGAAAAATTTCATTTATTGTGTAACAAAGTTACAATTTTGGAAGGTCTTCTCAATTAAGAGTGACCCTCCTCTCCAAATGGAGTTTTACAAAATATTTCACACTCAAAACACTCACCTTCACCCCTATTTATAGCCCAACGGAGTTGATGTGAACCATTGGATCAAACCTAGCCAAAAGGAAGAGAAATCCACCATTAATCTGAAATCATTTGGGAACCGATCGGTTGGCCGATCGTTAGCCAACCGTTGGTCAACCGATTGGTTCCCAACCGAATTTGTCTTTTCTTGATTTTTCTTCACGAATTTCTCTTGGATCAATTTGGTATCTTGGGCCTTGGTTTGTCTTGATTTGGGCTTCAAATATTGGTAGAAATTCAGAGAATTTGAGTCATTTGGGCTTTTATTCATTATTTCTTTATTAGCACGCAAAATAAGATAAAATGATTATTAGTAATATCGTTATTCATATAACATAGGTAATAAGGGTATAAAAATGTAATTAAAATGTGATAATCAAATACCCCCACACCTAAGCTTTTGCTAGTCCTCTAGCAAAGAAAATAAAAAGAAAACCTAACTCACTTTCAGAATCGCGGTTGTATTTAGCATATACAACAAGCCTTTAAACCCCTAGGTTACCCTAGTGGACGAGTTGTAGTCTCGTGAGGGTTTGCAGTGAATATACCCACAAAATTCAGTCAACTTGCCAATTTAAAGAAGTTAATAAAATAATTAATTCATTTGATATCTTCAAACATTCCAATTGAAGTTGGTTAATACTCAAGAAAACGTTTTATCATAACTCCAATGTAATTTTCTTAAGAAAATCCTTTCATTATAGTTATACAAAACCAAGTTTAACTCAAAAATTTAATTTAAAAGTTTTGAAACGGACATGCTAACCCTTTGTTTTAAACAACTTCAAGTCTTTTAATCCATTTTATTTTTCAAGAACATATACAAATATAACTATATACAAAAACATTGTTAGTATGATTTTTTTTTTTTTTACTCTTTATTCCTTGGTGGTTTTGTTCTTTTAATCGGCTTTCTAAGTGACCATTTAGCGAGTTTTGGGCCAATGAATCCCAATCCAATTGGGCTTAAGTCATTAAGCATAGAAATACTCCTCGGGCTTAATTACTCACCAACTTAGGCTTAGTAAAATAGAACCACCAATGATTTTAAGAGAAATTTTTCTTCTATTTATTAAGTTAGTATATATGTGTGTATATGTATATATATTCTGAACAATATTTGGATCAAGACAACTTGAAAAATTATTTTCAACTCTAAGTTAGGCATGCAAAATTTCATTACTTTAATTAAAAATCTAAGTTACAACTTAAGTAAAGTATATTACTTTGAAAATCATTTCTTAAGAAATTTATTTGGAGTTATCATAAAAGGTAAACTTGAGTATAGAACCAACTAAGGATTAGAAGACTTAAATTCTATCAAATTGATCAATTATTAATCAACTCTATTAAGTTGGCAAGTGACTCTTTTTTTTTTTTTTATGAAAAGA
This sequence comes from Asparagus setaceus, assembly GCA_012295165.1. Classification (NCBI taxonomy): domain Eukaryota; kingdom Viridiplantae; phylum Streptophyta; class Magnoliopsida; order Asparagales; family Asparagaceae; genus Asparagus; species Asparagus setaceus. The sequence goes on from CM022701.1 coordinate 87,873,704, forward strand.
GGAAAAAAAATGACATAAAAAGAAAGAAAATGGTAAGAAGAGGAAAAATGACTAAGATAAAGAGCAAAAATGACTAATTCCCACCCCCACACCTAAATTTTGCATTGTCCTCAATGCAAATTCTATTATGCACAAAGTAAAACAGATAAGCATGGAAGCACTTACATTTGTTCGGTCGACTTCGAACAATGATAAAAAGTCTGTAATTACCTTTGGTATGAGAAGGTGGAGTCAAAATTTATTCTCTCCTTTTTCTTTTTTTTTTTTTTTTTTTTTTTTTTTTTTTTGAAAAGAACAAGAAACTCTCTCATGAGAGAAGAATAAATTCTTTTATTATTATTGTGGGACAAAAATAAAAATGTAGAATAAAAGATAAAACATGAGAAGCTCATATTCTACATTAAATCCTACCTTATTGTGAAAATTCTACCCGAAATTTAAAGAATTTCAAGATGATATAATCAATGATGTTCTCAAATTCGAAAATTCCAAGGTTTGCAATGTGTTTTGCAAAGAAATTAAGGTAGGTCTTATTGGTGTTATGCATTTTGAACTTAGATTTTTGATTAATGACAATTTGACATTTTGGTTGCTCTTTCAAAAATCTAAGCTCATCGAAAAGAGTTCTCAATGTTGCATTCAAAAGGCATGTATTCAACACAGTTTCCTCATTTTGAAAAATAAAACCCGAATTTTTAAAATTTCCAGTTCCTCATGAAAGATTTCCTCAAAACTAATGTCGATTCATTCTCTACTGCTAAACTTTCTTGGATGTAATTGATTTCAAAGGTCGCTTATCAATATTATTTCTGGATTGAAAATATTAAGTTCAGCAATGATTCCCAAAAGCGACTTCATGTGACCGGTTCTACAGCTTGATGAGAGCATTAGAAGTGGCTAAGAACGGTCTTCCTAAGATCACGGGTATCGTCCTTTGGGATTGGAAACGGGTTGTGTTTCGGGACTACGAAATCAACAGAAAAATGAAGTCTCCAACCTTTATCAATACATCTGTTATTTTACCCATAGGGACCTTAATGATCTATCACTAATCAAGTGTGCATCTAGTTGGCTTGAGTTCCCCGACACCTAGTTGTTGGTAGATTGAATACGGAAGCAAGTTGACACCGGCCCCTAAGTCTAAAAGCCTTATCGATATGAGTATTACCTTTGGTATGAGAAGGTGGAGTCAAAATTTATTCTCTCCTTTTTCTTTTTTTTTTTTTTTTTTTTTTTTTTTTTTTGAAAAGAACAAGAAACTCTCTCATGAGAGAAGAATAAATTCTTTTATTATTATTGTGGGACAAAAATAAAAATGTAGAATAAAAGATAAAACATGAGAAGCTCATATTCTACATTAAATCCTACCTTATTGTGAAAATTCTACCCGAAATTTAAAGAATTTCAAGATGATATAATCAATGATGTTCTCAAATTCTGAAAATTCCAAGGTTTGCAATGTGTTTTGCAAAGAAATTAAGGTAGGTCTTATTGGTGTTATGCATTTTGAACTTAGATTTTTGATTAATGACAATTTGACATTTTGGTTGCTCTTTCAAAAATCTAAGCTCATCGAAAAGAGTTCTCAATGTTGCATTCAAAAGGCATGTATTCAACACAGTTTCCTCATTTTGAAAAATAAAACCTGAATTTTTAAAATTTCCAGCCTCATGAAAGATTTCCTCAAAACTAATGTCGATTCATTCTCTACTGCTAAACTTTCTTGGATGTAATTGATTTCAAAGGTCGCTTATCAATATTATTTCTGGATTGAAAATATTAAGTTCAGCAATGATTCCCAAAAGACGACTTCATGTGACCGGTTCTACAGCTTGATGAGAGCATTAGAAGTGGCTAAGAACGGTCTTCCTAAGATCACGGGTATCTGTCCTTTGGGATTGGAAACGGGTTGTGTTTCCAGGACTACGAAATCAACAGGAAAAATGAAGTCTCCAACCTTTATCAATACATCTGTTATTTTACCCATAGGGACCTTAACAGATCTATCAGCTAACTGAAGTGTGCATCTAGTTGGCTTGAGTTCCCCGACACCTAGTTGTTGGTAGATTGAATACGGAAGCAAGTTGACACTGGCCCCTAAGTCTAAAAGCGCCTTATCGATATGAGTATTACCAATGATACATGGGATGGTAGGACAACCTGGATCCTTATGTTTCAATGGTACAGACTTTGAGAGGACTTCACTGATATTGGCGGCAAGAAAGACTTTCTTTGGAACATTTATTTGCCTCTTTTTGGTACATAATTCCTTTAAAAATTTGGCATAAGAAGGAATTTGTTCAATGACATCTAAAAGAGGAATGTTGACCTTAACCTGCTTGAAAGTCTCTAGAATTTTCTCCTCCTGAGAGGAGTGCTTCCTAGGCCTGAGTCTATCCGGGTAAGGAGCAACTGGTTTAAATTGATTAGACTCAGTTTAAGTTCGGGTTAAGGTCATCGAAGGGTGTGATTTAAGGAGAGAGAATTTGTTCTGGTTCAGGGGTTTCACTTAGAGGCATTCTAACCTGATTATCGACCTGTCTACCTGACCGTAGTGAATGGATTGCATTCACTTCAGCTTGGTAGGTTGAACTTGATCCCGTGTCCTTCGGGTTGGGCACGGGTTGACGCGGAAAAGTTCCTTTCTCTCTCTCACTCATGGCATTAGCTAGTTGACCAAGTTGGGTTTCTAACCTAGCTATGGCTTGAGTGTTGGAGGTGAGGATTTGACCGGTTGATTGCATGAAGGAATTGGCGTGTTTGATGTTTGAGTCAATAAGTTCGTGGTCTGTGTAGAGGTTTTAATCAAAGTATCTAGACCTTTTCGAGAACATTAAGGCGTTTATCATGATCCGCAATTTGAGGAGTGTGATTTGTGATTGGTAATGAGGAGACTGGTTTTGAAATGACAGATTTGGTTGTTGAAAATTGAGAGGCTATGTGCCCTAGAGAATTGTTGGGTTGAAGAGGGAGTGAAATTTTGATTTCTGAGTAGTTTCCCGGTTCCATGCAAAATTTGATGATTTCTCCAACCTGGATTGTAGGTTGGAGAAAATGGATCATTCAGGACATGAAATCTGGCGTTTATCGACCTAGTGGTGACCGGATCCTAAAAGAGGACATTCCTCACGAAACATGAGATGGAGACAGACAGCTATGACAACCCGAGGTAGAAACTTGGTTGATTTGGTGGAGCTCGTTCTTTGACTTCTAAAGCTTCTAACCTACGCATGATTGTCGCCATCTTTGCTTGAGGCTATGTTTGTTTCTAGAGACCAGCGGTTTTGGTTGGGAAACCGATGAAACACGGTCATCACAATGTTCCCCTTGCATGGTTTTCTCGGATAAACTCTCTAAAAGTCCCAAGCTTCATCGGCATTTTTCTTCATGAAATCCCCTTGACACATTGACTCTAAGGAAGTTTTGAAGAATAATCCAATCCTTCATAAATGATTTGGCATAATCGCCACTTTTCAAGACCATGGTGAGGACATTGGATAAGAAGATCTTTGAATTTGTCAAAATACTTCCAAAAGGTTCTCCGGGACAATTTTAAAATTTTGAATGTTGTTTCTAAGCTTGATTGTTTTATGGATAGGAAAGAATTTTTTCAAAAAGCTGTCACAAATTCACCCCAAGTTGAGATGGAATCGTGGGCAAGCTATCTGACCATTTTTGGCTTTGTCCTTAAGGGCAAATGGAATAAATCGGAGTTTGATCGCATCTTCGCTAAGTCCCTCATTTTATCATGAGGCAAACTTCTTCAAATTCGGAGATAAAGATGTATCGTCTTGGTTTCGACTCTAAGAATTTGGGAAGCATGTTTATGAAATGCGGTCGGTTCAAAATTGGTTCCATTTACCTCGGGGAGTTTTATGCACGAGGGATTGCATTTCTAGTGGGGTAACAAACATCTTGAAGAACAGGTGGGTTGGTATTAGCCATTTCGTTTGGTTCAAGAGATGAATCAAAACGAATTAAACGATTAGTATTATCCCTAACCCAAGTTTGCATACACCACAATAAAAAAATAATTTTTTTTATTTGAAAAAGGATAAGAGAAAAAGTTAAGAAGATGAGAAAAACTAACTAAAAATAAATCAAAGCAATCACTTTTCAATCACCCTAACTCTAGGGTTAAGCCTAAACTTGACTTAGACCAGCTCCTAACCAAGAATTCCCTTAATGAAAAGATCAAAGTTTACTTGGGTAATTAGCCAGGTAAGGATAGTACTAGAGGGAGATCAAAGATCAATTAAGTACCTCTTTCCTTTCAGAGCGCCTTACGCAACCCCTAAACCTTGCCTTAGACACCAATTAATCCAAATAAACTTGGACCGGTTCACTTAAGAAATTATTGTTCCTTAATGAGCTCGAATCCTTAGGGGCCAACGTCTAATCAAATTTTAAGAGGCTTGGGTATGTGTAGTGAGGAATTAGTGATTTTTGGGCTAAGGAAAGGGTGATGAAATCCCTCACCTTATCTTGATTAATGGGTTTTTGCCCTTAAGATATTTTCAAGTGTGTGCCAAATCAAGATGCTCAAATCACTTGGTGAATTCCTACTATTATATGAAATGCAACCCTAAGAATTAAAAGCAACTAAAAGGATGCAAAAACAAAAATCTTTTTATTTTTTTTATTATGGTCGACAATAAAAGAAATGAAGTTTATTAGGGTCGACAAGGGTAAAAAAAAAAATCCTTTTATTTTATTTTATTTTTTTTTTCCTAATTGTCTCTAATGTATATGAACTATCTAAAGGGTGGAATTGAAAATACTAGATGGAGAAGTTACCCACGCAAAAGCAATGCAAAAGCCTTGTTGGAGGCAATTCTTCAATCTTGAATCTTCAACTCTTGATCTTCAAGCTCCAAGTTCCTACACAAAAGAAAACACACAAAATAAAAACCAAACTTAATGAAAATCCTACTTATGCACCGTTCCCCGGCAACGGCGCCAAAAACTTGATGGGAAATAAGTGATTACCTCCTAAGTTGCAAGTATACAACTTACCAAGTTATAGTATATAAGATTATCGATCCCACGAGGAACGGGAAGTAGGAAGAGTTTTGCTCAAGTTTTGATTCTCAAATTATGCGCGCGACAATTAGGAGTTTATGTACATGGTGAAAGTGGTCATGAAGAGACAAGAGAGTGGATGTGGATTATGTGCAAAAGAGGAGAAAATGAAGTTGAGAATGTGATTGTGGTTATATGCACATAATAACAAAACTAGGTTTGAGATTATATGCACATGGAGGGAATATGAGATTGAGAGAGAAGTAAAAATCAATGAAATCAAGAATCAAGAATAAAAGAAAATAACAAACAAATAAAAAGCAAGGATAAGTGCAAAATCAAGAAGGTAAAGTATGGAGGATTAGTTAAAGATATGAGGAATCTAGAGTAGATCCACTTAGCTTATCTCAATCTCACATGAATGAGTTGGATTTGTTAGCTAGTTTCAAACAATCTCTAGGGATCCCACAAGTATTAGCTCCACACTTAGAAAGGGTAATTCCCTAGAGGGTTCTAGCCTCTAGGTGAATTAAAGAAAAGAAAAATCTATACTAGAAAGTAAATACAAGAATTAAAGACATTGCATGAAAGTAAATTGCATAAAAGTAAATTGCATGAAAGTAAATTGCAAGAAAGTAAATTGCATGAAAGTAAATCTATTCTATAAACAAGAAAATAAAGAAGAGAAAAGAAATAAAATAGAAACCAACAACTCGATCTTAATCTAATCCTCCTTTTGGTCCTTGGATTAGAAGAAGAGAAAGGAAATTGAAGGGGTGAAAAATTTCATTTATTGTGTAACAAAGTTACAATTTTGGAAGGTCTTCTCAATTAAGAGTGACCCTCCTCTCCAAATGGAGTTTTACAAAATATTTCACACTCAAAACACTCACCTTCACCCCTATTTATAGCCCAACGGAGTTGATGTGAACCATTGGATCAAACCTAGCCAAAAGGAAGAGAAATCCACCATTAATCGAAATCTGTTGGGAACCGTCGGTTGGCCGTCGGTTAATAACCGGTTAATAACCGGTTGGTCAACCGATTGGTTCCCAACCGAATTTGTCTTTTCTTGATTTTTCTTCACGAATTTCTCTTGGATCAATTTGGTATCTTGGGCCTTGGTTTATCTTGATTTGGGCTTCAAATATTGGTAGAAATTCGAGAATTTGAGTCATTTGGGCTTTTATTCATTATTTCTTTATTAGCACGCAAAATAAGATAAAAATGATTATTAGTAATATCGTTATTCATATAACATAGGTAATAAGGGTATAAAAATGTAATTAAAATGTGATAATCAGTTATAGCTCAAGAAATCGTGAATTTTGGTCTCCAGGAAATTATTTGCCTGTAGGATTAAACAACTAAAAATAGTTAAAAATCATGGGTTATAGCTTATGAAATTGTGAAATTTGGTTTTCTAAAAATATTAGTTAATTGGGTCGAAACCACTTAAAATGGCTAAAAATAGCGGGTTCTAGCTTATGAAGTCATGAATTTTAGCTTCTGGGAAATTATTTACCTACGGGTTGAAACCACTAAAAGAAGCCAAAAATCGTGGGTTGTATAGCTCATGAAGCTGTGAAGTTTGGCTTCCGAAAATTATTTACCTACAGGTCAAAACCACTAAAAATGGCCAAAATCCGTGAGTTATAGCTCATGAAGACTTGTATTTTTGCTTCCAAAAAATTATTTGCTTACGAGTCGAAAAATTATCTGCCTAAGAGTCGAAAAATTATTTGCCTACGAGTCGAAAGCACTAAAAATGGCAAAAGTTCGTTGGTATAGGTCATGAAATCGCGAATTTTGCCCTTCAGAAAATTATTTGCCAATGTGTCGAAACCATTAAAAATGGCCAAAAATTTTGTATTATAGCTCATGAAATCATGAATTTTGGAAAACTATTTGCCATATGGTCCCAACCATAAAACATTGCCAATAATCATGGGTTATGGCGCATGAAATCATAAAGTTTGCCCTCCGGGAAATTATTTACCTATAGGTTGAAGCCACTTAAAATTCCAAAATTTTTTGGGTTATAGTTCATGAAATCGAGAAATTTTCCCTCCCCGAAATTATTAGCCAACGGGTCAAAACCACAAACTATGGCCATGAATGGCGGGTTAAAGCTCCAGAAATCATGACTATTGCCTTAGGGAAATTATTTGCTAACGGGTCGAAATCACTAAAATTGGCAATAATTATGGGTTATAACTCATGAAATTGTGAAATTTGGTTTTCTAAAAATATTAGTTAATTGGGTCGAAACCACTAAAAATAACCAAAAATCGTGGGCTATAGCTCATAAAATTAGATATATAGCTCATAAAATTATGGCGAAGATGGGATACAGCCTTACTGTAAAATAAGGGTTGAATTTTAATAAGAGGACTACGAGTCCCTTTGATCCTCTTTACACCAGAAGGCGATGTTTTTGATTATTACAATTGGACCAAACGTGGTCTCGATTACATTTCTCCTGAAGCCGAGTCACAAACAGGACCAGCATCTGATGACTTTCTAAGCAGCTCTTCAGACACGTCCAATTGGGATTCTGACATCAGCCTCGGAGTCTTGTTCACGGCCAACATGGTCTCATACGACTTAACCATGGATCTTGATGAATCTGAAGTGTTCGAGGATCCTAAAGACGATTCATGGGCAAAATAGCCTGAAAAGCAATGGGAGTCATGTTTCGAAGTCAGAGAACCACCCACCAAGGGAAAAGTGGTTCAAGTTAACAAAGGCGACGAAACCAACCCCAAGCCCATATTCATCAGTGAAAGTCTATCATCCACTGAAAAGGAAGAACTCATAGTTCTCCTTCAAGAATACATCAATGTTTTCGCCTGGAGTTTTGAAGACATGCCGGGCCTCGACCCCAACGTGGTTGTGCATCACCTTGACATCAACCCTAGCATTAACCCAGTCAAGCAATAGCAATGATGTTTCCGTTCTGAGTTGATGTAGCAAATCGAAAAGAAAATCCACAAACTCATTTGTAGACGGCTAAAAAAATACTCTCTCTTGGACCAATGCTCAGTCCGAGTCCAGGAAGTGAACACTCATGGGCTAAACACTTCATGGAGGCTCAAGCATCAACATATGGCAGGCTACAGCAAAGTTCACTTGGATCACATGTGAACATGACTGCATCCGAGCCAAAGAGGACCTGAGTCCGAGACAATCCTCATGTCGACCAAGTCAAAGTGAAGCTTCTAGCGAGGCTCACCCAAAATGAACTTTGCTTTAACCGTCCACATGTGCCACATAGCGAAGTTTGCCGAAGGCTTAGCGAAGTTAGCCCAAGCCGCAGCGAAGCTCACCAAAGATGTAGCGAAGCTCACCCAAGCAGCAGCGAGCTTCGCCCAATAGCCGACGTGAGCTGTGTCATCCATTCTAGTGAAGTTTGCTAATGGTCGTTATTGGCGAACCTCGCCATGGCCGTTATTGGCGAACCTCGCGCATGGCCGTTATTGGCGAACCTCGCCTATGACCGTTTTCAGAGGCTACTTTTAAGGAAGCGGTTAATGACCACTAACTCACCCATTTAAAGGGGAGTTAATGACCACTAACTCCCTCATTTAAGAGGAGTTAAAGCCCACTAACTCACTCCATAATGCTCCCAAGCCTATAAATAGGCATGATCAACATGAAGCAAAGAAGAGGAGGGCACAAGGTAGAGAGGCGGAGGAAAGGTCTTTGTCATTGAGAAAAGAAAGAGATTCAGAGGCTAGACAAAAAGCTCATCTCTTCTCCATTCTCATTGATCTTCATAGATCATTATCATCGGCTAATCATTTGGCCCAATCAATGGTCCTTATGAGAAAAGATTCATTCTCCTCAGCTGGTCATCTAGCTTAATCAACAGTTCTTGTGAGAAATGATCTGTTAATATCTCTTCATCTAGAGAAGACTGTGCTATCTTCCAAGAGATCAGAGATCATCAATCAAGCGAAAGTGTCAAGTGAAGACTGAGCTATCTTCCAAATCACTAAGCTTGCATCCACAGCAAAAGACCCATCATCTAAGTCGGACCATCAACGGAGTACAAGATCGACGCTCCATCGGCACGTAGAAAAGAACCCTAGAAAAAATAAATTTTTCCTTTGTTTTAATTGTAATTCTTTCATTGTAATCTGCGTCAATTACAATATAAAAAGAACCCGAAACAGGATGGCGACTCCGCTGGGGACTTCCTTCTCCTCCGACGAGAAGATTGTGTCGCAGTCCGACACTAAGGCCTTACGATCTTTTGCTCAATCGCTGGTCATTAAACTTGACCAAGCGAAGTTTGAGGAATTCACCTCCTCTTACCTATCATCCATGGCCACCACCAGAAGCTATCGGAGGATGTGCCACAGTGCGAACCTAAGGTTAAAATCGATCCTCATACATATCAAGGCGGACTTCGCCAAAGACAACTTGAGCTTCGCTGGAAGCCAAATGAACTTTGCCCAAAGCGAGACGAACCTCACCGAAGACAGTTCCAATGGAGGCAGAGGGAACTTCACCCAGAGTGAAGACAACCCCAACTTTGCCCATAGCAAGGCAAGCCTCGCCGAAGACAACCCCAACTTTGCCGACGGCAAAGCAAACTTCACCGAGAGCAAGACAAGGCTCTCTAAGGATAGCCCCAGTCTCGCCGAAGACAGCCCTAACTTCGCTAGAGGTAGAGTGAACTTCACCAGAAGTAGAGTGAACTTCACCCAGAGCAACCCCAACTTCACCCAACGTGAAGCGAACCATGCCAGAAGTAGTCTCGGTGTCACTGGAGATAAAATGAGCTTCGCCCCGAGTGAGATCTTAGCCACCCTCGCCCAGAGTGAAGGTCAGGACTCTCAAATGTCCCTCAAATTTGGATGTCAATCAACAATCTCTCTGGGGGTTCCCTTTAAAGCATCTCGCGATGCTCATCATGATTCCATAAAGGTTAACAAGTGGCGACAACGATCTCGCAAGAACAAGATGGCTTTCAACCTTGATCTCCAAGAGTTCATGGTTAACATGACCGGTGTAACCCGAGAAGATGGCGATAGCACGTCAGATCCAAAATACTCTTCTAGCATAAGGAGCATACTTCCTGAGATTGATGATGTCTATTGCCGCACTCGAGAGAGACAAGGGGTAGTCATCCCCTTTGATTACTCTGTTTTGAGGTCGCTTGTTCAACAAACTCCTTCACACGCTGATCATCCTTTGGCTAGCGGTGCCAACTCAGCCATAGCGTCAAATACAACTCCTAGCTCAAGTCAAGAGCAGGAGTGGACTGCTTACATGGCAGACAGAGAGGCCATCGACGATCTAATTTGCCAGATGGAGGCCCAAAAGAAGGCATCCGACGAGTGCTTAGACCGACTCGAAAATCTACTTCAGCAACTGCTGCTTACGTATCAGTCCCCTGCGAGCACTTCAAAAGGGAAGGGGCAAGGTGACATTTCCCCTGAGAAGGAGTCACTGCACCAACAAGATGTTTTCTCCTCTCGATCGGAGTTTGAAACATCCAGTACACTGAAGACGAGGGGTAAATTGAAAACGCTCAAAAGTCTCCAAAACCAGCTCAATGTTCTTACACAGAGGACCGAGCTAAGGAAGGTTGGGATCACTCTACCTTATCCCATCGAATGGGACTCCGTTCCCTATCCGATGAAGTTTAAGCTGCCAACGTTACACACGTTCAATGGCAAAGGTTCCCCGAACCAACACATCTACTACTTCCACCAGCAAACGGGAAATATAGTAGGGAATGATGCCGTTAAGGCGCGACTTTTTATTGGCACCCTTCAGAGGGTAGCATTTGATTGGTTCCAGAATCTGGCTGAAGGATCAATCAAATCCTGGGCTGACTTGGAATCACAGTTCTTGACCCAATTCCATGAGGATCAATCTGATATAACAATGGCCAGACTCTTTTTGGAGAAACAAAGAAGAGACGACTCGGTCAAAGACTACATCGAGCGGTTTCACAATTTAAGCTTGCGTTGTCGAGATATGCCACTGCCGATGTTGCTCCAAACATGTCGGCACAACTTTCTCAGCCGAGTGGAAGCCCACATGGGCGCTGTCAAGGCTAACTTGTGGAAAGATCTGATTCAGCAGGTGGAAATTGCTGAGAAATCCGCTAAGAGATTCAATCAACTTGATCCGTGGTCAAGCGATGAAGACGATGATAGTGAGACAAGACAATCCTCTGATGATGAAAACATGACGGGACAATCCTCCTGATCGAAGTTCAACACTCTCCGAATCTCGTCGAGTGGAACCATCAACACAGCCTCCCGCAGCTATGGCAACGCTTCTTCAGCAACGCCAACGTAACCTTTCACGGGTATGGCAACGCTTCTTTAGCAACGCCAAACCAGCCTCTTATGACTATGCCAACGCTTCTTCAGCAACGCCAACCCAGCCTTCTACGGCTATGGCAATGCTTTTGCAGCAACGCTAGACCAGCATTTACGGCTTCGCATGAGCCCTTAATGGCAACACCATTTTCTTCGGTATGTCCAATAGTACAACCTCTGCCGAAGCAACTAGTCATCAAGTTCAACATCACACCTCTGACGACGGTTTTTACACCCTACATGATATCAAAAGTTAGCCCTCTACGGGTACTCATGATGAAGCTAGAATCTCTGAGTTCCAGGCTTATGAAATCATTCTATCCCTGAGTAGGAACTCAATTTCAACGGCACATCACAATGGAGCCATGAAGGAGTTATTATCACAGGTGTGGGGGTAGTGCTCTTCACTCCCCATGGTCGCATCATTCCTCGGACATATTCATTGACCGAGCCTTATTCTACCGTCATTAAGAATCGCCCTTGCCGAGAAGATGACGATCGAATAACATCATCAAAAGCATCTCCAAGAACTAGAGGCACTAGATGAATTAAGACTTCAAGCTCAACAACGAATCGAGATCTACCAGTCACAGATTTCGAGAGCCTTTGACAGGAGAGTCAGAGAACGATCCTTCAAAGAAGGCGACTTGGTCTTAGCTGTTCGTCAACCCATGGTCATGACGCATAAGACTAAAGGTAAATTCCAACCCAAATGGGAAGGCCCATTTGTAGTAGAAACAGCCTACTCAAATGGAGCATATCGCCTAATTGACCAAAATGGCAATAGGCTCATGATGCCGATCAATGGGATATTCCTCAAGAAATATTACCCTTGATCTTGGCATATATTATCTCCCCACAAAAATCCTGGTCATGTTTAAGTTTCCACCTCTGAACCAGAAATATTGATCCCCTTAATCCAAAATCCAATCAAAATCCCCAGAGAGTCATCAAGTTCAACATCACACCTCGACGACGGTTTTACACCCTACATGATATCAAAGTTAGCCCTCTACGGTACTCATGATGAAGCTAGAATCTCTCGAAGTTCCGTGCTTATGAAATCATTCTATCCCCGAGTAGGAACTCAATTTCAACGGCACATCACAATGGAGCCATGAAGGAGTTATTATCACAGGTGTGGGGGTAGTGCTCTTCACTCCCCATGGTCGCATCATTCCTCGGACATATTCATTGACCGAGCCTTATTCTACCGTCATTAAGAATCGCCCTTGCCGAGAAGATGACGATCGAATAACATCATCAAAAGCATCTCCAAGAACTAGAGGCACTAGATGAATTAAGACTTCAAGCTCAACAACGAATCGAGATCTACCAGTCACAGATTTCGAGAGCCTTTGACAGGAGAGTCAGAGAACGATCCTTCAAAGAAGGCGACTTGGTCTTAGCTGTTCGTCAACCCATGGTCATGACGCATAAGACTAAAGGTAAATTCCAACCCAAATGGGAAGGCCCATTTGTAGTAGAAACAGCCTACTCAAATGGAGCATATCGCCTAATTGACCAAAATGGCAATAGGCTCATGATGCCGATCAATGGGATATTCCTCAAGAAATATTACCCTTGATCTTGGCATATATTATCTCCCCACAAAAATCCTGGTCATGTTTAAGTTTCCACCTCTGAACCAGAAATATTGATCCCCTTAATCCAAAATCCAATCAAAATCCCCAGAGAGTCATCAAGTTAACACCACACCTCTGCTTGACTCCGGATACACCTTCACTGTCATGTTAACATTACACATCTATCAATTCATCATATCAAAAATCGATTAAGTTAACATTACACCTCTATCGGTCATTTTATTTGGCACGCTAACATTACACCTCTAAACAGTACCAATTTGACCAAATCGTTATGTTAACATTACACATCTATCAATTCGATCATATCAAAAATCGATTAAGTTAACATTACACCTCTGTCAGACCATTTTGTCGACCGTTAACATTACACATCTATCAATTCGATCATATCAAAAATCGATTAAGTTAACATTACACATCTATCAATTCGATCATATCAAAAATCGATTAAGTTAACATTACACTTCCAAACGGTAGTCGTCCTTTGGACGCCTTTGAACCGACTGGTTAACATTACACCTCTATCGGTCATTTTATTTGGCACGTTAACATTACACCTCTGTCAAAATTCCTTAGTACCGCTATGTTAACATTACACATCTATCAATTCATCATATCAAAAATCGATTAAGTTAACATTACACATCTATCAATTCATCATATCAAAAATCGATTAAGTTAACATTACACATCTATCAATTCGATCATATCAAAAATCGATTAAGTTAACATTACACCTCTGTCGATCTTTCCAAACCTCCAACGGGATTATGAGGTTAAACTATTTCCTAACCTCCAATGGGATTATGAGGTTAAACTATTTTCTAACCTCCGACTGGTATACGAGGTTAAACTGCTCCCTACACTCCAATGAGTATACGAGTATAAACTGCTTCTCCATGCTCCAACGCCTTAAGAGCTTAAACTGTGTAGACTCCAACAGATACATGAGTATAAACTGTTTCCTATGCTCCAACTACACAATAGCCTAAACTGTGGACACCATGAATCACCCAAGCTCGTCGAGATGATACTCTAGCTATGTACGAGTATAAACTATGGTTAAACATCTGGCTACACTCCAGCAGTTACGCCAACATCCAGGTACGCTCCAGCAGCTATGCAAACATTTGAACACGCTCGATCAGCTTCGCTCCAAGTATGGGTTCCAAACACAGAATTGGGTGGAATCTCAAAAACAAGCACTTTAAAATGCAACCGAACATTCAACCAAGATGAACTACAGTGAAGAAAACCACGTTCAACAGTACACCTCTGGCAACCAAGTAGACAAATGAGGACAAATTTCAACCTAAGCAAGATCACTCAAGCTATGTTCAACAGTACACCTCTGGTGATTACCCAAAGTATTTCGTTCCCTATTACAAATTTGAATACAGGATCATGAAAACTTTAGGGGGGGTCATGTAGATGGTTAAAAAATACTCTCTCTTGGACCAATGCTCAGTCCGAGTCCAGGAAGTGAACACTCATGGGCTAAACACTTCATGGAGGCTTAAGCATCAACATATGGTAGGCTACAGCGAAGTTCACTTGGATCACATGTGAACTGGACTGCATCCGAGCCAAAGAGGACCTGAGTCTGAGACAATCCTCATGTCGACCGAGTCAAAGTGAAGCTTCTAGCGAGGCTCGCCCAAAATGAACTTTGCTTTAACCGTCCACATGGGTCACATAGCGAAGTTCGTCGAAGGCTTAGCGAAGTTAGCCGAAGCCGCAGCGAAGCTCACCAAAGATGTAGTGAAGCTCACCTAAGCAGCAGCGAGCTTCGCCCAACAGCCCACGTGAGCTGTGTCATCCATTCTAGTGAAGTTCGCTGATGGTCGTTATTGGCAAACCTCGCCATGGCCATTATTGGCGAACCTTGGCCATGGCCGTTATTGACGAACCTCGCGCATGACCATTATTGGCGAACCTCGCCCATGGCCGTTGGCGAACCTCGCGCATAGTCGTTATTGGCGAACCTCGCGTATGACCATTTTCAGAGGCTACTTTTAAGGAAGCGGTTAATGACCACTAACTCACCCATTTAAAGGGGAGGTAATGACCACTAACTCCCTCATTTAAGAGTAGTTAAAGCCCACTAACTCACTCCATAATGCTCCCAAGCCTATAAATAGGCATGATCAACATGAAGCAAAGAGGAGGAGGGCACAAGGCAGAGAGGCGGAGGAAAGGTCTTTGTCATTGAGAAAAGAAAGAGAGATTCAGAGGCTAGACAAAAAGCTCATCTTTTCTCCATTCTCATTGATCTTCATAGATCATTATCATCAGCTAATCATTTGGCTCAATCAACGATCCTTCTGAGAAAGGATTCGTTCTCCTCAGCTGGTCATCTAGCTTAATCAACAGTTCTTGTGAGAAAGGATCTGTTAATATCTCTTCATCGAGAAGATCGTATATCTTCCGTGAGATCGAGATCATCAATCAAGCGAAAGTGTCAAGCGAAGACTGAGCTATCTTTCAAACCACTGAGCTTGCATCCACAGCAAAAGACCCATCGTCTTAGTCGGACCGTCAACGAAGTACAAGATCGATGCTCCATCGGCACGTAGAAAAGAACCCCAGGAAAATAATTTTTTCCTTCGTTTCAATTGTAATTCTTTCATTGTAATTTGCGTCAATTACAATACAAAAAGAACCCGAAACATCATTGAATGTGGATTTATCCGTGAAGAACAACACCCCGATTGGCTAGCCAACATAGTGGTGGTGATGACAATGTGCGGCAAGATCCGAATCTACATCGATTTCCGGGATCTCAACCTCGCTTGTCCGAAGGATGAATTTCCTCTACCTATTACGGATGTTATGGTCGACAATACATGCGGGTTTGAGAGGATGTCCTTCATGGATGGATTCTCTGGATACAATCAAATTAAAATGCATCCAGATGATCAAAAGCACACGGCCTTTAGAACGCCCTTAGGAGTATTCTGCTATACAGTAATGCCGTTCGGTCTGAAGAATGCTAGAGTTACTTATCAACCCGCTATGAACATGATCTTCTGTGAACATTTGCACAAGAAAGTGGAGTGCTACGTCGATGACCTCAGGATTAAAAGTCGTCACAAGTAAGATCACGTCAATGATTTGAGAACGGTGTTTGAAATTATGCGAAAGCACCAACTCAAGATGAATCTAACCAAATCCTTCCTGGGGGTATCATTAGGAAAATTCCTAGGATTTATTGTCACCTCCAAGGGAATACATGTCGACCGCAAAAAAGTAAAAGCCATCTAAGAGATGCCACCTCCGAGGAATCTTAAAGAGCTCAGAGGCCTGCAAGGACGATTAGCCTATATCCGAAAGTTTATAACCAATTTGTCTGGGAAATATCAACCATTTCAAAGACTCATGAAGAAAGGTGTTTCGTTCGCCTCGGACGACACCTACCAGAAGATTTCAATGAGATCAAAGGTTATCTCACGAAGCCGTCAGTCCTAGCCGCACCAATATCGGGTAAACTATTCTTGATCTATGTCAGGGCAATGGACCACTCTCTTGGAGCACTTCTTGCTCAGAAGAATGATAATGACCAGGATCAAGCCATTTATTACCTCAGCCGGACTATGATTAGCATCGAACATCGATATAATCCAGTCAAGAAGGAATGTTTAGCATTGGTCTTCGCGATTCAAAAGATGTGACACTACCTTACCGGTCAATCTATCCACGTGATTTCAAGAGTTAATCCTCTACGGATACTCATGACGAAACCTAGATCATTGAACTCCAAGTTAGCAAATTGGGCGATACTGCTCTCACAGTACGACATGACATTCGTGCCACAGAAAGCTGTCAAAGGTTAAGAAATAGCCGACTTTCTGGCGGAGCACCCCATTCTAGAGTCTTCCAAACTTTATGAAGACATCCCAGATGAGGTCTTTGAGTCGAACGCTATCTCAGACCACCAGATATGGCGACTGTACTTCAATGGGGCATCAAGACGCAACCACAATGGAGCAATTATAGCAAGAGTGGGGGTAGTGCTGATCGACCCCCATGGACATGTCCTTCCTCAGGCCTTCCTCGGGCCTACTCACTGATCGAACCATGTTCCAGCAACATAGCCGAGTATAATGCCCTTGTAATCAGCCTACAACTCGCTCAAAATTTGAGCATTAAATATCTTGAAGCTCATGGTGACTCCAAGCTAATCGTGAATCAAATCAAAGGAGAATATGAGGTTCGCCATGACGACCTCATACCCTACCACAAAGCGGCAACAAAGCTCGCTCAGTCATTTGAAGGTTTCTACATTAGCTATGTAGCTCGCCTCGAGAGCACTCATGTAGATGTTTTAGCATCCCTCACGGCCACACTTGCTTTGATGCCCAAGTCTACTAGGTGCATCACGGTGGCTAGCCATCAATTGTGCTCCCTGGAGCATATTCTTGAAGCCAACGAAGTGCATGTCATGCCAACTCACTTCGAAGGTAATGATTGGCGGTTCCCAATCATCGACTACGTCCTACACGGGATTCTACCAGATAGTTCGAAGCAAGCAGTCTCTATTTAAAGAAAAGCTCCGCGTTTCTTCTATGATTCTGCTATGCATACTTTGTATCGATGATCTTTCGATGGTATTTTACTCCGATGCTTATCAGCAGGTGAAGGTCGAGAAGCGTTAAAGTAAGCCCACGATGGTACATGTGAAGCTCATCAACAAGGTCCCAAACTTTAGGATCGACTTCGTCGTCTAGGTTACTACTGGCCAACAATGATAGCAGATACAGTAGCATATGCTAAACGATGTCATGCGTGTCAAATCCACGCTGATTTCCTACATCAACCTCCGGAAGAATTATAACCGACTGCCGCCTCATGGCCATTTGAAGCTTGGGGCATGGACATCATTGGGCCAATCAACCTACCGTCTGCCAAAGGTCATCGATTCATCCTGGCCATCACAGACTACTTCTCCAATTGGGCTGAAGCTGTTCCCCTCAGAGAAGTCAATACATCTCAAGTGATTAGATTCTTGAGACATCACGTGATATACCGATTCGATATTCCTAGACAGATCATTCACGATAACGGTCCACAATTCATCAGTCAACCGTTCTTTAAATTCTGTAACAAGTTCAGAATTCAAGACGTGGCTTCTACGCCAAACAACCTAGCTGCTATGGTCTAGCTGAAGCTTTCAACAAAAGCATCATTAAACTTCTGAAGAAGTTCGTCACCTCCAACAAAGGAGACTGGGATGAGAAACTCGGAGGGTGTTTATGGGCTTATCGAATAATAGTCCGCACTCCCACTGGCTCAACGCCATTTTCCTTGGTCTACGGATGAAGCCATGATCCCTCTAGAAATTCAGGTGCCGTCATTAAGAATTGCCATCACCTAGAAAATGACAACCGAAGAACATCATCAAAAGCGCCTCCAAGAACTAGAAGCGCTGGATGAGCTGAGACTCCAAGCTCAGCAAAGAATCGATATCTACTAGTCACGAATTTCGAGAACCTTCAACAGGAGAGTCAAAGAACGATCCTTCAAAGAAGGTGACTTGGTCTTAGCAGTTTGTTGACCCATGGCCATGATGCATAAGACTAAAGGCATATTCCAACCCAAATGGAAGGCCCATTTGTAGTAGAGACAGTCTACTCAAACGGAGCATATCGCCTAATTGATCAAAATGGCAATAGGCTCATGGCGCCAATCAACGGGAAATTTCTCAAGAAATATTACCCCTGATCATGGCTAATTTCGCCTCCTCACAGAAATCCTGGTCACGTTTAAGTTTCCACCTCTGACCAGAAATGTCGATCTTTTTTATCCTAAATCCAATCAAAATCCCCAAAGAGTCATCAAGTTAACACCACACCTCTGTTTGACTCCAAATACTTCATCACTATTATGTTAACAATGCACTTCTAAACAGTGTCAACCCCAAATATATCCCTATACTATCATGTTAATATTACACCTCTGAACAATACCAATTTGATCAAATCGTCATGTTAATATTACACCTTTGAATGATTTCTCATCTCAAATTATTTGACTGGTTAACACTACACCTCTGTCAATTCACTCATATTAAAAATCGATTAGTTAACATTACACTTCCATCGATTTCCTACCGTTAAGTTAACACTACACTTCCAAACGGTAGTCATCCTTTTGGACCCTTTCGAACTGACCGGTTAACATTACACCTCTGCCGGTTATTCTATTTGACTAGTTAACATTACACCTCTATCAAATGTCCTCATACTGTCACGTTAACAATACACCTCTGAACAGTACCAAATTGGTCAAACTGTTATGTTAGTACTACACCTCTGCCAGTTTGATCCTATCATCATTCTCCCCACCAAAGATGTCACTACGATACGTTAACATTACACCTCTATCATACACATCTCTAAGGAGACAAAAAATTTATTTTATTAAAAGAGCTAAAATGGTTACAAAATATTCTTATAGGGAAAGCGGATAAAAAGTGTGTATCTGTGCAATACATTCAGCCATTCTGGAATCCCTAACATCATGGGCACCCTTTTGAGCCTTCTCCTTCAAGATCCGAGGGTCAATAGGGGCAGCCTGTGATCTGATAATGGAAAGCTTCTTCGTCTCAGTCTGAAGCTCCGCAATTTGAGAATCCAAGTTCTTGTTGAATTCAACCCGGTCAGATTCAAGCTCTTCCTTCTGGAGTTGAGCTGCATCCAGACGCGCTTGAGCTACAGCAATGGTTGCCTTAGCGTCATCAATCGCCGCATCCTTCTCTTGGATAGCGCCTTAGAGCTCTGCCTGATAGCCTTCAGCAGAGGTAATATTATCATTCAGATTTTGAACTCTCACACTGATTTGCTCCATTTCCACACGAGCAGTTCGATGGCCTTGCGATGAGTCGCCAACAAACGAAGAAATTCGAGCTCAGCAATACTGTTAAGGTTAGCCGTACGAAGATTCTGCAACTCTCAACAATAGAGCTCAGCCTTGTCAATCGCTGTCTTGAAGGGTTCAGTACGAGCGGGACCGGCAACTGACATCAAGACACCGAGCTGATCTCTTAACAACTTAAGAGTGCGGGTAGACAACTCTCTCTGAGACTTCAAGGCGAGAGCAACAGTCTGGTTCAACAAGCTCGTCAAACTCTTCTTCAAGATCTCTATCTCCATCTCGACGAAGTCTTCAAAGTCGGGAGATTGGGGAATGTTCACGTGGCTCGAAGAACCTGCTCCTGTGGAAACCACCATTGCATCAGTGACAGTCGAAGAGATAGTCAGCAAGACTTGTATCCATTCGTTACCTGACATCAAAAACAGCGCGAGCATAACCAAAAGATTTGACACGGTAGGTGGAACTGTGGACGCCACCACGGTAGACGAAGCAGCAGTCCTCACAACCATAGCCGTGGTTATCGGCACGTCTATAGGCGCAATTCCAACACCTACAGACGAAACCTATGGCTCATCAGAAGATATTGTAGTCATGCTCTGGTCTTCGTCAGAATGAGGCTTCGAACTTGTCGGTGCCACCCTTCCAATCCCTGCTGGCATTGGAGAAATCAAAATTTCATCATCATCATCGAAAGATCCGTGAATGATTAGTTTCTATCGCACTAACGAAATAGGTGCTGGTGTAGGAGCCTGAATTGTATCCATGGTAGACACAAACTTCAAAATGCCAGAGGTGCCCTCAAAGTCAGCCACAGGCTCAAAACGACCACTTGTAGGGAAGGACTTGGATATTGCTGCACCCATGGCTCCTAAGTCAAGTTCATCATCTGTCATACGAACAGAACGTCAGTTATCAAAGTGAAGCAATCACACAAGATTGACGGGAAAATACCTGGCATGGACGAAGAGCCACCAATGTCACCGATATCGCCCGCATCGTCAGGCTCGGTCAAATAAGCATCGGTGTCATCATGCCCATAATCCACTTGTTCCTCATCATCATCCAGTGGAATGGACTCTTTATCTTCACACAACAAGCACATCAGCTAAAAGCATTTCAAGAAAAGGGTCATCAATGCACAAAATGGGAAAGTCACTTGAAGAACCAACCCTAGGTCCTTGTACTGGAACCGCAGGAGATTCTGCTGTAACCCCCAAAGAGCCTCCAGGAGCAAGTGTAGGTTTAGGAGATGCCAAACGTTTCTTTTTCAAAGGTGGCGGAGGAGGAAGAACATGTAATGGCCTCTTCTCTTTTCCCCGTTTTCTACTAGGAGTTTCCTGACGAACCACAAGCTCAGTCGGTTCTCGAATATTAATTCCCCCTACCTTGGAGGCGCAGGTTGCTCACCAACTTGTCCCTGAGGCGCAGGCTACTCAACTGGCCCTTCCCAATCGTCATCTAGCATATCTTCTTGCCAGAAATTAATGAAGTCCAGGAGCTCTACTCTTTGAACCCTTCTTGGAGAACGCCTTGTACCCCCGGGAGATCCAAAAAAATCCATACTTGTTAACCTAGAAATTGGAAGGAGGAATGATCACATTGCTATACCACTTGTAAAACCCCAACGTCAATTAACAGTTGGGCGTATGTTGGGGAAGCGAGAAGCTAGCTCCAGTGACCCAAGTGACAAAGTGGTACCAAGCACGAGCCCCATCAACCAAGCTCCCTGTACGTAACAATCCGAGATTTGGATTCCCAATGTATAGCTGGTCGTAGCCAAATTGGCAAGCAAATCGACACGGCAAATGGAGCTCGATGTAGCACTCCAGACCATTCAACCTAGCGATAAGGTGACCTGGTCGAATGTTCACCAACCAATTGAAACACCCGCTAGGTAAATAGGTGAAACGTTCACTGCTCTTACCGTCTTTAAACTCGTCCCCAAGACTTACGCCGGCAATCGAGGGGAAACAGCAGTAAAGACGATAATTGTCCTTGTTCTGAAGAACGTTCAAATCTCTAAAGCAAGGTAACGTTCACTCCACCAGGCATAGCAGCTGACATCAGCTGAGGACAATGTTGAGTAAACCATACTACCAAATAGGTATATGGTAACTCCACCCTAGGATTGGGCACTAAATTCTTTGCGTAGCGCTCCTCCTGTTTCAAATGTTCAGTGGCCAAATCCCTTAAGCCGTGATGAATATAGCTCACCATTGCTGGTAGAAGAGCTAAGCTATACCGAGAGGTCAACAACACGGCAGGATATAGTACTTTAATTGAGATGCGATCCTTTGGCCGAGAAGGCACGATGCAACCCTTCAACCAAATAGAGAAGAAACCTGCGAGCAATGCCAACTCAGATATTGGCTCCTTCGCTTGGTGATGGAAACTCTCAAATTTGTCACCAGCGTAGAATCCACACAAATCAGAGTCAGCAGTGTGTAGCACGAAGCCATCGTTGAAGATGCGGGTCTCAACCTCAGCGTCTTCGGCTGGAGAGATCGGACCTACATTTCCCTTCTTGCTAACATGGGAAAATAGATAGTCCGCCCAAGGAACTTGAGGCATAGTAAGATCATGCGTAGCGTTTCCCGTAACTTTCTGGCAAATGAGGAAGTGGCATACTAACTCCCTGAAGGCTTCCGCAATTTGAGGAGTGTGAGAGAAAACGCTCAACTCCTCGTTCGTAGGAAAAATCTCCTCATACGGACGATCCATCGGCAAATGAGACACTTCAAACATCTCATGGAGAGCAATCCCGATCTCCCCCGTCAGAGTAAAGAAGGTGTTGCTATCGTAATTATATAGCTCCAAGATGCCATATATGATAGGTGCGCAAATCTCAGCACCATACTTGGAAGCTCTTACTACAGCATAGAGCCCCAGCTCTTGTAATCTCTCCGCAAAGATAACGAGAGCAAATTCTACCAAGTGGGTCCACCATTGGGTATCCAACGACTTAATCCAGTCGGGAAATCTAGCATCCGCCCCGGGATACTGGGCATCATTCTTGGCAAGCTCGTTCCTAAAGGTGTTCGGAATGACGGCAACTTCATTAACCGGCGCGTCCTCATTTGCGAAACTTAGACACAACCCCATGATGTTGATCCCGAAGCGCCCTTCATGACAAAAGCCACCTCCATGCTTCAGAGAACCTAACTTGACGCTATCCTCCCTATTAGTGAGATTATAACGCATGAGGCGAGGCACGGCAAGACGCTGCAGGTATATGAAGGAGACCTGAAGCTCTATTGCCGGCAAAGCAAAGCGGCAATCTCCTTGAGCATAATACCAATACTCCTCTCCCCAATTGAAGAGAGAATTGCCACCAGGCACACTGATGGGCAAAAACGAGTGTTTACCTTTTATAGTCGCAAGTGCACAACCATTGTCAAGTTATAGTATTTAAGATTGTCGATCCCACGAGGAACGGGAAATAGGAAGTGTTTGATTCAAGTTCGGTTCTCAAATTATGCGTGACAATTAGGGTTTTATTCAAGATAATATGAAAATATGATGAAGTGATGAGAGAGTGGATTTGGATTGTGTGTGAAAGGAATCACAATTAAAAAGACGAGAATTCAATAAGAGAGATGAAGGAATCTAGAATTGAATCCACTAGCTAACTCAAATTATAATCTACTTAAAAATTCTCTTTTACCACATCTCATATTAGATTTATTAAGCATAAGATATCAAACCACTTAAGGAAAGCACAACTTATCAAATTATCACCTAATTGAAATTCAAACTCATGAAGAGAGTAATAACAAGATAATAATCCTAGAATTCATAAGCATAGCCTATCAAACCACTTAAGGAAAGCATAAACTATCAAATTCTTCTTCTATCGATTAGTTCTCTAATTGATTAACCTAAACATGATCTTTTAAGCATAAGAGAGATGATTCATAAACACAAAAGAGATTAAACTAGTTTCATGCAACCTAGATCCCCACAAGAGTTTAGTTCAACATCTTGGGAAATTTAAACAAATAGAAAAAGAAAGAAAATAAAAAGAAAAAGAAAAATTCTAAAATAATCTAACTACAAAGCAATTAAATCTAAACTACAAAAGCGATTAAATCTAAACTACAAAGCAAATAAATAACAAGAAAGAAAAAGAAATAATAAAGAGAAATAAAGAGAAACCTGCAACTCATCATCATCAACTCATCCCCTTTTGGTCCTTGAACAAGAAGAAGAAGATGGGATTGAAGGGCTAAAATATTTATTTATTGAGGAAAAATTATTACAATGAAAGGTACTCTAAAACAAGAGCAACCCTTTCTCTCCAAAAGGAGTTTTACAAAATATTTCACACCTCTAAACCCTCAGCATTCACCCCTATTTATAGCCCAACGGAGTTGATGTGAACCATTGGATCAAACTTGGCCAAAAAGGAAGAGAAATCAGCCCTTAATTCGGAATCTGCTGCAAACCAATCGGTTGGCCAACCGGTTGGTTTCCAACCGAATTTGTCTTTTCTTGATTTTTCTTCACGAATTTCTCTTGGATCACTATGGTATCTTGGGCCTTTGTTTGTCTTCAGATTTGGGCTTCAAAAATTGGTAGAAATTCAGAGAATTAGAGTCATTTGAGCTTTTATTCATTAATACTCCATTATTCTGCAAAATAAGATAAAACATATTATTAGTAACATATTTATTGATATAAAATAGATAATGAGGTTATTAAAATGTCATTAAAATGTGATTATCAAATACCCCCACACCTAAACTTTTGCTAGTCCTCTGGCAAAGAAGAAAAATGAAAAAGAAAGAAAGAAAAATCCTAACTCACTTTCGCAGGAATCGCGGTTGTATTTAGCGCATACAACAAGCCTTTAAACCCCTAGGTTACCCTAGTGGACGAGTTGTAGTCTCGTGAGGGTTTGCAGTGAATATACCCATAAAATTCAGTCAACTTGCCAATTTAAAGAAGCTAATTGAATAATTCAAAAATTCCACAAGTCGGTTAATACTCAAGAAAACGTTTTTATCATGATTCCAAAGTAAACTTCTTAAGAAAATCCTTCCATTGTAGTGATACAAAACCAAGTTTTTCTCAAAGATTTAATTCAAAAGTTTTGAAGGAAACATGCTAACTCTTTGTTTCAAACAATGTTCAAGTCTCTTAACCCATTTTGAAAAATCAAGAACATATACCATTATTTCCATATATATAAAAACATGGTTAGTTTTTTTTTTTTTTGGTAGTCTTGTTCTTTTTAATCGGGCTTTCTAAGTGACCATTTAGCGAGTTTTGGGCCAATGAATCCTAACCCAATTGGGCTTAGGTCATTAAGCATAAAAATACTCCTCGGGCTTAATTACTCAGTCAACTCCTCGGGCTTTCTAAGTGACCATTTAGCGAGTTTTGGGCCAATGAATCCTAACCCAATTGGGCTTAGGTCATTAAGCATAAAAATACTCCTCGGGCTTAATTACTCACCAACTTAGGCTTAGTAACAAAGAACTACCGATGGATTTAAGAGAAATTTATTTGGTGCCCATTTTTCAGACTCTTTTGTTAAGTTAGTATAATATATATATGTGTATATGTATATATGTCTTGAAAAATATTTGGATTAATGCAACTTAAAGAATCATTTTCAACTCTAAGTTAAGCACGCAAAAATTTCATCACTGATTAAACATCCAAGTTAAACTTTAGTAAAGTATACCACTTTGAAAATCATTCTTTCGAAATTTATTTAAAATTATCATAAAAGGTAAACTTGAGTGTATAACTAACTCAGATTAGAAGACTATTAATCAACTCTATTAAGTTGGCAAGTGACAATTTTTTTATTTATTTATTTATTATTTTTTAAAAAAGAAAATGAAAAATGAATAAAAAAATAAAATGAGAAATGAGAAAATGAAAAATGACTAAAATACAGAGAAATTTGACTAAGTCCCACCCCCACACCTAAAATTTGCATTGTCCTCAATGTGAATGCAGAAAGTAACATGGAGAAGAGTGGAAGCACTTACGGATGTTAGGATGACTGGAACAGAAAAGCGCATTTACATTAATGCGAGGGGAGACGAAACCAATTGTTGTTGTTTTTTTTTTTTTTTGGATTACAGATAGTGTGGCTCATGGAGAACAAACACCTCCTCCTCTCCAAGTGTAGAAGATTCTAAAAAGGGTTTTAAACGTTGACCATTCACTTTGAAAACATGATCATTTTTAGGATCTTTAATCTTGATAGCCCCATGTGAGAAAACTTGAGTGACAATAAATGGTCCTGACCATCGTGATCTTAATTTACCAGGAAAAATGTGTAGTCTTGAGTTGTAAAGTAAAACTTTTTGTCCTGGTGTGAAGTTTCTCCTGAATATTGAATTGTCGTGAAAAACCTTGGTTTTCTCTTTATAAATTTTGAATTTATATATGCATCGCTTCAATTTCCTCTAACTCATTTAATTGAAGCATTCTCATTTTTCCTGCCAAGTCTAAATCAAGGTTAAGTTGTTTAATTGCCCACATTGCTCGGTGTTCTAACTCAACTGGTAAATGGCATGCCTTTCCAAAAACAAGTCTGTACGGTGACATTTCTAACTGAGTTTTAAAGGCCGTTCGATATGCCCATAGAGCATCGCAGAGTTTTAAGGACCAATCCTTTCATAGAGAAACCGCTTTTTTCGAGAATTTGTTTGATCTCGCCTATTTGTGACCTCTACTTGACCATCGGGTTTGAGGGTGATAAGGAGTTGACAGCTTGTGTGTGATCGAGTACTTCCTCATTAATGCCTCAAAGGAACGGTTGCGTAAATGTGTACCATTATCGCTAATTATTGCTCGGGGCACACCAAATCGTGAAAAATATTCTCCTTCGAAACCGAACAACAACCTTGTTATCATTAGTCTTGCAAAGCAACCGCTTCAACCCATTTCGACATATACCGATGTACCACTAGAATGTACATATTACCAAGGAATTTGGAAAAGGTCCCATGAAATCTATACCCCACAAATCAAAAAGTTCAACAGCTTAAAATGGGTTGTAAGGGCATCATATTTCTTCTAGTGATTTTACCTAAGAGTGACAACTACATGTGTTTTGCAAAACTCATAGGAATCTTTGAACACAGTTGGCCAATATAGCCCACACCGAGAATTTTTTCTACTGCTTTTCTTGAGCCAAAGTGGCCCCACATGCTTGCTCGTGGCAAAAGATAGAACACTCCTAGTTTCTTCATTTGGAATACACCTCCTAAAAATCTCGACGACAAGATTTAAACAGATATGGATCATCCCAGAGAAGTATTTTACCCGAGAGAAAACGAGATCTATCCCTGCTTAGACCAATGAGAGGGAGCTGTTTCGTGACTAAGTAATTGACAATATCGCAAACCATGGAACAGATTGGATTTGTAGGAGTTGTTCGTCTCGAAAAGTTCATTGATTGGGACATTTGATGTTGGTGCATTTGGAAGTCTAGAGAGATGATCCGCCACGTGGTTTTCTATGCCTTTTTGTCAAGGATCCGAATGTCAAACTCAAGTAGGAGAATCCATCTAATGAGCCGTGCTTTAGCATCCTTCTTGGTCAAAAGATACTTAAGTGTGATCTGTGAATACTTTGGTCAAAGACCGATGAGATAGGACCTGAATTTTTCTAAGGCAAAGACGACAGCCTAAAAATTCTTTCTCGATGAGTAATTTTGTTGAGCATCGCTTAGTGTCCTACCGCATAGTAGATTACATGCGATTTTCCATCAATACGTTGTCCTAGAACAAAGACCAATTGCGTAATCGATGCATCACACATTAATTCAAGGGTAAGGTCCAATCGGTGCATGAATGATCGGGTTGTGGTTAGTTCTTTTTAGATAATCAAAAGCTTTGAGGCATTCAAGGGAGAATTGAATGGCGATCCTTAGCTAAGAGATTGGTCAAAGGTCTAGCAATGTTGCTAAAATTTTGATGAAACGCCTATAGAAACCAAAGATGACCAAGAAATGATCCGACATCCTTAACATTTTTGGAGGGGAAGGTTCAAATAAGATCTACCTTAGCTTTGTCAACTTCGATACCCCTATTGGAAATGACATGACCTAAGACAATGCCCTGCTTGACCATGAAATGATATTTCTCCCAATTAAGAGTCGATTTTTCTCCCTACATCGTAATAGGACCAGTCGAAGATGATTCAAACATTCTGAGAATGTGTCGCCAAAGATGGAAAAGTCGTCCATGAAAATTTCTAGAAAGCATTCTACCATGTCAGAGAAGATACTAATCATGCAGCGTTGGAATGTGGCGGGTGCGTTACACAACCCAAAGGGCATGCGGCGATATGCAAAGGTTCCGTATGGGCATGTGAAAGTGGTTTTCTCCTGATCTTCTGGGGCAATGGGGATCTGATTATAACCTGAATATCCATCCAAGAAACAATAGAACTCATGTCCTGCTAGGCGTTCTAACATTTGGTCTATGAAAGGAAGCGGGAAGTGATCTTTCCGGGTAGCTAAGTTGAGTTTTCTATAGTCAATACAGACTCGCCAACCGGTTTGGATTCAAGTGGGAATTAGTTCATTAGCATCATTTTGGATCACGGTGATCCCAGATTTTTTCGGAACTACTTGGACCGGACTTACCCAGGAACTATCTGAAATGAGATAAATGATCCCATGATCGAGACATTTTAGAATGTCTTTCCTAACAGCCTCTTTCATTACTGGGTTTAACCTACGTTGAGGATCTCTGGTAGGTTTGGCATCATCAATCAAGTGGATTCGGTGTTGAACAATGGTTGGACTAATCCCCATAATATCAGCCATGGTCCATCCAATGGCTTCCCTATTCTCTCTTAAAACAGCTAAGAGGGCTTCCTTCTGAACAGGTGTCAATTTTGAAGAGATGATGACAGGCAGACTCTCATTCTCCCCTAAGTAGGCATACTCAAGATTTTCGGGTAATGGTTTGAGCTCTAACTTAGGGGGTTCCTCGATGGAAGGGCGAAGTTGAGTTCGAGGCTCAATATCTAATGGCTCGCGTTGCAAGCTGATTTTAGAGACATGATTGATTGGTGAATCTAGTCCTATATTGTCGTCGACAGTTTCCTCCATGACTAGGTCGAAAACGATGTCGGAACTACACTCCTCTTCTTGTTGCTCACTGGAAATACCCTGAATGAAGTTTACCTCTAAGGGTTGATCAGATGGATCACAGGGTTGTCTTCCTAAGTTGAAAATATTGAGATCGACAGTCATGTTTCCAAAAGATAGTTTCATAAGACCAGTTCTACAATTGATTAAAGCATTTGAGGTTGCTAAGAATGGTCTTCCTAGGATGACTGGGATTTGACCCTTGAGATTGGGAACGGGCTGCATCTCTAGGACAATGAAATCAACAGGGAAAATGAATTCTCCAACCTTGATCAAAACATCCTCTACCTCTCCCTTGGGAATCTTCACGGATCTATCGGCTAATTGTAGGGTACATCTTGTCGGTTTAAGTTCTCCTACACCTAGTCACGATAAACCTAAAAGGGAAGAAGGTTTACACTAGCTCCTAAGTCTAGTAATGCCCTATCAATGACGGTGTTTCCTATTATACACGGGATAGTAGGACAACCTGGATCCTTATATTTCAAAGGGGTGGGCTTTGAGAGCATGTCACTGATATTAGCAAAGAAGAAAGACTTTCTTTGGAACATTTGTGGTTCTTTTCTTAGTGCATAAATCTTTTAAGAATTTTGCATAAGAGGGAATTTGTTCAATTGCATCTAAGAGAGGGATGTTGATCTTGACCTGTTTGAAAGTTTCTAGGATTTTCTACTTGGGGAGAGTTTTTCCTATGTCTAAGTCTATCCGAAAGGGTGCAACGGTGTATTCCTATCTGGATTAGACTCGGCCAGCTTCAGCCTTGGTCATCGGAAGGAGTGTGTTGGATGGGAGACTAAGTTTGAGCCGAAGTGTTCGACTTGGTTATCTATCTGCTTCCCGTGATCTCAACGTATGGATTGCATTTACCCGAGATAGGTGATTTGGGTTTGAACCGGTGTTGTTAGGGTTAACCACAAAGTTGACTTGGAAATGTTCCTTTCTCTCTTTCACTCACGGCGCTTGCTAGCTGCCCTAGTTGGGTTTCTATCCCGGCGATGGCTTGAGTGTTCGAGTTGATCGCTTGGTTAGTTGTTTGCATGAAGGAATTTAGAGTGTTGGATGATTGAGTCAACAGTTGGTGGTGGTTTTGATCATAGCTTATAAACCCTTTTCTATGACACCAAGACGCTTTTTCCCGATCCGGGTTAGAAAGATTCGCCGGTTGATGAGGAGGAAATTTGAAAAGGTAGATTTGAGTGATGGAAATTGTTTGGTGGATTGAACGGAATCGTGTTTCCTAGGAATTTGTTGGTTTGAGGTGGGATTGACGCTTTGATTTCGGGTAACTTCCTTGGTCCCACGCAAAGTTGGGATGATTCCGCCAACCGGATTGTAGGTTGGGGCAAAAGGATCATTTCTAGGAGGCCGGAATGCGCCGCTAACCTAATCTAGTGGCTGATCGGATCCTAAAAGAGGGCATTCATCGGCAACATGAGATGGGGACTGACAATTGTGACAACCCGAGGCGTAGATTTGATTGACTTGAGCAGAGCCGCTTCTTTGATTTCGAGAGCTTCTAGCCTACGATGATCGCCGCCATCTTTGCTTCACGCTATATTCGCTCCTAAGGAAGGACCACTAGATTTGGCTTGAGGAACCGATGCACCCCGGTCATCACAAGGTTCCCATTGCATGGTTTTTCTCGACAGACTCTCTAAGAAATCCCACGCTTCATCGGCATTTTTCTTCATAAAATCCCCTTGACACATAGACTCTAAGGAAGTTTTTGCAGATAGTCCAATCCTTCAGAAATGATTTGGCACAATCGCCATTTTTCCGCACCATGGTGAGGACATTGGATGAGGAGATCCTTAAACCTATCGAAATACTTCCGTAATGGCTCACCCGACAATCCTAAAATTTTGAATGTCAAGCTTCGAGCTTGACCTTTTGTGAATTGGGAAGAATTTTTTAGAAAAACTTTTACAAAATCACCCAGTTGAAATCGACCAGGTAAGTCAGATACCATTTTTTGCTTTGTCCTTAAGAGTGAAGGGAATAAATCGCTTAATTGCATCCTCGCTAGGTCTTTCATTTTAATCATGAGGCGACTTCTTCAAATTCGAGATGAAAATATATGCCTTCGCCGCTCCTAAGAATTTTGGAAGCATGTTGATGAAATGTGGTCGGAGTTCAAATTAGTTCCATTTGCTTCGGAAGCTTAATGCATGAAGGGATAGCATTCCTAGTTGGGTAGCAGATATCTTGAAGAACGGAGGATTGGCCATTTCGTTTGGTTGAGAAGTTGAATCGAGCAAACTAAACGATTGGTATTATTCCTAACCAAAGTTTGCATGAACCAAAATCAAGAGCTTTTTTTTTTTTAATTAAAAAATGAAAAGTTAGTGAGATGGTGAAAGGAGAAGAAGAGGGAAGAAGAAAAGAAAAATTAACAAATCAAGGCAATCACTTTTCAATCACCCTAACTCTAGGGTTAAGCCTAAACTCACCTAGACTCAGCTCCTAACCAAAACTCCCTAAGTGAAAAAATCCAGCTTTACGTGGGTAATTAGCCGTAAGGATAGTACTAGAGGGAGATCAAAGATCAATTAAGTACCTCTGCGTGGCCACGCAACCCCTAAACCTTACCTTAGACACCAATTAATCCAAATAAACTTAGACCAGTTCACTCAAGAATTTCTTGTTCCTTATTGAGCTCGAATCCTTAGGGGCCAACGCCTAATTCTTTTTAGGAGGCTTGGGTTTGTGTAGTGAGGAATCGCTGATTTTGGCTGAGGAAAGGGTGATGAAATCCCTCGCCTTATCTTGATTAATGGGTTTTGCCCTTAAAAATATTTTCAAGTGAGTGTCAATTCAAAATGCTCAAATCACTTTGGTGAATTCCTACTATTATATGCAATGCACCCTAGAAATTAAAAGCAACTAAAAGGATGAGAAAGAAAAATATATATATATATTTTTTAATTATGGTCACAAGAAAGAAAGTCAGTTTTTTTATATTAACCTGGGACTGACAATTGTGACAACCCGAGGCGTAGATTTGATTGACTTGAGCAGAGCGTTCTTTGATTTCGAGAGCTTCTAGCCTACGATGATCGCCGCCATCTTTGCTTCACGCTATATTCGCTCCTAAGGAAGGACCACTAGATTTGGCTTGAGGAACCGATGCACCCCGGTCATCACAAGGTTCCCATTGCATGGTTTTTCTCGACAGACTCTCTAAGAAATCCCACGCTTCATCGGCATTTTTCTTCATAAAATCCCCTTGACACATAGACTCTAAGGAAGTTTTTGCAGATAGTCCAATCCTTCAGAAATGATTTGGCACAATCGCCATTTTTCCGCACCATGGTGAGGACATTGATGAGGAGGGAAATTTGAAAAAGGTAGATTTGAGTGATGGAAATTGTTTGGTGGATTGAACGGAATCGTGTTTCCCCTAGGAATTTGTTGGTTTGAGGTGGGATTGACGTTTTGATTTCGGGGGTAACTTCCTTGGTTCCACGCAAAGTTGGGATGATTCCGCCAACCGGGATTGTAGGTTGGGGCAAAAGGATCATTTCTAGGAGGCTGGAATGCAGCGTTAACCTGATCTAGTGGCTGATCGGATCCTAAAAGAGGGCATTCATCGGCAACATGAGATGGGGACTGACAATTGTGACAACCTGAGGCAGAGATTTGATTGACTTGAGCAGGAGCGCGTTCTTTGATTTCGAGAGCTTCTAGCCTACGATGATCGCCGCCATCTTTGCTTCACGCTATATTCGCTCCTAAGGAAGGACCACTAGATTTGGCTTGAGGAACCGATGCACCCTGGTCATCACAGTGTTCCCATTGCATGGTTTTTTCTGACAGACTCTCTAAGAAATCCCACGCTTCATCGGCATTTTTCTTCATAAAATCCCCTTGACACATAGACTCTAAGGAAGTTTTTGCAGGATAGTCCAATCCTTCAGAAATGATTTGGCACAATCGCCATTTTTCCGCACCATGGTGAGGACATTGATGAGGAGGGAAATTTGAAAAAGGTAGATTTGAGTGATGGAAATTGTTTGGTGGATTGAACGGAATCGTGTTTCCTAGGAATTTGTTGGTTTGAGGTGGGATTGACGCTTTGATTTCGGGTAACTTCCTTGGTCCCACGCAAAGTTGGGATGATTCCGCCAACCGGATTGTAGGTTGGGGCAAAAGGATCATTTCTAGGAGGCCGGAATGCGCCGCTAACCTAATCTAGTGGCTGATCGGATCCTAAAAGAGGGCATTCATCGGCAACATGAGATGGGGACTGACAATTGTGACAACCCGAGGCGTAGATTTGATTGACTTGAGCAGAGCGTTCTTTGATTTCGAGAGCTTCTAGCCTACGATGATCGCCGCCATCTTTGCTTCACGCTATATTCGCTCCTAAGGAAGGACCACTAGATTTGGCTTGAGGAACCGATGCACCCCGGTCATCACAAGGTTCCCATTGCATGGTTTTTCTCGACAGACTCTCTAAGAAATCCCACGCTTCATCGGCATTTTTCTTCATAAAATCCCCTTGACACATAGACTCTAAGGAAGTTTTTGCAGATAGTCCAATCCTTCAGAAATGATTTGGCACAATCGCCATTTTTCCGCACCATGGTGAGGACATTGATGAGGAGGGAAATTTGAAAAAGGTAGATTTGAGTGATGGAAATTGTTTGGTGGATTGAACGGAATCGTGTTTCCTAGGAATTTGTTGGTTTGAGGTGGGATTGACGTTTTGATTTCGAGAGCTTCTAGCCTACGATGATCGCCGCCATCTTTGCTTCACGCTATATTCGCTCCTAAGGAAGGACCACTAGATTTGGCTTGAGGAACCGATGCACCCCGGTCATCACAAGGTTCCCATTGCATGGTTTTTCTCGACAGACTCTCTAAGAAATCCCACGCTTCATCGGCATTTTTCTTCATAAAATCCCCTTGACACATAGACTCTAAGGAAGTTTTTGCAGATAGTCCAATCCTTCAGAAATGATTTGGCACAATCGCCATTTTTCCGCACCATGGTGAGGACATTGGATGAGGAGATCCTTAAACCTATCGAAATACTTCCGTAATGGCTCACCCGACAATCCTAAAATTTTGGAAGCATGTTGATGAAATGTGGTCGGAGTTCAAATTAGTTCCATTTGCTTCGGAAGCTTAATGCATGAAGGGATAGCATTCCTAGTTGGGTAGCAGATATCTTGAAGAACGGAGGATTGGCCATTTCGTTTGGTTGAGAAGTTGAATCGAGCAAACTAAACGATTGGTATTATTCCTAACCAAAACTCCCTAAGTGAAAAAATCCAGCTTTACGTGGGTAATTAGCCGTAAGGATAGTACTAGAGGAGATCAAAGATCAATTAAGTACCTCGTTCCTTGCGTGGCTTTACGCAACCCCTAAACCTTACCTTAGACACCAATTAATCCAAATAAACTTAGACCAGTTCACTCAAGAATTTCTTGTTCCTTATTGAGCTCGAATCCTTAGGGGCCAACGTCTAATTCTTTTTAGGAGGCTTGGGTTTGTGTAGTGAGGAATCAGTGATTTTTGGGCGGAGGAAAGGGTGATGAAATCCCTCACCTTATCTTGATTAATGGGTTTTGCCCTTAAAAATATTTTCAAGTGAGTGTCAATTCAAAATGCTCAAATCACTTTGGTGAATTCCTACTATTATATGCAATGCAGCCCTAGAAATTAAAAGCAACTAAAAAGGATGAGAAAGAAAAATATATATATATATTTTTAATTATGGTCAGCAAGAAAGAAAGTCAGTTTTTTTTATATTAACCTAATTGTCTCTAATGTGATGAACTACCTATAGGGTGGAATTAAAAATACTAGAGAGAAGAGTTACTCGCAAAAGCAATGCAAAGCCTCGTTGGAGGCAACCTTCAATCTCGAATCTTCAACTCCTTGCCTTCAAGCTCCTTTTGTCATTCACAATAGACAAACACACAAGTTAAAGAACTAAGAAAAATTCCTACTTAACACCGTTCAAGAACGGCGCCAAAACTTGATGGGCAAAACGAGTGTTTACCTTTTATAGTCGCAAGTGCACAACCATTGTCAAGTTATAGTATTTAAGATTGTCGATCCCACGAGGAACGGAAATAGGAAGTGTTTGATTCAAGTTCGTTCTCAAATTATGCGTGACAATTAGGGTTTTATTCAAGATAATATGAAAATATGATGAAGTGATGAGAGTGGATTTGGATTGTGTGTGAAAGGAATCACAATTAAAAAGACGAGAATTCAATAAGAGAGATGAAGGAATCTAGAATTGAATCCACTAGCTAACTCAAATTATAATCTACGAAAAATTCTCTTTTTACCACATCTCATATTAGATTTATTAAGCATAAGATATCAAAGCACTTAAGGAAAGCATAACTTATCAAATTATCACCTAATTGAAATTCAAACTCATGAAGAGAGTAATAACAAGATAATAATCCTAGAATTCATAAGCATAGCCTATCAAACCACTTAAGGAAAGCATAAACTATCAAATTCTTCTTCTATCGATTAGTTCTCTAATTGATTAACCTAAACATGATCTTTTAAGCATAAGAGAGATGATTCATAAACACAAAAGAGATTAGACTAGTTTCATGCAACCTAGATCCCCACAAGAGTTTAGTTCAACATCTTGGGAAATTTAAACAAATAGAAAAAGTAAGAAAATAAAAAGAAAAGAAAAATTCTAAAATAATCTAACTACAAAGCAATTAAATCTAAACTACAAAAGCGATTAAATCTAAACTACAAAGCAAATAAATAACAAGAAAGAAAAAGAAATAATAAAGAGAAATAAAGAGAAACCCGCAACTCATCATCATCAACTCATCCCCTTTTGGTCCTTGAACAAGAAGAAGAGGATGGGATTGAAGGGCTAAAATATTTATTTATTGAGAAAAATTATTACAATGAAAGGTACTCTAAAACAAGAGCAACCCTTTCTCCAAAAGGAGTTTTACAAAATATTTCACACCTCTAAACCCTCAAAGATTCACCCCTATTTATAGCCCAACGGAGTTGATGTGAACCATTGGATCAAACTTGGCCAAAAGGAAGAAAAATCAGCTCTTAATTGAATCGCTGCAAACCAATCGGTTGGCCAATCGGTTGGCCAATCGGTTGGCCAATCGGTTGGCCAATCGGTTGGCCAATCGGTTGGCCAATCGGTTGGCCAATCGGTTAATAACCGTTGGTTTCCAACCGAATTTATCTTTTCTTGATTTTTCTTCACGAATTTCTCTTGGATCACTATGGTATCTTGGGCCTTTGTTTGTCTTCAGATTTGGGCTTCAAAAATTGGTAGAAATTCAGAGAATTAGAGTCATTTGAGCTTTTATTCATTAATACTCCATTATTCTGCAAAATAAGATAAAACATATTATTAGTAACATATTTATTGATATAAAATAGATAATGAGGTTATTAAAATATCATTAAAATGTGATTATCACACACTGTCCCCGAAGAGGAAATGTGGCTTCACCGATACATCTTCATTAGGGACTGAGAACTTCGCATCGGTGATTATTTCCCTCAAGGTTCTATTGCTACATGTCTGGATGATCTCGATCCTCCCCCGACTACTGCCTTCAAAGAACAGAGGGACATTCCCATAAAAAACATACGTCACCCTAGGATCGTGAGTCCCATTGTGACCGAAGTGATTGTGACGGTCCACAGGGTCTGTTGAATAAGCAACTGCACAAAGATAGCAAACGAGTTAGCAGACGAAGATGAAATCCAACCGTCATGCTGGAGAGCAGGGGCAAACCCCACTCACAAGCAAAAAAGAAATCCATCTATATCAACTAAGTGTTGACAATATGGAGCGAAGTTCAACAAAAACTGCGAACTTCACCCATATGCTTAAGTTGGCGAAACTCATCCAACTAAGTCAGGCGAATCTCGCTCGAGCGAAGGTCGTCTAAATTAGCGGACATCACTCTAGCGAAGATCACTCAAAATAAAGCAACGAACGCCGCCTAAACGAAGTTCGCTGCAGAAGCCCAAAAGGCTAAACGAGCTCCACTCGAAGAACGAAGCTCACCACAGCAAGCGCCATTAATGGCCACTGACAGAACTCCACCGTGAACGATAGAAGCTCATCGAAGAGACCACAAGTGGTCATAAAGATCTTGACTTTGGCAGCGGATCGGGTTTTTAGACGCCGTAAGGCATCATCTAAAGCCCAATGGGCTGTGATTGAGGCTGACCCGAAGATCGCCATTTGATGGGTTTAGCACTTACCTATGGCCAGCTCCAACTGTGCCGGTGTCTCATCAGCTCTCAGCTGTCGAGCTCTTCGTGCGGAGCCTCTTCCCTGGAAACAACACGACAAGGAGCCATTGAAAAGAGTTTTGACGAGAATCCGAAGAGTTAGGGTTCGAGGAAAACAAGAAATTTTTGAAATCAAAGTGGGGAAGAAGGAGGCAAAATAGTCTATTTATAGACTAAAACCCCGAACTTCATCATAGATTTTAGCCTCAAACTTCACCATAGATCTCGCTACCGAGCTTCGCCAGAGATTTCAGCCTCGAACTCCGCCGCAGATCTCGCTACCGAACTTCGTCAGATCACCAGAGATTTTAGCCTCGAACTTCGCCACAGATCTCGCTTCGAGCGAACTTCGCCATAATCTCAAACTTGAATTTTATATTCTTAGGCCGAGCCTCGCCTAAGCCGACTTATTGAGCTTCGCCAAGACAACTGTTCCTAAAGTAAGTGAACCTCATCCAATTCAACAAGGCACCAAGGCGAACCTCGCCAGAGCATTATAGCGAATTTTACTAAGTCTCCAAATTGAGAAAATCACAACTCAATTTGTTTGAGGCCCTACATAGTGAACATCACCAAAATGACTTGGCAAAAATTCACTAAGTCCCCAAATTGAGAAAACTACAACTCAATTTGTTTGAGACTTCATCTGGCGGACTTCAAGTTGACTCTCACCAACACAGAGAAGCCTGAGCCTCGCTTTCAAAAGTAATGCCTCCATGCAGAGTTCAAGCTCGCTACAGAAGCAAAGTACGTGCAGATCAAATACACAGAAGATGGATAATTTCAACGTGAAGAAAAGTTTATTTTTATTGATCGAAGACTCTACTACAAAGCGTCAAGCTATCCAATTATAACGATGATGGGTACTTGTTGCTATTTGCTACTGCACTATATACCTAAGATATGGGTAGTGTGACGGCAGAGGAGCATACGCAAGCTACACCAAGCTATAACTCGTGCGCCCTTGGTCACACAGGACTGGGAAATCAAGTATTTCCCACTGCAGAAAAAATAGCGTCTATTTACCCCTTCCTGGACCCTATGCCAGGGGATGAGAAGGAGTTGTTAGACAAAGAGTACCCCTCTTGCATAGGGCTAAACCATGTCAAGAGGAAGAAGCACTCCCTGTAGTCAAAACTCGACATCGGGCTTGAGTCAGCCACATGACGTCTAATTACGATCTAGGTTCACTTTCGTGATACCTAGTTACTATCGGAGTCTTCGCTCGTGGAGACCCAAGGGTCTTTCTTCAAGCGTCATTTCAGTTGCCGAACGGCCTTACGAAGAGCGCGGCACTCAAGACTCCACGCATCTCTATCGTGATCTAGTTCGCGCCAAGCTATTGACTAGTTTTGGATGATCCCCTCGAGCATCTCCTTCTCAGCCGACAGCAACTCCGCCAAACGACGGAGTATGCGGTGTTCATCCGCTTGATTGCCCTTAACTTGGGCTAACTCCTATTGGAGTCTTTCGATTTCAGCTCCTTTGTCGAGGAGCATCTTTTGTCTAGGTGATGGTGGCACAGACATGGAGAAAATGAGGAGGAAGAAGAAGATGGTAGGGGCGGTGAGAATGGATGAGGAAGGCTACTATTTATAGCCTCTTTCAAATCCTAACTCCCAAGAAAATCACATCTTTTGAGATTTGATTGGACCGGACAAAGAGGCTAAGTCTTAGCCTAAAACTCGGTCAAAATCTATAGCGGATCTCGCGGGATCTCCAATCAAGAAATCTCAGCCACAAATCAGGGCGCATATCTAGATGGAAATCTCAACCAACTTCGCCAAACCAGCGAACGCCGCTAGACGAAAAACTTCGCCAACACAGCTCAAATCAAATTGAGCCTCGCCAGCTAGCGAACGTCGCTAATCGACGAACTTCGCCCAAGTAGCACAAAATTGAGCGACCTTCGCTCACACCCAAAGTCAGCAGAACTTCGCTGATTCTCGAACATCGCCTCAATAGCAAAGAAGGCGTATTTTGTTCCAAACACTGATT
Organism: Asparagus setaceus; assembly: GCA_012295165.1. Taxonomy (NCBI): domain Eukaryota; kingdom Viridiplantae; phylum Streptophyta; class Magnoliopsida; order Asparagales; family Asparagaceae; genus Asparagus; species Asparagus setaceus. The sequence goes on from CM022701.1 coordinate 87,912,944, forward strand.
TTGGCAAATACAAGCATCATCAAACCTTCGATACAAGTCTACAACCAAGGAAGCTATGTTCAACAGTACACCTCTGGCAACCAAGTAGGCGAATGAAGACAAATTTTCACCTAATCAAGACAACTCAAGCTACGTTTAATAGTACACCTCTGACTATTTACCCAAAGTATTTCAATCCTAGCTACAAACTGAAATGTAGGATCTTGAAAACTTTGGGGATAGACGGTTAAAATGTATTTTCACTTAGGCCGATGATCAGCTTGGACCCAAGGAGTGAACGCCTATGGGCTAAACACTTCGAATGGGCCCAAAGTCAAGCCAACAATAAGCTATAGCGAAGGTCGGCCGATGATTGAAGCGTACCTCATCAAACAACCCATGTCAACTCGACTCAACCAAGTCAGACATGAGTCGACCCCCACAATACGCCTCAAACCGACTCAAAAGGCGTCATTGGTCGGCCAAGCCAAGAGTCGAATTCTGTGTCAAATTCAAACTCATAGGCGAACTTCACTAACTAATGAAATCCGTCCACGAAGACCGAGTCATCCACTTTCGAAGAAGACGCACCCATATTCGAAGCGACCCTCGCCCGCACTTGTAGCGACCTTCGCCCACGCCTTCAAGCGAACTTCGCCAAGTCCACGAAGTCCGCCTAATAGCCATTTCAGAGCTATTTTCAGGGGATAACCGCTCCCCATTATCTCCTACTTTAATAGCCACTTAACCTACAATTAAGGGACCATTAACTCTCTCGTTTAGCCTATAAAAGGAGGGGAGATTACTCATTTTAGGCATCAAGGAGGATCTAATTTAAAAGATAGATAATTGGATCTATCCAATAAGACTGTGCCATCTTCTAAAAAGATTAAGAGATTAGCCCACACGCATTGAGCTTGCGAGCTCATTGAGGAATATTGTTGAGAGAAGACTGAGTTAACTTCTAGACAATTCCACCCTCATCAATTAGTAAAAGACCCATCGTCTTAGTCGGCTTGTCAACGGAGTACAAGATTCACACTCCACCGACACACAGACAAGAACCCCAGGAAAATATAAATTTTTTCTTAGTTTCAATTGTATTTCTTTCGTTGTAACCTGTGTCAATTACAATATACAAAAAACCCGAAACAAGGCCAAAATTCATAATTTTTATGAGCTATAACCCATGATTTTTGGCTATGTTTAGTGGTTTCGACCGGTTAGCATATAATTTCCTCAAAGCCAAAATTCACAATTTCATGAGCTATAACCCGAGATTTTTGACCATTTTTAGTGGTTTCGACCCGTTGGCAAATAACTTCCCAAGGCCAATATTCACGATTTCATAAGTAGTAATGCACGATTTATGGCAATAGTTCGTGGTTTTGAGCCGATTGCAAATAATTTCAAGGAGGCCAAAGTTCATGATTTCATAAGCTATAACCCCTAAATTTTGGGTTTTTAGTGGTTTTGACCAATAGCAAATTATTTCCTAACGGGAAAACTTCACGATTTTATGAGTTATAATCCATCATTTTTAGTGGTTTTGTCCAGCTGCCAAATAGTTTCATAGAGGTAAAAATTTATAATTTCATGAGCTATAATTCATGATTTTTGACCATTTTAGTGAATTCGACCTGTAGGCAAATAATTTCCTAGACGCCAAAATTCACGATTTCATGTGCTATAGCTCACGATTTTTGGCCATTTTTAGTGGTTTCAACCAGTAGGTAAACAATTCTCCAAAAGCTAAAATTCACGATTTCATAAGATATTTAATCCACGACACATTAGCAAAATAATTTTCCGGAATCCAAAATTCATGACATGACATATAACTCATGATTTTTAGCCATTTTTAGTGATTTCAACCCGGTGACAAAACATGGCCAAATTTCATGATTATATGAGCTAAAACCTATGATTTTTTGCCATTTTTAGTTATTTCGAGCCGTTGGCAAATAATTTTTCGAAGGCCAAAATTCACGATTTCATGAGCTTTTACCTACGATTTTTGACCATATAAAGTTGTTTTGGTCTGTAGGCAAATAATTTCCTGGAAACTAAAATTCACAACTTCATTGGCTATAACCCACGAATTTGGACATTTCAATTGATTTTGACGCCTTTCGAATTAATTTCACAAAGGCCAAAATTCACAATTTCATGAGCTATAACCCTTGATTTTTTTTACCATATTTAGTGGTTGAAACATATAGGCAAATAATTTATCAGAGGCCAAAATTCATGATTTTATGAGCTATAACCCATAATTTTTAGCCATTTTTAGTGGTTTTAACTTGTTAGTAAATAATTTCTCAAAAGCCAAAATTCACGATTTTATGTGCTATAACCCATGACTTTGGGCATGGTTTATTTTTTCAACACGTTGACAAATAATTTTGAGAAGGCTAAAATTCACTATTTCATAAGCTGTAACACCTAATTTTTGGCCATTTTTAGTGCTTATGACTTGTAGGCAAATAATTTCCCAAGGGGTAAATTTTAAGATTTCGTGACCTATAGCTCATTATTTTTGGCTATTTTCAATGGTCTTGATCGTTTGCCAAATAGTTTTGCTGAGGTTAAAATTCACGATTTCATGAGCTATAAGCCATTATTTTTCACCATTTTTAATGGTTTCGACCCGTTGGTAAATAATTTCCCAAAGGCCTAAATTTATGATTTCATGTGTTATACCCCATGAATTTTTTCCATTTTAGTTTTTTTGATTTGTAGGAAAATAATTTCTCAGAAGAAAAAATCCACATTCTCATGAGCTATATAACTCATGAGTTCTGGCCATTTTTAGTGGTTTGGACACGTATGCAAATAATTTTCCTGAAGCTAAAATTTACGACTTCATGAGCAATAACCCAATATTTTTAGGCATTTTGGGTGGTTTTTGACCCGTTTCCAAATAATTTTACAAAGGCCAGAATTCACAATTTCATAAGCCATAACCCATAATTTTTGACTATTTTTAGCAGTTTCAACCCATTAGAAAATAATTTCTTGGAAGTCAAAAATCATGAGCTATAACCCATGATTTTAAGCCATTTTCAGTAGTTTTGACTTATAGGGAAAAAACATTTTGGAGGCAAAATTTCCCGATTTCGTGAGCTAACGCACGAGTTTTTGCCATAATTTGTGGTTTCGAACAATTGGCAAATAATTTGCCATTTTTGATAATATCAAGATGAAGGCAACTACTTTCCCAGAGGCCAAAATTCATAATTTTCATAAGCTATAACCCATGATTTTTGGCTATTTTAGTGGTTTCGACCGTAGATAAATAATTTACCGTAAGATTAAATTCATGACTTCAAAAGCTATATATAACCAATGATTTCTGACCATTTTAGTGGTTTCGACCGTTGGCAAATAACTTCCCAAGGCCAATATTCACGATTTCATAAGTAGTAATGCACGATTTATGGCAATAGTTCGTGGTTTTGAGCCGATTGCAAATAATTTCAAGGAGGCCAAAGTTCATGATTTCATAAGCTATAACCCCTAAATTTTGGGTTTTAGTGGTTTTGACCAATAGCAAATTATTTCCTAACGGAAAACTTCACGATTTTATGAGTTATAATCCATCATTTTTAGTGGTTTTGTCCACCGCCAAATAGTTTCATAGAGGTAAAATTTATAATTTCATGAGCTATAATTCATGATTTTTGACCATTTTAGTGGTTTTGACCCGTTGGCAAATAATTTCCTGAGGCCAAAATTCACGATTTCATGTGCTATAGCTCACGATTTTTGGCCATTTTAGTGGTTTCAACCAAGAGGTAAACAATTCTCCAAAAGCTAAAATTCACGATTTCATAAGATATTTAATCCACGACACATTAGCAAATAATTTCCTGAGGCCAAAATTCATGACATGACATATAACTCATGATTTTTAGCCATTTTAGTGATTTCAACCCGGTGACAAAACATGGCCAAATTTCATGATTATATGAGCTAAAACCTATGATTTTTGCCATTTTTAGTGGTTTCAACCCGTTGGCAAATAATTTTTCAAGGCCAAAATTCACGATTTCATGAGCTATAATTCATGATTTTATGAGCTATATAACACATGATTTTTGGCCATTTTAGTGCTTATGACTTGTAGGCAAATAATTTCTCAAAAGCCAAAATTCACAATTTCATGAGCTATAACCCATGATTTTTGGCCATTTTAGTGGTTTTGACCCGTTGGCAAATAATTTCCCAAAGGCCAAAATTCACAATTTCATGAGCTATAACCCTTGATTTTTTACCATATTTAGTGGTTGAAACATATAGGCAAATAATTTATCGAGGCCAAAATTCATGATTTTATGAGCTATAACCCATAATTTTTAGCCATTTTAGTGGTTTTAACTTGTTAGTAAATAATTTCTCAAAAGCCAAAATTCACGATTTTATGTGCTATAACCCATGACTTTGGGCATGGTTTATTTTTCAACACGTTGACAAATAATTTTGAGAAGGCTAAAATTCACTATTTCATAAGTCGTAACACCTAATTTTGGCCATTTTAGTGCTTATGACTTGTAGGCAAATAATTTCCCAAGGGGTAAATTTTAAGATTTCGTGACCTATAGCTCATTATTTTTGGCTATTTTCAATGGTCTTGATCGTTTGCCAAATAGTTTTGCTGAGGTTAAAATTCACGATTTCATGAGCTATAAGCCATTATTTTTCACCATTTTTAATGGTTTCGACCCGTTGGTAAATAATTTCCCAAAGGCCTAAATTTATGATTTCATGTGTTATACCCCATGAATTTTTTCCATTTTAGTTTTTTTGATTTGTAGGAAAATAATTTCTAAGAAAAATCCACATTCTCATGAGCTATATAACTCATGAGTTCTCGCCATTTTAGTGGTTTGGACACGATGCAAATAATTTCCAAGCTAAAATTTACGACTTCATGAGCAATAACCCAATATTTTAGGCATTTTGGTGGTTTTGACCCGTTGGCAAATAATTTCCAAAGGCGAAAATTCATAATTTCATAAGCTATAACCCATGATTTTTGGCTATTTTAGTGGTTTCAACCCATTAGAAAATAATTTCTTGGAAGTCAAAAATCATGAGCTATAACCCATGATTTTAAGCCATTTTCAGTAGTTTTGACTTATAGGGAAAAAACATTTTGGAGGCAAAATTTCCCGATTTCGTGAGCTAACGCACGAGTTTTTGCCATAATTTGTGGTTTCGAACAATTGGCAAATAATTTGCCATTTTTGATAATATCAAGATGAAGGCAACTACTTTCCCAGAGGCCAAAATTCATAATTTTCATAAGCTATAACCCACGATTTCTGATAATTTTTAGTGGTTTCGACCCGTAGATAAATAATTTACCAGAAGATTAAATTCATGACTTCAAAAGCTATATATAACCAATGATTTCTGACCATTTTTAGTGGTTTCGATCCGTTTTCAAATAATTTCACCAAGGCCAAAATTCATAAATTCATGAGCTATAACCTATGACTTTTTACCATTTTTAGTGGTTTCAACATACAAGCAAGTAATTTCCCAAAGGCCAAAATTCACAATTTCATGAGCTATAATCCAGAACTTTTGGCTATTTTTAGTGGTTTTGACCCGTTGGCAAATAATTTTCTGGATACTAAAATTCATAATTTTTTGAGCTACAGCCCACGATTTTGGTCATTTTTAGTGGTCTCGACCCGTTGGAAAATTATTTCCCAAAGGCCGGAATTCACGACTTCATGAGTTATAACCCATGATTTTTGGCCATTTTTAGTGGTTTTCACCTGTTGGGAAATAATTCCTTAAAGGCCAGAATTTATAATTTCTTGAGCTATAACCCACAATGTTTTACTATTTTTTTTGGTCTCGACCGTTGGAAAATAATTTACCGAAGGCTAGAATTCAGGACTTCATGAGTTATAACCCACAATTTTTAGCCATTTTTGGTGGTTTCGATCTGTTGACAAATAATTTCCAAAAGGCGAAAATTCATAATTTCATAAGCTATAACTCATAAATTATGACCATTTTTAATGGTTTCAAATATAAGCAAATAATTTCCCGGAGGCCAAAATTCATGATTTCGTGAGCTATAACCCTTGATTTTTGGCCATATCACTGGTTTCAACCCGTTGGCAAATAATTTTCTGGATAGCCAAAATTCATTATTTAATGAGCTATACTCACAAATTTTGGCCATTTTTAGTGGTTTCAACCCATCATTAAATAATTTTTTTAAAGGCTAAGCTTCACGATTTTATGAGCTATATAACACATGATTTTTGGCTATTTTAGTGGTTTCAACCCGTTGGCAAATAATTTTCGATAGCCAAAATTCATTATTTAATGAGCTATACTCACAAATTTTGGCCATTTTATTGGTTTTGATCCATTGGCAAATAATTTTCTCGATACTAAAATTCATAATTTTTGAGCTACGACCACGATTTTGGTCATTTTAGTGGTCTCGACCGTTGGAAAATTATTTCCCAAAGGCCGAATTCACGACTTCATGAGTTATAACCCATGATTTTTGGCCATTTTAGTGGTTTTCACTGTTGGGAAATAATTCCTTAAAGGCCGAATTTATAATTTCTTGAGCTATAACCCACAATGTTTTACTATTTTTTTTGGTCTCGACCGTTGGAAAATAATTTACCGAAGGCTAGAATTCAGGACTTCATGAGTTATAACCCACAATTTTTAGCCATTTTTGGTGGTTTCGATCTGTTGACAAATAATTTCCAAAAGGCGAAAATTCATAATTTCATAAGCTATAACTCATAAATTATGACCATTTTTAATGGTTTCAAATATAAGCAAATAATTTCCCGGAGGCCAAAATTCATGATTTCGTGAGCTATAACCCTTGATTTTTGGCCATATCACTGGTTTCAACCCGTTGGCAAATAATTTTCTGGATAGCCAAAATTCATTATTTAATGAGCTATACTCACAAATTTTGGCCATTTTTAGTGGTTTCAACCCATCATTAAATAATTTTTTTAAAGGCTAAGCTTCACGATTTTATGAGCTATATAACACATGATTTTTGGCTATTTTTAGTGGTTTCAACTCATTGGTAAATAATTTCCCAAAGGCCAAAATTTACGATTTCATGAGCTATAATCCATAATTTTTAGCAATGTTTAGTTGTTTTGACCTGTAGGAAAATATTTCTCAAAAACCAAAGTTCCCGACTTTATGAGTTATAACCAATGGTTTTTGGCCATTTTTATTGGTTTTGATCCATTGGCAAATAATTTCCTGAAGGCCAATATTCATGATTTCATGAGCAACAACCCATGATTTTGGCCATTTTCGTGGTTTCGACTCGTAGACAAATAATATCCTAGAGGCCAAATTTCCCGATTTTATGATCTTGACCCACAAGTTTTTTTACCATATTTTGTGGTTTCAAGCTGCTAGAAAATAATTTCATGAGCTATAATTTATGATTTCATGAGCTATAATCTATGATTTTTTGTCATTTTTAATGGTTTCGACGTGTAGGAAAATAATTTTCTAGAGGCTAAAATTCATGATTTCATGAGCTATAATCTACGATGTTGGCTATTTTTAGAAAATAATTTTTGGAAGCCAAAATTAATAACTTCATAAGGTGTAACACAAGATTTTTAGCTATTTTAGTGGTTTTGACTCATAGGCAAAAAATATCCCGTAGTCCAAATTTCTAGATATCATAAGTTATAACCCATGAGTTTTTGCCATATTTTGTGGTTTCAACCAGTTGGCAAATAATTTCGTGAGCTATAGTTCATAATTTCATGGGCTATAATCCATGAGTTTTTGGCCATATTTAATGGTTTCCACATGTAGGCAAATAATTTCTTGAAGCAAAAATCCACATCTTCATGAGCTATAACTCATGATTTTCTTACCATTTTAAGTAGTTTCGACCAGTCCGCAAGCAATTTCTCGAAAGCTAAATTTCATAAATTCATAAGCTATAATCCATGATTTTTGGCCATTTACTGGTTTCGACCCATTTCTGAATAATTTCCCAGAAACCAAAATTCACAATTTTGTGACCTATAAACCATGCTTTTTGACCATTTTTAGTGGTTTCAACCTATAGGAAAATAATTTCCTGGAGGCTAAAATTGACGATTTTTATGAGTTATAACCCACAAATTTTACCCATTTTATGTGGTTTTGACTGGTTGGCAAATAATTTCCTCGAAGGCAAAATTCACGATTTCAAGAGTTACACACAATAATATTTGGCCATTTTAATTGTTTCGACCCGTTGGCAAATAATTTCCTGAAGGTCAATATTCATGATTTCATGAGCTATAATCCACGATTTATGGCCAAAGTTTGTGATTTTGACCCGCTGGCAAATAATTTCGAGGAGGTAAAAATTAATCATTTCATAAGCTGTAACCCCTAGTTTTTTAGGTTTTTAGTGGTTTTGACCTATAGGAAAATAATTTTCCAGAGGGAAAACTTCACGATTTTACAATTTCTTGCGCTATAATCCCTGATTTTTTACCATTTTTAGTGCATTCGACCTGTTGGCAAATAATATCCTGGAGTCCAAAATTCACAATTTCATCAACTATTTCTTTTTTTTTTGAGTGGTTTGACCAATTGGCAAATAATTTTTTGAAAGCCAAAATTCACGGCTTCATAAGTTATAACTCATGATTTTTGTCCATGCTTAGTGATTTCGACCCGTTGGCTAAACAATTTCATTAAGGTCAAAATTCACGATTTTATGAGGTATAACCCATGATTTTTGCCATTTTTAGTAGTTTCTACCTGTTGACAAATATTTTCCCGTAGGCCAAAATTCATGATTTTATGAACTAATCCACAATTTTTTTGCATTTTTAGTTTCTTGGCCTATAGGAAAATAATTTCTTGAAGCTAAAATTCATGACTTCATCAACTATAACCCACGATTTTGGCCATTTTAAGTGATTTGACCCATTTCCAATTAATTTTGTAAAGGCCAAAATTAACAATTTCATGAGCTATTACCCATGATTTTTGACCATTTTTTAAGGGTTACAATTTAGAGGTAAATATTTCCAAGAGGCCAAAATTTATGATTTCATGAGCTATAATCCATGATTTTTTGCCATTTTAAGTGGTTTCAACCCGTTGGCAAATAATTTCTTGGAAACCAAAATTCATGATTTCACCAGCTATAACCTATGATTTGTTGCTATAGTTTATATTTTTGACACGTTGACAAATAATTTTGAGAGGCCAAAATTTACGATTTCATGAACTATAACCCCTAAAATTTTTGCATTTTTAGTGGTTTCAACCCGCTGACAAATAATTTCCCAAAGGGAAAACTTCAAGATTTCATGAGCTATAACCCAAGATTTTGGTCATTTTTAGTGATCTGGATAAGTTACCAAATAGTTTCAATGAGGTAAAAATTCACGATTTCATGAGCTATAATCCATGATTTTTGGCCATTTTAAATGGTTTCGACCCGTTGGGAAATAATTTCCCAAAGGCCAAAATTCTCGATTTCATAAGCTATACCCCACGAATTTTTGCCATGTTTAGTTTCTCTGATTTGTAAGGAAATAATTTCATAGAGGTAAAAATCCATGTCTTCATGAGCTGTAACTAATGACTTTTGGCCATTTTTAGTGGCTTCGACTAGTAAGCAAATGATTTCCTATAAGCTTAACTTCACGACTTGATAAGCTATTACCCACAATTTTCGGCCATTTAGTGGTTTCGACACACCATTTCTGAATAATTTTGCGGGGGCCAAAATTCACAATTTCATACGCTATAATCCATGATTTTTTACTATTTTTAGTGGTTTCAACCTATGGGCAAATAATTTCCCGAAGGCCAAAATTCATGATTTTCATGAGCTATAAACCCACGATTTTTAGCCATTTTATGTGGTTTTGAACCATTGACAAATAATTTGGTTGAAGTAAAAATTCATGATTTTATGTGCTATAACCCATTACTTTTGGCAATTTTTAGTGATTTCAATCCGTTGCTAAATAATTTCCTGAAGGCTAATATTCACGATTTCATGAGCTATAACTGACTACTTATGGTAATCATTTGTGATTTTGGCCCGTTGGAAAATAACTTTAAGGAGACAAAAATTAATGATTTCATGAGCCGTAATCCCTTATTTTTGGGATTTTAGTGGTTTCAACCTATAGGAAAATAACTTCCTAGAGGGCAAACTTCATGATTTCAGGGTTTCATGAGCTCTAACCCATCCTTTTTAGTGGTTTGGACCAGATGGCAAATAGTTTCGTAGAGGCAAAAATTTATGATTTCATGAGCTATGATCCATGATTTTTGACCATTTTTATGGCATTCGACTTGTAGGAAAATAACTTACTGGAGGCCAAAATTCACAATTTCATCAGCTATTTTCCTTTTTTAGTGGTTTTGACCTCATGACAAATAATTTTTCGAAAGCCAAATTCATGGCTTCATGAGCTATTACTCATAATTTTTAGGCATTTTTAGTGATTTCAACCCGTTGACAAAACAATTCTTGAAGGCCAATATTCATGATTTCGTGAGCTATATAACCAACAATCTTTTTCCATTGTTAGTGGTTTCGACCAGTTGGCAAATAATTTCTCTAGGGGTAAAATTCATGATTTCATGAGCTATAACCCATGATTTTTGGCTACTTTTAGTTATTTCAGCCCGTAGGTAAATAATTTCTTGGAATCTAAAATTCACGACTTCATTAGCTATAACCCATGATTTTGGCCATTTTAAGTGATTTAAACCCATTTTTAATTAATTGCATACAGGCCAAAATTCATAATTTCATGAGCTATAACCCATAATTTTTTATCATTTTTAGTGGTTTCGACATATAGGCAAATAATTTCTCAGAGGCTAAAAATTCATGATTTCATGAGTTATAATCCACGATTTTTTACCATCCAGTTCGTAAATAATTTCTCAGAAGCCAAAATTTATGATTTTATGAGTTATAACCCGCGATATTTGGGCATAGTTTATGTTTTTGACATGTTGGCAAATAATTTTGAGGAGGCCAAAATTCACAATTTCATGAGCTATAACCCCTAATTGTTTGGCATTTTTAGTGATTTAGACCTATAGGAAAATAATTTCCTAAAGGGAAAACATCAAGATTTCATGAGATATAAGCAATGATTTTTGGCCATTTTTAGTGGTTTGGATCAATTACCAACTAGTTTCGCTGAGGCAAAACTTCATAATTTCATGAGCGGTAATCCATTATTTTTGCCCATTTTTAATGGTTTCGACCTATTGGCAAATAATTTTCAATAGGAAAAAATTCACAATTTTATGAGCTATACCCCATGATTTTTTGCCATTTTTAATTTTTTTGATTCATAGGCAAATAATTTCAAGGAAGCAAAAATTAACGTCTTCATGAGCTATAACACACGATTTTTTACCATCTTTAGTGGTTTGGACCCATAGGCAAATAATTTCCCGGAAGCTAAAATTTACGACTTTATAAGCTAAAACCTACGAATTTAGGCCATTTTTAGTGGTTCCGCCGTTTCCAAATAAATTTGCGAAGGCCAAAATGCATAATTTCATGAGCTATAATCCATGATTTTTGACACTTTTAGTGGTTTCAACCCATAGGCAAATAATTCCCCGAAGGCCAAAACTCACGACATCATTAGCTATAACCCACGATATTTGACAATTTTTAGTGACCCGTAGGTAAATAATTTCCTGAAATCTAAAATTCATGACTTCATAATCTATTACTAACAATTTCTAGCCATTTTTAGTGGCTTCAACCCGTTTACAAATAATTTCGCAAAGGCAAAAATTCACAACTTCATAAGTTATAACCCATATTTTTTTACCATTTTTAGTGGTTTCAACATATAGGTAGGTAATTTCCCGGAGTCCAAAATTCACAATTTAATGAACTATAACCCATGATTTTTGGCCATTTTTAGTGGTTTCAACCCGTTGGCAAATAATTTTCTAAGGGCCAAACTTCACAATTTTATGAGCTATAACACACGATTTTTTGGTTATTTTTCGTGGTTTTGCTCTGTTGATAAATAATTTCGTGAAAACTAAAATTCATGATTTCATGAGCTATAATACAAGATTTTTAGCTACTTTTAGTTGTTTCAACCCGTAGGAAAATATTTTCCAAAAGCCAAAATTCATGATTTCATGAGTTAAAACCTATGATTTTTGGCCATTTTTAGTGGTTTGGACTCATAAGCAAATAATATCCTCGAAGCCAAATTTCCTGATTTCATGAGCTATAACCCCACAATTTTTTGCATATTTTATGGTTTTAACATGTTGGCAAATAATTTCTTGAGCTATAATTCACGATTTTATGAGCTATAATTTACTATTTTTTGGCCATTTTTAATGGCTTCCACATGTAGGCAAATAATTTCTTGGGGGTCAAAAGTCACAATTTCATCAGTTATAATCCACGATTTTTGGCCATTTAGTGGTTTCGACTAGTACCCGAAATCTAAAATTCACGACTTCATAAGCTATAACCCATAATTTCCAGCCATTTAGTGGTTTTGACGCATTTCTGAATAATTTCGAAGAGGCTAAAAATCATAACCTCAAGAGCTATGACCGATGATTGTTTACATTTTTAGTGGTTTCATCCTATAGCTAAATAGTTTCCTGACGGCCAATATTTACTATTTTATCTGCTATAATCCACAATTTATGGCAATAGTTTGAGGTTTTGACTCGTTCGCAAATAATTAAGAGGAGGCCGAAATTCGCTATTTCATGAGCTGTAACCCCTAAATTTTGGGTTTTTAGTCGTTTCGATCTATAGGTAAATAATTTCGCAGAGGGCAAATTTAACGATTTCACGATTTCATGAGCTATAACCGATCAATTTTAGTGGTTTGGACCAGCTGGCAAATAGTTTCGTAGAGGCAAAATTAATGATTTCAAGAGATATAATCCATGATATTTGATCATTTTTAGTGCAATCAACCTGTAAGCAAATAACTTCTTGAAAGCCAAAATTTACGATATCATCAACTATTTTCCTGTTTTAGTGGTTTCGACCAATTGGCAAATAATTTTCTAGAAGCCAAAATTCACGACTTCACAAGTTATCACCCACGATTTTTAACCATTTTTAGTGGTTTCAACCCGTTGGCAAATAATTTCCCAAAGGCCAAAATTCACAATTTCATGAGCTATAACCCATGATTTTTGGCCATTTTTAGTGGTTTGGACCCATAGGCAAATAATTTCCCAAAGGCCAAAATTCATGATTTCATGAGCTATAACCCATGATTTTTGGCCATTTTAGTGGTTTCGACCAATTGGCAAATAATTTCAAGAAAGGCAAAAATTCACAATTTCATGAGCTATAACCCATTATTTTTGCCATTTTTAGTGGTTTCACCAATTGGCAAATAATTTCAAGAAAGGCAAAAATTCACAATTTTATGAGCTATAACCCATTATTTTTGCCATTTTTAGTGGTTTGGACCCATAGGCAAATAATTTTCTAGAAGCCAAAATTCACGATTTCATGAGCTATAACACACCATTTTTGGTTATTTTTCGTGGTTTTGCTCGTTGATAAATAATTTCGTGAAAACTAAAATTCATGATTTCATGAGCTATAATACAAGATTTTTAGCTACTTTTAGTTGTTTCAACCCGAGGAAAATATTTTCCAAAAGCCAAAATTCATGATTTCATGAGTTAAAACCTATGATTTTTGGCCATTTTAGTGGTTTGGACTCATAAGCAAATAATATCCTCGAAGCCAAATTTCCGATTTCATGAGCTATAACCCATGATTTTTGGCCATTTTTAGTGGTTTGGACCCATAGGCAAATAATTTCCCAAAGGCCAAAATTCATGATTTCATGAGCTATAACCCATGATTTTTGGCCATTTTAGTGGTTTCGACCAATTGGCAAATAATTTCAAGAAAGGCAAAAATTCACAATTTCATGAGCTATAACCCATTATTTTTGCCATTTTTAGTGGTTTCACCAATTGGCAAATAATTTCAAGAAAGGCAAAAATTCACAATTTTATGAGCTATAACCCATGATTTTTGGCCATTTTAGTGGTTTCGACCAATTGGCAAATAATTTCAAGAAAGGCAAAAATTCACAATTTCATGAGCTATAACCCATTATTTTTGCCATTTTTAGTGGTTTCGACCAATTGGCAAATAATTTCAAGAAAGGCAAAAATTCACAATTTTATGAGCTATAACCCATTATTTTTGCCATTTTTAGTGGTTTGGACCCATAGGCAAATAATTTTCTAGAAGCCAAAATTCACGGTTTCATGAGCTATAACCCATGATTTTTGACACTTTTAGTGGTTTCAACCCATAGGCAAATAATTTCCGAAATCTAAAATTCACGACATCATTAGCTATAACCCACGATTTTTAACCATTTTAAGTGATTTCAACCTGTTGCCAAAAACCATTCCTGAAGGCAAAAATTCACAATTTTATGAGCTATAACCCATTATTTTTTGCCATTTTTAGTGGTTTTGACCCGATGGTAAATAATTTTCTATAACCCAAAATTCACGGTTTCATGAGCTATGACGCATGATGTTTGACTATTTTAAGTTAAAATTTTCTATAACCCAAAATTCACGGTTTTGACCCGATGGTAAATAATTTCTCGAAAGTTAAAATTCACGACATCATTAGCTATAACCCATGATTTTGGCCATTTTAAGTTATTTTGACCCATTTCGAAAGCTAAAATTCATGACATCATCAGCTATAACCCCTGATTTTGGCCATTTTAAGTTATTTTGACCTGTTTCCAATTAATTTTGTAATAGCCAAAATTCACAATTTCATAAGTTATAACCAATAATTTTTGACTATTTTTAGTAATTTCAACATACAGGCAAATAATTTCCCAAAGGCCAAAATTCACGATTTCATGAGCTATAACCCATGATTTTTGGCCATTTTAGTGGTTCCGCCGTTTCCAAATAAATTTACAAAAGCCAAAATTCACAATTTCATGAGCTATAATCCATGATTTTTGACCATTTTTAGTGGTTTCAACCCATAGGCAAATAATTTCACGAGGCTAAAATTCATGATTTCATGAGCTATAACCCATGATTTTTGACCATTTTTAGTGGTTTCAACCCGTTGGCAAATAATTTCCGAAATCTAAAATTCATGATTTCATGAGCTATAACCCATGATTTTTGGCCATTTTAGTGGTTTCAACCCGTTGGCAAATAATTTCAAGGCCAAAATTCACAATTTCATGAGCTATAACCCATGATTTTTGACCATTTTTAGTGGTTTCAACATATAGGTAGGTAATTTCGAGTCCAAAATTCACAATTTCATGAGCTATAACCCATGATTTTTGGCCATTTTAGTGGTTTCAACCCGTTGGCAAATAATTTTTGAAGGCCAAAATTCACAATTTCATGAGCTATAACCCATGATTTTTGGCCATTTTAGTGGTTTCAACCCGTTGGCAAATAATTTCTTGAAAACTAAAATTCATGATTTCATGAGCTATAATCCATGATTTTTGGCCATTTTAGTGGTTTCAACCCGTTGGCAAATAATTTCAAGGCCAAAATTCATGATTTCATGAGCTATAACCCATGATTTTTGGCCATTTTAGTGGTTTGGACCCATAGGCAAATAATTTCAAGGCCAAAATTCACGATTTCATGAGCTATAACCCATGATTTTTGGCCATTTTAGTGGTTTCAACCCGTTGGCAAATAATTTCATGAGCTATAATTCATGATTTCATGAGCTATAATCCATGATTTTTGGCCATTTTAGTGGTTTCAACCCGTTGGCAAATAATTTCTTGGGGTCAAAAGTCACAATTTCATGAGCTATAATCCATGATTTTTGGCCATTTTAGTGGTTTCGACTAGTACCGAAATCTAAAATTCACGATTTCATGAGCTATAACCCATAATTTTTATCATTTTTAGTGGTTTCAACCCGTTGGCAAATAATTTCGAGGAGGCCAAAATTCACAATTTCATGAGCTATAACCCATGATTTTTGGCCATTTTAGTGGTTTCAACATATAGGCAAATAATTTCCGAGGCCAAAATTCACAATTTCATGAGCTATAACCCATGATTTTTGGCCATTTTAGTGGTTTCAACCCGTTGGCAAATAATTTCCCAAAGGCCAAAATTCACGATTTTATGAGCTATAACCCACGATTTTTGGCCATTTTAGTGGTTTCGACCCGTTGGCAAATAATTTCTTGAAAACCAAAATTCATGATTTCATGAGCTATAATCCATGATTTTTGGCCATTTTAGTGGTTTCAACCCATAGGCAAATAATTTCCCAAAGGCCAAAATTCATAATTTCATGAGCTATAATCCATGATTTTTGGCCATTTTAATGGTTTCGACCTATTGGCAAATAATTTTGAGGAGGCCAAAATTCACAATTTCATGAGCTATAATCCATGATTTTTGGCCATTTTAGTGGTTTCAACCCATAGGCAAATAATTTCCCAAAGGCCAAAATTCATGATTTCATGAGCTATAATCCATGATTTTTGGCCATTTTAGTGGTTTCAACCCATAGGCAAATAATTTCCCAAAGGCCAAAATTCATAATTTCATGAGCTATAATCCATGATTTTTGGCCATTTTAGTGGTTTCAACCTATAGGCAAATAATTTCCCAAAGGCCAAAATTCACAATTTTATGAGCTATAACCCATGATTTTTGGCCATTTTAGTGGTTTGGACCCATAGGCAAATAATTTCCCAAAGGCCAAAATTCACGATTTCATGAGCTATAACCCATGATTTTTGGCCATTTTAGTGGTTTCAACCCGTTGGCAAATAATTTCCCAAAGGCCAAAATTCACAATTTTATGAGCTATAACCCACGATTTTGGCTATTTTTAGTGGTTTTGACCGTTGGCAAATAATTTCCCAAAGGCCAAAATTCATGATTTCATGAGCTATAATCCATGATTTTTGGCCATTTTAGTGGTTTCAACCTATAGGCAAATAATTTCCCAAAGGCCAAAATTCATGATTTCATGAGTTATAACCCATGATTTTTGGCCATTTTAGTGGTTTTGACCTATAGGCAAATAATTTCCCAAAGGCCAAAATTCACGATTTCATGAGCTATAACCCATGATTTTTGACCATTTTTAGTGGTTTTGACCGTTGGCAAATAATTTTGAGGAGGCCAAAATTCACGATTTTATGAGCTATAATTTACTATTTTTGGCCATTTTAGTGGCTTCAACCTATAGGCAAATAATTTTGAGGAGGCCAAAATTCACAATTTCATGAGCTATAATCCATGATTTTTGGCCATTTTAGTGGTTTCGACTAGTACCGAAATCTAAAATTCACGATTTCATGAGCTATAACCCATAATTTTTAGCCATTTTAGTGGTTTCAACCTATAGGCAAATAATTTTGAGGAGGCCAAAATTCATAATTTCATGAGCTATAACCCATGATTTTTGACCATTTTTAGTGGTTTCAACCTATAGGCAAATAATTTTGAGGAGGCCAAAATTCACAATTTTATGAGCTATAACCCATGATTTTTGGCCATTTTAGTGGTTTTGACCGTTGGCAAATAATTTTGAGGAGGCCAAAATTCATGATTTCATGAGCTATAACCCATGATTTTTGGCCATTTTAGTGGTTTCAACCTATAGGCAAATAATTTCCCAAAGGCCAAAATTCACGATTTCATGAGCTATAACCCATGATTTTTGGCCATTTTAGTGGTTTTGACCGTTGGCAAATAATTTTGAGGAGGCCAAAATTCATGATTTCATGAGCTATAATCCATGATTTTTGGCCATTTTAGTGGTTTCAACATATAGGCAAATAATTTCTTGAAGGAAAAAATTCACGATTTCTTAAGCTATAAGACATGATTTTTGGCCATTTCTGGTGGTTTCGACCCGTTGGCAAATAATTTCCTATAGGCCAAAATTCACGATTTCATGAGCTATAACCCATGATTTTTGGCCATTTTAGTGGTTTCAACCGTTGGCAAATAATTTCCCAAAGGCCAAAATTCACAATTTTATGAGCTATAACCCATTATTTTTAGCCATTTTTAGTGGTTTTGACCGTTGGCAAATAATTTCCTAAAGGCCAAAATTCACGATTTCATGAGCTATAATTTATGATTTCATGAGCTATAATTTATGATTTCATGAGCTATAACCCATGATTTTTGGCCATTTTAGTGGTTTTGACCCGATGGTAAATAATTTCTCAAAGGCCAAAATTCACAATTTCATGAGCTATAACCCATGATTTTTGGCCATTTTAGTGGTTTTGACCCATTGGCAAATAATTTCCCAAAGGCCAATATTCATGATTTCATGAGCTATAGCCCACGATTTTTGGCCATTTTAAGTTATTTTGACTGTTTCCAATTAATTTTGTAATAGCCAAAATTCACAATTTCATGAGCTATAACCCATGATTTTTGGCCATTTTAGTGGTTTCAACATATAGGCAAATAATTTCCCAAAGGCCAAAATTCACGATTTTATGAGCTATAACCCATGATTTTTGGCCATTTTAGTGGTTTCAACATATAGGCAAATAATTTTCTAGAAGCCAAAATTCACGATTTCATGAGTTATAACCCATGATTTTTGACCATTTTTAGTGGTTTCAACCGTTGGCAAATAATTTCCCAAAGGCCAAAATTCACAATTTCATGAGCTATAATCCATGATTTTTGACCATTTTTAGTGGTTTTGACCGTTGGCAAATAATTTTCTAGAAGCCAAAATTCACGATTTCATGAGCTATGACGCATGATGTTTGACTATTTTAAGTTAAAATTTTCTATAACCCAAAATTCACGGTTTTGACCCGATGGTAAATAATTTCTCAAAGGCCAAAATTCACGATTTCATGAGCTATAACCCATGATTTTTGGCCATTTTAAGTTATTTTGACCCATTTGAAAGCTAAAATTCATGATTTCATGAGCTATAACCCATGATTTTTGGCCATTTTAAGTTATTTTGACTGTTTCCAATTAATTTTGTAATAGCCAAAATTCACAATTTCATGAGCTATAACCCACGATTTTTGGCCATTTTAGTGGTTTCAACATATAGGCAAATAATTTCCCAAAGGCCAAAATTCACGATTTTATGAGCTATAACCCATGATTTTTGGCCATTTTAGTGGTTTCAACATATAGGCAAATAATTTCCCAAAGGCCAAAATTCATGATTTCATGAGCTATAACCCATGATTTTTGGCCATTTTAGTGATTTCAACTTTGTTGGCAAATAATTTCTTGAAGGCCAAAATTCATGATTTCATGAGCTATAACCCATGATTTTTGGCCATAGTTTACATTTGCGACCGTTGGCAAATAATTTCTTGAAGGCCAAAATTCATGATTTCATGAGTTATAACCCATGATTTTTGGCCATTTTAGTGGTTTGGACTCAGAGGCTAACAATTTCCTAGAGGCCAAAATTCATGATTTCATGAGCTATAACCCATGATTTTTGGCCATTTTAGTGGTGCGGATCGGTTACCAAATAACTTCATGAGATGAAAATTCATGATTTCATGAGCTATAATCCATGATTTTTGGCCATTTTAATGGTTTCCACATGTAGGCAAATAATTTCCCAGAGGCCAAAATTCACGATTTCATGAGTTATAACCCATGATTTTTGGCCATTTTAGTGGTTTGGACTGTGGCGAACAATTTCCTAGAGGCCAAAATTCATGATTTCATGAGCTATAACCCATGATTTTTGGCCATTTTAGTGGTGCGGATCGGTTACCAAATAACCCAGCGGAGATGAAAATTCATGATTTCATGAGCTTAATCCATGATTTTTGGCCTTTTTTAATGGTTTCGACCCGTAGGTAAATAATTCCCAGAGGCCAAAATTCACAATTTCATGAGCACCCCACGATTTCTAAATTTTTTTGTTTTTTTGATTCATAGGCAAATAATTTCCCAGAAGCAAAAATTCCCGTCTTCATGAGCTATAACTCACGATTTTTGGACATTTTTAGTTATTTTGACTAGTAGATAAATAATTTCCTCAAAGCCAAAATTCATGATTTCATGAGCTATAACCCATGATTTTTGGCCATTTTAATGGTTTCCACATGTAGGCAAATAATTTCCTCAAAGCCAAAATTCTCAATTTCATGAGCTATGATCCATATTTTTTTACCATTTTTAGTGGTTTCAACCTATAGGCAAATAATCTCCCTAAAGCTAATATTCATGATTTCATGAGCTATAACCCATGAGTTTTGGCCATTTATAGTGGTTTCGACCCATTAGCAAATAATTTCTTGAAGGCCAAAATTCATGATTTCATGAACTATAACCCATGATTTTTGACCATTTTTAGTGGTTTTGATCCGTTGGCAAATAATTTCCGGAGGCCAAAATTCATGATTTCATGAGCTATAACCCATGATTTTTGGCCATTTTAGTGGTTTCAACCCGTTGGCAAATAATTTCATGAGCTATAATTCATGATTTCATGAGCTATAATCCATAGTTTTTGGGCTTTTTTTATAAATTTCAAGATGTAGGCAAATAATTTCCCAAAGGCCAAAATTCATGATTTTATGAGCTATAATTCATGATTTCATGAGCTATAATCCATGATTTTTGCCATTTTTAGTGGTTTCGACCCATTGGCAAATAATTTCCTCAAAGCCAAAATTCATGATTTCATGAGCTATAACCCATGATTTTTGCCATTTTTAGTGGTTTCGACCGTTGGCAAATAATTTCCCAAAGGCCAAAATTCACGATTTCATGAGCTATAACCCATGATTTTTGACCATTTTAGTGGTTTCGACCCATTGGCAAATAATTTCCTAAAGGCCAATATTCACGATTTCATGAGCTGTAACCCATGATTTTTGGATATTTTTAGTGGTTTTGACCCTTTGGCATATAATTTCCTGGTAGCCAAAATTTACAATTTATGACCTACAACCCATGATTTTTGGATATTTTTAGTGGTTTCGACCCATTGGCAAATAATTTCCCGAAGGCCAAAATTCACGATTTCATGAGCTGTAACCCATGATTTTTGACCATTTTAGTGGTTTCGACCGTTGGCAAATAATTTCCTCAAAGCCAAAATTCATAACCTAATGAGCTATAACCCACGATTTTTGGCCATTGTTCGTGGTTTTGATCCGTTGGTAAATTATTTCCCAAAGGCCAACATTCGCAATTTCATGAGCTATAACCCATAATTTTTGACCATTTTTAATGGTTTTAACCTATGGACAAATAATTTCCCGAAGGCCAAAATTCATGATTTTTGACCATTTTAGTGGTTTCGACCGTTGGCAAATAATTTCCTCAAAGCCAAAATTCATGATTTCATGAGCTATAACCCACGATTTTTAGCCATTTTAGTGATTTCAACTTTGTTGGCAAATAATTTCCTCAAAGCCAAAATTCACGATTTTATGAGCTATAACCCATAATTTTGGCCATTTTAGTGGTTTCGACCGTTGGCAAATAATTTCGAAGGCCAAAATTCATGATTTCATGAGCTATAACCCATGATTTTTGGCCATTTTAGTGGTTTCGACCGTTGGCAAATAATTTCCCAAAGGCCAAAATTCATGATTTCATGAGCTATAATCCATGATTTTTGGCCATTTTAGTGGTTTCGACCCATTGGCAAATAATTTCTTGAAGGCCAAAATTCATGATTTCATGAGCTATAATTCATAATTTCATGAGCTATAATCCATGATTTTTGGCCATTTAGTGGTTTCGACCCATTTCCAAATAATTTCGCTAAGGCCAAAATTCACAATTTCATGAGCTATAACCCATAATTTTTAGCCATTTTTAGTGGTTTCGACCCGTTGGCAAATAATTTCCTCAAAGCCAAAATTCACGATTTTATGAGCTATAACCCATGATTTTTGGCCATTTTAGTGGTTTCGACCCGTTGGAAAATAATTTCGAAGGCCAAAATTCATGATTTCATGAGCTATAACCCATAATTTTTGCCATTTTTAGTAGTTTCGACCCGTTGGCAAATAATTTCCTCAAAGCCAAAATTCATGATTTCATGAGCTATAACTCATGATTTTTAGCCATTTTTAGTGGTTTCGACCCATTGGCAAATAATTTCCTGAAGGCCAAAATTCATGATTTCATGAGCTATAATTCATAATTTCATGAGCTATAACCCATGATTTTTGGCCATTTTAGTGGTTTCGACCCGTTGGCAAATAATTTCATGAAAGCCAAAATTCACAATTTCATGAGCTATAACCCATAATTTTTAGCCATTTTTAGTGGTTTCGACCCGTTGGCAAATAATTTCATGAGCTATAATTCATAATTTCATGAGCTATAACCCACGATTTTTGGCCATTTTAGTGGTTTTGATCCGTTGGCAAATAATTTCGAAGGCCAAAATTCATGATTTTATGAGCTATAACCCACGATTTTTGGCCATTTTAGTGGTTTCGACCCGTTGGCAAATAATTTCCTCAAAGCCAAAATTCATGATTTCATGAGCTATAACCCATGATTTTTGGCCATTTTAGTGGTTTCGACCCGTTTTCAACTAATTTTGTGCAGGCCAAAATTCACAATTTCATGAGCTATAACCCATGATTTTTTTACCATTTTTAATGATTTCAACTTATAGGAAAATAATTTCCAAGAGGTAAAATTCGTGTTTTCTTGAGCTATAACCCCACGATTTTTAGCCATTTTAGTGGTTTAGGCCCATTGGCAAATAATATCCTCATAGCCAAATTTCACTATTACATTAGCTATAACCTATGATTTTTAGCTATTTTTAGTAGTTTCGGCCTATTTGCAGATAATTTCTTGAAGGCCAATATTCACGATTTCATGAGCTATAACACAAGATTTATGGCCATAGTTTAAGGTTTCGACCCGTTGGCAAATAATTTCGAGGAGACTAAAATTCACGATTTCATAAACTGTAACCCCTAAACTTTTGTTTTTAGTGGTTTCGACCAATAGGCAAATAATTCCCAAAGGGTGAGCTTCATGATTTCATGAGCTATAACCCAAGATTTTTGGCCTTTTTAGTGGTGCACACTCTAATGCTGGAAATAATGGTGGGGAGTGAAAAGGAAAGATAATGGGTTAAATCGGCTCGCCACCCTAAACGAATCCACCCAAGGAATAGAAGCAACTCGCCACCCTAAAGGAATCCACCAAAGGCTCAAATATGATTAATATTCAACTCCAATTCCATTGTTACATTGCAGAGATAGGCATACAAATAAACTGGCCTGGAACAACCCTCCAGCCACAGGTAGAGTTCCAAAACAGAGACATTAATGACATGTTGACTGGATAGTCTCTAGGCTTAAGAAAATGAAAATAATACTTAATAGATGACTAATTGACTAGGAAGATATATATAAATCTTCGGGGCTTGTTAATACATTAAACTGGCTTAGGAAAGAGTGAAAATAAGAAAAAGAATGACCAAAATGCAGTTGCAACCACCTTTGACCGAATGTGCAGAATTGGCAAACAGCTTGACATACCTTCACCAAAACGTTCATAACTTGCTGTAGATAATTTCTAATTTTGTTCCATTTGATGCATAAGAAACTAGCCTTCAATATTGTTTCAACCATATATGTCTCAACATGTAACTCGTTCTGGATCAAAACAGTTTAATCTGCAAAATTTACCTATGTTCTGGTTCTGCATGATCAGAAGAACTTCCGGCGTCATTCTCCCCTGGATGAAGAGGACTTGTCCTTGAATCTTTATCCTCATCATCATCTATGCATGGAGAAAGATCAGCAACATTGAGGGTAGCAGAAACACTATAGTTACCTTGTAGCTCAATTTTGTAAGCGTTTTCACCAATTCTCTACAACATTCTGAAAGGTCCATCTGCTCTAGGCTTCAATTTTCCAAATCTTCCATGAGGAAAATGTTCTTTGCGAAGATGAATCCATACTAAATCTCCCTTCTTGAAAGCTGCTGGTTTTTTAAACTTATTGGTCTGCCTTTGGTACTTCTCATTTTGCCTGATTATCTTATCACGGACCTGCTCATGTAGCTTCTTAATGTATTTGGCTTAATCATTTGCATCTCCACTAAAGTGATGAGTGACTGGTAGTGGAGCTAAATCAAATGGATTGATAGGATTTTGGCCATACACCACTTCAAAAGGACTCCTCCCAGTTGTTTGGCTTGTCGATCGATTGTGAGCAAATTCAGCTTGACCCAAAGTGAGATCTCATTGTCGAGAATTACTGCCAACTAAACTCCTCAAAAGATTTCCTAAACTTCTATTAAAAACATCAGTTTGTCCTTCGGTTTGTGGACGATGAGAAGAGTTGAAATGGAAATGAGCTCCCATCTTTCTCCAAAGAGTGCGCCAGAAATGACTTATGAACTTGGCATCATGATCTGAAGTGATTGTCTTTGGAATGCCATGGAGTTTGACAATCTCTCTAAAGTATAGACCAGCCACATGAGATGCATCTAAAGTCTTGGAACATGGAACAAAATGAGCTATTTTGGAATAACGATCAATGACTATCATAACTGAATCTTTGCCAAGGTAATCCCACCACAAAGTCTAGACGCACATCTTCCCAAGGTGCAAGCGAAACTGGTAGGGGAGTGTATAAACTTTTATTTTGAGCATGGCTTATGGCAAAGTGACAGGTTCGTCATCAATTTACATGTCGCTTCACATCTCTTTCCATTCTAGGCCAGTAGAAATTTTCTTGCACAAAGGCAAGAGTCTTGTCTCTGCCAAAATGTCCACAAGCCCTCCTCCATGAAATTCAATGATGATGGCTTCTCTTAGTGAACATTCTGGAATACAAAGACAATTGTGTTTAAAAAGAAAGTCGTCTTGAATGAGAAAGTGTTGAAATGGTCTGCTGCAACATTCTTCCCAAATCTTCCCAAAATGAGGATCATCTTTGTATAGCTCCTTGACAATTTCAAATCCTAACACCTTGACTTGCATTGTTGAGAGTAAAGAATGTCTTCGACTTAAATCATCAGCCACACGATTAAAAGCACCAGACTTATGCTTGAGAACAAAAGTAAATGATTGAAGAAATTCAACCCATTTGGCAAGTCGAGTACAAAGCTTTTGCTATGAATTGATATATTACAATGCTTCATGATTTGAAAAGAGAATAAACTCTTTGTGCAGAAGATAATGCTATCAATGATCCAAAGCTCGAACAATAGCATAAAGCTCTTTGTCATAGGTAGAATAATTCTTGTGGCAATTGTTCAACTTCTCACTAAAGAAGGCAATTGGTCGTCCTTCTTGGCTGAGAACCCCACCAGTCCCCACATTCGAGGCATCACAATCAACTTCAAAAACTTTGTTGAAATCTGGTAGTGAAAGAACAGGAGCCTTAGATACCTTTTTCTTCAGAAGTTCAAAATTCTTTTGTGTTTCTTCACTCCACTTGAAGTCGCTACCTTTCAAACATTCAGTAATAGAAGTAATAGAAGCAATAATGGTGCTGAAATTCTTTATAAATTGGCGAAAGAATGAAGCTAGGCTATGAAAATATCGAATGTCATGAAGAGAAGAAGGTACGAGCTAGCTAGTAATGGCTTCAACCTTGCTGTCATCCATCTTCAAACCATCAGCAGATACTACAAAGCTAAGGAAAATGAGGCTGCTATCAAAGAAGTGACACTTGTTCAAGTTAGCTTACAATTCTTGCTCCCTTAGCACCTGAAAACTGCACGAAGATGCTCCAAATGTTGCTATTCATTAGGACTATAGACAAGGACATCATCAAAATAAACCACAACAAATTTCCCAATGAATGGTTTGAATACATGATTCATAAGCCGCATAAATGTAGAAGAAGCATTAGACAGTCTAAATAACATGACCATCCATTCATACAAACCATCCCTTGTCTGGAAAACCGTCTTCCATTCATCTCTAGGCCCCATGCGAATCTGATGATATCCACTTTGAAGGTCTATCTTGCTGTGAACCTTAGACCCACAAAGCTGGTCAAGAAGATCATCTAAATGCGAAATGGAGAAGCGATACTTGATAGTGATTTTGTTGAAAGCTCTACTATCAACACACATCCACCACGAACCATCTTTCTCGAGCACAAGAAGGGCTGAGACAACACAAGGACTATTGCTTTCTTTCACCATTACTCTAGCCAAAAGATCATCAACTTGTCGCTGCAACTCTTCATGCTGTGTAGGACTCATCCTATATCATGAAATGCTGAATATCTCTCATCGGTGGAAGTCCTAGAGGAATTTCTTCTGGTAAAGGCTGCCCTTGTATAGGAATATCACAAACCTCTTCATTTTCTTCAAGAACAACTAGAGAATAGGCTTTCATAGTATCATTTATAACTCTGTCAATTTCAACTCTTGAATGTAGATTATTTCCTTCCCCTTTATAAGGTTTAGGAATGCAATCCAATTTAGAAGGCCCCAAAATAATTTTAACTCCAACTTTAACAAAAGTATAAGTATTTTTAAATCCATCATGATTAGGCTTCCTATCATATTGTTAAGGTCTGCCAAGCAGTAACTGGCATGCATCCATAGGAACAATATCACATAACGCTTCTTCTTTGTACTTGCTGCCAATGGAAAATTGCATAAGACATCTTTTATCAACTCTTACCTCATTCCCTTTGCGAAACCAAGAGAGTTTGTAAGGATGTGGATGCTTCTCGGTCTTCAATTTTGGCTTCTCCACCATCTCGTTGGACACCACATTCTCACAGCTTCCGCCATCATTTATGACATCACAAATCTTGCCATGGGAAGTACATCTCGTGCGAAAAATGTTGTTGCAGAGCCAAGAGTCTTCTTGCACTGAAACTACATTTAAATTCCGTTGAATGACCAAAGATTCCCCTTGATCTTCATAAGTAATCTCATCATCTTGCTGCTCCTCTTCTCTAGCATCCCTTTCAGTATCTTCAGCATCTTCTTCTAAAAGAGTAATGACTTTGCGATTTAGACAATCAGACGCAATGTGTCCAAAGCCTTGGCACTTGAAACACTTATTTGAGGCATTAGGATTGCTAGGCCGGTTAGGACCAGATGTGGTATCCTTCGTTATGGTTGGTTTAGATGTTATCCCCTTGCTGGTAGAAGGAGGTTTGCCAGAGAAACTTCCCTGGTTAGAACCAGCCGTTTGACTTAAAAAACGAGTGCCACGTTCTTTTGCCTTTGGCTATTTCTCCACTTTGAGAGCAAGTTTGCAAACATCATTGTAAGTCCAGTAGGACTGTAGAGTAACAACGCCACCAATTTCATCCTTAAGTCCACTAAGATATCAAGCAATGGTCTGCTCTTCTGGTTCAATCACATCACAACGCATCATAAGATTCTCAAATTCAGATGTATACTCTTCCACAGATAGCTCTCTATTTTAAATTATGAAACTTAAGGAATGCATCTTGTCGATAATTACCCGGCAAAAATTTCTTCTTAAGTTCCTTCTTCATCTTTTCTCCCATCTGAATCTTCTACTTTCCACTACGATCTCACTGCTTCTTAAGGTGTTCCCAAAATAGAGATGCATACTTCTTCAACTTGATTTTCACGAGCTTTACTTTCCGCTGGTCTAGTACGTTATTGAATTCAAAGACTCTCTCAACCATGTAAAGCCAATCAATGAACTCATCTAGATGGTTTCTGCCTTGAAAGTCTAGAATTTTAATTTTATAATCATACTCTCACTGGAAGCCATGTTCTCTGTGAGGATGTCGCCTTGGATAAGATTCTCCACTTGAACAACTATCTGAAGTTTGATAAAGGGGTTGATGTCCTCATGGTTGTGAGATGATTCATTCTTCGAAACATGACTATGATAATCATGTCCCATAGCCTTACCACGAGCAAGGCGTTGCTCAAGATGCTGCACTTATCTCCTCAGTTTGCCTAACTCAATATCTTGATTGTCTCTTTCACGTGTTGGTGGTGCGTTGGCACGTTGTCCTCGGCGAGGGCGACCACAACCAGCCATCGAACCAAAGCTCTGATACCAAACTGACACCGCAAATAATGGGGGAGAGTGAAAAGGAAAGATAATGGGTTAAATCAGCTCGCCACCCTAAAGGAATCTACCCAAGGGATAGGAGCAACTCGCCACCCAAAGGAACCCGACCTAAGGGATAAGAGTATGAACAAGAAGAAATTCTTCTTCTCAACAAGCAAAAGGCTCAAATATGATTAATATTCAACTCCAATACCACTGTTACATTGCAGAGATAGGCATATAAATAGACTGGCCTAGAACAACCATCCAGCCACTGGTAGAGTTCCAAAACAGAGACATTAGTGACATGTTGACTACATAGTCTCTAGGCTTAGGAAAATGAAAATAATACTTAATAGATGATTAATTGACTAGGAAGATAAATACTAATCTTAGGGACTTGTTAATACATTAAGCTAGCTTAGAAAATAGTGAAATGAGAAAAAGAATGACCAAAATGCAGTTGCAACAACCTTTGACCCGGATGTGCAGAATTAGTAAACAGCTTGACACACCTTCACCAAAACATTCATAACTTGCTGTAGAAAATTTCAAATTATGTTCCGTTTAATGCATAAGAAACTAGACTTCAATATATTTCCAACCATATATGTCTCAACATCTAACCCATTTTGTATCAAAACAGTTTAATCTGCTAATTTTGCCAATTTTCTAGCTCTGCATGATCAGAAGAACTTCCGGCGTCAGACTCGCTGGCAAATAGTTTCGCAAAGGCAAAAATTCATGATTTCAAGAGCTATAATCAATGATTTTTTACCATTTTAGTGGTTTCGACCGTTGGCAAATAATTTTGAGGAGGCCAAAATTCACGATTTCATGAGCTATAACCCACGATTTTGGCCATTTTAGTGGTTTCAACCCGTTGGCAAATAATTTCCCAAAGGCCAAAATTCACAATTTTATGAGCTATAACCCACAATTTTAGCCATTTTTAGTGGTTTTGACCCGTAGGCAAATAATTTATCGAGGCCAAAATTCATAATTTCATGAGCTATAACCCATGATTTTTGGCCATTTTAGTGGTTTCAACCCGTTGGCAAATAATTTCGAAGGCCAAAATTCATGATTTCATGAGCTATAATCCATGATTTTTGACCATTTTAGTTATTTCGCCCATAGGCAAATAATTTCTCAAAGCCAAAATTTATGATTTCATGAGCTATAACCCATGATTTTTGCCATTTTTAGTGGTTTCAACCCGTTGGCAAATAATTTTGAGGAGGCCAAAATTCATGATTTTATGAGCTATAACCCACGATTTTGGCCATTTTAGTGGTTTCAACCCGTTGGCAAATAATTTCGAAGGCCAAAATTCATGATTTCATGAGCTATAATCCATGATTTTTGACCATTTTAGTGGTTTCGACCGTTGGCAAATAATTTTGAGGAGGCCAAAATTCACGATTTCATGAGCTATAACCCATGATTTTTGACCATTTTAGTGGTTTCGACCGTTGGCAAATAATTTTGAGGAGGCCAAAATTCACGATTTCATGAGCTATAACCCACGATTTTGGCCATTTTAGTGGTTTCGACCTGTTGGCAAATAATTTCGAAGGCCAAAATTCATGATTTCAAGAGCTATAATCAATGATTTTTACCATTTTAGTGCATTCGACCTGCAGACAAATAATTTGCTAGAGGCCAAAATTCACGATTTCATGAGCTATAATCCAAAATATTTTGGCCATTTTAGTGGTTTCGACCTGTTGGCAAATAATTTCGAAGGCCAAAATTCATGATTTCTAGAGCTATAATCCATGATTTTTGACCATTTTAGTTATTTCGCCCATAGGCAAATATTTCAAAAAGTCACAATTTTAGACTTCATGAGCTAGAACCCACGATTTTTCCCATTTTTACCGGTTTCATCCCATTGAAAAATAATTTCTCGAGACAAAATTCATGATTTCATGAGCTATAATCCAAAATATTTTGGCCATTTTAGTGGTTTCGACCTGTTGGCAAATAATTTCGAAGGCCAAAATTCATGATTTTATGAGCTATAACCTATAATGTTTTACCATTTTAGTGCATTCGACCTGCAGACAAATAATTTGCTAGAGGCCAAAATTCACGATTTCATGAGCTATAACCCACGATTTTTGGCCATTTTAGTGGTTTCGACCTGTTGGCAAATAATTTCGAAGGCCAAAATTCATGATTTCATGAGCTATAATCCAAAATATTTTGGCCATTTTAGTGGTTTCGACCTGTTGGCAAATAATTTCGAAGGCCAAAATTCATGATTTCATGAGCTATAATCCAAAATATTTTGGCCATTTTAGTGGTTTCGACCTGTTGGCAAATAATTTCGAAGGCCAAAATTCATGATTTCAAGAGCTATAATCAATGATTTTTACCATTTTAGTGCATTCGACCTGCAGACAAATAATTTGCTAGAGGCCAAAATTCACGATTTCATGAGCTATAATCCAAAATATTTTGGCCATTTTAGTGGTTTCGACCTGTTGGCAAATAGTTTCGCAAAGGCAAAAATTCATGATTTCAAGAGCTATAATCAATGATTTTTTACCATTTTTAGTGCATTCGACCTGCAGACAAATAATTTGCTAGAGGCCAAAATTCACGATTTCATTAGCTATTTTCTTTTTTAGTGGTTTCGCCCAATGGCAAAAAAAATTCGGAAGCCAAAATTCACGGCTTCATGAGTTGTATAACCCATGATTTTTGGCCATTTTTAGTGGTTTCGACCTGTTGGCAAATAATTTCCCGAAGGCCAAAATTCATGATTTCTAGAGCTATAATCCATGATTTTTGACCATTTTTAGTTATTTCGGCCCATAGGCAAATATTTCAAAAAAGTCACAATTTTAGACTTCATGAGCTAGAACCCACGATTTTTTCCCATTTTTACCGGTTTCATCCCATTGAAAAATAATTTCGAGACAAAATTCATGATTTCGTGAGCTATAACTCATGAGTTTTGATCATTTTTAATGGTTTTGACTCGTAGGCACCGAACGCCAAATTTTCAGATTTTATGAACTCTAATCCATGAGTTTTTGCTATATTTTATGGTTTCAACCCGTTTGCAAATAATAACATGAGTTATAATTCACGATTTCATGAGCTATAATCCAAAATATTTTGGCCATTTTTATAGTTTCGACATGTCGGCAAATGCTTTCTCGAGGCCAAAATTCATGATTTCAAGAGCTATAATCAATGATTTTTACCATTTTAGTGCATTCGACCTGCAGACAAATAATTTGCTAGAGGCCAAAATTCACGATTTCATTAGCTATTTTCTTTTTAGTGGTTTCACCAATGGCAAAAATTCGGAAGCCAAAATTCACGGCTTCATGAGTTGTATAACCCATGATTTTTGGCCATTTTAGTGGTTTTGACCCGTAGGCAAATAATTTATTGAAGGCCAAAATTCATGATTTCTAGAGCTATAATCCATGATTTTTGACCATTTTTAGTTATTTCGGCCCATAGGCAAATATTTCAAAAAAGTCACAATTTTAGACTTCATGAGCTAGAACCCACGATTTTTTCCCATTTTTACCGGTTTCATCCCATTGAAAAATAATTTCTCGAGACAAAAATTCATGATTTCGTGAGCTATAACTCATGAGTTTTGATCATTTTTAATGGTTTTGACTCGTAGGCACCGAACGCCAAATTTTCAGATTTTATGAACTCTAATCCATGAGTTTTTGCTATATTTTATGGTTTCAACCCGTTTGCAAATAATAACATGAGTTATAATTCACGATTTCATGAGCTATAATCCAAAATATTTTGGCCATTTTTTATAGTTTCGACATGTCGGCAAATGCTTTCCTGGAGGCCAAAATTCATGATTTCATGAGCTATAACCCACAATTTTTGATAATTTTTAGTGGTTTTGACCCGTAGGCAAATAATTTACCGGAAGCTAAAATTCATAACTTGATAAACTATAACCAACGATTTTTGGCCATTTTCAGTGGTTTCGACCCATTTCCAAATAATTCCTCAAAGACCAAAATTTAAAATTTTATGAGCTATAACCTATAATGTTTTACCATTTTTAGTGCTTTCAACCTACATGCAAGTAATTTCATGATGGCCAAAATTTATGATTTTGTGAGCTATAACCCAAACATTTTGACAATTTTTTGTTATTTTGCTCCACTAGCAAATATCTCCCAAAAGCCAAATTTCACGACTTCATAAACTATAACCCACAATTGTTGGCCATTATTAGTGGTTTTGACCCATTGGCAAAAATTGCCGAAGGCCAAAATTCACAAGTTCATGAGCTGTAACCCATGAATTTTGACTATTTTTAGTGGTTTTAACCTATAGGCAAATAATTTATTGAAGGCCAAAATTCACCATTTCAAGAGCTATAACTCACGATTTTTTATTATTTTAATAGTTTTGACCCGTTGGCAAATAATTTATCAGATGCCAAAATTCACTGTCACCCACGATTTTTGGCTTTTTTTTGGTTTCATCCCGTTGTTTCTAAAGGTCGAGCTTCACGATTTTTTCACCTATAACCCATAATTTTTGGCCATTTTTAATGGTTTTAATATGTTAGCAAATAATTTACCGAACACCAAATTTCATGATTTTATGAGCTAAAATCCATGATTTTCTGGCTATTTTTAGTGGTTTCGACTCGTAGGAAAATAACATCCTTGAGGCAAAATATCCCGATTTCTTGAGCTATAACTCACATGTTTTCTCCATGTTTTGTGGTTTCAACCTGTTGGCAAATAATTTTGTGAGCTATAATTCATGATTTCATGAGCTATAACCCACGATTTCTTAGCCATTTTTAATAGTTTTGACATGTAGGCAAATAATTTTTCGTAGGCTATAATTCACAATTTCATGAGCTATACCCATGATTTTTGACCATTTTTAGTGGTTTCGACCCATCAAAAAATAATTTTCCGAAAGCTAAAATTCACAACTTCATAAGCTATAACCCATGATTTTTGGCCATTTTTAGTGGTTTCGACTCGTAGGCAAAAAAATTTCAGAGGCCAAATTTCCTGATTTCATGAGCTATAACCTATGCGTTTTTGTCATGTTTTGTGGTTTCAACCCATTGGCAAATAATTTCATTAGCTATAATTCATGATTTCGTGAGCTATAATCCATGATTTTTTAGCCATTTTTAATGGTTTCCACATGTAGGAAAATAATTTTCTGGGGGCCAAAATTCACGATTTCATGTGCTATAGCCCATGATTTTTAGCCATTTTCAGTGGTTTCGACCAGTAGCAAACAATTCTCCAAAAACCAAAATTTACGATTTCATAAGATATTTAACCCACAATATCTTGCCACTTATTGGTTTTGACCTATTTCCAAATAATTTTGCGAAGGCCAAAATTTACAATTTCATTAGCTATAACCCATGATTTTGAACCATTTTTAATGGTTTCAACTTATAGGCAAATACTTTCTCGGAGGCCAAAATTAACTATTTTCATGAGTTATAACCCAGGATTTTTAGCCATTTTTATGTGAGTTCAACCCGTTGGCAAATAATTTCCTCAAAGTTAAAATTCACAATTTCAATCCTTGATTTTTGGTCATTTTTAGTGGTTTCGATCTCTTGGCAAATAATTTCCCGAATACCAATATTCACGATTTCAAGAGATACAACCCATGATTTATGCCCATAGTTTTTTGTTTCGAGCCGTTGGATTAATAATTTCAAGGAGGCTAAAATTTATGATTTCATAAGCTGTAACCCCTAAATTTTGTAATTTTAATGGTTTTGACCTCAGAGGTAAATAATTTTGCGTATGAAAACATCACAATTTCATGAGCTATATCTCATGATTTTTGGCCATTTTTAGTTGTTTGGACCAGCTAACAAATAGTTTCGCAGAGGCAAAAATTCATGATTTTATGAGTAATAATCCATGATTTTTTACCATTTTTGGTGCATTCGACTGGTATGGAAATAATTTCATGGAGGCCAAAATTCACGATTTCATTAGCTATTTGCCTTTCTTAGTAGTTTCTATGCATTGGCAAATAATTTTTCAGAGGCTATAATTCACAATTTCATGAGCTATACCCATGATTTTTGACCATTTTAGTGGTTTCGACCCATCAAAAATAATTTTCCAAAGCTAAAATTCACAACTTCATAAGCTATAACCCATGATTTTTGGCCATTTTAGTGGTTTCACTTCGTAGGCAAAAAATTTGAGGCCAAATTTCACGATTTCATGAGCTATAACCTATGCGTTTTGTCATGTTTTGTGGTTTCAACCCATTGGCAAATAATTTCATTAGCTATAATTCATGATTTCGTGAGCTATAATCCATGATTTTTTAGCCATTTTTAATGGTTTCCACATGTAGGAAAATAATTTTCTGGGGGCCAAAATTCACGATTTCATGTGCTATAGCCCATGATTTTTAGCCATTTTCGTGGTTTCACCAAGAGCAAACAATTCTCCAAAACCAAAATTCTGATTTCATAAGATATTTAACCCACAATATCTTGCCACTTATTGGTTTTGACCTATTTCCAAATAATTTTGCGAAGGCCAAAATTTACAATTTCATTAGCTATAACCCATGATTTTGAACCATTTTTAATGGTTTCAACTTATAGGCAAATACTTTCTCGGAGGCCAAAATTAACTATTTTCATGAGTTATAACCCAGGATTTTTAGCCATTTTTATGTGAGTTCAACCCGTTGGCAAATAATTTCCTCAAAGTTAAAATTCACAATTTCAATCCTTGATTTTTGGTCATTTTTAGTGGTTTCGATCTCTTGGCAAATAATTTCCCGAATACCAATATTCACGATTTCAAGAGATACAACCCATGATTTATGCCCATAGTTTTTTGTTTCGAGCCGTTGGATTAATAATTTCAAGGAGGCTAAAATTTATGATTTCATAAGCTGTAACCCCTAAATTTTGTAATTTTAATGGTTTTGACCTGTAGGTAAATAATTTTGCAGAAGGAAAACATCACAATTTCATGAGCTATATCTCATGATTTTTGGCCATTTTTAGTTGTTTGGACCAGCTAACAAATAGTTTCGCAGAGGCAAAAATTCATGATTTTATGAGTAATAATCCATGATTTTTTACCATTTTTGGTGCATTCGACTGGTATGGAAATAATTTCATGGAGGCCAAAATTCACGATTTCATTAGCTATTTGCCTTTCTTAGTAGTTTCTATGCATTGGCAAATAATTTTTCAGAAGCCAAAATTCATGGCCTTATGAGTTATAAACCATGATTTTTTAGCCATTTTCAGTGATTACAATCCATTGGCAAAAAAATTCCTAAAGACCAAAATTCATGATTTTATGAGCTATAACCCACGAGTTTTCGCCATTTTCACTAGTTTCAACCCGTTGGCAAAAAAATTTCTGTATGCCAAATTTCGCGATTTCATGAGCTCTAACCCATGATTTTTGATCATTTTTTGCTGTGTTGGCCCGTAGGCAAATATTATCCAAAATCCAAAATTCTCGACTTCAAGAGTTGTAACCTACAATTTTTTGCCTTTTTTAGCATTTTCATCCCGTTGGTAAATAATTCCCCGAGGTCAAAATTCATGATTTCATGAGCTATAACCCATGATTTTTGGCCATTTTTAGAGATTTTGACTCATAGGTAAACAATATCCTGAACGACAAATTTCCTAATTTCATCAGCTACCCACGAGTTTTTAACATATTTTGTGGTTTAAATTCGTTCGCAAATAATTATGTCAGCTATAATTCATGATATCATTAGCTATAATCCACAATTTAGTGGTTATTTTTTAATAATTTTGACATGTAGGCAAATACTTTCAATTCACGATTTTATGAGCTATAACTAATAATTTTTAATGGTTTCGACCCCTGGGCAAATAATTTCCTGAAATCTAAACTCATGACTTGATAAACTACAACCAACGATTTCTGGCCATTTTTAGTTGTTTTGACCCATTTCCAATTAATTTTACAAAGGCCAAAAATCACAATTTCATTAGCTGTAACCCATGATTTTTGACCATTTTTGTTGCTTTCAACCTACGGGCAAGAAATTTTCTAGATGTCAAAATTCACAATGTGATGAGCTATAGACCTAGATTTTTGGCTATTTTTAGTAGTTTTGACCCGTTGGCAGATAATTTTTAGTGGTTTTGTTCTATTGGTAAATAATTTATCGAAGGCTAAATTTCACAATTTCATGAGCTATATCCCATGAATTTTGACAATATTTAGTGGTTTCAACTTATAGGCAAATAATTTCTTAGAAGCCAAAATTCACGATTTCATGACCTATAATCCATGATGTTTTTCCATTTTAGTGGTTTCGTTCTATTAGTAAATAGTTTCCCGGAAGCCAAAATTCACTATTTATGGAGCTATAACCCACGATTTTTGGCAATTTTTAGTGGTTTTAACCTGTTGGCAAATAATTTTCTAAAGGATAAACTTCATGATTTTATGAGCTATGACCCATTATTTTTAGCTATTTTTGGATGTTTCGACTTGTTGATATATAATTTCTGAATACTAAAATTCACAATTTCATGAGCTATAACCCATAATTTTTATCATTTTTAGTTATTTAGACCCATAGGACAATATTTCCCAAAAGCCAAAATTCTCTACATAATGAGCTATAACTTATGATTTTTGGCCATTTTAAGTAGTTTCAATCCATTGAAAATAATTTTTTTCAAGGCCAAAATTTATGATTTCATGAACTATAACCCATAATTTTTTATCGTTTTTAGCTGTTTTGACACATAGGCAAATAATATCCTGAAGGCCAAATTTTTCGATTTCATGAGCTATAATCCATGATATTTTTTTACATATTTTGTCTTTTCCACAAGTTAGCAAATAATTTCATGAGCTATAATTTATGATTTCAAGAGCTATAACCTATGATTTTTTAGCCATTTTTAATGGTTTCGTCATATAGGCGAATAATTTCCCGTATGCCAAAATTCACGATTTCATAAGCTATAACCCACGATTTTTGTGCATTTTCAGTAGTTTCGACCTGTGGGCAAATAATTTCGTGAAAGCTAGAATTCACGACTTCATAAGCTATAACCTACAATTTCTGGCCATTTAGTGGTTTCGACTAGTTTCCGAATACTTTCGCGGAGGCTAAATTCACAATTCATTAGTTACAAGCCATGATTTTTAGTCATTTTTAGTGCTTTTAAGTCATTAGCAAATAATTTCCTTGAAGCCAAATTTAAGATTTCATCAGCTATATTCGACGTTTTTTTAGCTATTTTTAGTAGTTTCACCCCGTTAGCAAAATATTTCCTGAAGGCTAATATTTATGATTTCATGAGTTATAACCCATCATTTGTAGTTTCGACTCATGGGTAAATAATTTTGAGGAGGCCAAAAATCACGATTTCATAAGCTGTAACCCCTAATTTTTGGATTTTTAGTGGTTTTGACCTATAGGCAAATAATTCCCCTGTGGGCAAAGTTCACAACTTCATGAGCAATAACCTATGATTTTTGGCGATTTTTAGTAGCTTGGACAAGCTGACAAATAGTTTCACAGAGGCAACTACTCATGATATCATGAGCTTTAATCCTTGATTTTTTACCATTTTTAGTGCATTCGACCTGCAGGCAAATAATTTCCTGGAGGCCAAAAATCACGATTTCATTAGTCATTAGCCTTTTTTAGCGATTTCGACCCATTAGCAAATAATTATTCGGAAGCTAAAATTCAGGGCTTCATGAGTTAAAATCCATGATTTTTGACCATTTTTAGTGGTTTCGACCCGTAGCTAAAAAGTTCCTTCAAGGCCAAAATTCACGATTTTATGAGCTACAACCAGTGATTTTTGGCCATTTTTAGTGTTTTCATCCCGTAGGCAAATATTTCCTAAAAGCCAAATTTCTTGACTTCATGAGATATAACACGATATTTTGCCATTTTTACTGGTTTCGATTCATTGGAAAATAATTTCCTAAAGGCCAAAATTCATGATTTCATGAGCTATAACCCATGATTTTTGGCCATTTTTAGTGGTTTCGACTCATAGGTAAATACTATCCTGAAGCTAAATTTTTCGATTTCATGAGATATAAACCATGAGTTTTTTTCCCATATTTTATGGTTTCAACCCACTGGCAAAAAATTTTGTAATCTAAGATTCATGATTTCATGAGCTATAAGTCATGATTTGTTGGCCATTTTTAACGGTTTTGACATATAGGCAAATAATTTCCCGTAGACCAAAATTCATGATTTCATGAGTATAACCCACGATTTCTGGCTATTTCAAGTTGCTTCAACCCCTCAAAAAATAATTTCCCATATGCCAAAATTCATGACTTCGTAAGCTATAACCCATGATTTTTGGCAACTTTAATGGTTTCGACTCGTTGGTAAATAATATCCCAGAAGCTAAATTTCCTAGTGTCTTGGGCTTATAACCCATAAGTTTTTGCCATATTTTATCATTTCAGCCTGTTAGCAAATAATTTCGTGAGCTATAATTCATAATTTTATGAGCTATAGTCCATTATTTTCTGGATATTTTTAATGGTTTCCACATGTAGGCAAATAATTTTCTAGAGGCTAAAATTCACGATCTGATGAACTATAACCCATGATTTTTAGTCATTTTATGGTTTCGACTAGTAGGAAAATAATTTCTCAGAAGCTAAAATTCACGACTTCATAAACTATAACCCATGATTTCTTGTCATTTAGTGGTTTCGACCCATTTCTAAATAATTTCGCTGAGGCCAAAATTCACAATTTCATGAGCTATAACCAATGATTTTTGACCATTTTTAGTGGTTTCAACATTTAGCAAATAATTTCCTAGAGGCCATGTCACGCCCCGCTTCCCGAAATACCCGAAAGCGGTACGTGAACAAGTCCGCGACGTATTAGGTTGAGGAGAAATACGAATAATAAAAAATATTTCTTCTCGGCCACCACCAAAAACCTGTCACGCCCCGCTTCCCAAAATACCCGGAAGCGGTACGTGAACAAGTCCGCGACGTATTAGGTTGAGGAGAAATATGAATAATAAAAAAATATTTCTTCTCAATCTAATACGCCAAGCGTCAAGTAATCATAAAAGTACGTCACAGTCACAGATCCCAATCACAACCGGTAAGAATAAAATAATAATCCAGAACAGGAAGTACATATCACCAAATAAAATAACATCCAAGACTATAAAAGAGTCCACATGTCTGAAACAATACATGTAGCTAAGACTAGAGAATCATAAAATAAATGTCAACTGAGCCAAAACGAAAATACGGAAAGAAGTCTAAGGTTCATCAACTACTATAAACAAAAGGGAACTAAGCTTCAGCTCGATCTACTCCGTCGTCTGGAAGGTTCTCCTGCTGAGAAAATTCCGGCTCTAGCGCATCTCCACACTGAACCTGTCCGTCATCTATATCTGACGTACACCAAGAGAATGGAGTACGTCAGCGTGTATAACACACGGCAAGATCCCACAAGCAATGACAGTATAATAATAATAATGCAAATGAATGCAATAATCAGAAAATGCGAACGAATGTAATAGTGTGAAGTGACGCATGCATACAACTAGAGCTTACCATATAAACAACCGGAAAACTTTGGCATTCCAAACAACAGTAACGGTAACTAACCATCCTGTCATAGTCTCAGATCTACATCTCATTTAAAGTCCAGGTTCATATTAATCGGATAACTGACGGTTCATTATCCTCTACGCGCATCCAGTACCGCGGAACAACGAACGGTCAAAGGACTACACGCATCAGTTCCGCTTGTCCGACACAAGCGTGACTCGTGAATACAAAGTACACCGCCACGTGCGAAACGATTCACGGGCCCAACAAACCAGCCCCAAGTGCGGGAAACAAGGTCACTTGGCACGGGTCTGGAAGATACATAAACGGCCACATCCGAATACATGAACCAAGACTTTCCCATCCCACGGTCTCAGGTAAATCAAGTCAACAATGTCGATATCAAACATGGGTTCACCTCCTAAGCATGGTCAACACACACATGTCACTAGGTCACGTTCATGACAACCAAATCCCTAAGTCATGAACTACTACGGTTCTGGACACAACAAGACTATGTATAACTGCAATTAACATGTCATATGTGCAATTACTCTACGTGTCGGTGTCGTGTATCATGAACAGTAACGTGAATAACTATCAACAACGGTACAATATGAAAATGTGAAATAAGAGAAGTTAACCACATGAAATGATGTAGTTTTCAACATAAATTTCCATAAAAATCCTTTAAACTAATTCTCAATATAACTATCCAATATCTCATAAATACCTTTTCTCTTTAATATTATTTATGAACAATAACTATTTTCTTTTCCATAAATCACCTCTAATTCTTTTCTTTTTCTTTTTTTTTTTACAAAACCTCTTATAATATTTCAAAATCCTTTTTCTTCCAAATAATTCCTTAAAATCATAACAATCACTTAAAAATACTTTTTATTCAAAGTAAATTATTTTCACCAAACAATTTCCTTAAGAATATTTTCATAACTATAATAAATACTAGAAATATCCTAAAAATACATTCTTACTTCCAAATAGCACGAAATTAAGCATAGATCAATTGACCTATCTAATCATCACGGATAATTTTATACTACCGAATATTCATCGAAAATGTAAAGGTTAACTGCGCAAATGATATCAAACTGGTACGAACTGAACGATACATATACAAAATAATTCATAAATAATCTAAAAATATAAAATACTAGTCAACGGTATCGGATCTTGCCTACGGCCAAAATCGGCTATCGACGGTGGCTCGCTACCTGACAGCATTACAACGGCTCAACGGCGTGCAGGATCTGACGGAAGAGAGAGAGAGAGAGAGAGAGAGAGAGAGAGAGAGAGAGAGAGAGAGAGAGAGAGAGAGAGAGAGAGAGAGAGAGAGAGAGAGAGAGAGAGAGAGAGAGAGAGAGAGAGAGAGAGAGAGAGAGAGAGAGAGAGAGAGAGAGAGAGAGAGAGAGAGAGAGAGAGAGAGAGAGAGAGAGAGAGAGAGAGAGAGAGAGAGAGAGAGAGAGAGAGAGAGAGAGAGAGAGAGAGAGAGAGAGAGAGAGAGAGAGAGAGAGAGAGAGAGAGAGAGAGAGAGAGAGAGAGAGAGAGAGAGAGAGAGAGAGAGAGAGAGAGAGAGAGAGAGAGAGAGAGAGAGAGAGAGAGAGAGAGAGAGAGAGAGAGAGAGAGAGAGAGAGAGAGAGAGAGAGAGAGAGAGAGAGAGAGAGAGAGAGAGAGAGAGAGAGAGAGAGAGAGAGAGAGAGAGAGAGAGAGAGAGAGAGAGAGAGAGAGAGAGAGAGAGAGAGAGAGAGAGAGAGAGAGAGAGAGAGAGAGAGAGAGAGAGAGAGAGAGAGAGAGAGAGAGAGAGAGAGAGAGAGAGAGAGAGAGAGAGAGAGAGAGAGAGAGAGAGAGAGAGAGAGAGAGAGAGAGAGAGAGAGAGAGAGAGAGAGAGAGAGAGAGAGAGAGAGAGAGAGAGAGAGAGAGAGAGAGAGAGAGAGAGAGAGAGAGAGAGAGAGAGAGAGAGAGAGAGAGAGAGAGAGAGAGAGAGAGAGAGAGAGAGAGAGAGAGAGAGAGAGAGAGAGAGAGAGAGAGAGAGAGAGAGAGAGAGAGAGAGAGAGAGAGAGAGAGAGAGAGAGAGAGAGAGAGAGAGAGAGAGAGAGAGAGAGAGAGAGAGAGAGAGAGAGAGAGAGAGAGAGAGAGAGAGAGAGAGAGAGAGAGAGAGAGAGAGAGAGAGAGAGAGAGAGAGAGAGAGAGAGAGAGAGAGAGAGAGAGAGAGAGAGAGAGAGAGAGAGAGAGAGAGAGAGAGAGAGAGAGAGAGAGAGAGAGAGAGAGAGAGAGAGAGAGAGAGAGAGAGAGAGAGAGAGAGAGAGAGAGAGAGAGAGAGAGAGAGAGAGAGAGAGAGAGAGAGAGAGAGAGAGAGAGAGAGAGAGAGAGAGAGAGAGAGAGAGAGAGAGAGAGAGAGAGAGAGAGAGAGAGAGAGAGAGAGAGAGAGAGAGAGAGAGAGAGAGAGAGAGAGAGAGAGAGAGAGAGAGAGAGAGAGAGAGAGAGAGAGAGAGAGAGAGAGAGAGAGAGAGAGAGAGAGAGAGAGAGAGAGAGAGAGAGAGAGAGAGAGAGAGAGAGAGAGAGAGAGAGAGAGAGAGAGAGAGAGAGAGAGAGAGAGAGAGAGAGAGAGAGAGAGAGAGAGAGAGAGAGAGAGAGAGAGAGAGAGAGAGAGAGAGAGAGAGAGAGAGAGAGAGAGAGAGAGAGAGAGAGAGAGAGAGAGAGAGAGAGAGAGAGAGAGAGAGAGAGAGAGAGAGAGAGAGAGAGAGAGAGAGAGAGAGAGAGAGAGAGAGCAATGGAGAGAGAGATGGACAATGGATGGAAAGAAAATAAATAATGTATATATAGGGTTAGGTTAGGTTAGGGTTAGGGTTAATGCTATATTACAACACATAAAGAAGAAAATAAATAATGTATATATAGGGTTAGGTTAGGGTTAGGGTTAATGCTATATTACAACACATAAAGAAGAAAATAAATAATGTATATATAGGGTTAGGTTAGGGTTAGGGTTAATGCTATATTACAACACATAAAGAAGAAAATAAATAATGTATATATAGGGTTAGGTTAGGGTTAGGGTTAATGCTATATTACAACACATAAAGAAGAAAATAAATAATGTATATATAGGGTTAGGTTAGGGTTAGGGTTAATGCTATATTACAACACATAAAGAAGAAAATAAATAATGTATATATAGGGTTAGGTTAGGGTTAGGGTTAATGCTATATTACAACACATAAAGAAGAAAATAAATAATGTATATATAGGGTTAGGTTAGGGTTAGGGTTAATGCTATATTACAACACATAAAGAAGAAAATAAATAATGTATATATAGGGTTAGGTTAGGGTTAGGGTTAATGCTATATTACAACACATAAAGAAGAAAATAAATAATGTATATATAGGGTTAGGTTAGGGTTAGGGTTAATGCTATATTACAACACATAAAGAAGAAAATAAATAATGTATATATAGGGTTAGGTTAGGGTTAGGGTTAATGCTATATTACAACACATAAAGAAGAAAATAAATAATGTATATATAGGGTTAGGTTAAGTCATGATTTGTTGGCCATTTTAACGGTTTTGACATATAGGCAAATAATTTCCTAAAGGCCAAAATTCACAATTTCATGAGCTATAAGTCATGATTTGTTGGCCATTTTAACGGTTTTGACATATAGGCAAATAATTTCCTAAAGGCCAAAATTCACAATTTCATGAGCTATAACCCATGATTTTTGGCCATTTTAGTGGTTTCAACATTTAGCAAATAATTTCCTAAAGGCCAAAATTCATGATTTCATGAGCTATAAGTCATGATTTGTTGGCCATTTTAACGGTTTTGACATATAGGCAAATAATTTCGTGAGCTATAATTCATAATTTTATGAGCTATAGTCCATTATTTTCTGGATATTTTAATGGTTTCCACATGTAGGCAAATAATTTCCTAAAGGCCAAAATTCACGATTTTATGAGCTATAACCCATGATTTTTGGCCATTTTAGTGGTTTCAACATTTAGCAAATAATTTCCTAAAGGCCAAAATTCACAATTTCATGAGCTATAAGTCATGATTTGTTGGCCATTTTAACGGTTTTGACATATAGGCAAATAATTTCCTAAAGGCCAAAATTCACAATTTCATGAGCTATAAGTCATGATTTGTTGGCCATTTTAACGGTTTTGACATATAGGCAAATAATTTCCTAAAGGCCAAAATTCACAATTTCATGAGCTATAACCAATGATTTTTGACCATTTTAGTGGTTTCAACATTTAGCAAATAATTTCCCATATGCCAAAATTCATGATTTTATGAGCTATAACCAATGATTTTTGACCATTTTAGTGGTTTCAACATTTAGCAAATAATTTCGTGAGCTATAATTCATAATTTTATGAGCTATAGTCCATTATTTTCTGGATATTTTAATGGTTTCCACATGTAGGCAAATAATTTCGTGAGCTATAATTCATAATTTTATGAGCTATAACCCATGATTTTTGACCATTTTAGTGGTTTCAACATTTAGCAAATAATTTCGTGAGCTATAATTCATAATTTTATGAGCTATAACCCATGATTTTTAGTCATTTTATGGTTTCGACTAGTAGGAAAATAATTTCCTAAAGGCCAAAATTCATGATTTCATGAGTTATAACCCATAAGTTTTGCCATATTTTATCATTTCACTGTTAGCAAATAATTTCCTAAAGGCCAAAATTCATGATTTCATGAGCTATAACCCATGATTTTTAGCCATTTTAATGGTTTCCACATGTAGGCAAATAATTTCCTAAAGGCCAAAATTCATGATTTCATGAGCTATAACCCATGATTTTTGGCCATTTTAGTGGTTTCGACCCTTTAGCAAATAATTT
This sequence comes from Asparagus setaceus, assembly GCA_012295165.1. Classification (NCBI taxonomy): domain Eukaryota; kingdom Viridiplantae; phylum Streptophyta; class Magnoliopsida; order Asparagales; family Asparagaceae; genus Asparagus; species Asparagus setaceus. The sequence goes on from CM022701.1 coordinate 87,957,447, forward strand.
CCTAGAGGCCAAAATTCATGATTTCATGAGCTATAACCCATGATTTTTGGCCATTTTAGTGGTTTCAACATTTAGCAAATAATTTCCTAGAGGCCAAAATTCACGATTTTATGAGCTATAGTCCATTATTTTCTGGATATTTTAATGGTTTCCACATGTAGGCAAATAATTTCCTAGAGGCCAAAATTCACGATTTTATGAGCTATAGTCCATTATTTTCTGGATATTTTAATGGTTTCCACATGTAGGCAAATAATTTCGTGAGCTATAATTCATAATTTTATGAGCTATAGTCCATTATTTTCTGGATATTTTAATGGTTTCCACATGTAGGCAAATAATTTTCTAGAGGCTAAAATTCACGATCCGATGAACTATAACCCATGATTTTTAGTCATTTTATGGTTTCGACTAGTAGGAAAATAATTTCTCGTGAAGCTAAAATTCACGACTTCATAAACTATAACCCATGATTTCTTGTCATTTAGTGGTTTCACCCATTTCTAAATAATTCACGAGGCCAAAATTCACAATTTCATGAGCTATAACCAATGATTTTTGACCATTTTAGTGGTTTCAACATTTAGCAAATAATTTCGTGAGCTATAATTCATAATTTTATGAGCTATAACCAATGATTTTTGACCATTTTTAATGGTTTCCACATGTAGGCAAATAATTTCACGAGGCCAAAATTCACAATTTCATGAGCTATAACCAATGATTTTTGACCATTTTTAATGGTTTCCACATGTAGGCAAATAATTTCACGAAGTCAAAATTCACGATTTCATGAGCTATAACCCATGATTTTTGGCCATTTTAGTGGTTTCACCCGTTAGCAAATAATTTCCTTGAAGTCAAAATTCACAATTTCATGAGCTATAACCCTAAATTTTATGTTTTAGTGGCTTCAACCTATAGCCAAATAATTTCCTTGAAGTCAAAATTCACAATTTCATGAGCTATAACCCATGATTTTTGGCCATTTTAGTGGTTTTGACCCATTGGCAAATAATTTCGGAAGCTAAAATTCATGATTTCATGAGCTATAACCTATGATTTTTGACCATTTTAGTGGTTTCACCCGTTAGCAAATAATTTCCTAAGGCCAATATTCACAATTTTATGAGCTATAACCCATGATTTTTGGCCATTTTAGTGGTTTCACCCGTTAGCAAATAATTTCCTTGAAGTCAAAATTCACGATTTCATGAGCTATAACCCATGATTTTTGGCCATTTTAATGGTTTCCACATGTAGGCAAATAATTTCCTTGAAGTCAAAATTCACGATTTCATGAGCTATAACCCACAATTTCCGGCCATTTTAGTGGTTTCGACCTTTTGAAAATAATTTCCTTGAAGTCAAAATTCACAATTTCATGAGCTATAACACACAATGTTTTACCATTTTCGATGGTTTCAACCTATAGCCAAATAATTTCCTAGAGGCCAAAATTCACGATCTTCATGAGTTATAACCCATTATTTTTAGCCATTTTAGTGGTTTCACCTGGCAAATATTTTCCTCAAGCCATAATTCATTATTTCATGACCTATAACCCACAATTTTAGCCATTTTAGTGGTTTCGACCTTTTGAAAATAATTTTTGAAGTCAAAATTCACAATTTCATGAGCTATAACCCACGATTTTTGGCCATTTTAGTGATTTTGATACATTGGCAAATAATTTCCTAAGGCCAATATTCACAATTTCATGAGCTATAATCCATAATTTTCAACCATTTTTAAGGTTTCGATCCAATGGCAATAATTTTCGGGGCCAAAATTTATGATTTCATGAGCTATAACCCATAATTTTGGTCATTTTAGTGGTTTTCACCCGTTAGCAAATAATTTCCTAAGGCCAATATTCACAATTTTATGAGCTATAACCCACAGCTTATGGTTATAGTTTCATGGTTTCACCCACCGACAAATAATTTTGAGGAGGACAAAATTCATGATTTCATGACTGAACCCCTAAATTTTATGTTTTAGTGGCTTCAACCTATAGCCAAATAATTTCCTAGTGGGCAAATTTCACATTTTTATGAACTATAACCCATAATTTTGGTCATTTTAGTGGTTTAGACCAGTTGGAAAATATTTTCACGTAGCAATAATTCATAATTTCATGAGCTATAATCCATAATATTTTATCATTTTTGTGCAACTATTGGCAAATAATTTCCTAGAGGCCAAAATTCACGATCTTCATGAGTTATAACCCATTATTTTTAGCCATTTTAGTGGTTTTGACTCGTAGGCAAATAATTTCCTAGAGGCCAAAATTCATGATTTCATGAGCTATAATCCATAATATTTTATCATTTTTGTGCAACTATTGGCAAATAATTTTGAGGAGGACAAAATTCATGATTTCATGAGCAATAGCCAACAATTTTAGCCATTTTAGTGGTTTTCACCCTTTGAAAATAATTTTTGAAGTCAAAATTCACGATCTTCATGAGTTATAACCCATTATTTTTAGCCATTTTAGAGGTTTTGACTCGTAGGCAAATAATTTCCTAGAGGCCAAAATTCACAATTTCATGAGCTATAACCCATGATTTTTGGCCATTTTAGTGATTTTGATACATTGGCAAATAATTTATTGAAGGCCAAAATTCATGATTTCATGAGCTATAACCCATGATTTTTGGCCATTTTAGTGGTTTTGACTCGTAGGCAAATAATTTCCTAGAGGCCAAAATTCACGATCTTCATGAGTTATAACCCATTATTTTTAGCCATTTTAGAGGTTTTGACTCGTAGGCAAATAATTTTGTGAGCTATAATTCATGATTTCATGAGCTATAACCCATGATTTTTGGCCATTTTAATGGTTTTAATATGTTAGCAAATAATTTCCTAGAGGCCAAAATTCACAATTTCATGAGCTATAACCCATGATTTTTGGCCATTTTAATGGTTTCGACATGTAGGCAAATAATTTCCTAGAGGCCAAAATTCACGATTTCATGAGCTATAACCCACAATTTTTACCATTTTTAGTGGTTTTGACTCGTAGGCAAATAATTTCCTAGAGGCCAAAATTCATGATTTCATGAGCTATAACCCATGATTTTTGGCCATTTTAGTGGTTTTGACTCGTAGGCAAATAATTTCCTAGAGGCCAAAATTCACGATCTTCATGAGTTATAACCCATGATTTTTGGCCATTTTAGTGGTTTTGACCCATTGGCAAATAATTTCCTAAGCTAAAATTCATGATTTCATGAGCTATAACCTATGATTTTTGACCATTTTTAGTGGTTTCGACTCGTAGGTAAAAAATATCCCTGAGGCCAAATTTCCGATTTGGTGTTTTTGCCATATTTTATGGTTTTAACCCGTTGGCAAATAACTTCATGAGCTATAATCCACGATTTTTGCTAATTTTATTTGTTTCCATATGTAGGCAAATAATTTCCTCAAAGTCAAAATTCACGATTTAATGAGCTATAACCCACAATTTTAGCCATTTTAGTGGTTTTCACCCTTTGAAAATAATTTCCTTGAAGTCAAAATTCACGATTTCATGAGCTATAACTCATGATTATTAGCGATTTTAGTGGTTTTCACCCGTTAGCAAATAATTTCCTAAGGCCAATATTCACAATTTTATGAGCTATAACCCACAGTTTATGGTTATAGTTTGCGGTTTCGACCTACTGACAAATAATTTTGAGGAGGACAAAATTCATGATTTCATGACCTGTAACCCCTAAATTTTATGTTTTTAGTGGCTTCAACCTATAGCCAAATAATTTCCTAGTGGGCAAATTTCACATTTTTATGAACTATAACCCATAATTTTGGTCATTTTAGTGGTTTAGACCAGCTTGGAAAATATTTTCACGTATAATAATTCATAATTTCATGAGCTATAATCCATAATATTTTATCATTTTTGTGCAACTATTGGCAATAATTTCCTAGAGGCCAAAATTCATGATTTCATTAGCTTTTTGCCTTTTTAGTGATTTTGATACATTGGCAAATAATTTTTCGTAAGGCAAAATTCAAGGCTTCATTAGTTATAACCCACGATTTTTAGCCGCTTTTAGTGGTTTCAACATTGCAAAAACTTTTCTAAATGTTAAATTCCTGATTTTATGAGCTATAGCCCATGGTTTGTGGCCATTTCATTGGTTTCAACCTGCTGGCAAGTAATTTCCCAAAAGGCCAAAATTCACAATTTCTTGAGCTATAATCCATAATTTTCAACCATTTTTTTAAGGTTTCATCCAATGGCAATAATTTTCGGGGCCAAAATTTATGATTTCATGAGCAATAGCCAACAATTTTAGCCATTTTAGAGGTTTTGACTCGTAGGCAAATAATATCCTGAAGATCAAATTCCCCGATTTTATGAGCTATAACCATTGAGTCCTTTTCATATTTTGTAGATTCAATCTGTTGGTAAAAATTACATAAGCTATCATTCATGGTTTCATGGGCCATAATCCACAATTTTTACCATTTTTAATAGTATCGACATGTAGGAAATAAATTTTCTCGAGACCGTAATTCACAATTGCATGAGCTATAACCCAATATGTTTTACCATTTTTAGTGGTTTTGACTCGTAGGCAAATAATTTCCTAGAGGCCAAAATTCATGATTTCATGAGCTATAACCCATGATTTTTAGCCATTTTAGAGGTTTTGACTCGTAGGCAAATAATTTCCTCAAAGTCAAAATTCACGATTTCATGAGCTATAACTCATGATATTTTATCATTTTAGTGGTTTTGATCTATTGGCAAATAATTTCCTAAGCTAAAATTCATGATTTCATGAGCTATAATCCACGATTTTTGCTAATTTTATTTGTTTCCATATGTAGGCAAATAATTTCCTAGAGGCCAAAATTCACGATCTTCATGAGTTATAACCCATTATTTTTAGCCATTTTAGAGGTTTTGACTCGTAGGCAAATAATTTCCTAAGCTAAAACTCAAGATTTGATAAGCTATAACCCACCATTTTTGGCCATGTTTAGTGGTTTCAACCCGATTCCAAAATAATTTCGCTAAGGCTAAAATTCACAATTTCATGAGCTATAACTCATGATATTTTATCATTTTTAGTGGTTCCAACATATAGGCAAATAATTTTCCGGAGGTCAAAATTCACAATTTCGTGTACTATATAACCCATGATTTTTGGCCATTTTAGTGGTTTTGACCCATTGGCAAATAATTTTGTGAGCTATAATTCATGATTTCATGAGCTATAACCTATGATTTTTGACCATTTTAGTGGTTTTGACTCGTAGGCAAATAATTTCCTAGAGGCCAAAATTCACGATTTCATGAGCTATAACCTATGATTTTTGACCATTTTAGTGGTTTTGACCCATTGGCAAATAATTTCTTGGTGACTAAAATTCACGATTTCATGAGCTATAATCCACGATTTTTGCTAATTTTATTTGTTTCCATATGTAGGCAAATAATTTTCCTGAGGTCAAAATTCACAATTTCATGAGCTATAACCCATGATTTTTGACCATTTTAGTGGTTTTGACCCATTGGCAAATAATTTCCTAGAGGCCAAAATTCACGATTTCATGAGCTATAATTCATGATTTTATGAGCTATAACCCACAATTTTAGCCATTTTAGAGGTTTTGACTCGTAGGCAAATAATTTCCTAGAGGCCAAAATTCACAATTCATGAGCTATAACCCATGATTTTTAGCCATTTTAGTGGTTTTGACCCATTGGCAAATAATTTTCCTGAGGTCAAAATTCACAATTTCATGAGCTATAATTCATGATTTCATGAGCTATAATCCACGATTTTTGCTAATTTTATTTGTTTCCATATGTAGGCAAATAATTTCCTCAAAGTCAAAATTCACGATTTCATGAGCTATAACCCATGATTTTTGACCATTTTAGTGGTTTTGACCCATTGGCAAATAATTTCCTAAGCTAAAATTCACGATTTCATGAGCTATAACCCATAATTTTGGTCATTTTAGTGGTTTTGACCCATTGGCAAATAATTTTGAGGAGGACAAAATTCATGATTTCATGAGCTATAACCCATAATTTTGGTCATTTTAGTGGTTTTGACCCATTGGCAAATAATTTTGAGGAGGACAAAATTCATGATTTCATGACCTGTAACCCTAAATTTTATGTTTTAGTGGCTTCAACCTATAGCCAAATAATTTCCTAGTGGGCAAATTTCACATTTTTATGAACTATAACCCATAATTTTGGTCATTTTAGTGGTTTAGACCAGCTTGGAAAATATTTTCACAAGCAATAATTCATAATTTCATGAGCTATAATCCATAATATTTTATCATTTTTGTGCAACTATTGGCAAATAATTTCCTAGAGGCCAAAATTCATGATTTCATTAGCTTTTTGCCTTTTTTAGTGATTTTGATACATTGGCAAATAATTTTTCAGAAGGCAAAATTCAAGGCTTCATTAGTTATAACCCACGATTTTTAGCCGTTTTTAGTGGTTTCAGCCTGTTGGCAAAAACTTTTCTAAATGTTAAATTCCTGATTTTATGAGCTATAGCCCATGGTTTGTGGCCATTTCATTGGTTTCGACCTGCTGGCAAGTAATTTCCCAAAAGGCCAAAATTCAGAATTTCTTGAGCTATAATCCATAATTTTCAACCATTTTTTTAAGGTTTCGATCCAATGGCAATAATTTTCTGGGGCCAAAATTTATGATTTCATGAGCAATAGCCAACAATTTTTAGCCATTTTTAGAGGTTTTGACTCGTAGGCAAATAATATCCTGAAGATCAAATTCCCCGATTTTATGAGCTATAACCATTGAGTCCTTTTCATATTTTGTAGATTCAATCTGTTGGTAAAAAATTACATAAGCTATCATTCATGGTTTCATGGGCCATAATCCACAATTTTTTACCATTTTTAATAGTATCGACATGTAGGAAATAAATTTTCTCGAGACCGTAATTCACAATTGCATGAGCTATAACCCAATATGTTTTACCATTTTTAGTTATTTTGACCCCTAGGCAAAAATTTCCCAGAAGCTAAAACTCAAGATTTGATAAGCTATAACCCACCATTTTTGGCCATGTTTAGTGGTTTCAACCCGATTCCAAAATAATTTCGCTAAGGCTAAAATTCACAATTTCATGAGCTATAACTCATGATATTTTATCATTTTTAGTGGTTCCAACATATAGGCAAATAATTTTCCGGAGGTCAAAATTCACAATTTCGTGTACTATATAACCCATGATTTTTGGCCATTTTAGTGGTTTTGACCCATTGGCAAATAATTTCCCGGAAGCTAAAATTCATGATTTCATGAGCTATAACCTATGATTTTTGACCATTTTTAGTGGTTTCAACCTATAGCCAAATAATTTCCTAAGGCCAATATTCACAATTTTATGAGCTATAACCCACAGCTTTATGGTTATAGTTTGCGTTTCGACCACCGACAAATAATTTTGAGGAGGACAAAATTCATGATTTCATGACCTGTAACCCTAAATTTTATGTTTTAGTGGCTTCAACCTATAGCCAAATAATTTCCTAGTGGGCAAATTTCACATTTTTATGAACTATAACCCATAATTTTTGGTCATTTTTAGTGGTTTAGACCAGTTGGAAAATATTTTCACAGAAGCAATAATTCATAATTTCATGAGCTATAATCCATAATATTTTATCATTTTTTGTGCAACTATTGGCAAATAATTTCCTAGAGGCCAAAATTCATGATTTCATTAGCTTTTTGCCTTTTTTAGTGATTTTGATACATTGGCAAATAATTTTTCAGAAGGCAAAATTCAAGGCTTCATTAGTTATAACCCACGATTTTTAGCCGTTTTTAGTGGTTTCAAATTGCTGGCAAAAACTTTTCTAAATGTTAAATTCCTGATTTTATGAGCTATAGCCCATGGTTTGTGGCCATTTCATTGGTTTCAACCTGCTGGCAAGTAATTTCCCAAAAGGCCAAAATTCACAATTTCTTGAGCTATAATCCATAATTTTCAACCATTTTTAAGGTTTCATCCAATGGCAATAATTTTCGGGGCCAAAATTTATGATTTCATGAGCAATAGCCAACAATTTTAGCCATTTTAGAGGTTTTGACTCGTAGGCAAATAATTTCCTCAAAGTCAAAATTCACGATTTCATGAGCTATAACTCATGATATTTTATCATTTTAGTGGTTTTGATCTATTGGCAAATAATTTCCTAAGCTAAAATTCATGATTTCATGAGCTATAATCCACGATTTTTGCTAATTTTATTTGTTTCCATATGTAGGCAAATAATTTCCTAGAGGCCAAAATTCACGATCTTCATGAGTTATAACCCATTATTTTTAGCCATTTTAGAGGTTTTGACTCGTAGGCAAATAATTTCCTAAGCTAAAACTCAAGATTTGATAAGCTATAACCCACCATTTTTGGCCATGTTTAGTGGTTTCAACCCGATTCCAAAATAATTTCGCTAAGGCTAAAATTCACAATTTCATGAGCTATAACTCATGATATTTTATCATTTTAGTGGTTCCAACATATAGGCAAATAATTTTCCTGAGGTCAAAATTCACAATTTCGTACTATATAACCCATGATTTTTGGCCATTTTAGTGGTTTTGATCTATTGGCAAATAATTTTCGAAAGGCTAATATTCACAATTTCATGAGCAATAACCCACGTTTTTTTGCCATAGTTTGTGATTTTGACGCAATGGCAAATAATTTTGACGAGGTCAAAATTAATGATTTCATGAGCTGTAACCCCTAAAATTTGGATTTTTAGTGGTTTCAACCTCTAGGCAACTAACTTCCCAGAGGGCAAACTTTAAGAATTCATGAGCTATAACCTAAAAGTTTTGGCCATTTTAGTGATTTTGACCAGCTGACAAATAATTTAACAGAGGCAAAAATCATGATTTCATAAACTATAATCCATAGTTTTTTACCATTTTTAGTGCATTCAACCTACGGCAAATAATTTCCTGGAGGACAAAGTTCGCGATTTCATTAGGCATTTGCCCTTTTTAGTGGCTTCGACCCATTTGCAAATAAGTTTTCGAAAGCCAAAATTCAGGGCTTCTTGAGTTAAAACCCATGATTTTTGGCCATTTTTAGTTGTTTCACCCTTTGGAAAATAATTTCCTCAAAGTCAAAATTCACAATTTTATGAGCTATAACCCATGATTTTTGGCCATTTTAGTGGTTTTGATCTATTGGCAAATAATTTCACGAGCTATAATTCATGATTTCATGAGCTATAGTCCAAAATTTTTTGGACATTTTTAATCGTTTCCACATGTAGGCAAATAATTTCCCAGAAACTAAAATTCACGATTTCATGAGCTATAGTCCAAAATTTTTGACATTTTTAATCGCTTCCACATGTAGGCAAATAATTTCCTAAAGCTAAAATTCACGACTTCATACACTATAACCCACAATTTCTGGTCATTTAGTGGTTTCGACCCATTTCTAAATAATTTCGCATAGGAAAAAATACATAATTTTATGAGCTATAACCCATGATTTTTTGACCTTTTTTAGCGGTTTTAACCTATAGCAAATAATTTCCCGGAGGCCAAAATTCGTAATTTTTATGAGTTATAACCCATAATTTTTTGCCATTTTTAGTTGTTTCGACCCTTTGGAAAATAATTTCCTCAAAGCCATAGTTCATGATTTCATGAGCTATACCTCACAATTTTTAGCCATTTTTAGTGGTTTCGACCCATGGCAAATAATTTCTCGAAGACCAATATTCACGATTTCATGAGCTATAACCCACAATTTGTGGCCATACTTCGTAATTTTGATCCGTTGGCAAATAATTTCGAGGAGGCCAAAATTCACTATTTCATGAGCTGTAACCCCTAATTTTTGGGTTTTTAAGGGTTTCGACCTGTAGGCAAATAATTTTCCAAAGGAAAAACTTCTTAATTTCATGAGCTATAACCTATGATTTTTTTGCCATTTTTAGTGGTTTTGACCAATTGGCAAATAGTTTCACGGAGGCAAAAACTCATGATTTCATGAGCTTTAATCCATGATTTTTACCATTTTTAGTGCATTCGACATGTGGCAAATAATTTCCTGGAGGTCAAAATTCACGATTTCATTAGCTATTTGCCTTTTTTTAGTGGTTTCGACCCATTGGCAAATAATTTTTCGGAAGCCAAAATTCAGGGCTTCGTGAGTTATAACCCATGATTTTTGGCTATTTTTAGTGTATTCAATCCGTTAGCAAAATATTTCCTGAATATTAAAATTCACAATTTTATGAGCTATAACCTACGATTTGTGGCCACTTTTAGTGGTTTTGACTTCTTGACAAATAATTTCCTGAAAGCCAAAATTCATGATTTCATGAGTTATAACTCATAATTTTTATTCGATCCATTGGTAAATAATTTCCCGTGACCAAAATCTAAGACATGAGGAATAACCCATAATTTTTGGCCATTTTTAAAGGTTTTGCGTCGTAGGCAAATAATATCCCGAAGGCCAAATTGCTCAATTTCACGAGCTATAACCCATGAGTTTTTGCCATATTTTGCGGTTGCAACACATTGGCAAATAATTATAAGAGATATAACTCACGGTCTTATGAGCTTTAATCCATGATTTTTTGGCCATTTTTTATAGTATCGACTTGTAGGAAAATATTTTCCCAGAGACCAAAATTCACCATTTCATGAGCTATAACCCACTAGTTTTGGCAATTTTTAGTTGTTTCGAGCCGTGGACAAATAATTTTTTGGAAGCTAAAATTCACGACTTCATAAGCTATAATCCATTGTTTTTTTGCCATTTTTAATGGTTTCAACCTGTTTCCAAAATAATTTCGCAAAGGCCAAAATTCATAATTCCATGAGATATAACTCATGATCTTTGACCATTTTAACTGGTCTCAACATATAGGCAAATAATTTCCCGGAGGCCAAATTTCACGATTCATGAGCTATAAGCCACGATTTTTGGCCATTTTAGTGGTTTCAACTAGTTGGAAAATAATTTCCATGAGGCTAAAATTCTAGATTTCATGAGCTATAACCTACGATTTTTGACCATTTTTAATGGTTTCAACCAATAGGCAAATATTTTTTCGGAGGCCAAATTCATGATTTTCAGGATAACCGATGATTTTTAGCCATTTTTAGTTGTTTCGACCATTGGCAAATAATTTCCTCGAAGCCAAAATTCATAATTCCATGAGCTATAACCTATGATTTTTTGCCATTTTTAGTGGTTTCACCCATTGGCAAATAATTTCCGAAAGCCAAAATTCATGATTTTATGAGCTATAACCCATAATTTTGGCCATTTTAGTGGTTTCACCCATTGGCAAATAATTTCGAGGAGGCCAAAATTCATGATTTCATGAGCTATAACCTATGATTTTTTGCCATTTTTAATGGTTTCAACCAATAGGCAAATATTTCCCAAAAGCCAAAATTCATGATTTCATGAGCTATAACCCATGATATTTTGCTAGTTTAAGTGGTTTTGATTCATTGGCACATAATTTTTGAAGGCCAAAGTTCATGATTTCATGAGCTATAACCCACAATTTTTACCATTTTTAGTGCATTCGACATGTGGCAAATAATTTCCCAAAAGCCAAAATTCACAATTTTATGAGCTATAACCCATGATTTTTACCATTTTTAGTGCATTCGACATGTGGCAAATAATTTCACGAGCTATAATTCATGATTTCATGAGCTATAACCCATAATTTTTTAGTCATTTTTAGTAGTTTTGACATGTAGGCAAATAATTTTTTGGAGGCCAAAATTCACGATTTTATGAGCTATAACCGATGATTTTTGGCAAAAAATCACAATTTCATAAACTATAACCCATGATTTTTTTATCATTTTTAATGGTTTCAACCTGTAGGCAAATAATTTCCCAGAGGCAAAAAATCATGATTTCATGAGCTATAACACACTATTTTTAGCCATTTTAGTGGTTTTGGCTAGCTAGTAAATAATTTCCTTGTAGCCAAAATTCAAGATTACATTAGCTATAATCCATAATTTTTGGCTATTTTTAGTAGTTTCTATCCATTGGCAAATAATTTCCTGAAGGCCAATATTCACGATTTCATGAGCTATACCTCACAATTTTAGCCATTTTAGTGGTTTCACCATTGGCAAATAATTTCGAGGAGGCCAAAATTCACTATTTCATGAGTCAGAACCCTAATTTTGGGGTTTTTAAGGGTTTCGACCTGTAGGCAAATAATTTTCCAAAGGAAAAACTTCTTAATTTCATGAGCTATAACCTATGATTTTTTTGCCATTTTTAGTGGTTTTGACCAATTGGCAAATAGTTTCGCGGAGACAAAAACTCATTATTTCATGAGTTATAATCCATGATTTTTGACCATTTTTATTGCACTTGACCTTTGAGCAAATAATTTCCCGGAGGCCAAAAATTCACGATTTCATTAGCTGCTTCTTTTTTTAATGGTTTCGACTCATTGGCAAATAATTTTTCGGAAGCCAAAATTCAGGGCTTCGTGAGTTATAACCCATGATTTTTGGCTATTTTTAGTGTATTCAACCATAGCAAAATATTTCCTAATATTAAAATTCACAATTTTATGAGCTATAACCTACGATTTGTGGCCACTTTTAGTGGTTTTGACTTCTTGACAAATAATTTCCGAAAGCCAAAATTCATGATTTCATGAGTTATAATCCATGATTTTTACCATTTTTAGTGCATTCGACATGTGGCAAATAATTTCCTGGAGGTCAAAATTCACGATTTCATTAGCTATTTGCCTTTTTTTAGTGGTTTCAACCCATTGGCAAATAATTTTTCGGAAGCCAAAATTCAGGGCTTCGTGAGTTATAACCCATGATTTTTGGCTATTTTAGTGTATTCAACTGTTAGCAAAATATTTCCTAATATTAAAATTCACAATTTTATGAGCTATAACCTACGATTTGTGGCCACTTTTAGTGGTTTTGACTTCTTGACAAATAATTTCCCAAAAGCCAAAATTCATGATTTCATGAGCTATAACCTACGATTTTTGACCATTTTTAGTGGTTTCACCATTGGCAAATAATTTTTGGAAGCTAAAATTCACGATTTTATGAGCTATAACCTATGATTTTTTGCCATTTTTAGTTGTTTCGAGCCGTGGACAAATAATTTTTGGAGGCCAAAATTCATAATTCCATGAGCAATAATCCATGATTTTTGTTTATTTTTAGTGGTTTCAACCGTTCACAAATAATTTCCTAAAGTCCAAACTTCACGATTTTATGAGCTATAACCCATAATTTTTGCCATTTTTAGTGGTTTCACCATTGGCAAATAATTTCCTGAGGCCAAAATTCACGATTTCATAAGCTATAACCCATAATTTTTAGTCATTTTAGTAGTTTTGACATGTAGGCAAATAATATCCCTAAGCCAAATTTCCCAATTTAATGAGATATAACCCATAACTTTTGCCACATTTTATGATTCAACTTAATGGCAAATTGTTTCGTGAGATATAATTCATGATTTCATGAGTTATAATCCATGATTTTTGGCCATTTTAGTAGTTTTGACATGTAGGCAAATACTTTACTGGAGGCCAAAATTCACGATTTCATGAGCTATAATCCTTGATTATTGACAATATTTAGTGATTTTCACCCGTAGGAAAATAATTTACCCGATGCTAAAATTCATGACTTGATAAGTTATAACCAATGCTTTCTAGCCGTTTTTAGTGGTTTCGACCCATTTCCAAATAATTTCGTAAAGGCCAAAATTCACAATTTCATGACCAATAACCCTTGATTTTTGACCAATTTTAGTCTTTTCAACCTACAGGCAAGTAATTTCACGAAGGCTAAAATTTACGATTTCACGAGCTATAACTCACGATTTTTGACAATTTGTGCCTGTTTCGCTCTATAGGCAAATATCTCCTAAAAGCCAACATTCACAACTTCATGAGCTATAACTCACGATTTTTGGCCATTAGTAGTGGTTTCAATTTGTTGGCAAATAATTTCTCAAAAGCCAAAATTCACAGTTTCATGAGCTATAATCCATGAATTTTGATTGTTTTTAGTGGTTTCAGCCTATAGGCAAATAATTTTCTGGATGTCAAAATTCACGATTTCATGAACTATAATCCACAATTTTTGGCCATTTTAATGGTTTCAACCTCAGTAGGCAAATAATATCCCTAAGCCAAATTTCCCAATTTCATGAGCTCTAACCCATGAGTTTTAGCCATATTTTATAGTTTCATCCATTGGCAAATAATTTCCTAAAGACCTAACTTCACGATTTTTGAGCTATAACCCATGATTTTTGGCCATTTTAGTAGTTTCTATCCATTGGCAAATAATTTCTCAAAAGCCAAAATTCACGATTTCATGAACTATAATCCACAATTTTGGCCATTTTAATGGTTTCAACCTCAGTAGGCAAATAATTTCCTGAGGCCAAAATTCACGATTTCATGAGCTATAACTCACGATTTTTGAGCTATAACCCATGATTTTTGGCCATTTTAATGGTTTCACTCATTGGCAAATAATTTCTTGTGGCTAAAATTCATGATTTCATGAGCTATAACTCACGATTTTTGGCCATTTTAGTAGTTTTGACATGTAGGCAAATAATTTCAGAAGGCCAAAATTCATGATTTCATGAGCTATAACCCATGATTTTTTATCATTTTTAATGGTTTCAACCTCAGTAGGCAAATAATTTTTCTAAGCCAAAATTCACAGCTTCATGAGCTATAACCCATGATTTTTGGCCATTTTAATGGTTTCAACCTCAGTAGGCAAATAATTTCCTGAGGCCAAAATTCACGATTTTATGAGCTATAACCCATGATTTTTGGCCATTTTAATGGTTTCAACCTCAGTAGGCAAATAATTTCCTGAGGCCAAAATTCACGATTTCATGAGCTATAACCCATGATTTTTTATCATTTTTAATGGTTTCAACCTCAGTAGGCAAATAATTTCTTGTGGCTAAAATTCATGATTTCATGAGCTATAATCCATAATTTTTGGCTATTTTAGTAGTTTTGACATGTAGGCAAATAATTTCTCAAAAGCCAAAATTCACGATTTCATGAGCTATAACTCACGATTTTTGGCCATTTTAATGGTTTCAACCTCAGTAGGCAAATAATTTCTCAAAAGCCAAAATTGATGAATTCATGAGCTATAACCCACAATTTTTACCATTTTTACCGGTTTCGTCCCATTAGCAAATAATTTCTTGTGGCTAAAATTCATGATTTCATGAGTTATAATCCATGATTTTTGGCCATTTTAATGGTTTCAACCTCAGTAGGCAAATAATTTCTTGTGGCTAAAATTCATGATTTCATGAGCTATAACCCATGATTTTTGGCCATTTTAATGGTTTTGACCCGTTGGTAAATAATTTTCTAGATGCTAAAATTCATGATTTCATAAGCTATAACCCATGATTTTTGGCCATTTTAATGGTTTCACTCATTGGCAAATAATTTCTCAAAGGCCAAAATTCACGATTTCATGAGCTATAATCTATGATTTTTGGCCATTTTAATGGTTTCGACATGTAGGCAAATAATTTCTCAAAGGCCAAAATTCATGATTTTATAAGCTATAACTCATGATTTTTGGCCATTTTAGTGGTTTCACCCATTTCCAAATAATTTCAGAAGGCCAAAATTCACGATTTCATGAGCTATAACCCATGATTTTTGGCCATTTTAATGGTTTTGACCCGTTGGTAAATAATTTTCTAGATGCTAAAATTCACTATTTAAAGAGCAATAACCCACGATTTTTGGCCATTAGTAGTGGTTTCAATTTGTTGGCAAATAATTTCTCAAAGGCCAAAATTCACAGCTTCATGAGCTATAACCCATGAGTTTTAGCCATATTTTATAGTTTCATCCATTGGCAAATAATTTCTTGTGGCTAAAATTCATGATTTCATGAGCTATAACCCATGATTTTTGGCCATTTTAATGGTTTTGACCCGTTGGTAAATAATTTCCCAAAAGCTAAAATACATGACTTCATGTGTTATAACCCAAGATTTTTGGCCATTTTAGTGGTTTCGACCTATCGAAAATTAATTTTTTGAAAGCCAAAATCCACAACTTCATAAGCTATAACCTATGATTTTTGACCTCTTTTAGTGGTTTCGACTAGTGGGAAAAAAATATTCTTGAGGCCAAATTTCCCAATTTTATGAGCTAACCCATGATTTTTGGCCATTTTTTGTGGTTTCGACTCGTAGGCAAATAATATCCCAGAGCCAGAATTTCCCGATTGCATAAGCTATAACCCACAACTTTTTGATACATTTTTTGGTTTCAACTAGCTGGCAAAAAATTTTGTGAGCTATAATTCATGATTTCATGAGCTAAAATCCACGATTTTTGGCATTTTTAATGGTTTCGACATGTAGGCAAATAATTTCTCAAAGGCCAAAATTCACGATTTCTTGAGTTATAACTAACTAGTTTTGGCCAGTTGTAGTGGTTTCAACCATAGACAAAAAATTTCTCAAAAATCTAAAATTCATGACTTCATGAGCATAACCCATGATTTTTTACCATTTTTAGTGGTTTCGGCTTGTAGGCAAATAATATCTCAGAGGCTGAATTTTCTAATTTCATGAGCCATAGCCCAAGAATTTTAGTCATATTTTTTGTTTCAACCCATTGATAAATAATTTTGTGAGCCATAATTCATGATTTTATGAGCTATAATCTATGATTTTTTGGCCATTTGCAGTGGTTTCCACCTGTAGGCAAATAATTTCCCAGTGGTAAAAATTTATAATTTCATGAGCTATAACCCATGATTATTGGCCATTTTAGTGGTTTTGATCTGTAGGCAAATAATTTCATAGCAGCTAAAAATCACGACTCCATAAGCTAAAACCTACTATTTTTGACCATTTTAAGTGGTTTCGACCCATTTCCAAAGAATTTCATAAAGACCAATATTAACAATTTAATGAGCTATAGCCTATGATTTTTAACCATTTTTAGTGGTTTCAACCTATAGGCAGATAATTTCCCAAATGCCAAAATTCACAATTTATTAAGCTATAACTAATGAATTTTGGCTATTTTTAGTGGTTTTCACCTATTGGCATATTATATTCATGAAGCAAAAATCACGATCCATGATTTTGGGCCATCATTAATGGTGTCGACCCACTGATAAATAATTTTCCAAAGGCCAATATTCACGATTTCATGAGCTATAACCCACGATTTATGGCCATTTTAGTGGTTTCGCTTGTAGGCAAATAATTTCTAATGCCAAAATTCATGATTTCATGAGCTATAACCTATAATTTATGGCCAAATTTTATAGTTTAAACCCATTGGCAAATAATTTCCTTGAGGCTAAAATTTAAGATTTCATGAGCTATAACCCATGATTTTTTTCACCATTTTTAATTATTTTGATTCGTTAGCAAATATTCCCCAAAAGCTAAAATACATGACTTCATGTGTTATAACCCAAGATTTTTGGCCATTTTAGTAGTTTCGATCTGTTGGCAAATAATTTCTCGAATGCCAAAATTCATGATTTCATGAGTTATAACCCATAATTTTCAGCTATTTTTAGTGGTTCAATTTTCAGTGGTTCGATCCAATGGCAAATAATTTATTGGACGCTAAACTTCACGATTTTATGAGCAATTACCCACGATTTTTGGCTATTTCTAGTTATTTTGACCCATTGGTAAATAATTTACTGAAGGTCAAAATTTATGATTTTATGAGCTATAACCCACGTTTTTGCCATTTTAGTTGATTCGACCAATAGGAAATACTTTGCAAAATCTAAAATTCACGATTTTTTAGCTATAATACACGATTTTTGGCCATTTTTAGTGATTTCGACTAGTTGAAAAATAATTTTGTGAAGCCAAAAATTTATGATTTCATGAGCTATAATCCACGATTTTGGGCCATTTTTAGTGCATTCGACCTGTAGGCAAATAATTTCAAGGAGATCGAAATTCATGATTTCATTAGCTATTTGCCATTTTTAATGGTTTCGATCCATTAATAAATAATTTCTTGCGAGCCAAAGTTGACTACTTCATGAGCTATGACACATGATTTTTAGCCATTTTCAATGGTTTCAATCCGTTGGCAAAATATTTTCTTGAAGACCAATATTCATGACTTTATGAGCTATAACCAACGATTTTTTACCATTTTCAATGGTTTCGACCCTTAGAAAAATAATTTCCCGAAGGCCAAAATTAACGATTTCATAAGTCAGAACCCATGATTTTTGGCCATTTTAGTGGTTTCAACCTATAGGTAAATAATTTCTCAAGGCCAAAATTCACGATTTTATGAGCTATAACCCACAATTTTTTATCATTTTCAGTCGTTTTGATCCGTTGGCAAATAATTTCACAAAGGCAAAACTTAATGATTTTATGAGCTGTAACCCATGATTTTTGGCCATTTTTAGTATTTTTGACTAGTAGGCAAATAATATCCTGAGGCAAAAATTACCAATTTCATGAGCTATAACCCACTAGTTTTTGCTATAGTTTGGTTGTTTCAACCCGTTGGCTAATAATTTCATGAGCTGCAATTCACGATTTCATGAGCTACAACCCGCGTGATTTTTTGGCCATTTTTAATGCTTCAACAAAGGTAAATAATTTCCCGGAGGTCAAAATTCACAATTTTATGAGCTATAACTAACAATTTTTGGCTATTTTTTGTGGTTTCAACCTATAGGTAAATAATTTCCTGAGGTCAAAATTCACAATTTCATGAGCTATAACCCATGATTTTTGGCTATTTTTAGTGATATTCACCCATAGGCAAATATTTTCCTAGACTAAAATTCACGATTGAATGAACTATAATCCAAAATTTTTGGCCATTTTTAGTGGTTTCGACTCGTAGGCAAATAATATCACGAAGGCCAAATTTCCTTATTTCACGAGCTATAACCCTTGAATTTTTGCCATATTTTTTGGTTTCA
This sequence comes from Asparagus setaceus, assembly GCA_012295165.1. NCBI lineage: Eukaryota > Viridiplantae > Streptophyta > Magnoliopsida > Asparagales > Asparagaceae > Asparagus > Asparagus setaceus. Next base: position 87,976,477 of record CM022701.1, read on the forward strand.
ACCAGCTGGCAAATAATTTTATGAGCTATATAATTCATGATTTCATGAGCTATAATCCTTGATTAATTGGCCATATTTAATGGCGTAGGCAAATAATTTTCCGGATGCCAAAATTCATAATTTGATGAGCTATAACCTACGGTTTTTAGCCATGTTCAGTAGTATGGACCTGTAGGCAAATAATTTCCCGAAAGCTAAAATTCGCGACTTCATAAGCTATAACCCACTGTTCATGGCCATTTTGAGTGGCTTCGACCCGTTTCTAAAGAATTTTGTAAAGGCCAAAATTAACAATTTCTTGAGCTATAACCCATGATTTTTTACCAATTTTAGTGGTTTCAACCTATAGGTAAATAATTTCTCAAGGCCAAAATTAACGATTTCATAAGCTGTAACCCATTATTTTTGTCATTTTTAGTTGTTTCTACCCATAGGTAATTATTTCCCAAAAGCCAGAATTCACGAATTCGTGAGCAATAACCCACAATTTTTTATCATTTTCAGTCGTTTTGATCCGTTGGCAAATAATTTCACAAAGGCAAAACTTAATGATTTTATGAGCTGTAACCCATGATTTTTGGCCATTTTTAGTATTTTTGACTAGTAGGCAAATAATATCCTGAGGCAAAAATTACCAATTTCATGAGCTATAACCCACAAGGTTTTGCCATATTTTGTGGTTTCAACCTATAGGTAAATAATTTCCTGAGGTCAAAATTCACGATTTCATGAGCTACAACCCGCGTGATTTTTTGGCCATTTTTAATGCTTCAACAAAGGTAAATAATTTCCCGGAGGTCAAAATTCACAATTTTATGAGCTATAACTAACAATTTTTGGCTATTTTTTGTGGTTTCGACTCATAAGCAAATAATTTCCTGGAAGCAAAAACTCACAACTTCAGAAGCCGTAACCCATGATTTTTGGCTATTTTTAGTGATATTCACCCATAGGCAAATATTTTCCTAGACTAAAATTCACGATTGAATGAACTATAATCCAAAATTTTTGGCCATTTTTAGTGGTTTCGACTCGTAGGCAAATAATATCACGAAGGCCAAATTTCCTTATTTCACGAGCTATAACCCTTGAATTTTTGCCATATTTTTTGGTTTCAACCAGCTGGCAAATAATTTTATGAGCTATATAATTCATGATTTCATGAGCTATAATCCTTGATTAATTGGCCATATTTAATGGCGTAGGCAAATAATTTTCCGGATGCCAAAATTCATAATTTGATGAGCTATAACCTACGGTTTTTAGCCATGTTCAGTAGTATGGACCTGTAGGCAAATAATTTCCCGAAAGCTAAAATTCGCGACTTCATAAGCTATAACCCACTGTTCATGGCCATTTTGAGTGGCTTCGACCCGTTTCTAAAGAATTTTGTAAAGGCCAAAATTAACAATTTCTTGAGCTATAACCCATGATTTTTTACCAATTTTAGTGGTTTCAACCTATAGGTAAATAATTTCTCGAAGGCCAAAATTCATAATTTTTTAAGCTATAACCAATGATTTTTGGGCATTTTTAGTGGTTTTGACCTGTTGGCAAATTGTTTCCTAAAAGCCAAAATTCACGATTTTATGAGCTTAACCAACAATATTTATCCATTTTTAGTGGTTTCGACCAGCTGGCAAATAATTTATCGAAGGCCAATATTCATGATTTCATGTGCTTTAACCCACAATTTATTGCAAGAGTTTGTGGTTTCAATTTGTTGGCAAATAATATCGAGGAGGCCAAATTTCAGAAATTTATGAACTGTAACCCTACTTTTTTAGCATTTTTAGTGGTTACAACATATAGGCAAATAATTTTCCAGAGGGAAAACTTCATGATTTTATGAGCTATAACCAAGGATTTTTGGCCATTTTCAGTGGTTTTGGTGGGTAGGCAAATAATTTCCAAAGCTAAAATTCACGATTTCATGAGCTATAACCCATGATTTTTGACCATTTTAGTGGTTTCATTTTGTAGGCAAATAATTTCCAAAGCTAAAATTCACAACTTCATCAGCTATAATCCACAATTTTATTTCCATTTTTAGTGGTTTCAACTTATAGGAAAATAATATCTCGGAGGCCAAGTTTCCTGATTCCATGAGCTATAACCCACAAGGTTTTGCCATATTTTGTGGTTTCAACCTATTAGCAAATAATTTCGTGAGCTATAATTCATGATTTTATGAGTTATAATCCATGGGTTTTTGGCCATTTTTAAAGGTTTCCACGAGTAGGCAAATAATTTCTTTGAGGCCAAAATTTAAAATTTCATTACTATAACCCACGAGTTTTGGCCATTTTTAGTGGTTTCATTTTGTAGGCAAATAATTTCCTTGACGCTAAAATTCACGATTTCTATCCATTTCTAGTGGTTTCGACCCATTCCAAAATAATTTCAGAAAGGCCTAAATTAATAATTCATGAGCTATAACCCATAATTTTTGACCATTTTTAGTGGTTTCAGACTATAGACAAATAATTTATCCCATCTTCGCCATAATCTGTTGAGACTATTGACTATATCGGGAGAATTCCGATGTCGCTCTAGCTTCTCCATCGGAGTTCGATAAGTGAAGTTGTGTCTCAACTTTCCCGAAAATGATCTGATTCAGGATATTCTCTTTGGGTAGAGCCATGAAGGTGACATTTTTCAAGTTGTCTAGCTGCTTGAGAGCGGTGTGCAACTTGTTTATCGGCATATGTAATGCTGGTTCTAAAGCTAGCTTCGACATCAGAATTTTGACTCTTGAGCTTTCAGGCTCAGAGTCTAAAGAGTAGTCGTAAGCAAACTCTTCTTCATTAAAGATCCAATCGCCCTGATCGTCAGCAGATTGGTCAATATAGAGGTCTTCTAGGGTAATTACAAGTAGATCTATCTCCCAGATTGAATCATCAATGGGATCTAGCTCAATATCTGCTTCATTACTGCTATCCTCATGATTGGGAAGGACAATATCGATTGTGTGATTTTCGTCATACAAGAGAGAGTCGGTGAAGTAATTCTCCACCCCCTTGAAAGGATGCTTTTCAGCTTGGACTCTCCGTTGGACCCCCTGTTCATCAATGTATTTGAAGCACTAATGAAGTGTTGAAGGGATAAGCTTGTTGGAATGGATCCAAGGTCATCCGAGCAGAAGGTTGTAAGGTGTCTCGACATCGATGACGTAGCAAGTCACTTCCATCTTTAGATTTTTGATATGACACTTAAGTCGGATCTTTCCAAGAGATTGGCTACTGCTGGAGTTAAAGCCGAGTATGGTCGCAGAAGTCTTTGAGAACTTGTGAAGAGGGATTCCTAGAAAGCTCAAGAGTCTTCACGGAATTATGCTCAAGGCGGAGCCTAGATCGATGTGGATCCTTTTGACCCTTGATGACCCTATATACCTAGTATAGTAGAGGTGTCGGTTGTGATGATAATCCGTGATAAGCATGTCCTCCGGAGTGAAGGTGATGTAGGGCGTCTGCTATCGGCATTGATAGCACTGCTCATGTCCTTCATCTTCAGGGGGTTCGGTCATGTGGGCGAGAAATGCCTCGCTGTCATTCAGGGCTTCTTTCAAAGCCTTCCTCGTATCCTTAGACAAACGTACGAGTTCGTACAAGGTGATACGGCTTGGAATATTGGCCAGTTGAGCCATGATGTCGTATTTGAACGGGGCTTTAGGGTCACTTGGAGGATGCTGTAAGGCCTTATCGAACCAAGTCTCCTTTTGCGGAGATGGCATTGCAAGCCTTCATCTTACGCTTGGATTTGGACTTTTGAAGAGTCCAATCTTCATCTTGAAGAAGGTCAGGATGTACCCACATTAATTCTCCTCTCGCCGTGGTGAGAGGAATCAAGCCTTGGCTTTGCTGGTTTTGGCGGTCTTAATTTACCACCTCCATTCTTGCAGTAGGAATGGGGACAACGCCATTTTGAGCTTGAATTTCTGGCATGGAGCTAAACTGGAGTGTCACCATGTTGGCAGTGACCTTCTTTTACTCGGGTTTGAGCTTAAGGATCCCTGATCTGATGAATGTCTGGATTTTGTCCTTGAGGATGTAGCAATTCTTCGTCGGATGTCCTAACATTCTATGATAGAGACAATAATTAGGGTCATCGGTCTTTCCGATTTCTTCGGGACGTCAAGCTTCTGGAAGCTTCAGGCAATTCACTTTGTTGAGGACATGAAAGATGGCGATTGTATGTTCGTCCTTGAACGAATAATTATGCTGAAAGTTCTTCCTTGGTTCTCTTTGCTGGTTGTTGCTGGAATTCTGGACCCATATTGCGAAAGTCTCTTTGGCCTTCGATTGTGATGCTTGTCCTTGTTTGCCGTTGTTGCCGGAATTCGGACCCATATTGCGAAAGTCTCTTTGGCCTTCGACAGATGCTTGTCCTTGTTTGCCGTTGTTGCTGGAATTCTGGACCCATATTGCGAAAGTCTCTTTGGCCTTCGATTGTGATGCTTGTCCTTGTTTGCCGTTGTTGCCTTCGTAGTTGGTGCGGGGCTCGAACTTGTTGAAACGTTCTAAAGACTTTTCGGCTAGCTCAGCTTATTCCATCAAATTCTTCCAAGTGTGGGTAGTGACAGTACCCATGTGAGCTTCAATTCGCGCTAGAAAGTTGTGTCGACAAAGTTGAAGCAACATCGGTAGAGGCATATCTCGACATCACAATGTCAAGTTGCGATACCTTTCGATGTACTCTCTGATCATCTCACTTCCGCTTTGCTTCTCGGAAAGGAGTTTGGCCAAGGTAACATCAGATAGTTCCTCGCAAAATTGTGAGAGGAACTTGGATTCTAAATCTGCCCAAGATCTAATCGAACCCTCGGGCAAATTTTAAAACCAATCAAAGGCTACCCCCTGAAGGGTGCCAATGAAAACATGTGCCTTAATGGCATTGTTACCCACTACATTCCCAGTTTGCTGATGGAAGTAGTAGATATGCTGGTTCAGAGACCCTTTGCCATCAAATGCATGTAACGTAGGTGGCTTGAACTTCATCGGGTAAGGAACCATGTCCCACTCGACGGGATAAGGTCGGACGATTCCAACCTTCTTGAGCTCAGTCCGTTGAGAAAGAACATTGAGCTGCTTCTAGGTATCTTCCAAAGCTTTCGCTTCCTTACTTGGCTTTGAAGGTATCGTGGCTTCTGACTTCACATGTTTAGAATCTGCGTCGTCTTGATGCTCTTGATCTTCTTCTAGGGGGTCTTCACCGATTGGCTTTTTCCCTTTTGAAGAGCTTGGTTGAGGATGAGGATTCAATAAGAGTTGCTCAATCATCCTTTGTAGACGTTCGATCCGGTCATCCGAATCTTTCTTCTGGATTGCCATTTGAGTCAAAATATCCTCTTGGTCCGTTGCATTTACCTCCCATCATCGTTCTTGACTGGAACTAGGGGTTGGATTCGATGCTATGGCCGAGTTGGCATCACTGGATGTTGGTTGATTCGCTTGAGATGAAGATTGCGGCGTTTGCATGGAAGAGTAGTCAAAAGGAATCGCCGCTCTTCTTCTTAGCCTGGTGTTACGATACACACCCTCAGCTTCTGGAAGTATGGACCTGATACCAGAGAATATATTGGATCAGGAGAGCTATTCGTATCTTCCTCATCGTCTTTGGAACTTACACTTGTCATGTTGACAGTGAAGACTTGTGTTTTTGCCTCTTCGGGCACGTCGTCGTCGTTTAGTCCGAACCTCCGAAGGCTCAGGAACATGATCGAGATGGTTGAAGACTGATTATTTGTATTGGCAACTCTTTTGAACTACCCAGACCACTTCTCTGAGGGTCGCACAATGCTGACATTGGCGAGCTCTCTTCAGAGTTATGAATTCTCTTAGATCAATATTGGTGCCAACTTCGCTGGTTTTGGCCTTGGGGTGTGAACATCGCTTACGATGACGCTGGCCAGGTGTTTGCCCAGCGGGATCATTAATGATGATTTTATTCCTCTGAGGGAATTTTGATGAGGAATTACCCCCATTCTTAGCTTCTATCGGGGAAGCATAGCGAGCGTCGCGAGACGCTTTAAATCAAACTCCTAAAGGAGTTGTGGACTGAAGCCCGAGATCAGATGTGTTAACATCTTGATCTTTACTCAAGGCGAGAGTCGAATTTCCTTCGCTCTTGGCAAAATTTGTTTGGCTTTCAGCTAAGCTCAAACTATCTTTGGCGAAGGTTGCCTTAGCACACGCGGGGGTCATTTTGGATCCGAGACTCACACAGCGGTGAATTCTACGGTAACTGCGTACAGCTACCATTGAAGAGCTTTTGTTCATGGAGATGGACTCCTCAAACTTCACTTGATCAAATTCAATGACTAGCGTTTCAGCAAAAGACCCGAAGGTCTTAGTATCGACTTGCGACACACTCGTCTCGTCGGTTGAGAAGGAAGTCCCCAGCGGAGTCGCCATCCTGTTTCAGGCTCTTTGTATATTGTAATTGACACATATTACAATGAAAGAAATACAATTGAAACTAAGGAAAATTTTATATTTTCCTGGGGCTCTTGTCTGTGTGCCAGTGGAGCGTGAATTTCATATTTCGTTGACGAGCCGACTAAGACGATGGGTCTTTTGCTGATTGATGAGGGTCAAATTATTTAGAAGTTAACTCAGTCTTCTCTCAACAATCTTCCTCAATGAGCTCGCAAGCTCGATGCGTCTGGGCTGATCTCTTGATCTTTTTAGAAGATGACACATTCTTCTTGGATAGATCCGATTATCTATCTTTTAAATTAGATCCTCCTTGATGCCTAAAATGACTAATCTCCCATCCTTTTATAGGCTAAAAGAGAGAGTTAATGGCCCCTTAATTGTACGTTAAGTGTCCATTAAAGTAGGAGATAATGGGGAGCGGTTATCCCCTGAAAATAGCTCTGAAATGGCTATTAGGCGTACTTCGTGGACTTGGCAAAGTTCACTTGAAGGCGTGCACGAAGGTCGCTGCGAGTGCGGGCGAGGGTCGCTTCGAATATGGGTGCGTCTTCTCGGAAGTGGACGACTCGGTCTTCGTGGGCGGATTTCATTAGTTGGAGAAGTTCGCCTATGAGTTCGAATTTGACACAGAATTCGACTCTAGGCTTGGCCGACCAATGACGCCTTTCGAGTCGGTTTGCGGCGTATTGTGGGGGTCGACACATGTCTGACTTGGTTGTGTCGAGTCGACATGGGTTGTTTGATGAGGTTTGCTTCAATCATCAGGCGACCTTCGCTATAGCTTGTTATGGGCTTGACTTTGGGCCCATTCGAAGTGTTTAGCCCATAGGCGTTCACTCCTTGGGTCCAAACTGATCATCGGCCTAAGTGAAAATACATTTTGACCATCTACAGGCCTCAAGGAAATTATTTGCCAACAGATGAAACCGCAAAATGTGAAAAAAAACTAATGGGCTATAGGTCATGAAATAATGAATATTGACCTTCGCGAAATTATTTAGAAATGGGTCTAAACTAGTAAATGTCCAGAAATCATGGGTTATAATTTATGAAGTTATGAATTTTAGCTTCCAGGAAATGTTTGCCTACTAGTTGAAATCACTAATAATGGCCAAAAATCGTTGGTTACAGCTCATGAAATCGGAAATTTTAGCCTCTGAAAAGTTATTTGCCAACAGGATGAAACTGCAAAATGTGAAAAAAAAACTAATGGGCTATAGGTCATGAAATAATGAATATTGACCTTCACGAAATTATTTGCCAATGGATCAAAACCAATAAAAGTAGTCAAAATCATTTGGTATAGCTCATGAAGTCGCAAATTTTGGCCGTTGAGAAATTATTTGCCAACGGGTCAAAACAACTAAAAATGGCTAAAAATCGTGGTTACAGCGCATAAAATCATGAAGTTTGGCATTTGGGAAATTATTTACCAACTAGTTGAAACTAAAAATGGCCAAAAATCGTGGGTTATAGCTCATTAAATTGTGAATTTTGGTTATCTGGGAAATTATTTGGTAACGGGGCAAAACTACTAAAATGGCTAAAAATCATGGATTATAGCTCATGAAACGTAAATTTCGGCCTCTGGGAAATTATTTGCTTATAGGTTGAAATTGTCAAAATTCATGTGTTATAGTTTATGAAATTGTGAAATTTGGCCTTCGAGAAAGTATTTGCCAACGGATCGAAATCACTAATAATGACCAAAAATCATGAGTTATAGCTCATGAAGGTATGAATTTTGGCTTTCGTGAGATATTTGCCTACAAGTCGAGACCACTAGAAATGGCCAGAACATTGTGGGTTATAGCCCATGAATTCGTGAATTTTGGCATTCAAGAAATTATTTTCCCACTAGTTGAAACCACTAAAAATGGCTAAAAATCGTAGGGTGCAGCTGATGAAATCGTGAATTTTGACTTCCAGGAAATTATTTGCCAACAAGTCGAAACCACTAAAAGTGGACAAAATCCTGTATTATAGCTTATGAAATCGTGAATTTTGGTCTTCGGAAAATTACTTGCCTGTAGGTTGAAACCACTAACAATGGTCAAAAATCATGGTTATAGCTTATGAAATTGTGAAGTTTGGCTCGTGCGAAATTAATTGAAAACTGGTCGAAACTGCTAAAATTCGCTAGAACATTGGTTATAGCTTATTAAGTCATGAATTTTAGCTTTCGAGAAATTCTTTGCCGACGGTCGAAACCATGAAAAATTATAAAAAATCGTGGGTTATAGCTCATGAAATTGTGAATTTTGGCCTCTGATAAAGTATTTGCCTACATGTCGAACTTATTAAAAATGGCTAGAAGACTATGGATTATAGCTCATGAAATTGTGAATTATAGCTCATGTAATTATTTGTCGACGGGTTGAAACCACCAAATATGGCAAAAACTCAACGTTATAGCACATGAAATCATGAATTTTGGCCTTGGGAAATTATTTGTCTTCATGTCAAAACCACTAAAAATGGCCAAAAATCGTGGGTTATAGCTCATGAAATCGTGAATTTTGACTTCCGTGAAATTATTTGTCTTCATGTCAAAACCACTAAAAATGGCCAAAAATCGTGGGTTTTAACTCATGTAATCCTAAATTTTGGCCTCCGGGAAATTATTTGCCAATGGGTTGAAACAACAAATGGCCAAAACTTGTGAGTTATAGCTCATAAAATAATGAATTTTGCCCTTCGGGAAATATTTTGCCAACGGGTTGAAATCACTAAAAATGGCCAAAAATCTTGAGTTTTAATTCATAAAGTCATGAATTTTAGCTTCTAGAAAATTATTTGCCATTGGTCAAAACCACTAAAAAAGGCAAACAACTAGTGAAATCGCGAATTTTGGCTTATCGGAAATTGTTTGTCCACGGGTCGAATGCACTAAAAATGGCCAAAAGTAATGGATTATAGCTCACGAAATCATGAATTTTGACTTCCGTGAAATTATTTGTCTTCATGTCAAAACCACTAAAAATGGCCAAAAATCGTGGGTTTTAACTCATGTAATCCTAAATTTTGACCTCCGTGAAATTATTTGCCAATGGGTCAAAACTATAAAAATGCAAAAATCATGGGTTATAGCTCATGAAATCGTGAATTTTGGCTTATCGGAAATTGTTTGTCCACGGTCGAATGCACTAAAATGGCCAAAAATCTTGAGTTTTAATTCATAAAGTCATGAATTTTAGCTTCTAGAAAATTATTTGCCATTGGTCAAAACCACTAAAAATAGCCAAAAAATCATGGGTTATAGCTCATAAAATCATGAATTTTGGCTTCAAAGAAATTATTTGCCAACAAGTTGAGATCACTAAAATGGCTAAAAATTATAGGTTATTGTGAATTTTGGCTTCAAAAATATTTGCCTATAGGTTGAGACCCATGGATTGTAGCTCATGAAATTGTGAATTTTGGCCTCCTCAAATATATTTGGAAATGGATCAAAACGACTAAAATGGCCAAAAATCGTGGGTTTTAACTCATGTAATCCTAAATTTTGACCTCCGTGAAATTATTTGCCAATGGGTCAAAACTATAAAAATGCAAAAATCATGGGTTATAGCTCATGAAATCGTGAATTTTGGCTTATCGGAAATTGTTTGTCCACGGTCGAATGCACTAAAATGGCCAAAATCTTGAGTTTTAATTCATAAAGTCATGAATTTTAGCTTCTAGAAAATTATTTGCCATTGGTCAAAACCACTAAAAATAGCCAAAAAATCATGGGTTATAGCTCATAAAATCATGAATTTTGGCTTCAAAGAAATTATTTGCCAACAAGTTGAGATCACTAAAAATGGCTAAAAATTATAGGTTATTGTGAATTTTGGCTTCTGAAAAATATTTGCCTATAGGTTGAGACCCATGGATTGTAGCTCATGAAATTGTGAATTTTGGCCTCCTCAAATATATTTGGAAATGGATCAAAACGACTAAAATGGCCAAAAATCGTGGGTTTTAACTCATGTAATCCTAAATTTTGACCTCCAGGAAATTATTTGTCTTCATGTCAAAACCACTAAAAATAGCCAAAAAAATCATGGGTTATAGCTCATGTAATCATAAATTTTGAGCTTCAGGAAATTATTTGTCTACATGTCGAAACCATTAAAAATGGCCAAAAAATCATGGGTTATAGCTCACTCAATCATAAAATATGGCTCACGAAAGTATTTGCTAATAGGTTGAATCTACAAAATATGAAAAAGACTCATGGGTTATAGGTCATGAAATTGGAGAATTTGGCCTTCGGGATATTACTTTCCTACGAGTCTAAACTACTAAAAATGGCCAAAATTTGTGAGTTAGCTCATGTAATCATGGCCTTCAGGAAATTATCTGCCAACAGATCAAAACCACTAAAAATCTTTAGTTATAGCTAATGAAATCGTGAATTTTGGCTATTGGGAAATATTTTTTTATGGGTTAAAATAAGTAAAAATGGCCAAAAAGCGCGGGTTATAGCTCATGAAATCGTGAATTTTGGCCTTCGAAATTTTTTTTACCAATGGGTCAAAACTACTGAAAACTAAAAATCATTGGTTATAGCTCATCAATTTGTGAAATTTGGTTTCCGAGAAATTATTTGCTAATGGGTTAAAACCACTAAAAATGACCAAAAATCGTTGCTTAAAGCTCATGAAATCTTGAATTTTGACCTTCGGGAAATTATTTGACAACGGGTTGAAACCACTAAAAAAATAGCCAAAATTTGTGGGTTATAGCTAATAAAATTGTGAATTTTGGCGCCAACGGATCGAAACCACTAATATTGTCCATAAATCTTGGGTTATAGCTAATGAAGTCATGAATTTCAACTTCCGGGAAATTATTTGCCAATAGGTTAAAACCACTAAAATGGCCAAAAATCGTAGGTTATATAGCTCATGAAATCGTGAATTCTGGACTCCAGGAAATTATTTGACTATAGGTTGAAAGCACTAAAAATGGTCAAAATTCATAGATTATAGCTAACGAAATTGTGAATTTTGGTGGCAACTAATCGAAACCACTAATAACTGTCAAAAACCATGGGTTATAGCTCATGAAGTCATGAATTTTGGCTTTTGGGAGATATTTGCTTATGAGCGAAATAACTAAAAATAGTAAAAAATCATGGGTTATAGCTCATGAATCGTGAATTTGGGCATTCGAGAAATTATTTGCCTATAGGTTGAAACCACTAAAAATGGTCAAAAGTCATGGATTGTCGCTCACGAAATTGTGAATTTTTTCCTTTGTGAAATTAGTTGAAAACGGGTCAAAACCACTAAAAATGGCCAAAAATTATGGATTATAGCTTACGAAGCCATAAATTTACCTTCCGGGAAATTATTAATCTACGGGTCAAAACTACTAATAGTGGCCAAAAATACTGGATTATAGCACATGAAATCGTGAAGTTTTACCTCAGAAAACTATTTGGTAACTGGCCCAAACCATAAAAATGGTAAAAAATCGTGGGTTATAGCTCATGAAATCTTGATGTTTACCCTCTAGGAAATTGCTAACAGGCCAAAACCACTAAAAACACAAAAATATTAGGGGTTATAGCACATGAAATTCAGAATTTTGACCTCCCCGAAATTATTTGCCAACGTGTCGAAAACCACTAAAAGCTGCCAAAAATCATAGGTTATAGATCATAAAATCGTGAATTTTAGCTTCATAGAAATTATTTTCTAATGTATTGAAACCACTAAAAAGGGCCAAAAATTATGGGTTGTAGCTTAGAAATCATGAATTTTGGCCTCCGAGAAATTATTTGCCTATATGTTGAAATCACTAAAAAAGGTCAAAAATCATGGGTTATAGGTCATGAAATTGTGAATTTTGGCCTTCGCAAAATTAATAGGAAATGGGTCAAAATCAGGTAAAATGACCATAATCATGGGTTACAACTGATGAAGTTGTAAATCTTTGATTCCAGGAAATTATTTGCCTTCGGTTGAAACCACTAACAATGGCTAAAAATTGTAGGTTATAACTCATGAAATCGTGAATTTTGGCCTTCGGGATATTATTTGACAACGGATCGAAACCATTAAAAATGGCTAAAAATCGTGGGTTATAGATAATAAAATCATAAATATTGGCCTTCAAGAAATTCATTGCTAACAGATCGAAACCACTAAAATGGCCAAAAATCATGGGTTAAGGCACATGACGTCGTGAATTTTGGCTTATGGGAAATAGTTGCCTACGGGTCGAAAGAACAAAAAATGGCCAAAAATTGTGAAGTTTGTCTTTCAAGAAATTATTTGCCAATGGGTTAAAACCTCAAAAAATGGCCAAAAATTATGGGTTATAGCTCATGAAATCGTGAATTTTGCTTACGACAAATTATTTATCAACGGGTGGAAACTACTAATTATGGCCAAAAACAAGGAGATTAGGTCATGAAATCATGAATTTTGGCCTCCGAAAAATTATTTGCCTATAAGTTGAAACAACTGAATATGGTAAAAAATTATGGATTATAGCTCATGAAATTGTGAATTTTCCGTTCGTGAAACTATTTGAAAACGAGTCGAAACCACTAAAAATAGTTAAAAATCATGGGTTATTGCTTATGAAGTTGTAAATTTTAGCTTCCATGTAATTATTAACCTTCGGGTCGAAACCACTAAAATTGGCTTTTTACCTAAAAATGATCAAATTATGTGGGGTATAGCTCATGAAATCGTGAATTTTGACCACTGAGAAATTATTTGCAAACGGGTCAAAACCATTAAAATGGCCAAAAACCATGGATTACAGCTCATGAGACTGTGAATTTTTTCCTCAACTAAACTATTTGCCAACTTATCCTAACCACTAAAAATGGCCAAAAATCATGAGTTACAGCTTATGAAATCATGGAGTTTGCCCTCTAGGAAATTATTTGCCTACAGGTCAAAACCACTAAAATGGCCAAAAATTATGGGTTATAGCTCATGAAATCGCGGAATTTTGACCATCGAGAAATTATTTGCCAATGGGTCGAACCCACTAAAATGGCCAAAAATTATGGGATATAGCTCATAAATTCGTGAATATTAGCCTTCGAGAAATTATTTGTCAGCAGGTTGAGAGCAAAAAAAATGGCATAAAATTATGGGTCATAACTCATGAAATCGTGAATTTTAACTTCCGGAAATTTATTTGCCAATGGGTCGAACCCACTAAAAATGGCCAAAAATGTGGGTTATAGCTTATTAAGTCATGAATTTTAGCGTTCAGAAAATTATTTTTCTATGTGTTGAAACCACTAAAAATGGCTAAAAATAGTGGGTTATAGCTCATGAAATCGTGAAATTTGGCCTACAAAAAAATATTTTTCTATATGCTGAAACTATTAAAATGGGCAAAATAATTGTGAATTATAGTTCGTGAAATTGTGAATTATAGTACTTGAAATTATTTGCCAACAGGTTGAAGCTATAAAATATGGCAAAAACTCGTCGGTTACAGCTCATGAAATCGAGAAATTTGATCTCAAGGATATTATTTGCCTACGAGTCAAAACCTCTAAAAATGCCCAAAAAACATGAGTTATAGCTCAAGAAATCATGAATTTTAGCATCGGGAAATTATTTGCCAACAGATCGAAACCACTAAAAATGGCAAACAATCATGGTTATAGCTCATGAAGTCAAGAATTTTGGGTTTTGGTAAATATTTACTTACTGGCTGAAAAGTTTAATAGTGGTAAAAAATCATGGGTTACCCAGCTCATGAAATTGTGAATTATAGTTCGTGAAATTGTGAATTATAGTACTTGAAATTATTTGCCAACAAAGTTGAAACCACTAAAATGGCTAAAAATAGTGGGTTATAGCTCATGAAATCGCGGAATTTTGGCCTTCGTGAACTTTTTGCCAATGGGTCGAACCCACTAAAATGGCCAAAAATCATGGGTTATAGCTCATGAAATCATGAATTTTAGCATCGGAAATTATTTGCCAATGGGTCAAAACCACAAAAAAGACAAATAGCTAATGAAATCGTGAATTTTGACTTTCGGGAAATTATCTGCCAATGGATCGAAACCACTAAAAATAGCCAAAAATCATGTATTATAGCTCATGAAATCATAAATTTTATCCTTTGCGATACTATTTGCCAGCTGGCCCAAACCACTAAAAATGGCCAAAAATCATGGGTTATAGGTCATGAAATCAAGAAATTTTTCCTCTGGAAAATTATTTACCTACTGATCGAAACCATAAAAAATTTAGAGGTTATTGCTCATGAAAAACGTGAATTTGGCCTCCTCGAAACTATTTGCCAATAGGTCCAAACGACCAACTATGACCATAAATCATGAGTTATAGCTTATAAAATCATAAATATTGGCCTCTAGAAAACTATTTACCAACCAAATAAACCACTAAAATGGCCAAAAATCATGAGTTATAGCTTATAAAATCATAAATATTGGCCTCTAGAATATTATTTGCTTTTGAGTCTAAACCACTAAAATAGCCAAAAATCATGGGTTCTAGCTCATGAAATCGCGGAATTTTGGCCTCCTCGAAACTATTTGCCAATAGGTCCAAACGACCAACTATGACCATAAATCATGAGTTATAGCTTATAAAATCATAAATATTGGCCTCTAGAAAACTATTTACCAACCAGTCGAAACCACTAAAAATGACCAAAAATCTTTGGTTCTAGCTCATGAAATTGTGAATTATAGTTCGTGAAATTGTGAATTATAGTACTTGAAATTATTTGCCAATGGGTCGAACCCACTAAAATGGCCAAAAATCGTGGGTATAGCTTATGAAATCGTGAATTTTGGCCTCCTGGAAACTATTTGTCGATGGGTTGAAACAACTAAAAATGGTCAAAAATCATGGGTTATAGCTCTTGACATGATGAATTTTGGCTTCCACAAAATTATTTGAAAACGGGT
The DNA here is from genome assembly GCA_012295165.1 of Asparagus setaceus. Taxonomy (NCBI): domain Eukaryota; kingdom Viridiplantae; phylum Streptophyta; class Magnoliopsida; order Asparagales; family Asparagaceae; genus Asparagus; species Asparagus setaceus. Next base: position 87,991,825 of record CM022701.1, read on the forward strand.
CGAAACCACTAAAATGGCTAAAAATAGTGGGTTATAGCTTATTAAGTCATGAATTTTAGCATCGGAAATTATTTGCCAACAGATCGAAACCACTAAAATGGCTAAAAATAGTGGGTTATAGCTCATGAAATTGTGAATTATAGTTCGTGAAATTGTGAATTATAGTACTTGAAATTATTTGCCAACAGATCGAAACCACTGAAAATAGTCAAAAATAATGGGTTATAGCTCATGAAATCATGAATTTTTCCCTTCAAGAAAGTATTTGCCTATATGTCAAAATATTAAAAATGGTCAAAAACTATGGATTATAGCTCATGAAACTGTGAATTATAGCTCATGAAATTATTTGCCTATAGGTTGAAACCACTAAAATGGCTAAAAATCATGGGTTCTAGCTCATGAAATTGGGAACTTTGGCCTCAAGAATATTATTTTCTTATGAGTCGAAACCACTAAAAATGGCTAAAAATCATGGGTTCTAGCTCATGAAATTGGGAACTTTGGCCTCTAGAATATTATTTGCTTTTGAGTCTAAACCACTACAATGGCTAAAAATCATGAGTTATAGCTCAAGAAATCGGGAACTTTGGCCTCAAGAATATTATTTGCTTATGAGTCTAAACCACTAAAAATGGCTAAAAATCATGGGTTATAGCTCATGAATTTTAACTTCCGGAAAATTACTTAGCAATGGTGGAAACCACTAAAATGACAAAAATTCTAGCTCATAAAATCCTGAATTTTAGACTTCAAGAAATTATTTGCCTATAGGTTGAAACCACTAAAATGGCTAAAAATCATGGGTTATAGCTCATGAAATTGGGAACTTTGGCCTCTAGAATATTATTTGCTTTTGAGTCTAAACCACTAAAATAGCTAAAAATCGTGGGTTATAGCTTATCAAGTCGTAAATTTTAGCTTCGGGGAAATGTTTTTCCTACGACTGGAGACCACTTAAAATGGCCAAAAATCATAAGTTATAGCTCATGAAATTGGGAACTTTGGCCTCTAGAATATTATTTGCTTATGAGTCTAAACCACTAAAATGGCTAAAAATCATGGGTTATAGCTCATGAAATCATGAATTTTAGCCTCTTGGAAATTATTTGCCAACGCGTTGAAACCATTAAAGTGGCTAAAAATCATCGATTACTGCTCATGAAAGCGTAAAATTTTGCCTCAAAAAACTATTTGGTAGCTGTGCCACACCATTAAAAATAACCAAAAATCAAGGGTTATAGCTCATGAAATCTTGACGTCTGCCCTCTAGGAAATTGCCTACACGTCGAAATCACTAAAAATGCTAAAATATTAGGGGTTATAGCTCATGAAATCATGAATTTTACCCTCCCCGAAATTATTTGCCAACATGTCGAAAACATAAACTATGGCAAAAAATCGTGGGTTATAGCTAATGAGTTCATGAATATTGGCCTTCGGAAATTTTTTTGCTGACGAGTCGAAACCACTAAAAACTGCCAAAATCACGGGTTATAGTTTATGAAGACGTGGATTTTGGCTTTCAGAAAATTATTAGCCTACGAGTCGAAAAACCAGAAATAGAAAAAATTCATGGGGTATAGCACATGAAATAGTGATTTTTCGCCTTTGGGAAATTATTTGCCTATAGGTTGAAACCACTAAAATGGCTAAAAATCATGGGTTATAGCTCATGAAATCATGAATTTTAGCCTCTTGAAATTATTTGCCTATAGGTTGAAACCACTAAAATGGCTAAAAATCATCGACATCGCCATGAAAGCGCAAAATTTTGCCTCAAAAACTATTTGGTAGCAGTGCCACACCATTAAAAATAACCAAAAATCAAGGGTTATAGCTCATGAAATCTTGACGTCGCCCTCTAGGAAATTGCCTACACGTCGAAATCACTAAAAATGCTAAAATATTAGGGGTTATAGCTCATGAAATCATGAATTTTACCCTCCCCGAAATTATTTGCCAACATGTCGAAAACATAAACTATGGCAAAAAATCGTGGGTTATAGCTAATGAGTTCATGAATATTGGCCTTCGGAAATTTTTGTCGACGAAGTCGAAACCACTAAAATGGCTAAAAATTATGGGTTATAGCTCATGAAATCATGAATTTTGGCCTCCGTAAAATTATTAGCCTACGAGTCGAAAAACCAGAAATAGAAAAAATTCATGGGGTATAGCACATGAAATAGTGATTTTTCGCCTTTGGGAAATTATTTGCCATCAGTTTTAAATCATTAAAAATGGCCAAAAATCATGGACCAACTCATGAAATCGTGAAATTTTGCCTCAGTGAAATTATTTTATAACAGATGTAGACCACTAAAAATAGCAAAAAATAATAGGTTATAGCTCATTAAATCATGAATTTTGGCCTCCTCAAAATTATTTGCCAATGGGTCAAAACCACTAAAATGGCTAAAAATTATGGGTTATAGCTCATGAAATCGTGAATTTTGGCCTCCTCAAAATTATTTGCTTGAGTGTCGAAAAAAAAATATGGCCAAAAATCATGGATTAGCTAATGAAATTGTTAATTTTGGCTCCCAGGACATGATTTCTCGCTGGGTCGAAATGACCAAAAATGGCCAAAAATCGTGGGTTGTAGCTTATGAAAAAATCGTGAAGTTTGGCCTCCAGGAAATTATTTGCCTACATGTCAAAACCATTAAAAGTGGCAAAATAATCATGGGTTATCGCTCATGAATTCATTATTTATAGCTCATAAAAGTATTTGCTAATAGGTTGAAACCATAAAATGTAGGAAAAAAGTCATGGGTTATAGCTCATGAAATCGAAAAATTTAGCCTCCAAGATATTATTTCCCTATGAGACGAAACCACTAAAAATGGCTAAAAATTATGGGTTATAGCTCATGAAATTTTGGCCTTCAGAAAATTATTTGCTAACGGATCAAAACCACAAAAAGTGGCAAAAACTAGTGGGTTATAGGTCATGAAGATATTCGCCTAAAGGCCAAAACAACTAAAATGGTCAAAAGTCGTGGGTTTTAGCTTATGAAATCATGAATTTTGGCCTTCGAGAAATTTTTTACCAATGGGTCGAAACTACTAAAAATGGCCAAAAATCGTGGGTCATAACTCATTAAATTATGATATTATGCCTTCAGAAAATTTTTTGCCAACGGGTTGAAGCCAATAAAAATAGCTAAAAATTGTAGGTTATGACTCATGAAATCATGAACTTTGACTTCTGAAAAATTATTTGCCAATGGGTCAAAACCACTAAAAAATCATATCGCTGATGCAATCATGAATTTTGGCCTCCAGAAAATTATTTTCCTACAAGTCAAATCCACTAAAAGTGATAAACAAATCATGGGTTATAGCTCATGGATTTGTGAAGTTTGTTGTCTAGTAAATTATTTGCCTATAGGTTGAAACAACTAAAATGGCTAAAAATTATGGGTTATAGCTCATGGATTTGTGAAGTTTGTTGTCTAGTAAATTATTTGCCAATGGGTCAAAACCACTAAAATGGCTAAAAATTATGGGTTATAGCTCATGAAATTGTGAATTTTGGCCTCCGTAAAATTATTTTCCTACAAGTCAAATCCACTAAAGTGATAAACAAATCATGGGTTATAGCTCATGAAATTGTGAATTTTGGCCTCCGTAAAATTATTTTCCTACAAGTCAAATCCACTAAAGTGATAAACAAATCATGGGTTATAGCTCATGAAATTGTGAATTTTGGCCTCCGTAAAATTATTTTCCTACAAGTCAAATCCACTAAAGTGATAAACAAATCATGGGTTATAGCTCATGGATTTGTGAAGTTTGTTGTCTAGTAAATTATTTGCCAATGGGTCAAAACCACTAAAATGGCTAAAAATTATGGGTTATAGCTCATGGATTTGTGAAGTTTGTTGTCTAGTAAATTATTTGCCAATGGGTCAAAACCACTAAAATGGCTAAAAATTATGGGTTATAGCTCATGAAATTGTGAATTTTGGCCTCCGTAAAATTATTTTCCTACAAGTCAAATCCACTAAAGTGATAAACAAATCATGGGTTATAGCTCATGAAATTGTGAATTTTGGCCTCCGTAAAATTATTTTCCTACAAGTCAAATCCACTAAAGTGATAAACAAATCATGGGTTATAGCTCATGGATTTGTGAAGTTTGTTGTCTAGTAAATTATTTGCCAATGGGTCAAAACCACTAAAATGGCTAAAAATTATGGGTTATAGCTCATGGATTTGTGAAGTTTGTTGTCTAGTAAATTATTTGCCAATGGGTCAAAACCACTAAAATGGCTAAAAATTATGGGTTATAGCTCATGGATTTGTGAAGTTTGTTGTCTAGTAAATTATTTGCCAATGGGTCAAAACCACTAAAATGGCTAAAAATTATGGGTTATAGCTCATGAAATTGTGAATTTTGGCCTCCGTAAAATTATTTTCCTACAAGTCAAATCCACTAAAGTGATAAACAAATCATGGGTTATAGCTCATGAAATTGTGAATTTTGGCCTTCGAGAAATTTTTACCAATGGGTCGAAACTACTAAAATGGCCAAAAATCATGGGTTATAGCTCATGGATTTGTGAAGTTTGTTGTCTAGTAAATTATTTGCCAATGGGTCAAAACCACTAAAATGGCTAAAAATTATGGGTTATAGCTCATGGATTTGTGAAGTTTGTTGTCTAGTAAATTATTTGCCAATGGGTCAAAACCACTAAAATGGCCAAAAATCGTGGGTCATAACTCTCACAGAGTCGAAATTCATATCACCGATAACCGATCGTTCACAAATCCTCTACGTGCATCCAATGCCGCTACACAAATCGGCCAGAGGACTACACGCAAACCGATTCTACCGTCCGACACAAGCAGACTCGTGAATACACAAGTACATTGACTAAAGTGACTACACAAATTCAAACTTTAGCCCTACAAACCAACCCCAGTGACTACACAAATTCACTGGTGCGAGTCTGGAAGATACATCAACAGCCATATCCAATCACATGAACCAAGACTTTCCCATCCCACGGTCTCAGGTAAATCAAGTCAACGATACCGTTATAACGAAACACGGGTTCACCTCCTAACATGGTCAACACACACATGTCACTAGGTCATGTTCATGACGTACCAAGTCCCTAAGTCATGAACTACTACGGTTCTGGACACAACAAGACTGTGAATAAATACAATTAACATATCACATGTGCAATTACTCTACGTGTCAATGTCGTGCATCATGAACAGTAACGTGAATAACTATCAACAACGGTACAATACGAAAATGTGAAATAAGAGAAGTTAATCACATGAAATGACGCGGTTTTCAACATAAATTCCCATAAAAATCCTTTACACTAATTCTCGACATAATTATCCAATATTTCAATTAAAAATATTCTTTTTCTCTTTAATATTGTTCGCGGTAAAAGTCGGGATGATTGTCATTGATTTGAATTTGCTTACAGCTTCTTTGGCCTACAACGAAATTCAAAAAGAAATGCCTTTTATTTTAAGGCGCATAATGAAAATCAAAAAGATTACAACTTTTATCCTTAGTGAACAAACACGAGGATCTCTCATATATCGGATCCTCGCTATGGGTTCTTTGCCCGTGTCGGGACTTATTGTGTCCGTGGACCACCGCAATTCCAATCCCGTGTAAACCCGGTTCGAACTACAGACGAGGGGCTCGCTTCACGAAGGAAACGGTTACCGAGGGGATCACACTCACGAAGGAGAGGATCACGAGCGGTGAGATCTACTAGGAGAAATCACAGCTATCCCCGAGGTTAAGACGAAGCTTAACCTAGAGGGTATCTCAGAGTTCGACCCGAAGTTTGTTTACCTTCCGCCTATAGATCCGACGCCGATCGACTTGAGCTCGCCGGTGCTCGAACCGCAAGGCCGAGATCTCGCGAGGGCTCTTCAGAAGTCCGCCAAAATCCAAGCCAAATTCCTCCCTCTGATCAGCAAAAATCCCCAAAAATCCGACCTTTAACTCCAGCCCCGTCCGAAGTCCCTCTCGAAGATGACACCCCCCCCTATTTATACAATGAAAGGGGGGGGTGCCCGGCCACCTTGGTGGCTCGGCCAGTGGTCGAGGTGGCTCTACCAAAGTGGCCGAGCCACCTCGCCAAGTTGGTCGAGGTGGCTCTACCAAAGTGGCCGAGCCACCTCGCCAAGTTGGTCGAGGTGGCTCTACCAAAGTGGCCGAGCCACCTCGCCACTTGTCGAGGCACCTCGGCCAAGTTGGTCGAGGTGGCTCTACCAAAGTGGCCGAGCCACCTCGCCACTTTGGCCGAGGTTTACCGCTGGCGCCGCCTTGGCGGCGCTCGCCGCTTTTGCGCCGCTTTCTCCGCCGATTCTTTTGGTCTTCCGGCTTGGTTTTGCCCCTGATGTTGCCGCTTGTGTTTGAGTCCGCGTCCGATCAACTTTCGAGCTCAAACAGTTCGCTTGCATCGACGGACTAAGTATGGTTGATTCCGCCTCATCGACGCTTGAGTTTAATCAACTCGCACGCCGCTTCATTGGCTCAGACGCCTTGCCGACTTACTTCATGTGCTCGCCGACCGCTTCACGCTGCTTTGGCGGCGTGATGCGCTTTTGGCGACGCCGGTTTGTCGAATGGATCGCCGGTTGTCAACCCACCGCCACGAAGTTTCGCTCGCACCGATAAGCAATTTTTATGCCTACAGATACCCTCCAAAGCCGCCTCGCCTCGATTCTTGATGAGTCCGATGCTTTGGACATGATGGTTCCCGCCTTCGCCTACCGAGGGTCCCAAAAGATAGCTTCAAGTCTTCGATTCTTTCAGATCATCCAGCTTCTTTGTAGGATTCTCGATAAGATCACGGTGCTGCATTTATTGTCCGACCGCTTGTTGAAATCTTGATTCAAGCCGGTGGGTGAGTTTTGTTTGTAACTCGTGGTCGGTTGGTCGTTGTTTGACTAACCATCGACTTTTGACTTCTCCGTATGTCGGCGAACTCCTTGTTGGCTTACACATTGGTCGTGTCGAGTACATGGAATTTCATAACCCTTATTCGCTAATTCCTTCATCATCACGCAGTGTTGTTGGTTTAACTACAGCGGAGGATATGATTATCCGATGACTTTCACTCCTCATCGATTATCCCTCTCTTGGAGATTATGGTGGAGGAAATTAAGGGCTACCGAAGTTATCCTTAAGAATATGGATTTATTCTCCAGAACTCCTCGCTGAAATTTTGGAAACAGCTTATACCGTAATCCTAGTTGAGTAGGATTAGCGACGCTGATCGGCCGATGCATCCGCGACGATCGAAGTTATCCCTAAGAATATTTCTTGTGAGAATATTCTTCCGAACTTCTCGACAATTTAGGAAACAGCTTTATACCGCAATCCTAGTTGGAGTAGGATTGGTGACGCTGATCGGCCGATGCCATCCGCATCGATCGAAGTTATCCCTAAGAATATTTTTGTGAAAATATTCTTCCGAACTTCTCGATAAATTAGGAAACAGCTTATACCGTAATCCTAGTTGAGTAGGATTGGGCGACGCTGATCGGCGCCGATGCCATCCAAGACGATCGAAGTTATCCCTAAGAATATTTTTGTGAAAATATTCTTCCTGAACTTCTCGATAAATTAGGAAACAGCTTTATACCGTAATCCTAGTTGGAGTAGGATTAGCGACGCTGATCGGCCGATGCAATCCGCGACGATCGAAGTTATCCCTAAGAATATTTTTGTGAAAATATTCTTCCGAACTTCGACAAATTAGGAAACAGCTTATACCGTAATCCTAGTTGGAGTAGGATTGTGACGCTGATCGGCCGATGCCATCCGCGACGATCGAAGTTATCCCTAAGAATATTTTTGTAAAACATTCTTCCGGGAACTTCTCGACAGATTAGGAAACAGTTTATACTCGTAATCCTAGTTGGAGTAGGATTGGGTGACGCGTTGATCGGCGTCGATGCAATCCGCACGATCGAGTTATCCCTAAGAATATTTTTTGTGAAAATATTCTTCCGGGAACTTCTCGATAAATTAGGAAACAGCTTATACCGTAATCCTAGTTGGAGTAGGATTAGCGACGCTGATCGGCGCCGATGCAATCCGCACGATCGAAGTTATCCCTAAGAATATTTTTGTGAAAATATTCTTCCTGAACTTCTCACAAATTAGGAAACAGCTTATACCGTAATCCTAGTTGAGTAGGATTGGTGACGCTGATCGGCGCCGATGCCATCCGCATCGATCGAAGTTATCCCTAAGAATATTTTTGTAAAACATTCTTCCGAACTTCTACAAATTAGGAAACAGCTTATACCGTAATCCTAGTTGGAGTAGGATTGGGTGACGCGTTGATCGGCGCCGATGCATCCGCGACGATCGAAGTTATCCCTAAGAATATTTTTATGGAAATATTCTTCCGAACTTCTACGATTAGGAAACAGCTTATACCGTAATCCTAGTTGAGTAGGATTGGTGACGCTGATCGGCGCCGATGCAATCCGCGACGATCGAAGTTATCCCTAAGAATATTTTTATGGAAATATTCTTCCGAACTTCTACGATTAGGAAACAGCTTTATACTCGTAATCCTAGTTGAGTAGGATTGGGTGACGCTGATCGGCCGATGCAATCCGCGACGATCGAAGTTATCCTAAGAATATTTTTGTAAAACATTCTTCCTGAACTTCTCGACAATTTAGGAAACAGCTTATACCGTAATCCTAGTTGAGTAGGATTAGCGACGCTGATCGGCGCCGATGCAATCCGCACGATCGAAGTTATCCTAAGAATATTTCTTGTGAGAATATTCTTCCGAACTTCTACAAATTAGGAAACAGCTTATACCGTAATCCTAGTTGAGTAGGATTAGGCGACGCTGATCGGCGCCGATGCCATCCGCATCGATCGAAGTTATCCTAAGAATATTTTTATGGAAATATTCTTCCTGAACTTCTCGACAAATTAGGAAACAGTTTATACCGTAATCCTAGTGGAGTAGGATTGGGTGACGCTGATCGGCCGATGCCATCCGCATCGATCGAAGTTATCCTAAGAATATTTTTATGGAAATATTCTTCCTGAACTTCTCGATAAATTAGGAAACAGCTTATACCGTAATCCTAGTTGAGTAGGATTAGGCGACGCTGATCGGCGCCGATGCCATCCGCGACGATCGAAGTTATCCCTAAGAATATTTTTATGGAAATATTCTTCCGAACTTCTACAAATTAGGAAACAGCTTTATACCGTAATCCTAGTTGAGTAGGATTAGGCGACGCTGATCGGCCGAGAATTCATGAGGTGTTATCTTGCCAATAAACCTTCTGAATCTTTCCCAATATAGCGGAGGAATTAGGAGCCAATTAACGGACTGATTTGGCGTTATCTTCACATCCAAACGAGATTCCAATTAGGACTCCTAATTAGGGGCTGATTAGAGTCCTAATTAGAATTAATTTGGGCTCCAATTAGAATTCCTACTTCTTGCCAAATAAGAGTCCTTATTCAAAGAGGATTGGGTCCATATCGGGTTGTTATAAATACTCATAAATCCTCCTCTTCTTTGACCTAGGCCGCCCCCTTACTGTTGCCTTTGTTTTCTTCTCGCTCACTGCCTCGCCTCCTCCGATCAACGAGGTATGTGTACGAGGGTTTTGTAAATTTTTTTCTTCTTTTCTTCTCTCTCTTTCTTGTGTATGTAGGTGATGACAACCACAAGGGGAGAAGGACGGGCCGGAGCGGCGAGGCGGCGGCCGGCAGGCGGGGGCCATGCTGGCTGGCCGACGAAGGCAGCGCTTTGGCGGCTGGCTGGCCAGCCTGGCGGCTCAGGCCAGCAAGGCCTGGCTGCTGGCCAGTAGCCTGTTGCTCAGGCCAGTAAATAGCTGCTCTCAGGCCCAGTCTGGCTGGCCGCGCCCAGCCGCGGCCCGCCGTGTTTGGTTGTCGGCGCTACTGCTCAGAAGCTTGTTCGCTGTAACCGTCGGCTTCGGTCTTTCTTGATGCCTTTTGTTGACTTTCAACCGCATTTCGACTTTATTTGTCTTCTTTTGCGCTTCCGATGTCGCCGGAAGATCACGCTGCTTCGAGGAGTCGATCAACTCGCGACGGCGCTGCGGAATGCACACCTCCTTCTTTCGTGGTGCGCCAGCCATCATATTCTCGCATATATGCGTTGTATCCCCGCCGTTTCTCCTTTGTGAGGCGATTGGGAAGAGTCGAGATTCTCCTTCGCGGAGGATTGAGGCTTCAAATTGTGCACGCTCGCTATGACCCCGCCGTTTCTCCTTTGTGAGGCGATTGGGAAGAGCCGAGATTCTCCTTCGTGGAGGATTGAGGCTTCAAAGATCACCCGCTCGATGTTTTAACGGAGCGATTTCACACCGCATTCTCGCCTCAGAACGGAATATATTGCCGCTTGATTATGCGGCTATATTTATCGCTCCTCGTGTTTAATACGGATGAAATCGCCATACCTGCTATAAGGTCGCGGACTCAATCTATGTAAGATGAATTCAACGCCATTTACTAACCGAGTATTTTCTCGATTTCGCTTGATTATTCCTCTGAGCTTTTCCACTTACGCGTCGATGGACGCCATAGTGACTATTATTCCATGTGTGATGATCCCGCGATTTTATCTCGCCGATTTGCGCGACATCACCGAGACGATCCAGTCAGATTTGAGGGGAGTTCCCGCTTCTCCGACGATTGGTCACCGATGCACCGCCAGAAGGGACACCAAATTTCATCAACCTTTGCGAAAGACAGATTATCTATTCGGCGACTCAGTTAAGGATCCGGATACAGCTCTTATCGAGAGTGAGAGGTGGTTGAACAAAGACGACGGAGGCCCCTTGTATATTCCCCGGATACCTCGTCAACTCTCATTGACCGACCTTAGACACCATGCTGTGACACGCCGTATGTCATGGCGTCTGACCGAAGAGCATGATCATATTCATTGTGGGTTTATTACCCAGCAGCCGGTTCCGGGTTCCAACAGAATCGCCATCGGCCTTCACCTCGGGTTGTAGGGTCGACACACCGCCTGCGATGAGCTTTTGTTCCCGCCGACTTTGAAGAATCGCTTTGCTAAATTGGGCGAGATGCCGCCGCCCGCCATAGATTCTTCTACTGGGTACACTCGTCAAGTAAGCACTGGTGGGGTCGCCTGACCGCTTACGTCCTCAGCCGATGGGATGGAGAACTTCGTGCTTGCGGTCTGTATTCAGCGATTCGTGCCACTATGTATGGCCTTCCAATCAGTGCCAACCATTTCTTTACCTTATTCGAGCTTTATAATCCGTGATTCAATACGCTTTTCACCAAACATGGCGAAGTCAGTTGGCTTTGCATGAGATGTACCAGATTTCGTGTCTACCCATGGGGAAGATGCTATATCGAGTACTTTCCTCCAATCAGAACCGAGCCTACCAAGGAACGACCGATCGTTATAAGACTTTATGGGATCTCACTTGTCATTACCATATAGCTCGCCCAATCAACCTTGCGCTTAAGAGGAAATCGCAGTGAGTCCAAGCAGTCACACTACTTGTTCCAAAGATTTGGAGGACAAATCGGGCGAGGAAATATGTGAACTATCACCGCCACTCCTTCAAGGTTAATGAACTGATCAAGAAGTCCGAGGCTAACTCTTATACACTCAGCCACGCCAAAGAAGGCTTTCCTTCAGGGACCAAGTTTGCGACTTTTCTGTGGCATGCGGTGAAGCCTATCCAACCGACAACTCTTCTAGCGTGCTATCTTGCAACCGCTCAAGAAGTGTGTGGTTCCATATCAATCTGATGATGCTTTACCTTTGAGGTCCTTTATCCCGCAGCTCAACTCGCCCACAAGAAGGAACTCTCTCCTTCCTGATGGTGGCCAGATTCACCGTGGATTGCGCATATAGTTCGAAGGCTACTCCGAGAAAGGACGAGCCATCATCACGCATCCCTTCCGTCCGGTAGAGCTCCCATATACCTATTTGATGACCTCGTTGGTCCTTCATCGCCCGACATGATGTCGCACCGGTTCCACGATTCGCCTACTCCTTTCTTACAGCTTGGTAGAGGATTGCGATGGAAGGGCGTGGTTTTGCAGAGATCAAGAAACGATGCATTCACAAAGGGTGGATCTTTTCCGATGTTTTCCTCGATTCTCGGGTCAATATGGTGAGTCCTTGGTCGACGAGGAGGTGCCAAGACACGCCAGACTTCACTTAACATTGGCTATTTCAACCGTTAGTGAATATCGTGCCGTGGTATCTCACCTTCCGAGTAAGTGAGGAATTCTTCATTGAGCCTTATTTTCCTCGTCGCTTTGCTCGCCAGCTCGTTACGACCAACTTTATGTTGGGAACCCGAACCGACAGCTCCAGACTCGAGGTGGACTTGTGGATGGCCTTCGAGCATGGTTGTGGAGCGTCATGGGATGTACCGGTGCTAGATTCAGTCTCCCGAGCTCAGACCGTCAGCTGGAGTCGACATTCCTCCATTGTAGTTGGCTATTAGTAGCTAACGAAGTCGGGCCCCTCGTGGAGGGCCATCTCAGATCCGTAGCCGGCATCGCTATGAGCCGGCATTCAGACACCTGCAGATGCCGGTCAAGCTCAGAGGAAGCGCCGCCAATCTTATCGACCGGGTGAGGCTGAGGAGGAGTTCCACAACTCTGACGCTGCTACTTTAGGAGAGGACCAAGCGGAGGCTGCAGCTCATGAGAAGGATCTCGGTACTTTCTCCTTTTCCCTTTCGTTTTCTCATCCTTTCCATTAGAGTTCTCATCCAATTGAATTTTCAGGAAAATCTATTGAAGAGGAAGAATTTCGACCCTCTCAAGGGGTTAAACGAAAGAGGCTAGCCCACAAGAATCACGTGAATCCTCGGTCCTTTGATATAGACTTGACCAGTAATGTTCCAGTCGGTGACGGAGGTAATAATTCACCGTGATGAAATCTGAAATTTCGACTTTTGAAGACTGACATTTCTCCGTTCGCATGCAGGGGGTTCTAGGGATTATGATCCTGGCTTTGATTTTGCTCACCACAATTCTGCTGAGCCCAGTTCTGCTCATGCTGAGCCCAGTTTTACTCAACAAATGTATGGAGCTATGGCGGAAGAGGCCGATGTAGGACCTGATCCGCGGACCCGTGTACATCTAACATCGATAATTCCTCTTCTCGGGTGGCTAATGCGAATGGAATGACTCGATTTGTACCCCACTAATTGCCTCTTTGCTTTTGTTCTTTTAGAGAGATTGCAGGAGACAAATGCACAAACCGAGACTAGGCCTAATCACACCGTAGGAGGTAAGTAACTTTACCTATTGTTCGCCTTAATTGCATTCACTTTCCTAATGCCTTCTTTTTCGTGACTTCTCAATGGAAGATCTCGTGGTACCGGTTTATACGGTAGTACTTCCATGGATGACTTGTTACGCGACTTGGTCACAAGACGGCAACGATTCGTGAAGATTTCCAAACTACCATCCCCGAAGAAGGTATGAATTTTCTTAATTATAGGACCACCGCTTGGCCAATACCACTATAATTAAAAGAGGCCGAGACGCCCCTTGTGTAGTGGCAGGACTCCTCTTCCGCCGCCGTAATCGCCTACGACAAATAATCGCTGAGATAGATGAGCACATTGAGGGCTCACCGCTGACAAAGATCCCAAATGATAGATACGCCTCGTAGACTCGCTAGCCTCAAACTACAATCAAGGAAACGTAAGGGTCTTTAGCCAAATAAGCTACCATTTTTACCGAAAATTCTAAAGTCCTCTTTTCTTCCGCGGCAGAGCCTACATCTCGACTCCATGATCTAGCGAGAGCGCTGATGCCGGATGAAGATCCATCCCATCTTATTATCCGCTTGGAAATACGCCATTCTTTCTTTGGTGAACACCGCGGATCGAAAAGGTCCTTCATGGCGGCTTTCTTCATCGCCAGCCACCGCTGATCCCCTGATGGCTTTGATACGGATATGGGTTACCCCGAAATGGCTCAGCCATTGTTGATGATCTCGCCCATCCGAGGGACAGCCCAGATCGCAAGAGCCGCGGCAGCCGGGCTTCTCATACATAGCCGCCATACCGACTCGCTTAGAGGCATGGCGCGATGCTCGTGTTTTTACCGGGCTCAAGTCCGATGCGTAAAGATCACCGATCAGCTCGGGCTGTTGTTGCCGACATACTCTTCCTTAAGCCACATCCGCATCGATATTGTGGCGAAAAGCGGAGAGGATAATATCGCCGTGGGAGAGCTCCATGCCGAGGAAGATAGGATGGGCAATTTGAGCCGCCAAGGCCAACAAGGAAGAAGCCCTCACCGCTATGCCTAGGGAGCTTGATCCGTCGGGCGTAAACCGGCCGAGCTCGAGGAGGCAACCACGAAGACACCAACACCGATGAGGGGTCCTTCAGAGCCGAAGTTGCGTGAAGAACTCCACCAGCTTACAATGATGAAGTGTCTCACCAACAACAAATCCTTTGTCATAGACTTGATGCTTAAACAGCTTGTAGCCCCTTCTATATTTGCTTCAAATGAATAAGATCCATCCCTTTCACTATTTATTATGATTCTTTTACTTCGTCAGAAATAATTAACCATAATACTTATAGGATTTTTGGCAAACCCTCACCATCAACGGTTTGATTAGCCTTTACCAACCACCGCTTGAGTTGGGCTAGCATGTAGATTATCTAAACCGCTCTACACACAACGCTGTGCTAAAAGAATGAAACTCTTCTAGACTTGTTGCTATGATATCGAATACATAGGCTTCAGACTTTTACCGCAAGAGACCACCCGCAACGCTGCGGTGAGGCGCTGGCTTTATCCCTTCTTAGGCTTCGATAAAATACCCCGTAATCGAACTCGTGTCTTCTTCAATCTAAAAGACTAAACCGCAACGCTGCGGTGAGGCGCTGGCTTTATCCTTCTTAGGCTTCGGATAAAATACCCCGTAATCAACTCGTGTCTTCTTCAATCGAGAAAGACTAAACCGCAACGCTGCAGGAGGCGCTGGCTTTATCCCTTCTTAGGCTTCTCGATAAAATACCCTTAATCGAACTCGTGTCTTCTTCAATCGGAGAAAGACTAAACCGCAACGCTGCAGGAGGCGCTGGCTTTATCCTTCTTAGGCTTCGATAAAATGCCCCGTAATCAACTCGTGTCTTCTTCAATCTAAAAGACTAAACCGCAACGCTGTGAGGCGCTGGCTTTATCCTTCTTAGGCTTCGGATAAAATGCCCCGTAATCAACTCGTGTCTTCTTCAATCTAAAAGACTAAACCGCAACGCTGTGAGGCGCTGGCTTTATCCTTCTTAGGCTTCGATAAAATGCCCCGTAATCAACTCGTGTCTTCTTCAATCTGAGAAAGACTAAACCGCAACGCTGTGAGGCGCTGGCTTTATCCCTTCTTAGGCTTCGGATAAAATACCCTTAATCAACTCGTGTCTTCTTCAATCGGAGAAAGACTAAACCGCAACGCTGTGAGGCGCTGGCTTTATCCCTTCTTAGGCTTCGGATAAAATGCCCCGTAATCAACTCGTGTCTTCTTCAATCTAAAAGACTAAACCGCAACGCTGTGAGGCGCTGGCTTTATCCCTTCTTAGGCTTCGGATAAAATACCCTTAATCAACTCGTGTCTTCTTCAATCTAAAAGACTAAACCGCAACGCTGCGGTGAGGCGCTGGCTTTATCCCTTCTTAGGCTTCGATAAAATACCCCGTAATCGAACTCGTGTCTTCTTCAATCTAAAAGACTAAACCGCAACGCGGTGAGGCGCTGGCTTTATCCCTTCTTAGGCTTCGATAAAATGCCCCGTAATCAACTCGTGTCTTCTTCAATCGAGAAAGACTAAACCGCAACGCGGTGAGGCGCTGGCTTTATCCTTCTTAGGCTTCGGATAAAATACCCCGTAATCAACTCGTGTCTTCTTCAATCGAAAAGACTAAACCGCAACGCTGCGGTGAGGCGCTGGCTTTATCCTTCTTAGGCTTCGATAAAATGCCCCGTAATCAACTCGTGTCTTCTTCAATCGAGAAAGACTAAACCGCAACGCTGCGGTGAGGCGCTGGCTTTATCCTTCTTAGGCTTCGGATAAAATGCCCCGTAATCAACTCGTGTCTTCTTCAATCGAAAAGACTCGTGACCTTCACCGGACAACCTGGTCTGAAAATCCCTACAAGATACCTTCACCGGCCACCTAAGATGAAGATGGAACTAAGAGGGATCTCCACCGAGAACCGAAGAGACTCGTGTGACCTTCACGGACAACCCGGTTCAAAATCCCTACAAGATACCTTCACCGGCGCTACCTAAGATGAAGATGGAACTAAGAGGGATCTCCACCGAGAACCGAAGAGACTCGTGACCTTCACGGACAACCTGGTCCGAAAATCCCTACAAGATACCTTCACGGGCGCTACCTAAGATGAAGATGGAACTAAGAGGGATCTCCACCGAGAACCGAAGAGACTCGTGACCTTCACGGACAACCTGGTCCGAAAATCCCTACAAGATACCTTCACCGGCCACCTAAGATGAAGATGGAACTAAGAGGATCTCCACCGAGAACCGAAGAGACTCGTGTGACCTTCACGGACAACCCGGTCTCGAAAATCCCTACGATACCTTCACCGGCTACCTAAGATGAAGATGGAACTAAGAGTGGATCTCCACCGAGAACCGAAGAGACTCGTGACCTTCACGGACAACCCGGTTCGAAAATCCCTACAAGATACCTTCACCGGCGCTACCTAAGATGAAGATGGAACTAAGAGTGGGATCTCCACCGAGAACCGAAGAGACTCAGTGACCTTCACGGACAACCTGGTCCGAAAATCCCAAGATACCTTCACCGGCGCTACCTAAGATAAAGATGGAAAGAACCCTCCGCTTATCACGAAAGGATTTTACGCTTGGAGAGGAAGAATTTTATATTCTATCTCCTACAGAAAAGGGATTTTGATTGGGCCTCTTGTTCATAGAAGGAATCAAGAGGGGATTTTGGTAATGTACCGTAGGTTTGTAGACCCACCGCCAAGGAATTTGATCGGTGGGGAAATTGTGATGGAGGATAAATCTAGGGTTATCCTCGCAAAAGTGGGTGAAACATCCCACGAGGAACTTCCCGTCGAACGGGTTATCCCAAGATACTATGGGTAGTATTTCTTCAGAACTTCCCATTTATCTAAGATTAATTGCCTGGCCGCCATTTTGGGTAATGAGGCGATATGCACCATTGAGTAAACCGCTTTATTACAAACGGACCTCCCATTTAGGTTCGAATTTACCTTTCTTTTGGAAGTGAGGATTATCGGTCGCCGAAAGCAAATGAGGACCAAATCTCCTTCTAAAGGTTCTCTCGTCGAACTTTCTTGTTGAAAGCCCTCACATCCTAGCTTGGTAGAACTCAATGCATTGTTGAGCCTCCAGCGCTTCTCATCTAACATCTCAAGCTCTTCGAGACGCTTTTGATGTTGTTCTTCTGGCCGCCATCTCGCTGAAAGGGCGATACGGCGACGGATCTCGATCTCCAACGGAGAATCGCCGCACCCGTGAAACCGTGGAGTACGGGTCTCTCCAGCCATGCGGCAGACAGTCAGGCGATACCTGAGGGCTTCTCCGAAGTTTATCATCCCAGCCTCGCTTGTTACTCTTCACAAGCTTTGATGTAATTTTGATGATCGCCTTGTTGAATGCTTCGCTAATCCATTTGTCGCCGGATTATAAGCCGCTGACGACATCTTGTATCTTGAATTTCTCGCAAAACCCGATGAAGGAATTGCCGATGAATTGGGGACCATTATCATGCACGATCCGTTTGGGACACCATGTCGATAAATGACATGGTGTTTGATAAATTTGACGACGGTATCGCTTTGACTTCTTTTAGCGGATTGCTTCGCCCACTTGGAGAAGTAGTCGGTGATCGCTAGAATAAACCGACGCTTTGACCGACGGAGGAAAATGGGACCTACGACGCCCATTCCCCATGTCTCAATGGCCGTGATGTGGTCAAGGATGCAACCGCCAGAGGCCGATGCATATAATTCGCGGAATTTGACACGCGGCATTTCCGAGCCGCATCGACCGCCATTAATCATTGTTGGCCGGCAGCCCATTCTCCCGATTCGATCAGAGCTTGGGACCAGCCGGTGTGCACCACATTCACCTTCGTGTGCTTCCCGAAGGACCTCTCCGCCTCTTTGTTTGAGAGGCATCGGAGTAAAGACCATCGCACTCGCCATATAACATCCGGGTCTCGTGTCGTAAAAGAATCTTGAGCTCTTCACGGATTGACTCTTCTCCTTCACGCCTTCCGTAGAATACCATGTAAGACGAATCGATGATAGGAAAGCCAATCTCGGCTCCAACTTGGTTTGGGTTGTATACACTTCTTTGGTAACTACCCCTTATCTTCTTGTGCCTCATCGTGATAATGGTACGAAGAGTTGGTGAGTCCCGACCGTGACTAGTTGCTCGGTCTCTAAGGTTGTGCTAACGACACGCCTAACGCCGCCAGCATCCGCATAAGCGCTTTGGAGGCGCTGGATATATTCGATGAAAAACTCTTCAATGAGTCCGCTATTTCAACGGCTATCCGATGATAGAGGATTAGATCCGATTCCTAACTTCATAGTCACCACTTAACCCGCTTAACTATCAATTGTGAATCTCCATACGCCGAGATATTCGACCCCAAATTTGGCTAAACTAAGTCCAATAAGTAGCGATTGTATTCGCTACGCTATTGGAACAAGGTTCGTGAGTGAATAAGCACGGGCATGACATGATTCCTGGGAAACTAAGACAACCCCGACTCAAATGAAATCTTAGAACATCCGGGCACTTGCCACATTGGTAGCTCGAGAAGCTCCATCAAAATACAATCGCCATATTTGTTGGTGCGATGTAGTGTTGACTTCTTGAACTTCATCCGAAGATCATCATATAGCTCAACCGCATCCGCTGTCGGGCCGGGTACCAAGAGATCACAAATCGCTTGTCCTTTGACCGACTTCGTTGTTTGAAATACAAGTCATATTGGGACAAGAGCAAGGCCCATTTCGCCAAACGCCAACTCATCGAGGCCGGCTGGTCATAAATATTCGACCGGATTCACGCTGGAAATAACATAAATCGCCCGTCCGACTAAATAGTGCCGCATTTTTCAATCGCTAACACTAATGCAAGGCACCGCTTCACCATTGATATCGAGACTCAAAGACCACTAATGTTCGCTTAGGTAATACATCGCCGCTCGCGGACCGCCGCCGCCATCTTGCGCGAGTAAAGCGCTTAACGAGTGATCCGCTGCCTTGACGAGATCAAAACGGTTTTCCATCGCGTGCAACAAGAACAGAGGTTTAGCGAGATACGATTTGATCTCTTCAAACGCTCGACAGTGTCGCCCCAAATAAACGACACACCCTTCTTGTTCAACTTGGAGAACGGTTGGCACTTCCTGATAGGTTCGATATGAACCGCCGGATGTACGCCAATCGCCCTTGTAACCCCTCGAAGTTCTCTCGATTTCTGAGGTTGCAACTCTTGAATTGCCTTCACTTTGTCGATCGACGTGGATTCCTTTGTCGGTGACGACGGCCGGGAACTTGCCACCGACATCCCAAGGAAGGATTTGGTGGTTCATCTTTAGCCGATGAGTCCGCATGAGTTCAATACCGCTCTAAGATCTTTGATGTGATCTCCTTTTCCGTGAAACCAAGTCTTTTTCACTACTTGATCTTCGGGATGACGAAGTGCCGCCCCAAATAAACGACACACCCTTCTTGTTCAACTTGGAGAACGGTTGGCACTTCCTGATAGGTTCGATATGAACCGCCGGATGTACGCCAATCGCCCTTGTAACCCCCGAAGTTCTCTCGATTTCTGAGGTTGCAACTCTTGAATTGCCTTCACTTTGTCGATCGACGTGGATTCCTTTGTCGGTGACGACGGCCGGGAACTTGCCACCGACATCCCAAGGAAGGATTTGGTGGTTCATCTTTAGCCGATGAGTCCGCATGAGTTCAATACCGCTCTAAGATCTTTGATGTGATCTCCTTTTCCGTGAAACCAAGTCTTTTTCACTACTTGATCTTCGGGATGACGAAGTGCCGCCCCAAATAAACGACACACCCTTCTTGTTCAACTTGGAGAACGGTTGGCACTTCCTGATAGGTTCGATATGAACCGCCGGATGTACGCCAATCGCCCTTGTAACCCCCGAAGTTCTCTCGATTTCTGAGGTTGCAACTCTTGAATTGCCTTCACTTTGTCGATCGACGGGATTCCTTTGTCGGTGACGACGGCCGGGAACTTGCCACCGACATCCCAAGGAAGGATTTGGTGGTTCATCTTTAGTCGATGAGTCCGCATGAGTTCAATACCGCTCTAAGATCTTTGATGTGATCTCCTTTTCCGTGAAACCAAGTCTTTTTCACTACTTGATCTTCGGGATGACGAAGTGCCGCCCCAAATAAACGACACACCCTTCTTGTTCAACTTGGAGAACGGTTGGCACTTCCTGATAGGTTCGATATGAACCGCCGGATGTACGCCAATCGCCCTTGTAACCCCCGAAGTTCTCTCGATTTCTGAGGTTGCAACTCTTGAATTGCCTTCACTTTGTCGATCGACGGGATTCCTTTGTCGGTGACGACGGCCGGGAACTTGCCACCGACATCCCAAGGAAGGATTTGGTGGTTCATCTTTAGCCGATGAGTCCGCATGAGTTCAATACCGCTCTAAGATCTTCGATGTGATCTCCTTTTCCGTGAAACCAAGTCTTTTTCACTACTTGATCTTCGGGATGACGAAAGTGTCGCCCCAAATAAACGACACACCCTTCTTGTTCAACTTGGAGAACGGTTGGCACTTCCTGATAGGTTCGATATGAACCGCCGGATGTACGCCAATCGCCCTTGTAACCCCCGAAGTTCTCTCGATTTCTGAGGTTGCAACTCTTGAATTGCCTTCACTTTGTCGATCGACGTGGATTCCTTTGTCGGTGACGACGGCCGGGAACTTGCCACCGACATCCCAAGGAAGGATTTGGTGGTTCATCTTTAGTCGATGAGTCCGCATGAGTTCAATACCGCTCTAAGATCTTCGATGTGATCTCCTTTTCCGTGAAACCAAGTCTTTTTCACTACTTGATCTTCGTGGGATGACGAAGTGCCGCCCCAAATAAACGACACACCCTTCTTGTTCAACTTGGAGAACGGTTGGCACTTCCTGATAGGTTCGATATGAACCGCCGGATGTACGCCAATCGCCCTTGTAACCCCTCGAAGTTCTCTCGATTTCTGAGGTTGCAACTCTTGAATTGCCTTCACTTTGTCGATCGACGTGGATTCCTTTGTCGGTGACGACGGCCGGGAACTTGCCACCGACATCCCAAGGAAGGATTTGGTGGTTCATCTTTAGTCGATGAGTCCGCATGAGTTCAATACCGCTCTAAGATCTTTGATGTGATCTCCTTTTCCGTGAAACCAAGTCTTTTTCACTACTTGATCTTCGTGGGATGACGAAGTGTTGTCCCAAAGGAGTCTCGAACCGCTTTTGTGTAAAGCAAGATGACCGAAGTTGGTGTGCAACTCGATCATTGTATAAACTCGCCATCACATCATTCAAAACAGAGGATACTCTAAATCGCCATTTATTGATTCATCGGCAATTTGCCAATTACAATGTTCATCCGACGATTCTTCATCGCCAAGATTGATTACAAGGTACAATGTCATTTAAAACAAAACCTCCACTATAACCAAGCCCGCTTCGAATCGCCTTCTTCACCGCTGTCCGCATCTTTGGGCCGATGATTCGCCGACTCATTACCGTAGAGGAGAGAATCGCTGAAATAATTCTCCATCCCCTTAAACGTTGTTTGTCCGCGACCACCGCCTTGACTCATTATTCGTGTCTACATATTTGAGACATCGATGAAGAGTAGATCGACTATAACGCTATTGTGGATCCAAGGTCAATCCAACAATAAGTTATAGGAAGTCTCACAATCACATAGCAAGTGACTTCGACTTTAAGTCCCCATTTGGCACTTAATCCGATTTTACCAAGTGGGCGGACCCACCGGTGTTAAACCCATAGATCATTGTGCCGCTTGATGCTAGCTTGTCGGGTGGATTCCAAGATGATACATGAGGCGCAGGGCATGATGCTCATAATGAACCCGGATCGACTTGGATCCTGCTAACTTCACTAGAGCCAATATACCCGTGAAGTATAGCGCCTATCGTGTTTGGAATTCCTCGCCCGCATATCCTCCTTTGTAAAAGTGATGCAAGGGAAGTGTTTAGTCGCGAGGTTGCATTGTCGGGCCGACTCTTCCGACTCGCCTAACTGGGTGAGGAAGACTTCAATCGGCGAGGGCTTCTTGAAGAGCTTCTCTCGCCTCTTTGATAAGCGCAAAGAACTCATAGAGAGTGATCCTTGCGGGATATTGGCTAATTGGGCCATGACGCCGGCTGTATGGAGAGTTCGGTTCCCGCTTATCTCTTCCAATCGGGCGACCGAATCGAGACCGCCGAGTTGAACTTCATGCGGCCGCTTTGTCAGAGCTTCTTTGGCGCCCACTTGTCGCTTTCTCTCAGGCGAGTGAGGGGATTTGTTGGTACCCCCACCGAGAGCGCTTTTGGCATTAGGGTCGGGACTTCGGTACTTGTATTTGTACTCGTGTCCACTCGTGGTGTGGGCTTCGTGTTCCCTTCTGACAGCTTGAATGTTACCACTTGTTCATCGCTTCTCCGCACTGCGGAAGTAGCATGGCACGCCTTTCCTTCGCTTCGCTTATTCTTCAAGAAGAGGCTACCCATTGCTCATCTTCCAAGAAGTTCGGTGGACCCACAAGACTTCGCCATTCGGGTCAGATAATGATACAAGTCCTTTCTCGGCGCTGTTTGTGTGGGTCGCCATTTACCGCCTTCATCGCAACTTTGACCACCGGTTCAGTTCAAACCATGTCAATGGCACCGACCAAACTTATGGATACCGTGATTCGCCCGACCTTCTTTCTTTGGACGGCTTCATAGTAATGACCCCTACGCCAATTAAAGCCCGGATTTTGTCCTTAAGGTCAAACAGATTTAGTGGGTGATGAACCGCCCTATGGTACGCACAAGATCTTGGGTCATTCGTTTTCATCGCTTCCTCTTGATTCTCGAATCGGAGGGAGCTTGATCTTGTTATTTTCCACAAGATATTTGAAGAGACCGGAATCTCGCCGTCCCTAAAGGAATAGGACTTCGAATCTCGCTCTAAGGCCTTCGCTTTTGTGGCCCAGTTGCCACGCTGATTGTGCCTCGCGGCGCTCGTTGCCGCCGCTGCCGCCGCCGGGTTGAGTTGAACGCTTGTTCGCGAACCGCCTTGGCTTGCTCTTTCCCTTTGCCGCTGACAAAGTTACGCTTCGAGCTTCCGTTGTCGGATGTCCTCTCGCTTTTTCCTTTTGAGGAACCTCTCGCTTGTTTCCACGAACCTTCAGTCCTTCCACGCTATCGATGGTGCTGTACCCATTGCTTCAAGCACATCTATCGATAAGTTGCCGTGGCAGGTTTGAGGATGAACTCCTCCGCTATTGATCCCGACAGCTCATTGCCTTGTTCCGAATCGCTTGACAAAGATATCCACGGTTTCTCCGCTTTTCTCGCTTCGCCGAAAGCAATGTCCCGATCGATACCTCGTATCGCCATCAAAGAAATTGGTAAGGAAGCTAGACTCCATGTCGCCCCACCGTGAATGCTCCCCGCTTGAGACGGCGGTACCATTCGGCAGCCCCACGGCGGGTGCTAACGAATGACCGAACCATCGTGGGTTCGCTGCCGTAAATAACTCCGAGGTGTGACTTGAAATAAATCAAGTGTCGTCGGGAACCCTTCCCACAAATGGTGTGAAGTTTATTAAGTTAAACTTCGACGGTACGGATTGATTCCCATTCCCTGTATGGGCAAGGAATACCGTTTCTTTACTTCTTGAGCGGAAATCAATGAATTGATTTTGCTCTCCAAGTCTTTGATCTTCTCGCCTCATGAGCAAATGCCAGCCGCTGGTTCGGGGTTATCATCTTCGGCGCTTCCTCCCGATCCGAATCGCTATCATCTTCATCGACGCTGACGCTGCTGACTCGATTCACCTTGATGTTTTGTCGTGGCTTGATCTGCTGGTCGCATTTCTCTCATCGCCCGCATGGCCAACTCCATTTCTAACTTGAAGTTTTCCTATTGTTTATTCAACGCCGCCTAGCATTTTAGCCACTTGATCTGCATCGATCATAAGTGTTTCTTGGGGCTCTTCGCTAGATACAAGATGATCGATGCGATTATGAGCCAATATCCGACGATCATCCTCCGCGGGTAACCCTTCAAGTTTATCAGACTGACCGCCGGATAGTCCCGACCGCAAACGAAGTTAGCCGCTATGGCGCGCTGAATAGCCCGTGACGATGATTCTTTGTTGGTCATATTATTAGTGACCTCTCGCAACTCACCCTCTCGAGATCATCCTTTATGGAATCGCCTTGTCCTAGGTCTCAGATCTCCGCGGTGAGTCTCTCGAAGACCGACACCCTTCGAGCTTGATGGCAATTGCACTGAGCATCGCCTTAATGAGCTTGAGCACAAGCATGATCGGCTAATTTGGGGAATCCTTCGAGATTTTCTCGCACTCTTGCACGGTAGTACGTACCATCGGCGGTGTATCGGAGCAACTCGCCAGATGTTGGCGCGGATCTTTCGTATAACGCCCTCCTCGCCGATGAAAACGTCTCCTTCCGAGGACGGGTCAATCCATCGAAACTTCCGAAAGTGACTCGCCTAGACTTTCGCCGATGTGGGCGCGAAGTCTCGGCAGACTCTCGGACTTCGATTTTCAATCCGATAGGAGAGGCTGCAGGAGTCTTCTTGTCCTTGTTGGAACGGGTGCAACCTCCTGCATGAGGAGTGACCCGTGATTCTCTTCGAGGACCGAGACGATCCTTGATAGTCGGTTTGGTGGTGGTGACGGGAGTTGGCTTCACCACTGATTCAGATGCAGACGCCTTTGAGGCACCATCAGTCTTGGACTTTGGCGTTGGATTTGCAACGCTTGTATCCTTCGGCTTAAGCGCCGAGACGGGAGTGTGGGTAACTGAGGTTGGGGCACCATTAGACTTGGGCCTCCAAACCTGGCGGTACTTTGGTGGCTTCTTTGCCACTTCCTTCTTTAACTCACGAGCCTGTTGCACCAAAGCTCGTGCTTGCGCAAGGAGTGCGCGGCGCCCGGATGCGCCTCGGTGTGGAGCGTTCCGCTTGACACGGACCCACTCGCTGGTTGACGGCTTGTAAACTGCCGATCACTTGAGGTCAAGCCTCGCGGAGTTTGATCTTAGATCCGCCAGAAGCGACCCCATCCATGGATTGCATGGCCTTGGCAAGTTTGCGCCATGCTTTGTCGCCGCTTTGGCGGCTCGCTGGAGAGCCAAGATCATCGGCGCTCATCTCGGCACCAACCGGACTTCGCACCGGGGATTTTCGCTACCGCGGGTACGGGTTGGACTCGCCGCCTGGGGCTCTACATCGAGGCCCATCGGGTTCTCCTTGCAGCCGAGACCTTCTTGGAGCGGCGGGGAACTGATCCGAGGAGGGTGAGGATAGGTACTCGCCAGACTTTCGCCGATGTGGGCTGAAGTCTCGCAGACTCTGACTTCGATTTTCAATCCGATAGGAGAGGCCGCAGGAGTCTTCTTGTCCTTGTTGAACGGGTGCAACCTCCCGCATGAGGAGTGACCCGTGATTCTCTTCGAGGACCGAGACGATCCTTGATAGTCGGTTTGGTGGTGGTGACGGAGTTGGCTTCACCATCGATTCGATGCACGCCTTTGAGGCACCATCGCCTTGGACTTTGGCGCTGGATTTGCAACGCCAGATCCTTCGGCTTAAGCCAGACGGGAGTGTGGGTAACCGAGGTTGGGGCACCATTAGACTTGGGCCTCCAAACCCGGCGGTACTTTGGTGGCTTCTTTGCCACTTCCTTCTTTAACTCACGAGCCCGCTGCACCAAAGCTCGCGGCTTGCGCAAGGAGTGCGCGGCGCCCGGATGCGCCTCGGTGTGGAGCGTTCCGCTTGACACGGACCCACTCGCTGGTTGACGGCTTGGTAAACTGCCGATCACTTGAGGTCAAGCCTCGCGAGTTTGATCTTAGATCCGCCAGAAGCGACCCCATCCATGGATTGCATGGCCTTGGCAAGTTTGCGCGC
The DNA here is from genome assembly GCA_012295165.1 of Asparagus setaceus. NCBI lineage: Eukaryota > Viridiplantae > Streptophyta > Magnoliopsida > Asparagales > Asparagaceae > Asparagus > Asparagus setaceus. Next base: position 88,018,071 of record CM022701.1, read on the forward strand.
CATGCTTTGTCGCCGCTTTGGCGCCGCTTTCTCCGCCGATTCTTTTGGTCTTCCCGCTTGGTTTTGCCCCTGATGTTGCCGCTGTGTTTGAGTCCGCGTCCGATCAACTTTCGTGAGCTCAAACAGCTCGCTTGCATCAACGGACTAAGTATGGTTGATTCCGCCTCATCGACGCTTGAGTTTAATCAACTCGCACGCCGCTTCATTGGCTCGCACGCCTTGCCGACTTACTTCATGTGCTCGCCGACCGCTTCACGCCGCTTTGGCGCGGATGCTTTGGCGACGCCGGTTTGTCGAATGGATCGCCGGTTGTCAACCCACCGCCACGAAGTTTCGCTCGCACCGATAAGCAATTTTTATGCCTACAAATATCATTTATGAATGATAACTATTTTATTTTCATAAATTAACAAAATCTCTTAAAATATTCCAAAATTTTTTCTCCCAAATAAATTCTTTTAATCGTAACAATTAATTAAAATACCTTTTATTCAAAATAAATTATTTTTACCAAATAATTTCTTTTAAAAATATTTTCATAATTATAATAAATACTAGAAAGAGAAGAGAGAGAAGAGAGAGAAGAGAGAGAAGAGAGAGAAGAGAGAGAAGAGAGAGAAGAGAGAGAAGAGAGAGAAGAGAGAGAAGAGAGAGAAGAGAGAGAAGAGAGAGAAGAGAGAGAAGAGAGAGAAGAGAGAGAAGAGAGAGAAGAGAGAGAAGAGAGAGAAGAGAGAGAAGAGAGAGAAGAGAGAGAAGAGAGAGAAGAGAGAGAAGAGAGAGAAGAGAGAGAAGAGAGAGAAGAGAGAGAAGAGAGAGAAGAGAGAGAAGAGAGAGAAGAGAGAGAAGAGAGAGAAGAGAGAGAAGAGAGAGAAGAGAGAGAAGAGAGAGAAGAGAGAGAAGAGAGAGAAGAGAGAGAAGAGAGAGAAGAGAGAGAAGAGAGAGAAGAGAGAGAAGAGAGAGAAGAGAGAGAAGAGAGAGAAGAGAGAGAAGAGAGAGAAGAGAGAGAAGAGAGAGAAGAGAGAGAAGAGAGAGAAGAGAGAGAAGAGAGAGAAGAGAGAGAAGAGAGAGAAGAGAGAGAAGAGAGAGAAGAGAGAGAAGAGAGAGAAGAGAGAGAAGAGAGAGAAGAGAGAGAAGAGAGAGAAGAGAGAGAAGAGAGAGAAGAGAGAGAAGAGAGAGAAGAGAGAGAAGAGAGAGAAGAGAGAGAAGAGAGAGAAGAGAGAGAAGAGAGAGAAGAGAGAGAAGAGAGAGAAGAGAGAGAAGAGAGAGAAGAGAGAGAAGAGAGAGAAGAGAGAGAAGAGAGAGAAGAGAGAGAAGAGAGAGAAGAGAGAGAAGAGAGAGAAGAGAGAGAAGAGAGAGAAGAGAGAGAAGAGAGAGAAGAGAGAGAAGAGAGAGAAGAGAGAGAAGAGAGAGAAGAGAGAGAAGAGAGAGAAGAGAGAGAAGAGAGAGAAGAGAGAGAAGAGAGAGAAGAGAGAGAAGAGAGAGAAGAGAGAGAAGAGAGAGAAGAGAGAGAAGAGAGAGAAGAGAGAGAAGAGAGAGAAGAGAGAGAAGAGAGAGAAGAGAGAGAAGAGAGAGAAGAGAGAGAAGAGAGAGAAGAGAGAGAAGAGAGAGAAGAGAGAGAAGAGAGAGAAGAGAGAGAAGAGAGAGAAGAGAGAGAAGAGAGAGAAGAGAGAGAAGAGAGAGAAGAGAGAGAAGAGAGAGAAGAGAGAGAAGAGAGAGAAGAGAGAGAAGAGAGAGAAGAGAGAGAAGAGAGAGAAGAGAGAGAAGAGAGAGAAGAGAGAGAAGAGAGAGAAGAGAGAGAAGAGAGAGAAGAGAGAGAAGAGAGAGAAGAGAGAGAAGAGAGAGAAGAGAGAGAAGAGAGAGAAGAGAGAGAAGAGAGAGAAGAGAGAGAAGAGAGAGAAGAGAGAGAAGAGAGAGAAGAGAGAGAAGAGAGAGAAGAGAGAGAAGAGAGAGAAGAGAGAGAAGAGAGAGAAGAGAGAGAAGAGAGAGAAGAGAGAGAAGAGAGAGAAGAGAGAGAAGAGAGAGAAGAGAGAGAAGAGAGAGAAGAGAGAGAAGAGAGAGAAGAGAGAGAAGAGAGAGAAGAGAGAGAAGAGAGAGAAGAGAGAGAAGAGAGAGAAGAGAGAGAAGAGAGAGAAGAGAGAGAAGAGAGAGAAGAGAGAGAAGAGAGAGAAGAGAGAGAAGAGAGAGAAGAGAGAGAAGAGAGAGAAGAGAGAGAAGAGAGAGAAAGAGAAAAGAGAAGAGAGATTTACATGGAATGAAAAATAAATAATGTATATATATATATATATTAAGAAGTTAGGGTTTAGTATATTACAAAGACATACAAAGAAGGAAATAAATAATTATTATAATGATAATTAACAAAAGTGATAATCATAAAAATTATCACACACATATTTATGTATTTTGTAATGCACTGCATACCAAGCTCAGTTTACAAGATCACTAATAATATCAATAATCAAAATTATGACTGAACTATTCATCAAATTATTAAATTTATAATGTAGCTAAATCATAAACATAAATATAAAACTCTATTTTGAATTGTAGAGAATCCCGAAAATTTGAGAAAATATTAATAATACTTTTAGAAAATAATATTTAATTTTAAATACCAAAAATAACATTTAATATTTAAACACTAGAAAAATACTATTCAATTTTTAAATGCTAGAAAATAATATTTAATATTAGAAAAGCAATATTAGAAGATAATGATCAAAAATATTAGGAAATAATACTAGAAAAATACGTGCGAAAATATTAGAAAAATACGATCGAAAATCCACGTGTTACATCCTACCCCTTAAAACAAATTCGGCCCTCGAATTAAGACAACCCAAAGATAGAGATATGGATTAAGTGAAGGGTAATGAACCACAACCTAAAGTTAACAAATCTTGAAGCCGATAATATAAAGAACAAAATTATGCTAACGGTAACAAACTCCTACACAAATGTATCGTGAGCTCAAAATAAATATCAGTTCTTCTAATGGTAAAATTAAAAATAGACTTCACACCAAGGTAATAATTCTCAAAACTCAGAAAAGGAAACAAATATAAATAAAGGTAACTAAATTATACCAAGGTTCAGTGACAGCTCTCACCTTAAAGTTAACGAAAATTCAAAGTGAAACTAAATATAACAAAATATGCTAAAGGCATAAAGGTTATAAAGAAAATATCAATTCATAAATATAAGCAACAAAGTTTAAAATGAATATAACAATTAATGGTTAAGAGTTATAAATTTCAACAAAAAGTTCACAAGATAAAGGTAACGACTATGACAAATGATCTAAAAGACCAAGCGACAATTAAGCCAAAATCATAACCAAAGATAATAAACCTCAACTTAAGGATACTAAATCTCAATTTAATGATACTAAAATCTAAAAAGTAAAAAGTAAAAATAAAATATCCTCACGACCGCAACAAGCGGTAGTAGACAACCATTCAATAAAAGAGTTTATACCTAAAGGTAACAAAGTTCAAAACTAGTAATAGTTAGTAGCTAGAGTTAACAAAATCCAACAAGGTAATAACTCAAGGTTTAAGGTAACAAAGTTCAAATCAAATTTGATAAAATTTGTAACAAAGTTCAAATCAAATTTGATAAATTTTAACTTAAAGATAACAAATAGGAAATAAGCACAACACGGTTAACCCAAAATTTATAGCTAAATGTGACAACCTCAACGTAAATGTAACACCGCTTAACCGAAGGTGACAAAATTCAAAATAAAATATACTTTAGTCCAAAAGTATCAAATAAAAGTTTAAAGGTAACACCATTAGTTAAAAAGGTTCATGTTAAAGTTTGACAAACCAAGATGTAGGAACAAAATGGAAATGTAAGAAATAAAGGCAATCAAACTTATGCTAATAGTAGCAAGTACACAAAGCTATCAATTAATGATATCATGTTTGTATATCAATCATAGAGTGTTATATCAATATAATACGTAAAAATATGTATCTAGTACTTACAAATGCATAAAATAGTGTCAACATATTCTGACCAAAATAAACAAACAAATAAAAATTTTGTAGCCAAAGAAAAATTAATAATACATATATTGGAAATTAAATCATGCAAATCAATACAACATATCGTTAAGCACATAAAAATCCATACTAAGTCGCAAAACACAATCATCATCACAACCATACATAGATAAAAATATATAAATCAATAATGTTTGTTAATTTTAATTGAACATGATTATTTATCAAATTAATAAGGAAGCATATATAATCAACTAATTAAGATTTACACAATCAAAAGTATTTACGTAAATCTTATATATATATGCATAAAATAAATTAAGTATAAAAATAAATTAAGTATATAAATCCCGAATAATAACATAGTCTAAAAATATACAATATAGCACTATGTGTGATAAATAAAATATTGTAATAACCAGCACGAGGAATGAGAAGCTATAGGAAGAGTGTGTAGACGTGAAATGATGGGATAACAAACAATGAAAAGCTCCGGGGCCCAAAGAGTGATAAAGTAGGAACGGAACAAATAAGAACCTTGCCTAATGCGGACAAGATGAATACAACTAACTTAGTACTCTTAAGCATATCCTATCATGGTTGTGGAGAAAAGACGGGAATCAAATCATTAGACGAAACGGAAATCAAGGTCAAAATTGGATAAGATAGGGACTAAAATATAACTTACAGGATAAGGGTCAAACATAGTCTTATGGATGGAATAGTGATATGCGTCTAAATTATTTATCATATTCTTACTGTGAAACTCGGGACTGTGAACTGAGATCGTGACTAGACCTGAGCAGTCTGATTCGGTATGACCTGCATGGGCCACCACCAAAAACCTATCACGCCCCGCTTCCCAAAATACCCGGAAGCGGTACGCGAACAAGCCCGCGACGTATTAGGTTGAGGAGAAATACGAATAATAAAAAATATTTCTTCTCAATCTAATACGCCAAGCATCAAGTAATCATAAAATACATCACAGTCACAGATCCCAATCACCGCCAGTAAGAATAAATAATAATCCAGAACAGAAGAGTACATATCACCAAAATGAAATAACATCCAGGACTATAAAAGAGTCCACATATCTGAAACAATTCATGTGGCTAAAGAAACTAGAGAAATCTAAACAATGTCTACCAAAATGAAAATACTAAAATCAGTCTAAAGTTCATCAAACTACTGAAAATAAGAAGGAAACTAAGCTTCAACTCGATCTACTCCGTCATCTGGAAGGTTCTCCTGCTGAGAAAACTCCGGCTCAAGTGCATCTCCATACTGAACCTGTCCGTCATCTAAATCTGACGTACACCAAGAGAATGGAGTACGTCAGCGTGTATAACACACGGCAAGATCCCACAAGAAATAGCAATATAATAATAATACAAACGAATGCAAGTAATCAGAAACTGCGATCGATACACGTATAACAATACGATTAACCATCCATGTAAAGATTCGAATGAGATTAATATTAAGAAATCTACAAACGAGACGTAGTACGTCGAGCAAAATAATCCAAACAAGGAAACCCTCATGTATATACCATATGTCTCAGATCGTAAATAACTAAATACTAACCCCAAACTATACACGGATGGAACATACAACTGGAAATAAAGCATCGACATGTGCATCTCAAGTGTCCGTACAACCAAGTGCCCTAACTGTCAAATATCTCAACTCGATGTCCGTATCTAGCCATCCTATAACTGGTCACTGGGTCATAACTCTCACAGAGTCGAAATTCATATCACCGATAACCGATCGCTCACAAATCCTCTACGTGCATCCAATGCCGCTACACAAATCGCCGAGGACTACACGCGAACCGATTCCTACTGTCCGCATACAAGCAGACTCGTGAATACACAAGTACACCGACTAAAGTGACTACACAAATTCAAACTTTAGCCCTACAAACCAACCCCAGTGACTACACAAATTCACTGGTGCGAGTCTGGAAGATACATCAATAGCCATATCCGATCACATGAACCAAGACTTTCCCATCCCACGGTCTCAGGTAAATCAAGTCAACGATACCGTTATAACGAAACACGGGTTCACCTCCTAACATGGTCAACACACACATGTCACTAGGTCATGTTCATGACGTACTAAGTCCCTAAGTCATGAACTACTACGGTTCTGGACACAACAAGACTGTGAATAAATACAATTAACATATCACATGTGCAATTACTCTACGCGGTCGTTGTCGCATCATGAACAGTAACGTGAATAACTATCAACAACGGTACAATACGGAAATGTGACATAAGAGAAGTTAATCACATGAAATGACGCGGTTTTCAACATAAATTCCCATAAAAATCCTTTACGCTAATTCTCGACATAATTATCAAATATTTCAATTAAAAATATTCTTTTTCTCTTTAATATCATTTATGAACGATAACTATTTTATTTTCATAAATTAACAAAATCTCTTAAAATATTCCAAAAATTCTTTTACTCCCAAATAATTTCTTTTAATCGTAACAATTAATTAAAATACCTTTTATTCAAACTAAATTATTTTCACCAAATAATTTCTTTTAAAAATATTTTCATAATTATAATAAATACTAGAAACATCCTAAAATACATTCTTTCTTCCAAATAGCACGAAATTAACTGAATCAATTCTGAGAGAGAAAGAGAAGAGAGAGAAAGAGAAGAGAGAGAAAGAGAAGAGAGAGAAAGAGAAGAGAGAAGAGAGAGAAAGAGAAGAGAGAGAAAGAGAAGAGAGAAGAGAGAGAAAGAGAAGAGAGAGAAAGAGAAGAGAGAGAAGAGAGAGAAAGAGAAGAGAGAGAAGAGAGAGAAGAGAGAGAAGAGAGAGAAAGAGAAGAGAGAAGAGAGAGAAAGAGAAGAGAGAGAAAGAGAAGAGAGAGAAAGAGAAGAGAGAGAAAGAGAAGAGAGAAGAGAGAGAAAGAGAAGAGAGAGAAAGAGAAGAGAGAGAAAGAGAAGAGAGAGAAGAGAGAGAAAGAGAAGAGAGAGAAGAGAGAGAAGAGAGAGAAGAGAGAGAAAGAGAAGAGAGAGAAGAGAGAGAAGAGAGAGAAAGAGAAGAGAGAGAAGAGAGAGAAAGAGAAGAGAGAGAAGAGAGAGAAAGAGAAGAGAGAGAAGAGAGAGAAAGAGAAGAGAGAAGAGAGAGAAGAGAGAGAAAGAGAAGAGAGAGAAAGAGAAGAGAGAGAAAGAGAAGAGAGAAGAGAGAGAAAGAGAAGAGAGAGAAAGAGAAGAGAGAGAAGAGAGAGAAAGAGAAGAGAGAGAAAGAGAAGAGAGAGAAAGAGAAGAGAGAGAAAGAGAAGAGAGAGAAAGAGAAGAGAGAGAAAGAGAAGAGAGAGAAAGAGAAGAGAGAGAAAGAGAAGAGAGAGAAAGAGAAGAGAGAGAAAGAGAAGAGAGAGAAAGAGAAGAGAGAAGAGAGAGAAAGAGAAGAGAGAGAAAGAGAAGAGAGAGAAAGAGAAGAGAGAGAAGAGAGAGAAGAGAGAGAAAGAGAAGAGAGAGAAAGAGAAGAGAGAGAAAGAGAAGAGAGAAGAGAGAGAATTTTAAAAATATTTTCATAATTATAATAAATACTAGAAACATCCTAAAATACATTCTTTCTTCCAAATAGCACGAAATTAACTGAATCAATTCTAACCTATCCAATCATCACGGATAATTTTATACTACTAAATATTCATCGAAAATGTAAATGTTATCACATATGATATCAAATTGGCACGAACTGAACTATACATGTACGAATTAATTCATAAATAATCTAAGAATATAAAATACGAGTCAAAAGCAAATGGGATCTTGCCTACGGGTGTTGTCAAACGATTCGACGCGGCTCACCAGCTCAACGCTGGCTGTCGGCCGGAGTTCGCCGACGACGACGGCGCCGCCGCAAGCTAACGGTCTAGGGCACGGCGGGAGATGGCCGGAGGGGTTGAGGTCGGTGGCGCCGAAGCTGAGGGAGGAAGCTCTGCGCGCGGTCCGCGGCGAGGAGGTTGACGGGTCACCGAGGTGAGGCGGGCGGCCGGGCGAAAGCGGGGCGGGCTCAGCAGGAGGCTGGAAGGGGGGAGAGGCCGAGGAAGAGGGCGGCTCGGGTCGGCGCGGGTTGCCGGGCAGAGGAGGAGATGGGGCGGCGGAGGGGGGCAAAGGTGGCTGGGCGGAGGAGGACGCCGGGGAGACGGCCGGGAGGGGGTTGCAATGACGGAGGGCGGCGGCTGATGGACAAGGTGGATCTGCTGAAGAGAGGCGAGAGAGAAAGACGGAAAGAGAGAGAAAAAGAGAAGAGAGAGAAGAGAGAGAAAGAGAAGAGAGAGAAGAGAGATTTACGGCTGGAATTTTTGAAAAAGAAAAATAAATAATGTATATATATATATAGGGTTAGGTTAGGGTTAGGGTTAGTGCTATATTACAGCACATAAAGAAGGAAATAAATAATTATTATAATGATAATTAACAAGAGTGATAATCATAAAAATTATCACACACATATTTATGTATTTTGTACACACCAGATACTAAGCTCAGGTTTACAAGATCACTAATAATATCAATAATCAAAATTATGACTGGAACTATTCAATCAAATTATTAAATTTATAATGTAGCTAAATCATAAACATAAATATAAAACTCTATTTTGAATTTGTAGAGAATCCTGAAAATTTGAGAAAATATTAATAATACTTTTAGAAAATAATATTTAATTTTTAAATACCAAAAATAACATTTAATATTTAAACACTAGAAAAATACTATTTAATTTTTAAATGCTAGAAAATAATATTTAATATTAGAAAAGCAATATTAGAAGATAATTATCAAAAATATTAGGGAAATAATACTAGAAAAATACGTACCGAAAATATTAGAAAAATACGTATCGAAAATCCACGGGTGTTACAGGTTACAGCTCATGAAATCGGGAATTTTGGCCCCCTAGAAATTATTTGCCTATGGGTTGAAACCACAAACTATGGCCATAAATCTTGGATTATAGCTCATGAAATCATGAATAATGACCTTGGGGAAATTATTTACTAACCGGTCAAAACTACTTAAAATGGCTAAGTTATAGCTCATAAAATCGTGAATTTTGGCCTTGAGGAAACTATTTGCCAACGAGTGAAACCACTAAAAATAGCTAAAAATCATGCGTTATAGCTCTTGAAAATCATGAATTTTCACCTCTAGGAAATTATTTGCTTATAAGTTGATACCTTTAAAAATGGTCACAAATTAAGGGTTATAGCTCATGTAATTGTGAATTTTGGCCTCCGTGAAATTATTTAAAAATAGGTCGAAACCACTAAAATGGCCAAAAATCATGGGTTATAGCTCATGAAATCATAAATTATAGCTCATAAAATCGTGAATTTTGGCCTTGAGGAAACTATTTGCCAACGAGTGAAACCACTAAAATGGCCAAAAATCGTGGGTTATAGCTCATGAAATCATGAATTTTCACCTCTAGGAAATTATTTGCCTATGGGTTGAAACCACAAACTATGGCCATAAATCTTGGATTATAGCTCATAAAATCATAAATTAAAATTAATGAAATTATTTGCCTATGGGTTGAAACCACAAACTATGGCCATAAATCTTGGATTATAGCTCATAAAATCGTGAATTTTGGCCTTGAGGAAACTATTTGCCAACGAGTGAAACCACTAAAAATAGCTAAAAATCATGCTATAGCTCTTGAAAATCATGAATTTTCACCTCTAGGAAATTATTTGCTTATAAGTTGATACCTTTAAAATGGTCACAAATTAAGGGTTATCTCTCATGAAATTGTGAATTTTGGCCTCGTGAAATTATTTAAAAACGGGTCAAAACCACTAAAAGCTGTTTGCCTTCTAGTCAAAACTACCAAAAATATCTAAAAATCATGGGTTATAGTTCATGAAATCGTGAATTTTAGCCTTGTGGGAAATTATTTACCTACATGTGGAAACCATTAAAAATAGCCAAAAATTATGGATTATAGCTCATAAAATCATAAATTAAAATTAATGAAATTATTTACCAACTGGTTAAAACTACAAAATAAGGCAAAACTTACGGGTTAGCTCATGAAATCGGAAATTTAGCCAACAGGATATTTTTAGCCTACGAGTTGAAACCACTAAAAATAGCTAAAAATCATGCGTTATAGCTCTTGAAAATCATGAATTTTCACCTCTAGGAAATTAGTTGCATATAAGTTGAAACCACTAAAAATAGCTAAAAATCATGCGTTATAGCTCATGAAATCGTGAATTTTAGCCTTGTGGGAAATTATTTACCTACATGTGGAAACCATTAAAAATAGCCAAAAATTATGGATTATAGCTCATGAAATTGTGAATTTTGGCCTCCGTGAAATTATTTAAAAATAGGTCGAAACCACTAAATAGCCAAAAATTATGAGTTATAGTTTATGAAATCATGAATTTTAGCATCCAAAAATTGTTTACCTTCTACTCAAAACCACAAAAATGGCTCAAAATCGTGGGTTATAGCTCATGTAATTGTGAATTTTGGCCTCCTGAAATTATTTAAAAATAGGTCGAAACCACTAAATAGCCAAAAATTATGAGTTATAGTTTATGAAATCATGAATTTTAGCATCCAAAAAATTGTTTACCTTCTACTCAAAACCACAAAAAATGGCTCAAAATCGTGGGTTATAGCTCATGAAATCGTGAATTTTAGCCTTGTGGGAAATTATTTACCTACATGTGGAAACCATTAAAAATAGCCAAAAAATTATGGATTATAGCTCATAAAATCATAAATTAAAATTAATGAAATTATTTACCAACTGGTTAAAACTACAAAATAAGGCAAAAACTTACGGGTTAGCGCTCATGAAAACGGGAAATTTAGCCAACAGGATATTTTTAGCCTACGAGTTGAAACCACTAAAACTAACTAAAAATCCTGCGTTATAGCTCATGAAAATTGTGAATTTTTACCTCTAGGAAATTAGTTGCATATAAGTTGAAACCACTAAAAATGGTCAAAATCTAGGGTTATCTCTCATGAAATTGTGAATTTTGGCCTCCGCGAAATTATTTAAAAACGGGTCAAAACCACTAAAAACTGTTTGCCTTCTAGTCAAAACTACCAAAAATATCTAAAAATCATGGGTTATAGTTCATGAAATCGTGAATTTTGGGCTTTAAGAAATTATTTGCCTGCATGTGGAAACTATTAAAAATGGCCAAAATATTATGGATTATAGCTCATAACATCATGAATTATAGCTAACTAAATTATTTGCCAACTGGTTAAAACTACAAAATATGACAAAAACTTAGGGGTTATAGCTCATGAAATCGGGAAATTTAGCCTCCAAGATATTTTTAGCCTACGAGTCGAAACCACTAAAAATGGCTAAAAGTCATGGGTTATACCTCACGAAATCTTAAACTTTGGCCTTCATAAAATTATTTGCCAACAAAGTGAAACCACTTAAATGGCTAAAAATCATTGCTTATAGCTCATGAAGTCATGAATTTTTACCTCTAGGAAATTATTTGCCTACGGGTTGAAATAATAAAAAATAGCCGAAAATCATGCGTTATAGTACATGAAATCGTGAATTTTGACTTTAAGGAAATTATTTGCCAATGGGTTGAAACCACTAAAAATGGCCAAGAATCATGGGTCATAGCTCATTAAATAGTGAATTTTGGCTTTCAGGAAATTATTGTCCAGTAATTCAAATCCACAAAAATGGTCAAATATCGTGGGTTATATATAGCTCATGAAATTGTGAAATTTGTCCTCTGGGAAATTATTTGCCTATAGGTTCAAACCACTATAAATGGTCAAAATTCATGGATTATAGCTCATGAAATTATGAATATTGACCTTCAAGAAACTATTGGCCAGCGGATCAAAACCACTAAAAATGGCCAAAAATCGTTAGTTATAGCTTATGAAGTCGTGAATTTTGGCTTTTGGCAAATATTTTGCTAGAGGTCAAAACAACTAAAAATGGCCAAAAATCGTGAAGTTTGGCCTTTAGGAAATAATATGCCAACGGCTTGAAACAAGCAAAAATCGCTAAAAATCGTGAGTTATAGCTCATGAAATCATGAATTTTGGCTTCCGTGAGATTATTTGCCAACGGGTCAAAACCAATAAAATAGCCACAAATTTTGATTTATAGCTCATGAAATTGTGAATTTTGACCTCCGGGAAATTATTTGCCGATAGGTTGAAACCATAAAAATGGTCAAAATTTATGGGTTATAGCTCATGATATTTTGAACTTTAACCTTTGGGAAATTATTTGTTAATGGACCGAAACCACTAATAATAGTAAAAAATCATGGGTTATAGCTCATCACATCGTGAATTTTGGCTTTTGGAAAATTATTTATCGATGGGTCGAAACCGTTAAAAAAGGCAAAGAGCTTATGAAATCATGAATTTTGGACTCCAAGAAATTATTTGACTACAGGTCGAATGAACTAAATATGGTTAAAAATCATGGATTATAGCTCATGAAATCATAAATTTTTGCCTCTGTGAAACTAATTACTATCTAGTCCAAACCATTAAAAATAGCCAAAAATCATGAGTTAAAGCTCATGAAATTGTAAAGTTTACGCTCCGGGAAATTATTTGCCTATAGGTCGAAACCACTAAAAACGATAAAAATTTAGGAGTTATAGCTCATGAAATCGTGAATTTTGGCCTGCTCGATATTATTTGTCAACGAGTTGAAATGACAAACTATGGCCATAAGTCGTGGGTTATACATATGAAAGCGTGAATATTAGCATATGAGAAATTATTTGCCAGTGTGTTGAAACAAAAAAAATGGGTTATATCTCATTAAATTGTGAGTTTTAGCTTTTGGGAAGTTATTTACCTGTGGGTCTAAACCAGTAAAATGGCCAGAAATCATAGATTATAGCTCATAAAATTGTGAATTTTTGCCTCCGAGAAATTATTTGCTTATAGAATGAAACCACTAAGAATGGTCAAAATTTTATGGGTTACACCACAAGAAATTGTGAATTTTGGCCTCTGCGAAATTATTTGGAAGCGGGGTGAAACCACAAATAAGTGGTAGAAATCGTGGCCTATAGCTTATGAAGTCATGAATTTTAGTTTTTGGGAAATAATTTCATAACAGGTCGAAACCACTAAAAATGGCCAAAAATCATGGGTTATTATAGCTCATTAAATCAAGAATTTTTGCCTACGGGAAATTATTAGCCTAAATATAGAAACCATTAAAAATGGATTAAAAAACATGTATTATAGCTCATGAAATCTTAAATTATAGCTCACGAAATTATTTACTATAGGGTTGCAACCACAAAATATGGCAAAAACTTGTGGGTTATAACTAATAAAATTGGGAAATTTGGCCTCTAGGATATTATTTGCCTACGAGTAAAAACCTCTAAAAATGGCCAAAAATTATAGGTTATAGCTAAGATCATGAATTTTGGGCTTTAGAAAATTATTTGCCAATGGGTCGAAATCATTAAAATTGAAAAAAATCATGGGTTATAGCTCATTAGGTCTTGAATTTTGGCTTTTGGGAAATATTTGTCTACGATTCGAAACAGCTACAAATGGCCAAAAATCGTGGGTTATAGGTCATGAAATTGTGAATTTTGGCCTTTAGAAAGTTATTTGCTAATGGGTTGAACCACTAAAAATGGAAAAAAACCATAGGCTATAGCTCATGGAATTGTGAATTTTGGCCACCACGAAATTATTTAGAAACGGGTCGTAAACTACTAAATGGCTAGAGATCCTGGGTTATAGATTATGGAGTCGTGAATTTTAGCTTCCAGGAAATTGTTTGCCTACAGATCTAAACCATAAAAAATGGCCAAAAATTGTGAGTTATAGCTCATGATATCGTGACTCTATGGCGTTGAACAAATTATTTGACAACGGGTCGAAACCACTAAAAATGGCGAGAAATCATGAGTAATAGCTCATGAAATTGTGAATTTTAGCCTCCAGGAAAATATTTTTCTATATGTTAAAACTACAAAAATGTTTAAAATTTATGGGTTGTAGCTCATGAAGTTGTGAATTTTAGCCTCTGCGAAATTATTTGGAAACGGGTCGAAACCACTAAATGGCTAGAAATTGCTTGTTTACAGATCAAAACCATTAAAAATAGTTTAAAATCATGGGTTATAGCTCATGAAATCAAGAATTTCGGCGTCCATGAAATTATTTTCCTACATGTGGAAACCATTAAAAATGGCCAAAAAGTCGTGAATTATAGCTCATGAAATTTTGAATTATAGCTTATGATATTATTTGCTAATGTGTTGAAACCATAAAATATGGCAAAAACTCGTGGGTTATAGCTCATGAAATTGGTAAATTTGGCCTCCGGAATATTATTTGCCTATGAATCAAAACCTCTAAAAATGGCCAAAAATCATGGCTTATATATCATGAAATCATGAATTTTAGCCTCCGTGAAATTGTTTGCCTACAGATCTAAACCATAAAAATGGCCAAAAATCATGGGTTATAGCTCATGAAGTTGTGAATTTTGACTTTTGGGAAATATTTGTCTTCGGATCGAAACAATTATAAATGGCCAAAAATCTTGGGTTATATAGATCATGAAATCGTGAATTTCGAGTCTGCAAAATTATTAGAAAACGGGTCAAATGCACAAAATGGCTAGATATTGTGGGTTATAGCTTATGAAATTGAGAAAACTAGGCAAACTTTTTGCCTGCAGATCGATACCACTAAAAATGGCTTAAATTTGTGGGTTACAGCACATTAATCGTGAAATTTGGCCTCCAGGAAAATATTTGCCTACATGTTAAATCATTAAAAATGCTAAAAATTATGGATTGTAGCTCATGAAATAATGAATTATAACCCACAAAATTATTTACCAACCGGTTGAAACCACAAAATATAGCAAAAACTCATGGTTATAGCTCATGAAATTGGAAAATTTCCACTCCAGGATATTATTTGCCAACGAGTCAAAACTTCTAAAAATGGCCAAAAATATTGGGGTATAGCTCCTGAAATCATGAATTTTGGGCTTCAAAAATTATTTGCTATCGGAATGAAACCACTAAAAATGGCACAAACTCGTGGGTTAAAACTCATGAAATCATAAATTTTGGCCTCTAGGAAGTTATTTGCCAATAGGTTAAAACCACTAAAAATGGTCAAAAATCATTGGTTACAGCTCATGAAATTATGAATTTTTAGACTCCGTCTGATTATTTGGAAACGAGTCGAAAACACTAAAAATGGCCAAAATTCGTGGGTTATAGCTCATGAAATCCTGAATTTTGACCAACGTGTAATTATTTGTCTACATGCAGAAACCATTAAAACTTGATGGGAAATAAATGATTACCTCCTAAAGTTGCAAGTATACAACCCTTATCAAGTTATAGTATAAAAGATTATCGATCCCACGAGGAACGGGAAAGTAGGAAGGGTTTTTTTTGCTCAAGTTTTGGTTCTCAAATTATGCGCGCGACAATTAGGAGTTTATTAAAATAAAATGAAAGTGAGGAAATGGTGAGAGTGGATGTGGAGAGATAAGAGAGAGTGGATGTGGATTATGTGCAAAAGAGGAGAAAATGAAAGTGAGAATGTGGTTGTGGTTATATGCACATAATAACAAAACTAGGTTTGAGATTATATGCACATGGAGGGAAAATGAGATTGAGAGAAGTAAAAATCAATGAAATCAAGAATCAAGAATAAAGGAAAATAACAAACAAATGAAAACAAGGATAAGAGGAAAATAAAGAAGGTAAAGTATGGAGGATTAATTAAAGATATGAGGAATCTAGAGTAGATCCACTTAGCTTATCTCAATCTCATGAAAATGAGTTGGATTTGTTAGCTAGTTTCAAACAATCTCTAGGGATCCCACGAGTATTAGCTCCACACTTAGAAAAGGGTAATTCCCTAGAGGGTTCTAGCCTCAAGGTGAATTAAAGAAAAGAAAAATCTAATCTAGAAAGTAAATACAAGAATTAAATACATTGCATGAAAGTAAATTGCAAGGAATTAAATTGCATGAAAGTAAATTGCAAGAAAGTAAATTGCATGAAAGTAAATCTATTCTACAAACAAGAAAATAAAGAAAAAAATGAAAAGAAATAAAATAGAAACCAACAACTCTCGATCTTAATCTAATCCTCCTTTTGGTCCTTGGATTAGAAGAAGAGAAAGGAAATTGAAGGGGTGAAACATTTCATTTATTGTGTAACAAAAGTTATAATTTTGGAAGGTCTTCTCAACGAAGAGTGACCCTCCTCTCCAAATGGAGTTTTTACAAAATATTTCACACTCAAAACCCTCAGCCTTCACCCCTATTTATAGCCCAACGGAGTTGATGTGAACCATTGGATCAAACCTAGCCAAAAGGAAGAGAAATCCACCATTAATTGAATTGTTGGGAACCGACGGTTAGCCAACCGGTTAGCCAACCGTTGGTCAACCGATTGGTTCCCAACCGAATTTGTCTTTTCTTTATTTTTCTTCACGAATTTCTCTTGGATCATTTTGGTATCTTGGGCCTTTGTTTGTCTTCAGATTTGGGCTTCAAATATTGGTAGAAATTCAGAGAATTTGAGTCATTTGGGCTTTTATTCATTATTTCTTTATTAGCCTGCAAAATAAGATAAAAATGATTATTAGTAATATCGTTATTCATATAACATAGGTAATGAGGGTATAAAAATGTCATTAAAATGTGATAATCAAATACCCCCACACCTAAACTTTTGCTAGTCCTCTAGCAAAGAAAATAAAAAGAAAACCTAACTCACTTTCACAGGAATCGCGGTTGTATTTAGCACATACAACAAGCCTTTAAACCCCTAGGTTACCCTAGTGGATGAGTTGTAGTCTCGTGAGGGTTTGCAGTGAATATACCCACAAAATTCTGTCGACTTGCCAAATTAAAGAAATTAATAAAATAATTAATTCATTTGATATCTTCAAACATTCCAATTGAAGTTGGTTAATACTCAAAAAAAACGTTTTTATCATAACTCCAATGTAATTTTCTTAAGAAAATCCTTTCATTATAGTTATACAAAACCAAGTTTAACTCAAAAATTTAATTTGAAAGTTTTGAAAAGAACATGCTAACTCTTTGTTTAAACAAACTTCAAGTCTTTAAATCCATTTAATTTTTCAAGAACATATACAAATATAAATATATATAAAAACATGATTAGTATGACAATTTTTTTAAACTCTTTATTCCTTGGTGGTTTTGTTCTTTTAATCGGCTTTCTAAGTGACCATTTAGCGAGTTTTGGGCCAATGAATCCCAACCCAATTGGGCTTAAGTCATTAAGCATAGAAATACTCCTCGGGCTTAATTACTCACCAACTTAGGCTTAGTAAAATAGAACCACCAATGATTTTAAGAGAATTTTTCTTCTTTTATTAAGTTAGTATAATAAAGATATGAGGAATCTAGAGTAGATCCACTTAGCTTATCTCAATCTCATGAAAATGAGTTGGATTTGTTAGCTAGTTTCAAACAATCTCTAGGGATCCCACAGTATTAGCTCCACACTTAGAAAAGGGTAATTCCCTAGAGGGTTCTAGCCTCAAGGTGAATTAAAGAAAAGAAAAATCTAATCTAGAAAGTAAATACAAGAATTAAATACATTGCATGAAAGTAAATTGCAAGGAATTAAATTGCATGAAAGTAAATTGCAAGAAAGTAAATTGCATGAAAGTAAATCTATTCTACAAACAAGAAAATAAAGAAAAAAATGAAAAAGAAATAAAATAGAAACCAACAACTCCTGATCTTAATCTAATCCTCCTTTTGGTCCTTGGATTAGAAGAAGAGAAAGGAAATTGAAGGGGTGAAACATTTCATTTATTGTGTAACAAAAGTTATAATTTTGGAAGGTCTTCTCAACTAAGAGTGACCCTCCTCTCCAAATGGAGTTTTTACAAAATATTTCACACTCAAAACCCTCAGCCTTCACCCCTATTTATAGCCCAACGGAGTTGATGTGAACCATTGGATCAAACCTAGCCAAAAAGGAAGAGAAATCCACCATTAATCTGGAATCTGTTGGGAACCGATCGGTTAGCCAACCGGTTAGCCAACCGGTTGGTCAACCGATTGGTTCTAACAATTGTCTTTTCTTTATTTTTCTTCACGAATTTCTCTTGGATCATTTTGGTATCTTGGGCCTTTGTTTGTCTTCAGATTTGGGCTTCAAATATTGGTAGAAATTCGAGAATTTGAGTCATTTGGGCTTTTATTCATTATTTCTTTATTAGCCCGCAAAATAAGATAAAATGATTATTAGTAATATCGTTATTCATATAACATAGGTAATGAGGGTATAAAAATGTCATTAAAATGTGATAATCAAATACCCCCACACCTAAACTTTTGCTAGTCCTCTAGCAAAGAAAATAAAAAGAAAACCTAACTCACTTTCAGAATCGCGGTTGTATTTAGCACATACAACAAGCCTTTAAACCCCTAGGTTACCCTAGTGGATGAGTTGTAGTCTCGTGAGGGTTTGCGTGAATATACCCACAAAATTCAATCGACTTGCCAAATTAAAGAAATTAATAAAATAATTAATTCATTTGATATCTTCAAACATTCCAATTGAAGTTGGTTAATACTCAAAAACGCTTTTATCATAACTCCAATGTAATTTTCTTAAGAAAATCCTTTCATTATAGTTATACAAAACCAAGTTTAACTCAAAAATTTAATTTGAAAGTTTTGAAAAGAACATGCTAACTCTTTGTTTAAACAAACTTCAAGTCTTTAAATCCATTTAATTTTTCAAGAACATATACAAATATAAATATATATAAAAACATGATTAGTATGACAATTTTTTTAAACTCTTTATTCCTTGGTGGTTTTGTTCTTTTAATCGGCTTTCTAAGTGACCATTTAGCGAGTTTTGGGCCAATGAATCCCAACCCAATTGGGCTTAAGTCATTAAGCATAGAAATACTCCTCGGCTTAATTACTCACCAACTTAGGCTTAGTAAAATAGAACCACCAATGATTTTAAGAGAATTTTTCTTCTTTTATTAAGTTAGTATAATATATATATGTGTATATGTATATATATTCTGAACAATATTTGATCAAGACAACTTGAAAAATTATTTTCAACTCTAAGTTAGGCATGCAAAAATTCCATTACTTTAATTAAAAATCTAAGTTAAAACTTAAGTAAAGTATACTACTTGAAAATCATTTCTTAAGAAATTTATTTGGAGTTGTTATAAAAGGTAAACTTGAGTATAGAACTAACTAAGGATTAGAAGACTTAAATTCTATCAAATTGATCAATTATTAATCAACTCTATTAAGTTGGCAAGTGACTATTTTTTTTTATGATGAAAAGAAGTAAAAAAAATGACATAAAAGAATGGTAAGAAAAAGAAAAAATAACTAAGATAAAGATAAAATGACTAATTCCCACCCTCACACCTAAATTTTGCATTGTCCTCAATGCAAATTCTATTATGCACAAAGTAAAAACAGATAAGAATGGAAGCACTTACATTTGTTCTGGTCGACTTCAACAATGATAAAAATTTGAATTACCTTTGGTATGAGAAGGTGAAGTCAAAAATTTATTCTCCTTTTTTTCATATGTTTTTTTTTTCATATTGAAAAGAACAAGAAACTCTCACATGAGAGAAGAATAAATTCTTTTATTATTATGAGAAGAATAAATTCTTTTATTATTATGAGACAAAAATAAAAATGTAGAATAAAAGATGAAACATGAGAAGCTCACATTCTACATTAAATCCTACCTTATTGCTGAAAATTCTACCTCAAATTTAAAGAATTTCAAAATGATATAATCAATGATGTTCTCAAATTCTAAAATTCCAAGGGTTGCAATGTGTTTTGCAAAGAAATTAAGGTAGGTCTTATTGGTGTTATGCATTTTGAACTTAGATTCGTTATTAACAAAAATTTCATCAAAAATGAAATCTTGTTGTTTTCCATTTTCCAAAAATCTAAGTTCATTGATAAAGGGTTCTTCAAATGTTGGCTTCAAGATGCATGTATTCAACGTAATTCTCTCGCTCAAGGACTTGATTATTAACCCGTTACTCGACCATTGTGAATGGATTGCATTCACTTGATCTTGAAAAGTTGAACTTGCCCCGCTCCTTGGATTGCTCACGGGTTGACTCGAAATGATCCTTTCTCTCTCACTTATAGCTAGCTAGTTGACCAAGCCGGGTTTCTAATCTAGCTATGGCTTGAGTGTTGGAGTTGAGAATTTGTCCCGTTGATTGCATAAAGGAGTTCATCGTGTTAGATGTTTGAGTCAACAAGTTCGTGGTCCGTAGAGGTTTTAATCAAGGCTTCCAAACCTCTTTCCAACATATTAAGACGCTTCAACATTTGAAGGAATATGATTTGTAGATTGATGATGAGGAAACTGATTTGGAAATGACCGATTTGATTGTGGAAAATTGGTTTGAGAACTGAAAGAAATCAAGGTTCCTAGGGAATTGTTGGTTTGAAGAGGGAGTGAAATTTTGATTTCAGAAATTACCCCGATTCCATGCAAAATTGGATGATTTCTCCAACCCGATTATAGGTTGGAGAAAATGGATCATTAATCGGATGTCGAATGCAAGATTCATCCGTTTCTAGAGATTGAGTACTTCCTAAGAGTGGACATTGCTCAAGCATGGGTCAGAGAAAGACAGCTATGACAACCCGAGGCGTAAACTTGATTGATTTGAGCCGAGCTCGTTCTTTGGTTTCTAAAGTTTCTAACTGCGTAGAATTATAGCCATCTTAGCTTCAGAGGATATGTTTGACTCTAAGGAAGGACCTCTAGAACTGGATTGGGTAATCGATGAATCACGTTGTTCCCACTGCATAGTTTTCTGATAAATTCTCTAAAAGTCCCAAGCTTCGCCGCGTTTTCTTCATGAAATCCCCTTGACACATTGACTCTAAGGAAGTTTTGAAGAATAATCCAATCCTTCATAAATGATTTGGCATAATCGCCACTTTTCAAGACCATGGTGAGGACATTGGATAAGAAGATCTTTGAATTTGTCAAAATACTTCCAAAAGGTTCTCCTGGATAATTTTAAAATTTTGAATGTCTGTTTCTAAGCTTGACCGCTTTGTGGATAGGAAAGAATTTTTCGAAAAACTTTTACAAATTCACCCTGTGTTGAGATGGAATCGTGGGCAAGCTATACTGACCATTTTTGGCTTTGTCCTTAAGGGCAAATGGAATAAATCGGAGTTTGATCGCATCTTCGTTAAGTCCCTCATCTTAATCATGAGGCAAACTTCTTCAAATTCGAGATAAAGATGTATGCCTTCGGTTTCGAATTCTAAGAATTTGGGAAGCATGTTTATGAAATGCGGTCGGTTCAAAATTGGTTCCATTTACCTCGGGTAGTTTTATGCAAGAGGGGATTGCATTTCTAGTGGGGTAACAAACATCTTGAAGAACAGGTGGGTTGGTATTAGCCATTTCGTTTGGTTCAAGAGATGAATCAAAACGAATTAAACGATTAGTATTATCCCTAACCCAAGTTTGCATACACCAAAATCAAATTTTTTTTTTTTTTTTGAAAAGGATAAGAGAAAAAGTTAAGAAGATGATGAGAAAAAAAATAAGGAAAAACTAACTAAAAATAAATCAAGGCAATCACTTTTCAATCACCCTAACTCTAGGGTTAAGCCTAAAGTTGACTTAGACCGACTCCTAACCAAAATTCCCTTAGTGAAAAGATCAAAGTTTACTTGGGTAATTAGCCAGGTAAGGATAGTACTAGAGGGAGATCAAAGATCAATTAAGTACCTCTTTCCTTTCGGAGCGCCTTACGCAACCCCTAAACCTTGCCTTAGACACCAATTAATCCAAATAAACTTGGACCGGTTCACTTAAGAAATTATTGTTCCTTAATGAGCTCGAATCCTTAGGGGCCAACGCCTAATCAAATTTTATGAGGCTTGGGTAAGTGTAGTGAGGAATTAGTAATTTTGGGCTAAGGAAAGGGTGATGAAATCCCTCACCTTATCTTGATTAGTGGGTTTTGCCCTTAAGATATTTTCAAGTGTGTGCCAAATCAAGATGCTCAAATCACTTGGTGAATTCCTACTATTATATGAAATGCAACCCTAAGAATTAAAAGCAACTAAAAGGATGCAAAAAAACAAAAATCTTTTTATTTTATTTTTTATTATGGTCGACAATAAAAAAATGAAGTTTATTAGGGTCGACAAGGGAAAAAATCCTTTTATTTTTTATTTTTTATTTTTTTTTATCCTAATTGACTCTAAGGAAGTTTTGAAGAATAATCCAATCCTTCATAAATGATTTGGCATAATCGCCACTTTTCAAGACCATGGTGAGGACATTGGATAAGAAGATCTTTGAATTTGTCAAAATACTTCCAAAAGGTTCTCCTGGATAATTTTAAAATTTTGAATGTCTTGTTCTAAGCTTGACCGCTTTGTGGATAGGAAAGAATTTTTCGTGAAAAACTTTTACAAATTCACCCCTGTTGAGATGGAATCGTGGGCAAGCTATACGACCATTTTTGGCTTTGTCCTTAAGGGCAAATGGAATAAATCGGAGTTTGATCGCATCTTCGTTAAGTCCCTCATCTTAATCATGAGGCAAACTTCTTCAAATTCGAGATAAAGATGTATGCCTTCGGTTTCGAATTCTAAGAATTTGGGAAGCATGTTTATGAAATGCGGTCGGTTCAAAATTGGTTCCATTTACCTCGGGTAGTTTTATGCAAGAGGGGATTGCATTTCTAGTGGGGTAACAAACATCTTGAAGAACAGGTGGGTTGGTATTAGCCATTTCGTTTGGTTCAAGAGATGAATCAAAACGAATTAAACGATTAGTATTATCCCTAACCCAAGTTTGCATACACCAAAATCAAATTTTTTTTTTTTTTTTGAAAAGGATAAGAGAAAAAGTTAAGAAGATGATGAGAAAAAAAATAAGGAAAAACTAACTAAAAATAAATCAAGGCAATCACTTTTCAATCACCCTAACTCTAGGGTTAAGCCTAAAGTTGACTTAGACCGACTCCTAACCAAAATTCCCTTAGTGAAAAGATCAAAGTTTACTTGGGTAATTAGCCAGGTAAGGATAGTACTAGAGGGAGATCAAAGATCAATTAAGTACCTCTTTCCTTTCGGAGCGCCTTACGCAACCCCTAAACCTTGCCTTAGACACCAATTAATCCAAATAAACTTGGACCGGTTCACTTAAGAAATTATTGTTCCTTAATGAGCTCGAATCCTTAGGGGCCAACGTCTAATCAAATTTTATGAGGCTTGGGTAAGTGTAGTGAGGAATTAGTAATTTTTGGGCTAAGGAAAGGGTGATGAAATCCCTCACCTTATCTTGATTAGTGGGTTTTGCCCTTAAGATATTTTCAAGTGTGTGCCAAATCAAGATGCTCAAATCACTTGGTGAATTCCTACTATTATATGAAATGCAACCCTAAGAATTAAAAGCAACTAAAAAGGATGCAAAAAAAACAAAAATCTTTTATTTTATTTTTTATTATGGTCGACAATAAAAAAATGAAGTTTATTAGGGTCGACAAGGAAAAAATCCTTTTATTTTTATTTTTTATTTTTTATCCTAATTGTCTCTAATGTATATGAACTATCTAAAGGGTGGAATTGAAAATACTAGATGGAGAAGTTACCCACGCAAAAGCAATGCAAAGCCTCGTTGGAGGCAATTCTTCAATCTTGAATCTTCAAGCTCCAAGTTCCTACACAAAAGAAAACACACAAAATAAAAATCAAACTTAATGAAAATACTACTTATGCACCGTTCCCCGGCAACGGCGCCAAAAACTTGATGGGAAATAAATGATTACCTCCTAAAGTTGCAAGTATACAACCCTTATCAAGTTATAGTATAAAAGATTATCGATCCCACGAGGAACGGGAAAGTAGGAAGGGTTTTTTTTGCTCAAGTTTTGGTTCTCAAATTATGCGCGCGACAATTAGGAGTTTATTAAAATAAAATGAAAGTGAGGAAATGGTGAGAGTGGATGTGGAGAGATAAGAGAGAGTGGATGTGGATTATGTGCAAAAGAGGAGAAAATGAAAGTGAGAATGTGGTTGTGGTTATATGCACATAATAACAAAACTAGGTTTGAGATTATATGCACATGGAGGGAAAATGAGATTGAGAGAAGTAAAAATCAATGAAATCAAGAATCAAGAATAAAGGAAAATAACAAACAAATGAAAAACAAGGATAAGAGGAAAATAAAGAAGGTAAAGTATGGAGGATTAATTAAAGATATGAGGAATCTAGAGTAGATCCACTTAGCTTATCTCAATCTCATGAAAATGAGTTGGATTTGTTAGCTAGTTTCAAACAATCTCTAGGGATCCCACGAGTATTAGCTCCACACTTAGAAAAGGGTAATTCCCTAGAGGGTTCTAGCCTCAAGGTGAATTAAAGAAAAGAAAAATCTAATCTAGAAAGTAAATACAAGAATTAAATACATTGCATGAAAGTAAATTGCAAGGAATTAAATTGCATGAAAGTAAATTGCAAGAAAGTAAATTGCATGAAAGTAAATCTATTCTACAAACAAGAAAATAAAGAAGAAAATGAAAAAGAAATAAAATAGAAACCAACAACTCGATCTTAATCTAATCCTCCTTGGTCCTTGGATTAGAAGAAGAGAAAGGAAATTGAAGGTGAAACATTTCATTTATTGTGTAACAAAAGTTATAATTTTGGAAGGTCTTCTCAACTAAGAGTGACCCTCCTCTCCAAATGGAGTTTTACAAAATATTTCACACTCAAAACCCTCACCTTCACCCCTATTTATAGCCCAACGGAGTTGATGTGAACCATTGGATCAAACCTAGCCAAAAGGAAGAGAAATTCACCATTAACTGAATTGGGAACCGATCGGTTGGCGATCGGTTAGCCAACCGGTTGGTCAACCGATTGGTTCCCAACCTAATTTGTCTTTTCTTGATTTTTCTTCACGAATTTCTCTTGGATCATTTTGGTATCTTGGGCCTTTGTTTGTCTTCAGATTTGGGCTTCAAATATTGGTAGAAATTCGAGAATTTGAGTCATTTGGGCTTTTATTCATTATTTCTTTATTAGCACGCAAAATAAGATAAAATGATTATTAGTAATATCATTATTCATATAACATAGGTAATGAGGGTATAAAAATGTCATTAAAATGTGATAATCAAAATGGCCAAAAATCGTGGGTTATAGCTCATGAAATCATAAATTATAGCTCATAAAATTATTTCCCAAAGGGTTGAAACCACAAAATATGTCAAACACTCATGGGTTATAGTTCATAAAATCGTGAATATTAGCCTTCGGAAATTATTTTCTAACAGGTTGATACCACTAAAAATGATAAAAATCATGGGTTATAGCTCATGAAGTCGTGAATTTTAGTTTCTAGGAAATTATTTACCAACCGTTGAAACCAAGAAAAGGGTAATTCCCTAGAGGGTTCTAGCCTCAAGGTGAATTAAAGAAAAGAAAAATCTAATCTAGAAAGTAAATACAAGAATTAAATACATTGCATGAAAGTAAATTGCAAGGAATTAAATTGCATGAAAGTAAATTGCAAGAAAGTAAATTGCATGAAAGTAAATCTATTCTACAAACAAGAAAATAAAGAAGAAAATGAAAAAGAAATAAAATAGAAACCAACAACTCGATCTTAATCTAATCCTCCTTGGTCCTTGGATTAGAAGAAGAGAAAGGAAATTGAAGGGTGAAACATTTCATTTATTGTGTAACAAAAGTTATAATTTTGGAAGGTCTTCTCAACGAAGAGTGACCCTCCTCTCCAAATGGAGTTTTACAAAATATTTCACACTCAAAACCCTCACCTTCACCCTATTTATAGCCCAACGGAGTTGATGTGAACCATTGGATCAAACCTAGCCAAAAGGAAGAGAAATTCACCATTAACTGAATTGGGAACCGATCGGTTGGTCGACGGTTAGCCAACCGGTTGGTCAACCGATTGGTTCCCAACCGAATTTGTCTTTTCTTGATTTTTCTTCACAATTTCTCTTGGATCATTTTGGTATCTTGGGCCTTTGTTTGTCTTCAGATTTGGGCTTCAAATATTGGTAGAAATTCAGAGAATTTGAGTCATTTGGGCTTTTATTCATTATTTCTTTATTAGCCGCAAAATAAGATAAAATGATTATTAGTAATATCATTATTCATATAACATAGGTAATGAGGGTATAAAAATGTCATTAAAATGTGATAATCAAAATGGCCAAAAAATCTGGATTATAGCTCATGAAATCATAAATTATAGCTCATAAAATTATTTCCCAAAGGGTTGAAACCACAAAATATGTCAAACACTCATGGGTTATAGTTCATAAAATCGTGAATATTAGCCTTCGGGAAATTATTTTCTAACAGGTTGATACCACTAAAAATGATAAAAAATCATGGGTTATAGCTCATTAACTCACGAATTTTTTATTCTAGGAAATTATTTACCAACTGGTTGAAACCAGTAAAAAAGGCCCAAAAATATGGGTTATAGCTCATAAAATCGTGAATTTTGGCCTCCGGAAAATTATTTGCCTATGTGTTGAAACAACTAAAAAGATCAAAATAATAGGTCATAGCTCATGAAATTGTAAATTTTGGTCTTCGCTAGATGATTTGGAAATAGGTTGGAACCACAAAAAAAGGCCAAAAATCGTGGGTTATAGCTTATGAAGTCGTGAATTTTAGTTTCTAGGAAATTATTTGCTTACAGGTCGAAACTACTAAAAATGGCCAATCATCTAGGGTTATAGGTCATAAAATAATGAATTTTGACCGCCGGGAAATTATTTGCCTACATGTAGAAACAATTAAAAATGTCTAAACAATCGTGATTTATCACTCATGAAATCATAAATTATAGCTCACTAAATTATTTGCCAAGGGGTTGAAACTATAAAATATGCTAAACACTCATGGGTTGGCTCATGAAATCATGAATTTTGGCCTCCGGGAAATTCTTTGCCTATGCGTTGAAACAACTAAAAAGATCAAAATAATGAGTTATAGCTCATGAAATTGTGAATTTTGGCCTTCGCTAAATGATTTGGAAACAGGTTGGAACCACAAAAAATAGCCAAAAAACGTGGGTTATAGTTTATGAAGTCGTGAATTTTAGTTTCAGGGAAATTGTTTGCCTACATGTAGAAACCATTAAAAGGACCAAAAATATGGGTTATAGCTCATAAAATCGTGAATTTTGGCCTCCGGAAAATTATTTGCCTATGTGTTGAAACAACTAAAAAGATCAAAATAATAGGTCATAGCTCATGAAATTGTAAATTTTGGTCTTCGCTAGATGATTTGGAAATAGGTTGGAACCACAAAAAAAGGCCAAAAATCGTGGGTTATAGCTTATGAAGTCGTGAATTTTAGTTTCTAGGAAATTATTTGCTTACAGGTCGAAACTACTAAAAATGGCCAATCATCTAGGGTTATAGGTCATAAAATAATGAATTTTGACCGCCGGGAAATTATTTGCCTACATGTAGAAACAATTAAAAATGTCTAAACAATCGTGATTTATCACTCATGAAATCATAAATTATAGCTCACTAAATTATTTGCCAAGGGGTTGAAACTATAAAATATGCTAAACACTCATGGGTTGGCTCATGAAATCATGAATTTTGGCCTCTAGGAAATTATTTGCCTATGTGTTGAAACAACTAAAAGATCAAAATAATGAGTTATAGCTCATGAAATTGTGAATTTTGGCCTTCGCTAAATGATTTGGAAACAGGTTGGAACCACAAAAAATAGCCAAAAAACGTGGGTTATAGTTTATGAAGTCGTGAATTTTAGTTTCAGGGAAATTGTTTACCTACATGTAGAAACCATTAAAAAGGACCAAAAAATCATGGATTATGGCTCATGAAATCATAAATTATAGCTCATAAAATTATTTCCCAACATGTTGAAACCAAAAAAATATGCAGAAAACTCTTGTGTTATAGCTCATGAAATTGTGAATATTGGCCCTCAGAAAATTTTTAGCCAACAGGTCGAAACCATCAAAAATGGCCAAAATTTGGGAGTTATAGCTCATGAAATCACAAATTTGGCTTCGAGGAAATTATTTTCCATCAGGATGAAACCACTAAAAATGGCAAAAAATTGTGGGTTATATATTTCATGAAATCATTAACTTTGGCCTATAGGAAAATTTTCACCTATAGGTTAAAACCACTAAAAATGGCCAAAATGTATGAGTTATAGCTTATAAAATTGTGAATTTTGGCCTTCATGAAATTATTTTGAAATGGGTCAAAACTATAAATGGTTAGAAATTGTGGGTTATAGCTTATGAAGTCGTGAATTTTAGCGCCTAGAAAATTATTTGCCTCTGATTGAAACCACTAAAATGGCTAAAAATCGCGGGTTATAGCTCATGAAATCATGAATTTTGGCATCCAAAAAATTATTTGCATACATTTGTAAACAATTAAAAATGGCCAAAAAAATCATTGATTATAGCACTTGAAATCGTGAATTATACCTAACTAAATTATTTGCCAATGGGTAGAAATCACAAAATATGGCAAAAACTTGTGGGTTATATAGCTCATGAAATTGTGAATTTTGGCCTCCGGAAAATTATTTGCCAATGGGTGAAACCACTAAAATGGCCGAAAATCGTGGATTGTAGCTCATGAAATTATGAATTTTGGCCTTCAGAAAATTATTTGCTAATGGATCGAAACCAATAAAATAGCAAAAAATCATGGGTTATAGCTCAAGAAGTCGTGAATTTTGGCTGTTAAGAAATATTTGCCTACGGGTTGAAACAACTAAATACGGCTAAAAATCGTGGGTTATAGCTCAAGAAATCGTGAATATTAGTCTTCTTGAAATTATTTGCCAATGAGTCAAAACCACTAAAATAGCTAAAAATCGTCGGTCATAGCTCATAAAATTGTGAATTTTCGCTTCGAGAAAATTATTTGCCAACGGGTCGAAACCACTAAAAATGGCCAAAAATCATGAGTCATAGCTCATGAAATCATGAATTTTGGCTTCAAAGAAATTATTTACCAACGGGTCAAAACCACTAAAAATAGCCAAAAATTGTTGGTTATAGCCCATGAAATCTTGGATTTTGGCTTCCTAAAGATTATTTGCATATAGGTTGAAACCATAAAATGGTCAAAATTCATGGGTTATAGCTCTTGAAATTTTAAATTTTGACCATCGTGAAATTATTTGCTAATGGATAGAAACCACCAATAATGATAAAAATTATGGATTATAGCTCATGAAGTCGTGAATTTTAGTTTCTAGGAAATTATTTGCCAATGAGTCAAAACCACTAAAATGGCAAAAATTGTGGGTTATAGCTCATGAAATCATGAATTTTGGCCTTCATGAAATTATTTTCCATCGATGAAACCACTAAAATGGCCAAAAATCATGGGTTATAGCTCATGAAATTGTGAATTTTGGCCTCCGGAAAATTATTTGCCTACATGTAGAAACAATTAAAATGGCCAAAATGTATGAGTTATAGCTCATGAAATCATGAATTTTGGCCTCCGGAAAATTATTTGCCTACGATTGAAACCACTAAAATGGCCAAAAATCATGGGTTATAGCTCATGAAATCATGTAAATTGGCCTTTGGGAAATTATTTGCCAATGAGTCAAAACCACTAAAATGGCCAAAAATCATGGATTATGGCTCATGAAATCATAAATTATAGCTCATAAAATTATTTCCCAACATGTTGAAACCAAAAAATATGCGAAAACTCTTGTGTTATAGCTCATGAAATCGTGAATTTTAGCGCCTAGAAAATTATTTGCCAATGAGTCAAAACCACTAAAATGGCCAAAATTTGGGAGTTATAGCTCATGAAATCACAAATTTGGCTTCGAGGAAATTATTTTCCATCAGGATGAAACCACTAAAAATGGCAAAAAATTGTGGGTTATATATTTCATGAAATCATTAACTTTGGCCTATAGGAAAATTTTCACCTATAGGTTAAAACCACTAAAAATGGCCAAAATGTATGAGTTATAGCTTATAAAATTGTGAATTTTGGCCTTCATGAAATTATTTTGAAATGGGTCAAAACTATAAATGGTTAGAAATTGTGGGTTATAGCTTATGAAGTCGTGAATTTTAGCGTCTAGAAAATTATTTGCCTACAGATTGAAACCACTAAAAAAAAGCTAAAAATCGCGGGTTATAGCTCATGAAATCATGAATTTTGGCATCCAAAAATTATTTGCATACATTTGTAAACAATTAAAATGGCCAAAAATTATGGATTATAGCTCATGAAATCATAAATTATAGCTCACTAAATTATTTGCCAATGGGTAGAAATCACAAAATATGGCAAAAACTTGTGGGTTATATAGCTCATGAAATTGGAAAAATTGGCCTCCAAGATACTATTTGCCTGCAAGTCAAAATCTCTAAAAATGGCCGAAAATCGTGGATTGTAGCTCATGAAATTATGAATTTTGGCTTCAAAGAAATTATTTACCAACGGGTCAAAACCACTAAAAATAGCCAAAATTGTTGGTTATAGCCCATGAAATCTTGGATTTTGGCTTCCTAAAGATTATTTGCATATAGGTTGAAACAACTAAATACGGCTAAAAATCGTGGGTTATAGCTCAAGAAATCGTGAATATTAGTCTTCTTGAAATTATTTGCCAATGAGTCAAAACCACTAAAATAGCTAAAAATCGTCGGTCATAGCTCATAAAATTGTGAATTTTCGCTTCGAGAAAATTATTTGCCAACGGGTCGAAACCACTAAAAATGGCCAAAAATCATGAGTCATAGCTCATGAAATCATGAATTTTGGCTTCAAAGAAATTATTTACCAACGGGTCAAAACCACTAAAAATAGCCAAAAATTGTTGGTTATAGCCCATGAAATCTTGGATTTTGGCTTCCTAAAGATTATTTGCATATAGGTTGAAACCATAAAAATGGTCAAAATTCATGGGTTATAGCTCTTGAAATTTTAAATTTTGACCATCAGGAAATTATTTGCTAATGGATAGAAACCACCAATAATGATAAAAAATTATGGATTATAGCTCATGAAGTCGTGAATTATTTTTTAAAATTAGTTGCTAATGAGTCGAATCCACTAAGAATGGCAGAGGGCTAATGGAACCATGAAATTTTGCCTCTGTGAAACCATCCAAACCACTTAAAATGGGCAAAAATCATTGGTTATAGCTCAGAAATTTTGAAGTTTGCCCTCTGGGAATTATTTGCCTATAGGTCGAAACCATTAAATTGCCAAAAATTTAGGGGTACAGCTCATGAAATCATTAATTTTGGCCCCCTGGAAATTATTTACTAACGAGTTGAAACCAAAAAATGGCCAAAAACTCATGGGTTATAGCTCATGAAATCATGTAAATTGGCCTTTGGGAAATTATTTGCCTACTGGTCAAAACCACTAAAAATTACCAAAAATCATGGGTTATAGCTTATTAAATCGTGAAGTTTGGATTCTAGGAAATTATTTGCCAATGGGTCGAAACCACTAAAAAAGAAAAAATCATGGGTTAGAGCTCATGAAATCGTGAATTTTGGTCTCCGAGAAATTATTTGCCTACAGAGTGAAACTAGTAAAATGGTAAAAAATTATGGATTGTATTTCATGAAATTATAAATTTTGGCCTCCGCGAAATTATTTGGAAACTGGTTGGAACCACAAAAAAGGACCAAAAATCATGGGGTGTAGCTTATGAAGTCATGAATTTTAGATTCTAGGAAATTATTTGCCTACGGGTCAAAACCACTAAAAATGGCTAAAAATCGTGGGTTATAGCTCATGAAATTATGAATTTTGGCCACAGGAAATAATTTGCCTACATGTCGAAACCATTAAAAATGGCCAAAAAACATGGATTATAGCTCGTGAAACCATAAATTGTAGCCCACAAAATTATTTGCCAATGGCTTGAAACTAGAAAATATGCTAAAAACTCATGGGTTATAGCTAATAAAATCGTGAATATTAGCTTTTGGGAAATTATTTGCCAACAGGTCGAAACCGCTAAAAATGACCAAAAATTATGGGTTATAGCTCTTGAAGTCATGAATTTTGGGTTCGAGGAAATTATTTGCCAACAGGTCAAATCCACTCAAAATAACTAAAAATTAAGGGTTATAGCTCATGGAATCATGATTTTTGGCTTAAAGGAAATTATTTCACAATGGGTCAAAATCACTAAAAATGGCCAAAAATTGTGGGTTATAGCTCTTGAAATAAAGAATTTTGGACCTTGGGAAATTATTCACCTATAGGTTGAAACCACTAAAAATCGTCAAAATGTATGTGTTATAGCTCATGAAATTGTAAATTTGGGCCTCCGGGAATTTATTTGGAAACGGGTCAAAATCACCAAATTGCTAGCAATTGTGGGTATTAGCTTATGAATATGAATTTTAGCTTCTGGAAAATTATTTGCCTACAGATCGAAACTACTAAAATGGCCAATAATCGTGGATTATAGCTCATGAAATCGTGAATTTTGGCCTTCGTGAAATTATTTGCCTACATGTAGAAATCATTAAAATGGCTAAAAATCGTGGACTATAGCTCATGAAATCATGAAATCTAGCTAACAAAATTATTTACCAATGGATTGAAACCACAAAATATGCTAAAACTCATGAGTTATAGCTCATGAAATCATGTAAATTGGCCTTTGGGAAATTATTTGCCTACGAGTCAAAACCTTAAAAATGACCAAAAATCATGACTTATGGCTTATGAAATCATGAATTATGATGCTCGTGAAATTATTTGGAAATAGGTTGGAACCACAAAAAGGACCAAAAATCATGGGGTGTAGCTTATGAAGTCATGAATTTTAGATTCTAGGAAATTATTTGCCTACTGGTCAAAACCACTAAAATGGCTAAAAATCGTGGGTTATAGCTCATGAAATTATGAATTTTGGCCACAGGAAATAATTTGCCTACATGTCGAAACCATTAAAAATGGCCAAAAAACATGGATTATAGCTCAGAAACCATAAATTGTAGCCCACAAAATTATTTGCCAATGGCTTGAAACTAGAAAATATGCTAAAACTCATGGGTTATAGCTAATAAAATCGTGAATATTAGCTTTGGGAAATTATTTGCCAACAAGTCGAAACCGCTAAAATGACCAAAAATTATGGGTTATAGCTCTTGAAGTCATGAATTTTGGGTTCGAGAAAATTATTTGCCAACAGGTCAAATCCACTCAAAATAACTAAAAATTAAGGGTTATAGCTCATGGAATCATGATTTTTGGCTTAAAGGAAATTATTTCACAATGGGTCAAAATCACTAAAAATGGCCAAAAATTGTGGGTTATAGCTCTTGAAATAAAGAATTTTGGACCTTGGGAAATTATTCACCTATAGGTTGAAACCACTAAAAATCGTCAAAATGTATGTGTTATAGCTCATGAAATTGTAAATTTGGGCCTCCGGGAATTTATTTGGAAACGGGTCAAAATCACCAAATTGCTAGCAATTGTGGGTATTAGCTTATGAATATGAATTTTAGCTTCTGGAAAATTATTTGCCTACAGATCGAAACTACTAAAATGGCCAATAATCGTGGATTATAGCTCATGAAATCGTGAATTTTGGCCTTCAGGAAATTATTTGCCTACATGTAGAAATCATTAAAATGGCTAAAAAATCGTGGACTATAGCTCATGAAATCATGAAATCTAGCTAACAAAATTATTTACCAATGGATTGAAACCACAAAATATGCTAAAAACTCATGAGTTATAGCTCATCAAATCGGGAAATTTGGCCTCCAGGATATTATTTGCCTACGAGTCAAAACCTTAAAAAATGACCAAAAATCATGACTTATGGCTTATGAAATCATGAATTATGGCGTTCAGGAAATTATTTGGCAACAGATCAAAACTACTAAAAATGGTAAAAAGTCATAAGTTATAGCTCATTAAGTCGTGAATTTTGGCATTTGGGAAACATTTGCCTACTAGTCGAGACAACTAAAAATGACCAAAAATCGCGAGTTATAGCTCTTGAAACTGTGAATTTTAGCCATTGAGAAATGGGTTGAAACCACTAAAAATAGCAAAATGTCGTGGGTTATAGCTCAAAAAATAGTGAATTTTAGCATTTATGAAATTATTTTTCAACGGATCAAAACCACAAAAAATAGCCAACAAATTGTTGGCTATAACTCATGAAGCCGTGAATTTTGGGTTTGGGAAAATTATTTGCCAATGGGTCGAAACCACTAAAAATGGCAAATTGCTAGTGAAATCGTGAATTTTGGCCTCTAGAAAATTATCTGCCGACAGATTGAATGCACTAAAAATGGCCAAAAATTATGGATTATAGCTCATGAAATCGTAAAGTTTTCCCTCTATAAAATTATTTGCTATAGGTTAAAACCACTAAAAATGCCAAAAACAAATTAGGGGTTATAGCTCATGAAATCGTAAATTTTGCCCTCCTCGAAATTATTTGTCAACGGGTCAAAACCACAAACAATGGCCATAAACCATGGGTTATAACTCCAAAAATTGTGAATTTTGTCCTTCGAGAAATTGTTTGCTAACGGGTCAAAACCACTAAAAATGGCCAAAAACTGTTGGTTATAGAAATCGTGAATTTTAGCTTCGTGAAATTATTTGCCTACATGTCGAAACCATTAAAATGGCCAAAAATTATGGGTTATAGCTCATGAAATTGTGAATTTTGTCCTTCGAGAAATTGTTTGCTAACGGGTCAAAACCACTAAAAATGCCAAAACAAATTAGGGTTATAGCTCATGGAATCATGATTTTTGGCTTAAAGGAAATTATTTCACAATGGGTCAAAATCACTAAAAATGGCCAAAAATTGTGGGTTATAGCTCTTGAAATAAAGAATTTTGGACCTTGGGAAATTATTCACCTATAGGTTGAAACCACTAAAAATCGCCAAAATGTATGTGTTATAGCTCATGAAATTGTAAATTTGGGCCTCCGGGAATTTATTTGGAAACGGGTCAAAATCACCAAATTGCTAGCAATTGTGGGTATTAGCTTATGAATATGAATTTTAGCTTCTGGAAAATTATTTGCCTACTGATCGAAACTACTAAAATGGCCAAAAATCGTGGGTTATAGCTCTTGAAATAAAGAATTTTGGACCTTGGGAAATTATTTGCCTACATGTAGAAATCATTAAAATGGCTAAAAATCGTGGACTATAGCTCATGAAATCATAAATTATAGCTCATAAAATTATTTCCCAAAGGGTTGAAACCACTAAAAATGGCCAAAAATTGTGAGTTATAGCTACGAAATTGTGATATTTGGCCTCCTAGAAATTATTTGCCTACGAGTCAAAACCTTAAAAATGACCAAAAATCATGACTTATGGCTTATGAAATCATGAATTATGGCGTTCAGGAAATTATTTGGCAACAGATCAAAACTACTAAAAATGGTAAAAAGTCATAAGTTATAGCTCATTAAGTCGTGAATTTTGGCTTTTGGGAAATATTTGCCTACATGTCGAAACCATTAAAATGGCCAAAAATTGTGAGTTATAGCTCATGAAATTGTGAATTTTAGCCATTGAGAAATGGGTTGAAACCACTAAAAATAGCAAAATGTCGTGGGTTATAGCTCAAAAAATAGTGAATTTTAGCATTTATGAAATTATTTTTCAACGGATCAAAACCACAAAAAATAGCCAACAAATTGTTGGCTATAACTCATGAAGCCGTGAATTTTGGGTTTGGGAAAATTATTTGCCAATGAGTCAAAACCACTAAAATGGCAAATTGCTAGTGAAATCGTGAATTTTGGCCTCTAGAAAATTATTTGCTATAGGTTAAAACCACTAAAATGGCCAAAAATTATGGATTATAGCTCATGAAATCGTAAAGTTTTCCCTCTATAAAATTATTTGCTATAGGTTAAAACCACTAAAAATGCCAAAAACAAATTAGGGGTTATAGCTCATGAAATCGTAAATTTTGCCCTCCTCGAAATTATTTGTCAACGGGTCAAAACCACAAACAATGGCCATAAACCATGGGTTATAACTCCAAAAATTGTGAATTTTGTCCTTCGAGAAATTGTTTGCTAACGGGTCAAAACCACTAAAAATGGCCAAAAACTGTTGGTTATAGAAATCGTGAATTTTAGCTTCTAAGAAGTTATTTGCCAATGGGTAAAACCAATAAATACGTCCAAAAATTGTGAGTTATAGCTTACGAAATTGTGATATTTGGCCTCCTAGAAATTATTTGCCTGTAGTTTGACACTACTAAAAATAGTTCAAGAACATATTTGCCAATCGGTCAAAATCACTAAAAATGACAAAATAATATGGATTATAGCTAATGAAATCTTGAATTTTAGCTTCTGTGAAATTATTTGCCTGTATGTCAAATGCACTAAAACTTGTCAAACAATCGTCGATTATAGCTCATGAAATCATGAATCATAGCGCATAATGTTATTTAACAACATGTTGTAACCACGAAATATGGCTAAAAAATCATGAGTTATAGCTCATGAAATTGTGAATTTTAGCCTCCGTGAAATTATTTAGAAATGGGTTGAAACCACTAAAAATGGCCAGAAATCATAGGTTATAGCTTATGAAGCCATGAATTTTAGCTTCTGGGAAATTATTTACCTACGGGTCAAAATCACTAAAAACGATCAAAATCGTGGGTTATAGCTCATGAAATCGTGAATTTTAGCCTCCGAAAAATTATTTACCTACATATGGAAATCATTAAAAATGGCTAAAATTTTAGATTATAGCTCATGTCATAAATTATAGCTCACAAAATTATTTGCTAACGGGCAGAAACCACAAAATATGCCAAAAACTCATGGGATATAGCTCATAAAATCGTGAATATTAGCCTTCGGGAAATTACTTTCCAATAGGCTGAAACCACTAAAAGTGACCAAAAAGCATGGGTTATAGCTTATTAAATCATGAATTTTGGATTCTAGTAAATTATTTTCCAGCGGTTCGAAACCACTAAAATGGCCAAAAATCATGAGTTATAGCTCATGAAATTGTGAATTTTAGCCTCCGTGAAATTATTTAGAAATGGGTTGAAACCACTAAAAATGGCCAGAAATCATAGGTTATAGCTTATGAAGCCATGAATTTTAGCTTCTGGGAAATTATTTACCTACGGGTCAAAATCACTAAAACGATCAAAATCGTGGGTTATAGCTCATGAAATCGTGAATTTTAGCCTCCAAAAAATTATTTACCTACATATGGAAATCATTAAAATGGCTAAAATTTTAGATTATAGCTCATGTCATAAATTATAGCTCACAAAATTATTTGCTAACGGCGTAAACCACAAAATATGCCAAAACTCATGGGATATAGCTCATAAAATCGCGGAATATTAGCCTTCGAAATTACTTTCCAATAGGTGAAACCACTAAAAGTGACCAAAAGCATGGGTTATAGCTTATTAAATCATGAATTTTAGATTCTAGGAAATTATTTGCCAATGGGTCGAAACCACTAAAAAGCCAAAATTATGGGTTATAGCTCATAAAATCGTGAATATTAGTCTTCTTGAAATTATTTGCCAATGGGTCGAAACCACTAAATGGCTAGAAATCATGGGTTATAGCTTATGAAGTCATGAATTTTAGATTCTAGGAAATTATTTGCCTACGGGTCAAAATCACTAAAATGATCAAAAATCGTGGGTTATAGCTCATGAAATCGTGAATTTTGGCCTTCAAGAAATTATTTGCCTACATTTGCAAACAATTAAAATGGTCAAATTTTTTGATTATAGCTCATGAAATCATAAATTATAGCTCACAAAATTATTTGCCTATAGGTTGAAACCACAAAATATGCCAAAACTCATGGGATATAGCTCATAAAATCGCGGAATATTAGCCTTCGAAATTACTTTCCAATAGGCTGAAACCACTAAAAGTGACCAAAAAGCATGGGTTATAGCTTATTAAATCATGAATTTTGGATTCTAGTAAATTATTTTCCAGCGGTTCGAAACCACTAAAAAAAGCCAAAAATTACGAGTTATAGCTTATGAAATCGTGAATTTTGGCCTCCAGGAATTTATTTGCCTATAGGTTGAAAGCATTAAAAATGATTAAAAATTATGGGTTATAGCTCATGAAATTATGAATTTTAGCATCCGCAAAATTATTTGGAAATAGGTTGGAGCCATAAATCCTGGGCTATAGCTCATCAAATCGTGAATTTTGGCCTCTAGGAAATTATTTGGCTACACGTAGAAGCTATTAAAAATGGCCAAAAAATCATGGATTATAGCTCATAAAATCATAAATTATAGCTCACAAAATTATTTGCCAACGGGTACACACCATAAAATATGCTAAAAAGTCATGGGTTATAGCTCACTAAAAATAGCCAAACATCAAGGGTCATAGCTCATGAAATCATGACTTTTGGCTTCGAGGAATATTTGCCTACGGGTCGAAACCACTAAAAATGGCTAAAAATTATTAGTTATATATTTCATAAAATCGTTGACTTTGGCCTATGGGAAATTATTCACCTATTAGTTGAAACCATGAAAAATGGCCAAATTGGTCAAAACCACTAAATGGCTAGAAATCATGGGTTATAGCTTATGAAGTCGTGAATTTTAGCTTCCAGGAAATTTACTGCCTATAGATTGAAACTACTTAAAATGGTCAACAATCGTGGGTTATAGCTCATTAAATCTAATATTTTGGCCTTCAGGAAATTATTTGCCTACATTTGCAAACAATTAAAATGGTCAAATTTTCATTGATTATAGCTCATGAAATCGTGAATCATAGCAAATGAAATTATTTGCCAACGGGTGAAGACAAAAAATATGGCAAAAACTCATGGGTTATAGCTCATGAAATTAGGAAATTTAGCCTCCAGATATTATTTGCTTATGAGTCAAAACCTCTAAAAATGGCTAAAAATCATGGGTTATAGCTCATGAAATCATGAATTTTGGCCTTCAGGAAATTATTTGCCAACGGATCAAAACCTCTAAAATGGTAAAAGTCATAAGTTATAGCTCATTAAGTCGTGAATTTTGGCATTTGGGAAACATTTGCCTACTAGTCGAGACAACTAAAATGACCAAAAATCATGAGTTATAGCTCATGAAATCGTGAATTTTAGCCATTGAGAAATGGGTTGAAACCACTAAAAATAGCAAAATGTCGTGGGTTATAGCTCAAAAATAGTGAATTTTAGCATTTATGAAATTATTTTTCAACGGATCAAAACCACAAAAATAGCCAACAAATTGTTGGCTATAACTCATGAAGCCGCGGAATTTTGGTTTGGGAAATTATTTGCCAATGGGTCAAAACCACTAAAATGGCAAATTGCTAGTGAAATCGTGAATTTTGGCCTCTAGAAAATTATTTGCCTATAGGTTGAAACCACTAAAATGGCCAAAAATTATGGATTATAGCTCATGAAATCGTAAAGTTTTCCTCTATAAAATTATTTGCTATAGGTTAAAACCACTAAAAATGCCAAAACAAATTAGGGTTATAGCTCATGAAATCGTAAATTTTGCCCTCCTCGAAATTATTTGTCAACGGTCAAAACCACAAACAATGGCCATAAACCATGGGTTATAACTCCAAAATTGTGAATTTTGTCCTTCGAGAAATTGTTTGCTAACGGTCAAAACCACTAAAATGGCCAAAATTGTGGGTTATAGCTCATGAAATCGTGAATTTTAGCTTCTAAGAAGTTATTTGCCAATGGGTAAAACCAATAAATACGCCCAAAAATTGTGAGTTATAGCTACTTAAATTGTGATATTTGGCCTCCTAGAAATTATTTGCCCGTAGTTTGACACTACTAAAAATAGTTCAAGAACATATTTGCCAATCGGTCAAAATCACTAAAAATGACAAAATAATATGGATTATAGCTCATGAAATCTTGAATTTTAGCTTCGTGAAATTATTTGCCTATAGGTTGAAATCACTAAAATGATCAAAAATCGTGGGTTATAGCTCATGAAATCGTGAATCATAGCAAATGAAATTATTTGCCAATGGATTGAAACCACAAAATATGCTAAAACTCATGAGTTATAGCTCATGAAATTGTGAATTTTGGCCTTCGTGAAATTATTTAGAAATGGGTTGAAACCACTAAAATGGCCAAAAATCATGGGTTATAGCTTATGAAGTCATGAATTTTAGCTTCGGAAAATTATTTGCCTATAGGTTGAAATCACTAAAATGATCAAAAATCGTGGGTTATAGCTCATGAAATCATGAATTTAGGCCTCCAAGAAATTATTTGCCTACATTTGCAAACAATTAAAAATGGTCAAATTTTTTTTGATTATAGCTCATGAAATCGTGAATCATAGCAAATGAAATTATTTGCCAACGGGTGGAAATCAAAAAATATGGCAAAAACTCATGGGTCATAGCTCATAAAATTAGGAAATTTGGCCTCCGAGATATTATTTGCCTATGAGTCAAAACCTCTAACAATGATAAAAAATCGTGGGTTATAGCTCATGAAATCATGAATTTTAGCCTTTAGGAAATTATTTGCCAACGGATCAAAACCTCTAAAATGGCAAAAAAATCGTGGGTTATAACTCACGACGTCGTGAATTTTTGCTTTTGGGAAATATTTGCCTATGGGGTCAAACAACTAAATACCGCCAAAAATCATTGGCTATAGGTCATGAAATCATGAATATTGGCCTCCGA
This sequence comes from Asparagus setaceus, assembly GCA_012295165.1. Taxonomy (NCBI): domain Eukaryota; kingdom Viridiplantae; phylum Streptophyta; class Magnoliopsida; order Asparagales; family Asparagaceae; genus Asparagus; species Asparagus setaceus. The sequence continues at coordinate 88,058,919 of CM022701.1, forward strand.
AAATTATTTTCCAATGGGTTGAAATCACTAAAAATGATCAAAAATCGTGGGTCATAGCTTATGAATCGTGAATTTTAGTTTCAAGGAAATTATTCGCCAACGGATCGAAACCATTAAAAATGGCCAAAAATCGTGGGTTATAACTCATGAAATTTTGGATTTTGGCTTTAAGAAAATTATTTGCCAACAGGTCGAAACAACTAAAAATGGTCAAAAATTTTGGGTTACAGCTCATGAAATAATGATATTTAGCTTCCAAGAGACTATTTTCGTATAGGTTTAAACCATAAAAATCGTCAAATTTCATGGGTTATAGCTCCTGAAAATTTGACTTTTGACCATTAGGAAATTAATTGCCAACCGATTAAACCGCCAATACTAGTCAAAAATCATAGGTTATAGTTCATGAAGTCTTGAATTTTTATTTTCAAAAAATTATTTGCCAATAAGTCGAAACCACTAAAAATAGCCAAAAATTGTGGGTTATAGCTCTTGAAATAAAGAATTTTGGACCTTGGGAAATTATTTGCCAACGGATCGAAACCACTAAACATGGCCAAAAATTATGGGTTATAGCTCATGAAATTGTGAATTTCGGCTATAAGAAAATTATTTGCCAGTGGGTTGAAACCTCTAAAAATGGCCAAAATTTATGGGTTATAGCTCATGAAATCATGAATTTATGCTTCCAAGAGATTATTTATGTATAGGTTGAAACCATAAAAATGGCCAAAAATCATGGGTTATTGCTCATGAAATTTTGAATTTTGACCATTAGGAAATTATTTGCCAATGGATTGAAACCACCAATATTGGTAAAAATAAGTAGGTTATAGTTCATGAAGTCATGAATTTTTGTTTTCGAAACATTATTTGCCAATGGGTCGAAACCACAAAAAAAAGCAAAGAGCTAATGAAATCGTGAATTTAGGCCTCCAAGAAATTATTTGACTACGGGTCGAAGGCACTAAAAATAGTAAAAAATTATGGATTACAGCTCATGAAATCATGAATTTTTGCTCTGTGAAACTATCCAAACCACTAAAATGGCCAAAAGTCGTGGGTTTTAGCTCAAGAAATTGTGACGTTTGCCCTCTGGTAAATTATTTGTCTATAGGTCGAAACCACTAAAAATGGCCAAAAATTGTGGGTTATACCTCATAAATTTGTGAATTTTTGCTTCCGGGAAATGAAATTGTGAAGTTTGTCCTCTGGGAAATTATTTGCCTATAGGTTGAAATCACTAAAAATAACAAACAATTATGGGTTATAGCTCATAAAATCATGAATTTTGACTTCTGGGAAGTTGTTTGCCAATGGGTCGAAACTACTTAAATTGCCAAAAATCACGGGTCATGAAATCGTGAATTTTGATCATCGAGAAATTATTTTCCTATAGGTTTAAACCACTAAAAATTGCCAAAAGTCATGGATTATAGCTCATAAAATCATGAATTTAGGCCTTCAGGATATTATTTGCCAACGGATCAAAGCCACTAAAATGGCCAAAAATCGTGGGTTATAGCTCATGAAATTGTGAATTTCGGCTATAAGAAAATTATTTGCCAATGGGTCGAAACCACTAAAATGGCCAAAAATCGTGGGTTATAGCTCATGAAATCATGAATTTTAGCCTTTAGGAAATTATTTGCCAACGGATCGAAACCACTAAACATGGCCAAAAATTATGGGTTATAGCTCATGAAATTGTGAATTTCGGCTATAAGAAAATTATTTGCCGGGTTGAAACCTCTAAAATGGCCAAAATTTATGGGTTATAGCTCATGAAATCATGAATTTATGCTTCCAAGAGATTATTTATGTATAGGTTGAAACCATAAAATGGCCAAAACTCATGGGTTATAGCTCATAAAATCATGAATTTAGGCCTCCAAGAAATTATTTGCCAATGGGTCAAAACCACTAAAAATGGTCAAAAATCATGGGTTATTGCTCATGAAATTTTGAATTTTGACCATTAGGAAATTATTTGCCAACGGATCGAAACCACTAAAATGGCAAATAGCTTATGAAATCGTGAATTTTCTCCCACCAAAATTACATTCCTACAAGTCAAATTCACTAAACCGCCAAAAGTTTGGATTATAGCTCAAGAAATTATGAATATTTGCCTATGCTAACCTATTTGTCGGCGTGTCCACACCACTAAAAATGGTCAAAAATCATGGGTTATTGCTCATGAAATTTTGAATTTTGACCATTAGGAAATTATTTGCCAACGGATCAAAGCCACTAAAATGGCCAAAACTCGTTGGTTATTACTCATGAAATAGTAAATTTTAGTTTTGGGAAATATTTGCCGACAGTCGAAACTAGTAAAATGGTAAAAAGCATGAGTTATAGCTCATAAAATCGTGTATTTTGGCCTTCATTATTTGACAATGGGTCAAAACACCTAAAAATAGCAAATAATTATGGGTTATAGCCCATAAAATCGTGAATTTTGGCCTTTAGAAAATATTTTACCAACGAGTCAAAACCACAAAAAAAATGGCCCAAATTGTGAGTTATGATTCATGAAGCTGTGAATTTTGACTTCTAAGAAATTATAATGTTCTAAAACCACTAAAATGGCAAATAGCTTATGAAATCGTGAATTTTACCTACGTAAAATTATTTTCCTATAGGTTGAAACCACTAAAATGGCCAAAAATCATGGGTTATTGCTCATGAAATTTTGAATTTTGACCATTAGGAAATTATTTGCCAATGGGTCAAAACCACTAAAATGGCAAAAAATCTTCTGTTATAACTCATGAAATCGTGAAGTTTGCCCTTTGGAACATTATTTACCTACAGGTCAGAACCACTATAAATAACAATAAATTAGGGGTTACAACTCATGAAATCACGAATATTGGCCTCCTTAAAATTATTTGCCAATGGGTCGAAACCACTAAACATGGCCAAAAATTATGGATTATAGCTCATGAAATTGTGAATTTCGGCTATAAGAAAATTATTTGCCAATGGGTCAAAACCACTAAAAATGACAAATAATCATTAGGTATAGCTCATGAAATCGTGAATTTTGATCATCGAGAAATTATTTTCCTATAGGTTGAAACCACTAAAATGGCCAAAAATCATGGATTATAGCCCATGAAATCGTGAATTTTACCTACGTAAAATTATTTTCCTATAGGTTGAAACCACTAAAATGGCCAAAAATTATGGGTTATAGCTCATGAAATCATGAATTTATGCTTCCAAGAGATTATTTATGTATAGGTTGAAACCACTAAAAATGGTCAAAAATCATGGGTTATTGCTCATGAAATTTTGAATTTTGACCATTAGGAAATTATTTGCCAATGGATTGAAACCACCAATATTGGTAAAAATAAGTAGGTTATAGTTCATGAAGTCATGAATTTTGTTTTCAAACATTATTTGCCAATAAGTCGAAACCACTAAAAATAGCCAAAATTGTGGGTCGTAGCTCATGAAATCGTGAATTTTGGCCTCTAGGAAATTATTTGCCAACGGATCGAAACCACTAAAAATGGCCAAAAATCATGGGTTATAGCTCATGAAATTGTGAATTTCGGCTATAAGAAAATTATTTGCCAGTGGGTTGAAACCTCTAAAAATGGCCAAAATTTATGGGTTATAGCTCATGAAATCATGAATTTATGCTTCCAAGAGATTATTTATGTATAGGTTGAAACCATAAAAATGGCCAAAAATCATGGGTTATTGCTCATGAAATTTTGAATTTTGACCATTAGGAAATTATTTGCCAATGGATTGAAACCACCAATATTGGTAAAAATAAGTAGGTTATAGTTCATGAAGTCATGAATTTTTGTTTTCGAAACATTATTTGCCAATGGGTCGAAACCACAAAAAAAAGCAAAGAGCTAATGAAATCGTGAATTTAGGCCTCCAAGAAATTATTTGACTACAGGTCGAAGGCACTAAAAATAGTAAAAAATTATGGATTACAGCTCATGAAATCATGAATTTTTGCTCTGTGAAACTATCCAAACCACTAAAATGGCCAAAAGTCGTGGGTTTTAGCTCAAGAAATTGTGACGTTTGCCCTCTGGTAAATTATTTGTCTATAGGTCGAAACCACTAAAAATGGCCAAAAATTGTGGGTTATACCTCATAAATTTGTGAATTTTTGCTTCCGGGAAATGAAATTGTGAAGTTTGTCCTCTGGGAAATTATTTGCCTATAGGTTGAAATCACTAAAAATAACAAACAATTATGGGTTATAGCTCATAAAATCATGAATTTTGACTTCGGGAAATTATTTGCCTATAGGTTGAAACCACTAAAATGGCCAAAAATCATGGGTTATAGCTCATGAAATCGTGAATTTTGGCCTCTAGGAAATTATTTGGCTACACGTAGAAGCTATTAAAATGGCCAAAAATCATGGATTATAGCTCATAAAATCATAAATTATAGCTCACAAAATTATTTGCCAACGGTACACACCATAAAATATGCTAAAAGTCATGGGTTATAGCTCACTAAAATAGCCAAACATCAAGGGTCATAGCTCATGAAATCGTGAATTTTGGCCTCTAGGAAATTATTTGCCAACGGATCGAAACCACTAAAAATGGCTAAAAATTATTAGTTATATATTTCATAAAATCGTTGACTTTGGCCTATGGGAAATTATTCACCTATTAGTTGAAACCATGAAAAATGGCCAAATTGGTCAAAACCACTAAATGGCTAGAAATCATGGGTTATAGCTTATGAAGTCGTGAATTTTAGCTTCCGTGAAATTTATCGCCTATAGATTGAAACTACTTAAAATGGTCAACAATCGTGGGTTATAGCTCATTAAATCTAATATTTTGGCCTTCAAGAAATTATTTGCCTACATTTGCAAACAATTAAAATGGTCAAATTTTTTGATTATAGCTCATGAAATCGGAATCATAGCAAATGAAATTATTTGCCAACGGTGGAAATCAAAAATATGGCAAAACTCATGGGTCATAGCTCATAAAATTAGGAAATTTGGCCTCCGAGATATTATTTGCCTATAGGTTGAAACCACTAAAAATAGCAAATAATTATGGGTTATAGCCCATAAAATCGTGAATTTTGGCCTCTAGGAAATTATTTGCCAATGGGTCGAAACTACTTAAATTGCCAAAAATCACGGGTCATGAAATCGTGAATTTTGATCATCGAGAAATTATTTTCCTATAGGTTTAAACCACTAAAAATTGCCAAAAGTCATGGATTATAGCTCATAAAATCATGAATTTAGGCCTTCAGGATATTATTTGCCAACGGATCAAAGCCACTAAAAATGGCCAAAACTCGTTGGTTATTACTCATGAAATAGTAAATTTTAGTTTTTGGGAAATATTTGCCGACAGGTCGAAACTAGTAAAAATGGTAAAAAAGCATGAGTTATAGCTCATAAAATCGTGTATTTTGGCCTTCATTATTTGACAATGGGTCAAAACACCTAAAAATAGCAAATAATTATGGGTTATAGCCCATAAAATCGTGAATTTTGGCCTTTAGAAAATATTTTACCAACGAGTCAAAACCACAAAAAAAATGGCCCAAATTGTGAGTTATGATTCATGAAGCTGTGAATTTTGACTTCTAAGAAATTATAATGTTCTAAAACCACTAAAATGGCAAATAGCTTATGAAATCGTGAATTTTCTCCTACCGAAAATTACATTCCTACAAGTCAAATTCACTAAAACTGGCCAAAAAGTTTGGATTATAGCTCAAGAAATTATGAATTTTAGCCTTTAGGAAATTATTTGCCTATAGGTTGAAACCACTAAAATGGCCAAAAATCATGGGTTATAGCTCATGAAATTGTGAATTTTAGCCTTTAGGAAATTATTTGCCTACATTTGCAAACAATTAAAATGGTCAAAAATTTTGGGTTACAGCTCATGAAATAATGATATTTAGCTTCCAAGAGACTATTTTCGTATAGGTTTAAACCATAAAAATCGTCAAATTTCATGGGTTATAGCTCCTGAAAATTTGACTTTTGACCATTAGGAAATTAATTGCCAACCGATTAAACCGCCAATACTAGTCAAAAATCATAGGTTATAGCTTATGAAGTCGTGAATTTTAGCCTTTAGGAAATTATTTGCCAATAAGTCGAAACCACTAAAAATAGCCAAAAATTGTGGGTCGTAGCTCATGAAATCTTGAATTTTGGCTTCGGGCAAATTATTTGCCAACGGATCGAAACCACTAAACATGGCCAAAAATTATGGGTTATAGCTCATGAAATTGTGAATTTCGGCTATAAGAAAATTATTTGCCAGTGGGTTGAAACCTCTAAAAATGGCCAAAATTTATGGGTTATAGCTCATGAAATCATGAATTTATGCTTCCAAGAGATTATTTATGTATAGGTTGAAACCATAAAAATGGCCAAAAATCATGGGTTATTGCTCATGAAATTTTGAATTTTGACCATTAGGAAATTATTTGCCAATGGATTGAAACCACCAATATTGGTAAAAATAAGTAGGTTATAGTTCATGAAGTCATGAATTTTGTTTTCAAACATTATTTGCCAATGGGTGAAACCACAAAAAAGCAAAGAGCTAATGAAATCGTGAATTTAGGCCTCCAAGAAATTATTTGCCTATAGGTTGAAACCACTAAAAATGGTCAAAAATCATGGGTTATAGCTCATGAAATCATGAATTTTAGCCTTTAGGAAATTATTTGCCTATAGGTTGAAACCACTAAAATGGCCATAAATCGTGGGTTATATATATAGCCCATGAAATAGTGAATCTTGGCCTGCGAAAAATATTTTCCCAATGGGCCGAAACCACTAAAAATGACAAATAATCATTAGGTATAGCTCATGAAATCGAGAATTTTGGCTTCAGGGTGGAAACCCACTAAATATGGCCAAAAACTATGGATTATAGCCCATGAAATCGTGAATTTTTACCTACAGAAAATTATTTTCCTATAGGTTGAAACCACTAAAAATGGTCAAAAAAATCATGGGTTATAGCTCATGAAACTATTTGGCCAAATTTCACAATTTCATGAGCTATAACCCGTGATCATTAGCCATTTTTATTAGTTTTGACCAGTAAGCAAATAATTTCCAGGAGGCGAAAATTCATGATTATTTGAGCTATAACCCACAAGTTTGGGCCAATTTTAGCGGTTTTCATTTGTAGGTGAATAATTTCGTGGTGGCCAAAGTTCATGATTTCACGAGCTGTAACCCAAAATTTCTGGCTATTTATAATGGTTTTGACCAGTTGGCAAATAAGTTTCCAAAGGCCAAAATTCATGATTTCATGAGCTATAACCCATGATTTTGGCCATATTTACTGATTTCGACCCACAAGCAAACAATTTCTTGAAAGCCAAAATTCATGATTTTTTTAGCTGTAAGCAATAATTTTTGGCCATTTTCATCTACTCCGACCCATTGGGAAATAATTTCCCGAAGATCAACATTCTTGATTTCGTGAGCTATAACCTGTTTGGGTCGAAAGTTGTTTCCATTTGTAAAACTTGAGAAAATTACACTTTTGGTTCTCAGTTACAAAGAAATTTAAATAACTCTCTCACAAACTCGAACAAAGACACTACAAGTGTAGATCTCTTGTTTTCGTGGGACTTTGCCTGTGCCGGGGACGAGTAATCCGTGGACCACCGAGCAGCGATCGTCGAATCGACGGGGTTTAGTTGATGCTTCGCAAAGGAAACAAGAACTTAAGCAAATATCTTAGCAAAGTAAGATATCTACTCTTCTCAAGAATAAGTCAAAGCTTAAACTCGAGGAATCTCCGTGTGGATCGTGTTCTTGAACTCCGGAAGCTTGGATTCTCTCTCTCTCTTTGCAATAGCTCTGCTTATCTGATCTCTGATTGCCCCCCCTGCCCAAGTGGATGTAGAGGGATATTTATAGCCCTTGGGAAACGTGCCCTCTGAAGAAACACAATTGTCATAAGTGCCCAACATTTGCAGTTAGCACGGCAGTTCGAGCGCTACTAAGTCATTTCGCCATCGGGCGCAGGCGTTGTCGGCTGCTCCGCCGGCGGCGAGACAATATGGGCTGCCTCGCTAATCGGCGAGGCGTGTCGCCCTCAGCCTGTTGTAACGGTTTCACGCTTTTAGGCACGATTAAATGCCCTAAAATCACGTCTAGTGAAGTATTTTCAGCGTGTAACCGCCCATTAAAGTATCGAGCGTCTCTGCGTTGATAAAGTCAAGTGGCCCCATCGGCATTGATTTAGACCCTTCAAGAGCTCGTTTCAAGTATTACGGGTGTCGCCTTTGGCGAACACAAATATGCCTCGCCTATAGCGAGACACATCAAGGTGTCCCGCCCGTGGCAGGCACAACAAGTGTCTCGCCGTGGCGAGGCACCAACAAGTGTCTCGCCGTGGCGAGGCACAAACAAGTGTCTCGCTAGTAGCGACAGAGCGAACGCTTTCGCGATAACAGGCATTGTACAGTGTCTCGTGACCGTAGCAGACACAATCTTCCCTTATGTTGACTTCTTGAGATATCGACGACGTTGTCCTTCGATCTTCTCATAATTTAGTCATATTTGGGGTTCTTGGCAATTTTGATGCCTACAGATACCCCTCCAAAGTTTTCGAGACTCCTCGTATTTTATCGAGGGTCGGAATACTTTGGATAAGATGCTTGCTTTCGCTCAACGTTGAACTTTGTAGAAGAGGCCCGTGTTTTGCTTCGGCCAAACCACGGTACGCGATGTCGCTATCCATATTCTGAGTTCAATAACTGTTGCATTTGTATTTGAATGGATTGAAATGTTGAAGTCGATTTTGGACTAATCATCTTCATCTTGAAGGTCACCACTTGGGTTGTAATTGAGATGCCTTGAGAATCATTCAGAGAAAAAGCATCGTCTAGTTTTCTGAACATCAGATTTCCAGGAAAGCTTCTATATGGAATATGGAACCGATTTGTTTTGAATATACTGCCTTGAATCTCGTGCAGAGGATAATCATCAAGATCTGGAAGTATCAATACACTTCGATGTTTCGCTCTTTGTACACGGCAATTAAAAGTGTCTGACTTGACGAAAGCGAGCGAGGCAATCAAGGTGTCTCGCTCGTGGCGAGGCACAAACAAGTGTCTCGCTCAAAGGGACCGCCACAGAATCTGTCTGAGCATGCTTGAGCTTCCGGAGGCGATGTAATGGCACATTTGCATTAGCAATGAGTTACAAAGTGCATTAAAATCACGGTAGGAGAAAGTGCTTAACCCCGGCAGGAAGAGTGAACCCACTGTCTCAAGTTATTGCTTGTATGATAGATATAGGATTTTTGGCAAACCCTCAGCCATCAACGGATTTGATGAGCCTTTTGTAGGCAATAAAAATTGCCTTAATCCCTGCACAGCAACTCGGGACAAGCAAAAGAGCCTAAGGGTTCATCTGAGTGAAGTCAAGCCCACCTGAGGGTTAAGTTCACCTGAATGCTTGACTTTACAAAATAGACAAAAGTGCTAATATCTCTCAAACCGGAAGGAATTGGGCAAAATGACCGGAGCAAACCGAACCCTTCGGGTAGGTTTGGTTGGCTCCGTCTCATCGAGATAGTCGATTTTCATATATAATTCGCCCAATTCGACGACGGTTTGAAAGTTACGACCGTTCTTAGTAGCATATGAGGAAGGTCGCAAAGCGCAAGGCTCCCCATTAAAAGAGGAGGGTCGCCTCGGCAACAGGCTCGACATTCAACCGAGGTTCGCCTATAGCGGTGAACCTCGACATTCAACCGAGGTTCGCCAAGTAGCGAGCCCTTCATTCGACGAGGTTCGCCAAGTAGCGAGCCCTTCATTCGACGAGGTTCGCCAAGCAAAGCTCTTCACTGACCGAGGTTCGCCAAGCGAAGCTCTTCATTCGTGACGAGGTTCGCCAAGCGGTGAATCTCGACATTCGACGAGGTTCGCCAAGCGCGAAGCTCTTCACTGACCGAGGTTCGCCAAGCGCGAAGCTCTTCATTCGACGAGGTTCGCCAAGCGGTGAATCTCGACATTCAACCGAGGTTCGCCAAGCAAAGCTCTTCACTGACCGAGGTTCGCCAAGCAAAGCTCTTCATTCGACGAGGTTCGCCAAGCGGTGAATCTCGACATTCGACGAGGTTCGCCAAGCAAAGCTCTTCACTGACCGAGGTTCGCCAAGCGAAGCTCTTCATTCGACGAGGTTCGCCAAGCGGTGAATCTCGACATTCGACGAGGTTCGCCAAGCGGTGAACCTCGACATTCAACCGAGGTTCGCCTATAGCGGTGAACCTCGACATTCAACCGAGGTTCACCTACAGCAGTGAATCTCGACATTCAACCGAGGTTCGCCTATAGCGGTGAACCTCGACATACAACCGAGGTTCGCCTATAGCGGTGAACCTCGACATTCAACCGAGGTTCGCCTATAGCGGTGAACCTCGACATTCAACCGAGGTTCGCCTATAGCGGTGAACCTCGACATTCAACCGAGGTTCGCCTATAGCGGTGAATCTCGACATTCAACCGAGGTTCGCCTATAGCGGTGAACCTCAACATTCAACCGAGGTTCGCCTATAGCGGTGAACCTCGACATACAACCGAGGTTCGCCTATAGCGGTGAACCTCGACATTCAACCGAGGTTCACCTACGCAGCTGAATCTCGACATTCAACCGAGGCTAGACCGGCACGCTTCAAAACGAGACATGCTCAAGAGGCGAGGCTCGACCTCAATACTAGGTTCGCGACGCGGAGCGGAGTTCGATCTTTACATGAGCATCAAAGTGTGACAAGGCTCGCTGCAGCCGCCGCTGGTCCGACGAGGTTCGCCAAGCAAATAAGCTCTTCATTCGACGAGGTTCGCCCATTTAACGGCTCGACTCTCATAAGAGGTTCGCTTAAGGCTCACCATCCAACCAAGACCGCCCACTTGAAGCATGGGAGATGTCACATCCCATAGTGGTCACATCCACATCCCAGGCATTCCGGCATGGCTCTCCTCAATGAGCATGGCCATATCCCACAAATCAAGGAAGTGGCCATGCCTCTCCTTGCTATTTATAAGCCACCATCTCCACGTGAGGAGGGGCTTTTTGGAGCTTTGGAAAACTTTTGAGAATTCAACACTTGTGCACAAGTGAGATCGAAGCTCTTCATCGGTAATCTCAAGATCATCTGCAGCCTTTGATCCGATCAGCCATCAGAAGCAATCTCAACGTGAGCATTGAGTGAAGCATCCCATCGCTACCAAGAACCCACCTTAAAAGAGAAGTCAATCAATCTTCTTCCTCTCAGAATCGAGAGAATTTGATTGTAACACATTCATTCAATCAATAAACATTTTTTCGACCCTACACCTTTACCAACTACCGTTTGAGTTGGGCTAGCATGTAGATTATCTGAGTCCGTTCTACATGTTACGTTGTGCTAAAAGAGTGAATTCTCTTAGACTTTATGCTACGATATTGAATCGTGGGCTTCGGTCAATTATTACGAGAATTAACTACCGTGACATGTGTTAGATGCAGACTTATCTCTGATAAGGGGCAGAGATAACATCCCTATGCATGAAGGCATAGTTTAGGTGTCATTAGGTAATGACATCTATGCTACGATATTGAATACGTAGACTTGATCAATTATCACGGGAATTAACTACCCTACGTATTAGATCGACTTATCTCCGTAAGGGACAGAGATATCATCCCTATGCATGAAGGCATAGTTTAGGTGTCATTAGGTAATGACATCTATGCTACGATATTGAATACGTAGGCTTGATCAATTATCACGGGAATTGATTACCCGGCGGCGTGTGTTAGACGCTGACTTATCTCTGGTAAGGGACAGAGATAACATCCCTATGCATGAAGGCATAGTTTAGGTGTCATTAGGTAATGACATCTATGCTACGATATTGAATACGTAGACTTTTGGAATTGTGTCTTCTCCTGGGGCAAAGACGAACCCGTTGTGTCTTCTCCTGGGGCAAAGACGAACCCGTTGTGTCTTCTCTTGGGGCGAAGGCGAACCCATTGTGTCTTGAAGAAAAAGAAGGTATTTTCTTATCTTCCGCTTCAATTGACAACTCTTTGTTCACGCGAACTGAGAGTTAAAAGATTCCTGATGCACGCGCACCAAGGAATCTATAGAGAAACTCAAAGTGGGATCTCCACTTGAATCAAGTTGGAGTCGCCACGGCATTGACTCAAGATACCTTTAACTCATGTGAGTAAAAGGTGGAATTTGGATAACCCTAACTGTATAAAGGTCTGATTACCCAATTTACATGGTTTGGCCCTAACTATTGAAAGTTTTGACCAAGTGGGAGTGAAAATTTAAAATGACCCTAACTGTTCAAAGATTTGGTCAAGTGAAGAATGACCCTAACTGTTTAAAGGTTTGGTCGTACTAGACCCAGTGGGAGTAGATTTGATTTCTAAACTAAGAATTAACTATCAGAGGTAATAGTTAACATGATAGTTATTTTCTTTGTGGTCCTGCCATCCTATTGAAGAGGATTGGCGAGAGAGTTTAGTGGAGTTATCAGAGATAACTTTCTTGTGGGCCTACCATCCTATTGAAGAGGATTGGTGGGGGATTTTGGAAGAGTTGGCAGAAGATGAAGGAAAGAAGGTATTTTCTTATCTTTCGCTTCACAATGGGAGTTTGGAGACCGTGACTATTTAAAAGTTTGATCATCCAAAATAATGGGGGTAAAATTGGTGAATGGTATTTCTAGGCTATCAGAATATGATAAACCTGGGTCCTTCATCATAAGACGGGTTATCCTGAGTACACTAAAGATAGTATCTCTTCAGGAACTTCCCATTAATTGGCGTCGTGATCTTATCACTGTTCTGCTACCAAGCTGGATCTGCCTCGTACCCCTGGGGTTGCTCTTGTAGGTATCCGGGCCGTAGTACGATAGGCCCGAAGAGCTTCACCAAGTTCGTCACTTTGACGTTATGACCCCGGCGTCAATTAGAGCCTGGATACTGTCTTTAAGGACAAAACAACTTTTGGTAGGATGATGGACCCTCCTGTGGTACGCACAGTATTTAGGATCTGAAGTCTTGTCAGCCTCCTCCTGATTTGTAATAGGTGGCAACTTAATTTTGTTGCTGTCAAGGAGGTGCTTGAAAATGATCGGAACTTCTTCATCTCTGAAAGAATATGTCCCGTGGAATTCTGATTTAGAAGCTTTTTGTTGCTCCCGAGGTTGTTGGCGTGGTCGTAATTGCGACGTTTGATTTACGTCAACAGCAGCCACAGATGCCTTTCCTCTATTGCGAGAGGCAAAATTTACTTTTGAGGGGTCAGCCATCTTTTCGCCTCTTTCAGCTTTCTTCCTTTTGAGGAAACGTTCAGCTTGTTCTCCTCGTATTTTTAGATCTTTCCATGTAGTTGGTGGGACGACCCCCATGACTTCCAACAGATCAATGGAGAGATTATTGTGGCACGTTTGCAATATGAATTTCTCGGTGATTGGATCTTTGCAGTTTATGGCCTTATTGCGGAAGCGCTTGACGAAACAGTCAATCGTCTCTCCACTCTTCTGCTTCTCATCTAGAAGAGTTCCAATGGAAACTTCTGTGTCATCATCGAAGAAATTACTGAGAAAGAAGCTTTCCATGTCTTCCCAGCAGTTAATGCTCCCAGCTTTGAGTCTTTGATACCAATCGAAAGCAGCCCCACGAAGGGTACCAACGAATGACCGAATCATCAAAGGCTCATTTCCCGAGATCACCCCCAAATGAGACTTGAAATAGATCAAGTCTTTGTGTGGCGAACCCTCCCGTCAAAGGTGTGAAATTAATCAAACTGAATTTTCGGGTAAGGGATTGAATCCCACTCTCGGATATGGACCGGGATACCGTCCTTTTGACTTCCTGTGCGGACATCAAAGCATTGATTTTATCTTCAAGTTCTTTCATCTTTTCGCCATCATCCTCCCCATGTTTTGGATTACTTCTAATAGGAAGAATTGGACCATTTCCACCTTGAGCACGGATCGGCTTTCTTTGGAGGTTGATCAGCGTAAATGTGTTCATCTATCTCCGAATCACTGTCTTCGATATTATGGGCATTATGGTGGGTAACTCCACCTTTATGACTGGATTCAGGCTGTAGATGAGGCGTTTGATTTTGCAATTCCCTCATCTGTTGCAAGGCTAGCTCCATCTCCGTTTTCATTTCGGCCTTAAGCTCTTCTCTTTGCTTGGCTAAGGCTTCTTGTAACATTTGAGCTAGGGTTTCAGGTGTAATTGCAAAAGCTTCTCTGGGATGGCAACCAACACTTGACATTGTGTCATCGGAAGCTATCACCGAATTGATGTCGGAAGCTTCGTCATCAGATGACTCTCCCTCATGCATCCTTCTATAGTCGATGCGTTGGGTAGCTCGCAATTGTAACCGAGACATTCTCTGAGAAATCTGAGACCCAACCTTTCCTCCAGGAGTGAAGTCAGGATCTACATCCGTCGCCGATCCTTTCCCTTTGTTCACCATGTTGATAGTCACTTCGGGAAAGTCATCAAATTGGATGGATGATCTCTTTCTTCTTCGATGTCGTCTTGACTGTGGCTTCAGATCTTCCGTTGCTGACAGGGAAAGCCGCTCAATAAGCTCTTTGTGGGTGGCGTTGACTTCGAAACGGGCACATCGATAACGGCGTCTTAATCAATTTTGCACATGAGCAAGAACAATCTATTTCGCCGATCGTCCTCTTTTCGTGTGTTGCCACCCCACCGATGATGTGGTTGGTGTGAGTTATTGCAAATAACATTTCCACCCCAGATGTAACTTGGTTCCTCATCGAGGACAAGTCTTCTTTGGGGAATCGACTATTGAAGTTGCTTCGCATGAATAACAAGCGCTTGATCACCTTTGGTGACTTTGCGAATCACACGCTTCGCTTTGTCTTTATCACGGACTCATGGACCCCCTTAGGGATACTCAAACGAGACGCAACGGGAACTCTTTTAGTTTGGTATGCGTCAGATGGCTCGGCACATTTCTGAAAATCATTTGGAATTTGGGTACGGCCCCCAACCTGTCGTTGTTTATGAATCGGGTGACCCAAACGTTCCATTATTGGTGTTTTGGCTTTAGTTCTCGATGGTGGACCAAGGCTAAACACGGGTTAAAGGCTTCTGTTGATGGATTTCTAGACTTAACGGTTGATACCTCAGCCGGAGAAGTGGAAGAAAGGGGCGGAAAAGTCCCTTTTTTGATAAGGCATGGAGGATCGCTTGTGGCTGGTAGGGCAAATTAGGTCGTCTCGCTAGCGAGGTACCGAGTCAGCTCTACCAAGACCTGCTGGCAGGTAGACTCTTGAGCCGATTTTGATGTCGATTTCGGGACCCAAACTTTATGATTTTGGGTCGATTCCTTGGTTGATTTCGACTCCGGCGCCTTGCGAACAAGCTGCGATGCACGAGCAGCGATGCCGCGGCGCTGGGCATGCTCCTTCCTTGTCAATTGGGTCCTTTTGACGAGAACCCATTCTTCCTTGGGAGGAGTGTTGGCGGATTGAAGTTGAGGCGTTGTAACTTGCTGACGCCTCTGATCACGCGAGTTCGTGTTGTAATGAACTCCATCTATTGATTCCATGGCCTTTGCAAATTGTCGGGCCATCTTTTGACGTTGTCTCTGACGAGCCCTCTTCGTCAGAGCGGTTGAGATCTTGTTGAATGACTCCTTCTTCTGAAAGGAGTCAACTTGAGCAGAGCTCCCGGCTTTGAGATCTACCGGGGTGTTGTTGAGAGGGGAAATCGCCCGCCGCAGTTTAACGAGAATCGCTATGCATCACAACGTAACGAACCTCCTCTTAGGGGATGATATCCTCCGATGTTTGCGGTGAGGAGGACTTCGATGAGGAGGAGGAGAGATATTCTTCAACTTGGCTTGATCGAAGAAATAATCCATCCATCGACCATGAGGTCGGCTTGATCGCCGCAAGGTGCGACACAACGATCTCGGCTCGAGACCGCTGGCTCCCCACCGGTCGCCATCGTGTTTGGGTCGAAAGTTGTTTCCATTTGTAAAACTTGAGAAAATTACACTTTTGGTTCTCAGTTACAAAGAAATTTAAATAACTCTCTCACAAACTCGAACAAAAGACACTACAAGTGTAGATCTCTTGTTTTCGTGGGACTTTGCCTGCTCGGGACGCGTAATCCGTGGACCACCGAAAGCGCATCGTCGAATCGACGGGTTTAGTTGATGCTTCGCAAAGGAAACAAGAACTTAAGCAAATATCTTAGCAAAGTAAGATATCTACTCTTCTCAAGAATAAGTCAAAGCTTAAACTCAAGGAATCTCCGTGTGGATCGTGTTCTTGAACTCCGGAAGCTTGGATTCTCTCTCTCTTTGCAATAGCTCTGCTTATCTGATCTCTGATTGCCCCCCCCTGCCTAAGTGGATGTAGAGGGATATTTATAGCCCTTGGGAAATGTGCCCTCTGAAGAAACACAATTGTCATAAGTGCCCAACATTTGCGCTAGCGCAGCGATTCGAGCCGCCCGGCCGCCGCCGCCACGGGCGCAGGTGCAGCACGGGCCGCCGCCGCTACAGGCATGGCCGCCGCTAATCGGCGAGGCAAGGTCGCCCCTCCACCTGTTGTAACGGTTTCACGCTTTTAGGCACGATTAAATGCCCTAAAATCACGCCTAGTGGGTATTTTCAGCGTGTAACCGCCCATTAAAGTATCGAGCGTCTCTGCGTTGATAAAGTCAAGTGGGCCCCATCGGCATTGATTTAGACCCTTCAAGAGCTCGTTTCAAGTATTACGGGTGTCTCGCCTTTGGCAGACAGTAAGTGCCTCGCCTATAGCGAGACACATCAAGGTGTCTCGCTTCGTGGCGAGGCACCAACAAGTGTCTCGCTTCGTGGCGAGGCACCAACAAGTGTCTCGCTTCGTGGCGAGGCACAAACAAGTGTCTCGCTTATAGCGAGCACAAACAAGTGTCTCGCTTATAGCGAGGCACAAACAAGTGTCTCGCACTGTAGCGAGACACAATCTTCCCTTATGTTGACTTCTTGAGATTTCGACGACGTTGTCCTTCGATCTTCTCATAATTTAGTCATATTTGGGGTTCTTCAGCAATTTTTGATGCCTACATAACCTACATTTTTGGGTCCACTTTTGTGATTTCGACCCGTTGTTAAATAATTTCCCAAAGGCCAAATTTCACGATTTCACCCATGAATTTTGGACATTTTATTGTTTTTGACCAGTTGGCAAATAATTTCCCAAAGGCCAAAACTCATGATTTTATAAGCTATAACTGATGATTTTTGGCCATGTTTAGTGGTTTTAACCAGTTGGCAAATAATTTACCGAAGGCAAAAATTCATGATTTCATGAGCTAACCACAATTTTTGTTCATTCTTAGCGGTTTTGACCAATTGGCAAATAATTTAACAGGGGTCAAAGTTCACAATTCCTTGAGCTATAACGCATGATTGTTGACCATTTTAGTGGTTTGGATCCATTAGCAAATAATTTCCCAAAGGCCAAAATTCACAATTTCATGAGCTATAACCCATGATTTTTGGCCATTTTAGTGGTTTCGACCCATTGGCAAATAATTTCCCAAAGGCCAAAATTCATAATTTCATGAGCTATAACCAATGATTTTTGGCTATTTTAGTGGTTTCGACCCATTGGCAAATAATTTCCCAAAGGCCAAAATTCACAATTTCATGAGCTATAACCCATAATTATTTGCCATTTTTAGTGGTTTGGATCCATTAGCAAATAATTTCCCAAGGGAAAAATTTCATGATTTCATGAGGTATAACCCATAATTTTTGACCATTTTTATTGGTTTCAACCCATAGGAAAATAATTTCCTTGCGGCCAAAATGCACAATTATTTTTTTCCATTTTTAACCATTTTCACTCGTTAGCAAAAAATTTCCCTAAGGTCAAAATTCATGATTTCATGAGCTATAACCCATGATTTTTGGCCACGTTTTCAACCTGTTGGCAAATAAATTCTCGAAGGCCAAATTTCACAATGTCACCAACAATTTTTGGCCATTTTTACTAGTTTTGACTCGTAGGCAAATAAAATCCCGGAGAACAAAACTCACAATTTTATGAGCTGTAATTGACAATGTTTAGCTATATTTAGTAGTTTCTATCAGTTAGCAAATAATTTCTTGATGGCCATTGTGAGCTATAACCCATAATTATTTGCCATTTTTAGTGGTTTTGACCCGTTTGGTAAATAATTTCCCAAAATTCATGATTTCATGAGCTATAACCCATGATTTTTGGCCATTTTAGTGATTTTTGGTGGCTTTGACCTGTTGGTAGATAATTTCGCAGGGGCCAAAATGAACCATTTTGTGAACTACAAGCCATGATTTTTTGACACTATTAGTGGTTTTGCTTGTTGTCAAAAATTTCATAGAGACCAAAATTCAAGATTTCATGAGCTATAACCCATAATTATTTGCCATTTTTAGTGGTTTCGACCCATTGGCAAATAATTTTCTCAAGGCCAAATTTCATGATTTCATGAGCTATAACCCATGATTTGTGGCCATTTTAGTGGTTTGGATCCATTAGCAAATAATTTCCCAAAGGCCAAATTTCATGATTTCATGAGCTATAACCAATGATTTTTGGCCATTTTCATTGGTTTTACCCATAGGCAAATAATTTCCCAAAGGCCAAATTTCATGATTTTATGAGCTAACCACAATGTTTGGCCATTTTAGTGGTTTCGACCCATTGGCAAATAATTTCTTGAAAGCTAAAATTCACAATTTCATGAGCTAACCACAATTTTGTTCATTCTTAGCGGTTTTGACCAATTGGCAAATAATTTTCTCAAGGCCAAAATTCACCATTATGAGCTATAAGCCATGAGTTTTTATATTTTTAATGGCTTCTACCGTAGGCAAATAATTTTCTCAAGGCCAAAATTCATGATTTCATGAGGTATAACCCATAATTATTTGCCATTTTTAGTGGTTTCGACCCATTGGCAAATAATTTTCTCAAGGCCAAAATTCACAATTTCATGAGCTATAACTTACTATTTTGGTCATTTTAGTGGTTTGGATCCATTAGCAAATAATTTTCTCAAGGCCAAAATTCACCATTTCATGAGTTATAAGCCATGATTCTTTGACATTATTACTGATTTTGACATGTTGGTAAATAATTTCCCAAGGAAAAATTTCATGATTTCATGAGCTATAACCCATGATTTTTGGCTATTTTAGTGGTTTGGATCCATTAGCAAATAATTTTCTCAAGGCCAAAATTCATGATTTCATGAGCTATAACCCATGATTTTTGGCCATTTTAGTGATTTCGACCCATTGGCAAATAATTTCCCAAAGGCCAAAACTCATGATTTTATAAGCTATAACCGATGATTTTTGGCCATTTTAGTGGTTTCGACCCATTGGCAAATAATTTTCTCAAGGCCAAAATTCATGATTTCATGAGCTATAACCCATGATTTTTGGCCATTTTAGTGATTTCGACCCATTGGCAAATAATTTTCTCAAGGCCAAAATTCATGATTTCATGAGCTATAACCCATGATTTTTGGCTATTTTAGTGGTTTCGACCCATTGGCAAATAAATTCTCGAAGGCCAAATTTCACAATGTCACCAACAATTTTTGGCCATTTTTACTAGTTTTGACTCGTAGGCAAATAAAATCCCGGAGAACAAAACTCACAATTTTATGAGCTGTAATTGACAATGTTTAGCTATATTTAGTAGTTTCTATCAGTTAGCAAATAATTTCTTGATGGCCATTGTGAGCTATAACCAAAAATATTTTTGCCAATTTTAGTGGTTTTGACCCGTTTGGTAAATAATTTCCCAAAATTCATGATTTTCTGAGCTATAACCCATAATTATTTGCCATTTTTAGTGGTTTTGACACGTTGGCAAATAATTTCTAGGGCCAAAATGAACCATTTTGTGAACTACAAGCCATGATTTTTTGACACTATTAGTGGTTTTTGCTTGTTGTCAAAAAATTTCATAGAGACCAAAATTCAAGATTTCATGAGCTATAACCCATAATTATTTGCCATTTTTAGTGGTTTTGGCCTATTTGTAGATAATTTTTTGAAGTCGAAATTTCACGCTTTCATGAGCACCCATGATTTGTGGCCATTTTTAGTGGTTTGGATCCATTAGCAAATAATTTCCCAATGTCCAAATTTCACGATTTTGTGAGCTGTAACAAATGATTTTTGGCCATTTTCATTGGTTTTTACCCATAGGCAAATAATTTCCTGGAGGCTAAAATTCACGTTTTTATGAGCTAACCCACAATGTTTGGCCATTTTTAGTGATTTCGACCCATTGGCAAATAATTTCTTGAAAGCTAAAATTCACAATTTCATGAGCTTACCCATGATATTTGGTCATTTTTAGTGGTTTTGACCCGATGGCAAGTTATTTCACGGAGGCCAAAATTCACCATTATGAGCTATAAGCCATGATTTTTGGCCATTTTCATTGGTTTTACCCATAGGCAAATAATTTTCTAGAGGCCAAAATTCATGATTTCATGATCTATAACCCATGATTTTTGGCCATTTTAGTGGTTTTGACCCGATGGCAAGTTATTTCACTGAGGCCAAAATTCACCATTTCATGAGCTATAACTTACTATTTTGGTCATTTTAGTAGTTTCAAACCATTAGTGAATAATTTCTCAGAGGCAAAAATTCACCATTTCATGAGTTATAAGCCATGATTCTTTGACATTATTACTGATTTTGACATGTTGGTAAATAATTTTAAGGAGGAAAATTTAAAGATTTCTTGAGCAACCTACGATTTTTAGCTATTTTTAGTTGTTTCGAAGGCCAAAAATCATGATTTTATATGCTATAATCCAAGATTTTTTGCAATTTTTAGTGCTTTCAACCCGTTAACAAATAATTTCCTGAAGGCCAAATTTCATGATTTTATGACCTATAACCTACTATTTTTGGCCATTATTACAAGTTTCGACCCGTAGGCAAATAAACCCCTTGAGGCCAAAATTCATGATTTTTTGAGTTGTGAGCCACAATTATTGGTCATTTTTAGCTGTTTCGACCCGTTGGTAAATGTTTTCCAATTGCCAAAATTCATGATTTCATGAGCTATAACCCATGATTTTTGGCCATTTTAGTGGTTTAGACCCATTGGCAAATAATTTCTCAAGGCCAAATTTCATGATTTCATGATCTATAACCCATGATTTTTGGCCATTTTCATTGGTTTTACCCATAGGCAAATAATTTTGCGGAGGCGAATACTCACGATTTAATGAGTTGTAACTAACATAATTTTTTCGTTTTTAGAGGTTTTGACTTGTTGGCAAATAATTTTTGAAAGGCCAAAATTTATGATTTCATGAGCTAAAAATCATAATTTTTTGTCATTTTTAGTGATTTCAACCCGTTGGTAGATAATTTAACAGAGGCCAAAATTCACAATTTCATGACCTATAACACAAGATTTTTGATCATTTTCAGTAGCTTCGAACCGTTAACAAATAATATCTCGAAGGCCAAAATTCACAATATCATGAGCTATAACCCATGATTTTTGGCCATTTTAGTGGTTTTGACCTATACCCAAAATATTTCTTAGAAGCCAAAATTCAAAATTTTATGAGCCATATTTGGCAATTTTTTAGTGATTTTGATCCTTTGGCAAATAATTTCTCGAAAGCCAAGATTCATGATTTCATGATCTATAACCCATGATGTTTGGCTTTTTTTAGTGACTTTGACCCATAGATAAATATTTTATGGAAACCAAAATTCACAACTTCATGAGCTATAACCCATAGTTTTGGCCATTTTTAGTGGTTTTGACCGATTGGCAAATAATTTCTCGAAGGCCAAAACTCTGGATTTTATGAGCTAACCCTTAATTTTTAGCCATTTTTAGTTGTTTGGACATTTAGGCAAATATTTTTAGAAGCCAAAATTCATAACTTCAAGATCTATAACCCAGGATTTTTGGCCATTTTTAGTGGTTTCAACCTGTTGATAAATAATTTCCTAGAGGCAAAAATTCACGATTTCAGGAGCTATAGTCCTTGATTTTTTTTCCATTTTTAGTTGTTTCGACTTGTAGGCAAATAATTTCTGAGAGCCCAAAACTCAATGATATAATGAGCTATAGTCCATGATTTTTAGCCATTTTAAGTAGTTTTCACCCATAAGCAAATAATTTTCGAGAATCCAAAAGTCACGGCTTCATGAGCTATAACCCTCGATATTTGGCCACTTTTAGTAGTTTCGACCTGTTGGTAAATAATTTCTCGAAGGTCAAAATTCACGATTTTATTAGCTATAACCCATGATTTTTGGCTATTTTTAGTAGTTTGGACCCATAGGCTAATATGTCCCGAAAGCCAAAATTCGTGACTTCATGAGCAATAACCCACGGTTTTGGCCATTTTTAGTGGTTTTGACCCGTAGACAAACAATTTCCTTGAGGCAAAAATTTACTATTTCGTGAGTTATAACTCATGATATTTTGGATTCTATAGGCCAAAATTCACAATTTCATGAGCGATAACCCACAAATTTGACCATTTTTGTCATTTCGATCAATAGGCAAATAATTTCTCGGAGGCCTAATTTCACGATTTCGTGAGCTACAACCCATAATTTTTAGCCATTTTAGTGGTTTAGACCCATTGGCAAATAGTTTTGAAGAGGCCAAGATTCATTACCTCATGAGCTTTAACCAACCAATTTTGGCCATTTTTTGTGATTTTGACTCATTAGCAAAAAACTTCTGGAGGCCAAAATTCACCATTTCATGAGCTATAAGTTATGATTTTTTGCTATTTTTAGTAGTTTCGATTCATCACAAAATAATTTTATGGAGCCCAAATTCACGACGTCATGTGTTATAATAGATGATTTTTGGCCAATTTTAGTGGTTCCAACCCGCTGGCAAGGGGAGGCCGAAATTGACCATTTCATAAGTGATAACCTAGGATGTTTTGACATTTTTTGTTGTTTCCACCCAGAGGTAAATAATTTTTCAAAGACCAAAATTTATGATTTCATGAGCTATAGCCCATGATTTTTGGATATGTTTACTAGTTTTGACCCGTAGGCAAATAATTTCTTTAAAGCCAAAATTCACGATTTCCTGAGCTATAATTCACAATTTCATGAGCTACAACCCACAAAATTCACAATTTCCTAGTAGGCAAATGCTTTCCTGGAGGCTAAAATTTATAATTTCATGAGCTATAAAAAATAACTTTTGGCCATTTTATCGGGCTCGAACCGTAGGCAAATAATTTGCCGGAGGCCAAAGTTTACGATTTCATGAGCTATAGCCAATGATTTTTTTTTACCTTTTTTAGTGGTTTCGACCCATTGGCAAATAACTTCCCGAAGGTCAAATTTCTCGATTTTATGAGCAATAGTTGATGACTTTAGGCCATTTTTAGTGGTTTCTTAACCGTTGGCAATTAATTTTGCAGAGGCCGAAATTCACAATTTCATAATCTATGAGCCATGATTTTTGACCAGTTTTAGTGGTTTCAGCCCACAGACAAATAATTCCCCGGAGGCCAAAATTCACGATATCATGAGCTATAACCCATGATTTTTATTATTTTTAGTGGTTTCAACTCCTAGGTAAATAATTTTACGGAGGCCAAAATTCATAATTTCATGAGCAATAACCCTCAATTTTTGGCCATTTCTAGTGGTTTCCATCCATTGGCAAATAATTTCTAGGAGGCCAAAGTCATAATTTCATAATCTATAATCCACAAATTTTAGCCAATTCTAGCGGTTTCAACATGTTAGCAAATAATTTCCTTAAGACTAAAGTCACAATTTCATGAGCTATTATCAACATTTTTTGTCCATTTTTAGTGGTTTCGACTCTTGGCAAGTAATTTCTTAGAGGCCAACATTCACGATTTCATGAGCTATGGCACACGAATTTTGGACATTTTTAGTGGTTTTCACTCGTTCGCGAATAATTTCTCGGAGGCCAAATATCACCGTTTCATTAGCTATAAGCCAAGAGTTTTTGATATTTTTAGTGGTTTCGACCCGTTAGCAAATTATTTCGCGGAGGCAAAAATTCACTATTTCATGATCTATAAGCTAGGATTTTTTGATATTTTTAGGTTTTGACCAGTAGATAAATTATTTCTCGAAGGCTAAAATTCACGATTTTATGAGCTATATAACCCATGATTTTTTGACATGTTTATCAGTTGTGACCCGTAGGCAAATAATTTCTACGGAGCGAAAACTCGCGATTTCATGAGTTATAACCCTCAATTTTGAGTAAATTTAGTGGTTTCGACCTATTGGCAAATAATTTTCTGGAGTTAAAATTCATGATTTCATGATCTGTAACCCGTAATTATTGGCCATTTTTAGTGGTTTCGACACATAGGCAAAAAGTTTCCCAGAGGCAAAAATTCACGGTTTCAAGAACTATAATAACCCATAATTATGGCCATTCTAGTGGTTTCGACCCATTAGCAAATAATTTCCTATAGGTAAAAAATTCACAATTTGATGAGCTATAAGGCCCAATTTGTGGCCAGTTATAGTGGTTTCGACCCGTAGGAATATAATTTCATGGAGGCAAAAATTCAGGATTTCGTGAGCTCTAACCAACGATTTTGGGTGATTTCTAGTGGTTTTGACCCGTTACCAAAAAATTTCCCGGAGGCCAAATTTCACGATTTCGTGAGCTACAACCCATGATTTCTAGCCATTTTCAGTGGTTTCGAGCCATTAGCAAATAATTTCGAAGAGACCACAGTTCACGACCTAATGCACTATAACCTATGACTTTGGCCCATTTTTAATGGCTTCGGCTTGTTGGCAAATAATTTTCTAGAGGCCAAAATTTACCATTTCATGAGCCATAAGCTATGATTTTTTACTATTTTTAGTGTTTTCAAGCCATAGGCAAATAATTTCACGAAGGCCTAAATTCATGATTTTATGAGCTATAACCCATGATTTTTGGCCATTTTAGTGGTTTCAAACCGTTGGCAAATAATTTCATGGAGGCAAAATTCACTATTTCATGAGCTACAACCTAGGATTTTTTGACATTATAACTAGTTTTGACCCGTACGAAAATAATTTTTCGGAGGCCAAAATTCACGATTTCATGAGCTATGGCACACAATTTTTGGATATTTTTAATGGCTTTCACTCGTTCACAAATAATTTATTGAAGGCCAAATACCACCATTTCATTAGCTATATGCCATGAATTTTTTACATTTTTAGTTATTTCAATCCATTGGCAAATTATTTCGCGGAGTTTAAAATTCATGATTTCATGAGCTATGACACACAATTTGGACATTTCTAGTGGTTTTCACTTGTTCTCAAATAATTTCCCGGAGTCCAAATATTATCATTTCATTAGATATAAGCCATTATTTTTTGACTCTATTAGTGGTTTCAAACCGTTGGCAAATAATTTTCCGAGTCCAAATATTATCATTTCATTAGATATAAGCCATTATTTTTTGACTCTATTAGTGGTTTCAAACCGTTGGCAAATAATTTCGCGGAGACCGAAATTTACCATTTTATAAGATATAACCTAGGATTATTTGATATTTTTAGGGTATCAACCCGTAGGTAAATAATTTTCCAGAGGCTAAAATTCACGATTTCATGAGCTATAACCCAAGATTTTTTTCACATGTCTACTAGTTTCGACCCGTAGGCGAATATATTCTAGACTACCAAAATTCATGATTTTATGAGCTATAACCATTAATTCTTGGCCATTTCTAGTCATTTGAACACGTTGGCAAATAATTTCTCGGAGGTCAAAATTCACGATTTCATGAGCTGTAACCCATGATTTTTGGCCATTTCTAGTGGTTTCAACCCGTTGTCAAATAATTTTCTCGAGGTCAAAATTCACAATTTCATGAGCTATAACCCATGATTTTTAGCCATTTTAAGTGGTATCAACCTGTAGGAAAATAATTTCCTTGAGGCAAAAATTCACGATTTTATGAGCTATAACCCACAATTTTTGGCAATTTCTAGTGGTTTCAACCCGTTGGAAATAATTTCCTATCGGTCAAATTTCACAATTTCATGAGCTATAACCCACGATTTTTGACCATTTTAGTGATTTCGAACAATGGCAAATAATTTACTAGAGGCCAAATTATAGACTTCTTGAGCTACAAACCATGATTTTTAGCTATTTTCAGTGGTTTCGACTTGTTGCCAAATAATTCGCGCAGGCCAAGCTTCACAAATTCATGAGCTATAACCAACGATTTTTGGCCATTTTTAGTGGTTTCAACTCGTTAGCAAGAAAAGTTCTGGAGATCAAAATTCACCATTTCATGAGCTATAAGCTATAATTTTTCACCTTTTTAGTAGTTTAGATCCATTGGAAAATAATTTCATGGAGGCCAAAATTCATGATTTCATGTTCCATAACCCATGATATGTGGCCAGTTATAGTGATTCCAATATGATGGCAAGCGGAGGCCAAAATTTACCATTTCATAAGCTATAACCTAGGTGTTTTGAGATTTTTTGTGATTTCCACTCGTAGGTAAATAATTTTCCAGAGGCTAAAATTAACAGTTTCATGAGCTATAGCCCATGATATTTGGACATGTTTACTAGTTTCGATCCGTAGGCAAATAATTTCTTAGGAGCCAAAATTCACGATTTCCTGAGCTATAACCCTCGATTTTTGGACATTTTTACTGGTTTTGACACGTTAGCAATTAATTTCCTGAAGACTTTAATTCATGACTTCTTATATTATAACCCATAATTTTTGGCCATTTTTAATAGTTTCGACACGTAGATAAATAATTTCATGGAGGATAGACTTCACACTTTCTTGAGCCCACAATTTTTGGTCATTTCTAGTGGTTTCGACCCATTTGCAAATTATTTCCCATAGGAAAAATTTCACAATTTTATGAGCTAAAACCCACGATTTTTTACTATTTTTAGTGGTTTGGACCAATAGACAAATAATTTTCTGGAGGCAAATTTTCACAATTTCAAGAGTTTTTACAAACAATTTTTTGCCATTTTAATGATTTCGAATCATAGAAAAATAATTTGGCGGAGTCCAAAATTCACAATTTCATGACTATAGCCAACAATTTTTTATCATTTTTAGTGGTTTTGACCCGTTGGCAAATAACTTCCTGAAGGACAAATTTCATGAATTCATGAGCAATAACCCACGACGGTAGGCCATTTTAGTGGTTTCTAAATTGTTGGCAAATAATTTCGCGGAGGATGAAATATAAAATTTCATGTTCTATAATCCATGATTTTTAACCAATTTTAGTGGTTTTAACTCGCCGACAAATAATTTCCCGAAGGCCAAAATTCATGATGTCATGAGCTATAACCCATGGTTTTTTACCATTTTTAGTGGTTTTAACCCGTAGGCAAATAATTTTGCAGAAGCCAAAATTTACAATTTCATGAGCTATACCCCATGTTTTTTGCCCCTTTCTAGTGGTTTCGATTTATTTGCAAATAATTTCTAGGAGGCCAAAGACATGATTACATGAGCTATAATACACGAATTTTGACCAATTCTAGTGGTCTTGACACATTGGTAAATAATTTCCTTAAGACCAAAGTCACAATTTCATAAGCTATTACCCATAGTTTTTGGCCATTTTTAGTGGTTTCGACTTTTGGCAAATATCTTCGCAAATGCCAAAATTCACGATTTTATTAGCTATGACACACAATTTTTAGATATTTCTAGTGGTTTTCACCCATTCACAAATAATTTTTAGGAGGCCAAATATCACCATTTTATTAGGTATAAGCCATGATTTTATTAGGTATGAGCTAAAATTCACGATTTCATGAGCTATGACACACGATTTTTGGATATTTTTAATAGTTTTACCTCATTCACGAATAATTTCCTGGAGTCCAAATATCACCATTTCATAGCTATAAGCATGATTTTAGAAATTTTTAGTGGTTTCAACCCGTTGGCAAGTTATTTCACGGAGGCTAAAATTCACCATTTCATGAGCTCTATGATTTTTTGATGTTTTTAGGGTATCGACCTGTAGGTAAATAATTTCCCGAAGTCTAAAATTCGCGATTTAGTGAGCTATAACCCATGATTTTTTGACATGTTTACTAGTTTCAACCCATAGGCAAATAATTTCTAGGGTGGCAAAAATTACGATTTCATGAACTATATTCCTCAATTTTTGGCCATTTTTAGTGGTTTCGCTGTTGGCAAATGATTTCTTGGAGGTCAAAATTCATCATTTCATGATCTTTAAACCCTGATTATTGGCCATTTTTAGTGGTTTCGACACATAGGCAAATAGTTTTCTGGAGGAAAAAATTTACAATTTCATGAGCTATAATAACACATGGTTTTTTTCCGTTTGTAGTGGTTTTGATCCGTTGGCAAATAATTTCTTATAGGTAAAAATTATAATTTCATGAGCTATAACCCATTACTTTTTATCATTGTTAATGGTTTTGACTCATAGGGAAATAATTTCTTGGGGGCAAAAAACCACGATTTCTTGAGCTATAAGCCATCATTTTATAAGCCATGTTTTTTGGCCATTTCTAGTGGTTTCGACCCGTTGATAAATAATTTTCCATAGGCCAAAATTCACTATTTTATGAGTAATAACCAACAATATTTTTCCATTCTAGTGGTTTCGACCAATAAGCAAATAATTTTCCGGAGGCCAAATTTCACAATTTTGTGAGCTGCAACCCACAATTTTGAGCCAATTTCGGTGGTTCCAACCTATTTTCAAATAATTTCAAGGAGGCCAAGATTCACGACTTCATGAGCTATAACACACAATTTTGCGGTATTTTTAGTTATTTCGACTTGTTAGCATAAACTTTCTTGGCGGCCAAAATTCACCATTTCATGAGCTATAAGCTATGGTTTTTTTTGCCATTTTTAGTGGTTTTGATCCATAGAAAATTAATTTCGTGGAGGCCAAAATTCCTGATTTCATAAGCTATAACCCATGATTTTTTACCAATTTTGGTGGTTCCAACCTGTAGACAAGCGGAGGCCAAAATTTACCATTTCATAAGCTATAACTTAGAATATTCTGACATTTTTTGTGGTTTCCACCCGTAGATAAATAATTTTTTGGAGGCCAAAATTCATGATTTTATGAGCTATAACTCATGATTTTTGGACATGTTTACTAATTTCGACCCTTAGGAAAATAATTTCTAACTCCATAAGCTATAACCCACAATTTTTGACCATTTGTAGTGGTTTCGACCCGTCAACAAATAATTTCGTGGAGGCAAAAATTCATAATTTCATGAGCTATAACCTGCGATTTTTCACTATTTTTAGTGGTTTTAAAAACTTTTGGCCATTTTTTATGGTTTCAACCCTTTGGCAAATAACTTCCCGAAGGTCAAATTTCACGATTTCATGACCAATAACCCATGACTTTTGCAATTTTAGTGGTTTCTACACCATTTGCAAATATTTTTGTGGAGACCAAAATTCACAATTACATGATCTATAACCCATGAATTTCGTCTAGTTTTAGTAGTTTTATCCTGCAGGCAAATAATTTCCCGGAGGCTAAAATTCACGATGTCATGACCTATAACCCATGATTTTTTACCTTTTTTAGTGGTTTCAACCTATAGGCAAATAATTTCAAGCTGGCCAAATTCACTATTTCTTGATTTTATGAGCTATAACCCATGAATTTTGGCCGATTATAGTGGTTTTGACTCAATGGAAAATAATTTCCTTAAGAGTAAAGTCATGATTTAATGAGTCATAACTCACATTGTTTGGCCATTTTTAGTGATTTCGACTATAGGCAAATAATTTTCCATAGGCTAAAATTCACGATTTTGTGAGTTATGACACAGAACTTTTAGTGATCTCCACTCGTTTGCAAATTATTTTCCAAAGTTCAAATATCACCATTTCATTAGTTTTAAGCCATGATTTTTGACATTTTTAGTGATTTCAACTTGTTGTTGGCCAATTATTTCCTGGAGGCAAAAACTTACCATTTCATGGGCTATAACCTAGGATTTTTGGATATTTATAGGGTTTCGACCAGCAGGTAAATAATTTTTCGGATGCTAAAATTCATAATTTCCTGAGCTATCCCATGATTTTTGGCCATGGTTATTAGTTTTGACCCGCAAGCAAATAATTTCTAGGGAGCAAAAATTCACGATTTCGTTAGCTATAACCCAAGATTTTTGGCCATTTTTAGTGGTTTCAACCTGTTGAAAACTAATTTCATCGAGGCCAAAATTCACGATTTCATTAGCAATAACCCATGATTTTTTACCATTTCTAGTTATTTTAACCCGTAGATAAATAATTTCATGTGGGTAAAAATCCATGATTTCATGAGCTATAACCCACGACTATTGGCCATTTTTGGTGGTTTCTACACCGTTGGCAAATAATTTTACGAAGGCTAAAATTCACAATTTCATGATCTATAAACCATGATTTTCGTCCAGTTTTAGTAGTTTCTTTCTATAGACAAATAATTTTTCGCAAGCCAAACTTCACGATGTAATGACCTATAACCCATGATTTTTGGCCATTTTTAGTGGTTTCAACCCGTAGACAAATAATTTCATTGTGGCCAAAATTTACTATTTCATGATTTTATGAGCTATAACCCACAAATATTGGCCAATTATAGCGGTTTCAACTCAATGGCAAATAATTTCCTTGAGACCAAAGTCATGATTTAGTAGAGACCAAAGTCATGATTTAAAGAGTCATAACCCACAAATATTGGCCATTTTTGGTAGTTTTGACTATGGGCAAATAATTTCCTAGAGACTAAAATTCATGATTTCGTGAGCTATGACATAGAATTTTTAGTGATTTTCACTCAATTACAAATAATTTTCTGGAGTTCAAATATCACCATTTCATTGGCTATAAGCCACGATTTTTTGATATTTTTAGTGATTTCGACCCGTTTGCTAGTTATTTCTTGTGGTTTTGTGCCGTTGGCATATAATTTCCTACATAATTTCATGAGCTATAAACCATGATTTTTGATCATTTTTTATGGTTTCAACCTGTAGGCAAATAATTTCATGGAGATAATAATTCACGATTTCATGAGCTATAACTCACGATTTTTACCCATTTCCAGAGTTTTGGAGACGTTGGCAAATAAATTCCTATGGGCCAAAATTTATAATTTTATGAGCTATAATCCACGATTTTTAACCATTTTAGTGGTTTCGACCCATCGGGAAATAATTTCTCGAAGATCAAATTTCATGATTTCATGAGCTACAACCCATGATTTTTAGCCTTTTTTAGTGATTTCGACCCGTTGTCAAATAATTTC
Source organism: Asparagus setaceus (assembly GCA_012295165.1). Lineage (NCBI taxonomy): Eukaryota > Viridiplantae > Streptophyta > Magnoliopsida > Asparagales > Asparagaceae > Asparagus > Asparagus setaceus. The sequence goes on from CM022701.1 coordinate 88,090,294, forward strand.
TCGGAGTCCAAGATTCACGACTTCATGAGCTCTAACGCACGATTTTTGGTCATTTCTAGTGGTTTCGTCTCGTTGGCAAATAATTTCCGAAGGCCAAAATTCACCATTTCATGAGCTATAACCCATAAATTTTGGCTATTTTAAATTATTTTCCCATTGTGTAATAATTGTTTTGTGCTAATATGAAAGACTTCAAGAGATATAACATATGATTTTTGGCCATTTTTAATTATTTCGACCCATTGGCAAATAATTTCGAGATGGGAAAATTCATAATTTCATTAGCTATAACCCATGATTTTTTAACATTTTTGCTGGTTTCCACCCACAAGCAAATAATTTTTCGAAGGAAGAATTCATGAATTCATGAGGTATAACGCACAATTTGTTGCCAATTTTAGTGTTTGGACCCGTTGGCAAATAAATTGCTATAAGTCAAAATTGCTACAGGTCAAAATTCATAATTTTATAAGCTATAACCCACGATTTCAACCATTTTAGTGATTTCGACCATAGGCAAATAATTTCCCGGAGGCCAAATATCACAATTTTATGTGCTACAACCCATGATTTTTCACCTTTTTGAGAGGTTTCGACCCGTTCGTAAATATTTTCTCGGAGGCTAAGATTCATGACTTCATGAGCTATAACCCATGATTTTTTTATCATTTCTAGTGGTTTTGTCTCGTTGGTAAAAGTCACAATTTCATGAGCTAGAAGCAACGATTTTTAACATTTTTAGTTGTTTTCACTCTTTCGCAAAATAATTTCCTAGTGGCCACATGTCACCAGTTCATTAGCTAAAAGCCATGATTTTTTGACATCTTTAAGTTTTCGACCCGTTGGAAAATTATTTCGCGGAGGCTAAAAATTAACAATTTCATGAGCTATGTTGCACGATTTTTGGCCGTTTTAAGATGTTTTGACCCGTAGGCGAATAATTTTCTGGAGGTAAAAATTCATGATTTCATGAGCTATAACCCATGATTTTTGGCCATTTCTAATGATTTTGATCCTTGGCAAATAATTTGCTGCAGGTAAAAATTCACAATTTCATGAGCTATAACCCATGATTTTTTTATCATTTTTAGTGTTTTGCACCCGTTGGCAAATAATTTCTTATGGGCTAAAATTTATAATTTTATGATCTATAACCCATGATTTTCAACCATTTTATTGGTTTCGACTCATAGGTAAATAATTTTCTGGAGGACAAATTTCATGATTTCATGAGCTACAACCCATTATTTTTTATCATTTCTAGTGGTTTCATCTGGCAAATAATTTATCATAGGCCAAGATTCACGACTTCATGAGCTCTAACGCACGATTTTTGGTCATTTCTAGTGGTTTCGTCTCGTTGGCAAATAATTTCTCGAAGGCTAAAATTCACGATTTCATGAGCTATAACCCATAAATTTTGGCTATTTTAAATTATTTTCCCATTGTGTAATAATTGTTTTGTGCTAATATGAAAGACTTCAAGAGATATAACATATGATTTTTGGCCATTTTTAATTATTTCGACCCATTGGCAAATAATTTCGAGATGGGAAAATTCATAATTTCATTAGCTATAACCCATGATTTTTTAACATTTTTGCTGGTTTCCACCCACAAGCAAATAATTTTTCGAAGGAAGAATTCATGAATTCATGAGGTATAACGCACAATTTGTTGCCAATTTTAGTGTTTGGACCCGTTGGCAAATAAATTGCTATAAGTCAAAATTGCTACAGGTCAAAATTCATAATTTTATAAGCTATAACCCACGATTTCAACCATTTTAGTGATTTCGACCATAGGCAAATAATTTCCCGGAGGCCAAATATCACAATTTTATGAGCTATAATCCACGATTTTTAACCATTTTAGTGGTTTCAACCCGTTGGCAAATAATTTCGTGGAGGCTAAGATTCATGACTTCATGAGCTATAACCCATGATTTTTTTATCATTTCTAGTGGTTTTGTCTCGTTGGTAAAAGTCACAATTTCATGAGCTAGAAGCAACGATTTTTAACATTTTTAGTTGTTTTCACTCTTTCGCAAAATAATTTCCTAGTGGCCACATGTCACCAGTTCATTAGCTAAAAGCCATGATTTTTTGACATCTTTAAGTTTTCGACCCGTTGGAAAATTATTTCGCGGAGGCTAAAAATTAACAATTTCATGAGCTATGTTGCACGATTTTTGGCCATTTTTATGTTTTGAACCGTAGGCGAATAATTTTCTGGAGGTAAAAATTCATGATTTCATGAGCTATAACCCATGATTTTTGGCCATTTCTAATGATTTTGATCCTTGGCAAATAATTTGCTGCAGGTAAAAATTCACAATTTCATGAGCTATAACCCATGATTTTTTTATCATTTTTAGTGTTTTGCACCCGTTGGCAAATAATTTCTTATGGGCTAAAATTTATAATTTTATGATCTATAACCCATGATTTTCAACCATTTTATTGGTTTCGACTCATAGGTAAATAATTTTCTGGAGGACAAATTTCATGATTTCATGAGCTACAACCCATTATTTTTTATCATTTCTAGTGGTTTCATCTGGCAAATAATTTATCATAGGCCAAGATTCACGACTTCATGAGCTATAGCCCATGATTTTTGGTCATTTCTAGTGGTTTCGTCTCATTGGCAAATAATTTCTTGTAGGCCAAAAGTCACGATTTCATGAGCTATAACCCACGATTATTTGGCCATTTTTAAATATTTTCCCATTTCTAATAATTTCTCTATGCTAATATTCACGATTTCAAGAGCTATAACCTACAACTTTTGGCCATTTTCAGTTGTTTCAACCCATTGACGCATAATTTCGAGGAGCCAAAATTTCATAATTTTATTAGCTGTAACCAATGATTTTTTGACATGTTTACTAGTTTCGACCCATAGTCAAATAATATCTTGCTAGCCGAAATTCACAGTTTCATGAGCTATAACCATCAATTTTTGGTCATTTTTTGTGGTTTCGACCCGTTGGTAAATAATTTCCTAGAGGCCAAAATTCACAATTTCAAAAGCTCAAACCCACGATTTTTGGCCATTTTTAGTGGCTTCAACCTGTAGGCAAATAATTTCGTGGAGGCGAAGATTCATGATTTCATGAGTTATAACCCTCGATTTATGGCCATTTCTTGTGGTTTCAATCCGTTGCCAAATAATTTCCCATAGCCCAAAATTCATAATTTTATGAGCTATAGCCCATAATATTTTACCATTTTTACTAGTTTGCACAAGTAGGCAAATAATTTCCTGGAGGTAAAAATTCACAACTTCATTAGCTATAATAAGCAATTTTTGGCCATTTTTGCGGTTTTGAACCGTAGGCAAATAATTTGGTAGAGGCCGAAATTCACAATTTCATAAGTTATAGCCAACAATATTTCGCCAGTTTTAGTGGTTTCAACCCGTTGGCAAATAATTTCTTGAAGGCCGAATTTCATGATTTAATGAGCAATAACCAACGGTTTTTGGCCATTTCTAGTAGTTTCGACCTATAAGCAAATAATTTTCTACAGGCGAAATTTCATGATTTCATGAGCTACAACCCACGATTTTTATCCATTTTAGGGGTTTCGACCCATAGGCAACTAATTTTATGGAGACCAAGATTCACGACTTCATGAGCTATAACCCACGATTTTTGGTCATTTCTAGTGGTTTCATCTCGTTTTTTGGTCATTTCTAGTGGTTTCATCTCGTTGGCAAATAGTTTCCCGGAGGCCAAAATTCACGATTTCATGAGCTATTACCCATATTTTTTGGCCATTTTTGATTGTTTTGCCATAGTCAAATATTTTCTCTGAGCCAAAAATTTACCGTTTCATGAGCAATAACCTAGGTTTTTTTGATATTTTTAGGGTTTCGCCACGTAGGTAATCAATTTCTCGGAGGCTAAAATTCATGATTTCATAAGCTATAACCCTTGAATTTTGGTCATTTTTAGTTATTTCGACCTATTGGCAAATAATTTCCCGAAGGCAAAAATTAACGATTTCATCAGTTATAACTCAAGATTTTTTGCCATTTTTAGTGGTTTCACCACGTATGTAAACAGTTTTCTGGAGGTAAAAATTCACGACCATTTCTGGTTGTTTTGACCCGTCGGTAAATAATTTCCTATATGTCAAAATTCCCAATTCCACGAGCTATAAGGTATGATTTTTTCCCATTTTTAGTGGTTTCAAGCCATCGGCAAAATAATTTTACGAAGGTTAAAATTCACGATTTCATGTGCTTCAACCCACGCCTTTTGGCCATTTCTAGTGGTTTCAACCTATTGGCAAATAATTTCCTATAGGTCAAAATTCACAATTTCATGAGTGATAACCCATGATTTGTGACAATTTTAGTGGTTTCAACCTATAGTGATAACCCATGATTTTTTTGTCATTTCAAGTGGTTATGACTTGTCCGTAAATAAATTCTCATAGGCCAAATTTCATGATTTCATAAGCTATAACCCAAGATTTTTTGCTATTTTTAGTGATTTTGACCCGTAGACAAAATAATTTCGTGAAGGTAAATATTCACGATTTTATGAACTATAACCCACGATCTTTGGCCATTTCTCCTAGTTTTGACCCTTTAGAAAATAATTTCTCATAGGCCAAAATTTCCAGTTTCATTGGCTATAACCCATGATTTTGGATCATTTTTAGTGGTTTCGACTAGTAGACAAATAATTCTCTGGAGGTAAAAATTCACAATTTTATGAGCTATAAGAAATGATATTTGGCCATTCTAGTGGTTTCGAACCGTCGGCAAACAATTTGGCAAAGGCCATAATTCATGATTTAGTGGCAATAGCCAATAATTTTTGTCCATTTTCAGTGGTTTCAACCCGTTGGCAAATAACTTCAAGACGGTCAAATTTCACGATTTCACGAGCAAAAATCCACGACTTATGGCCATTTTTAGCGGTTTTTAAACTATTGGCAAATAATTTCCTGGTGGCCAAAATTCATTATTTCATGAGCTATAATCTAGGATTTTTTGACATTTTTAGGGTATCGACCCATAGGTTAATAATTTCCCTAAGGCTAAAATTCAAGATTTCATGAGGTGTGACTCATGATTTTTGGCTATTTTTAGGTTTTGACCCATTGGCAAATAATTTTTCGAAGGACAAAATTCACAATTTTATGAGCTATAACCCAACAATTTTATGAGCTACAACCCGCGATCTTAGGCCATTTTCAGTGATTTCGAACTATAGGCAACAAATTTTTCGGAGGATAAGATTCACGATTTTATGAGCTATAGTCCATGATTTTAGGCCATTTCTAGTGGTTTTGTCTCGTTGGCAAATAATTTGCCTGTGACCAAAATTCACGATTTCATGAGCTGTAAACCATGATTTTTGGCCATTTTTTATTATTTTGTCGTAGTCAAATATTTTCCGTAGTCAAATAATTTAGGATTTTTGACCCATTGGCAAATAATTTTCCGTAGTCAAATAATTTCCTAGAGGCTAAATTTCACGATTTCATGAGCTACAACCCACGATCTTAGGCCATTTTCAGTGGTTTCGAATCATAGGCAACAAATTTTTCTGAGGATAAGATTCACGATTTTATGAGCTATAGTCCATGATTTTAGGCCATTTCTAGTGGTTTTGTCTCGTTGGCAAATAATTTGCTCGTGACCAAAATTCACGATTTCATGAGTCAGAACCATGATTTTTGGCCATTTTTATTATTTTGTCGTAGTCAAATATTTTCCGTAGTCAAATAATTTAGGATTTTTGACCCATTGGCAAATAATTTTCCGTAGTCAAATAATTTCCTAGAGGCTAAATTTCACGATTTCATGAGCTACAACCCACGATCTTAGGCCATTTTCGGTTTCGAATCAGAGGCAACAAATTTTTCTGAGGCTAAGATTCACGATTTCATGAGCTATAGTCCACGATTTTAGGCCATTTCTAGTGGTTTTGTCTCGTTGGCAAATAATTTGCTCGTGACCAAAATTCACGATTTCATGAGTCAGAACCATGATTTTTGGCCATTTTTATTATTTTGTCGTAGTCAAATATTTTCCGTAGTCAAATAATTTAGGATTTTTGACCCATTGGCAAATAATTTTCCGTAGTCAAATAATTTCCTAGAGGCTAAATTTCACGATTTCATGAGCTACAACCCACGATCTTAGGCCATTTTCAGTGGTTTCGAACTGTAGGCAACAAATTTTTCGGAGGCTAAGATTCACGATTTCATGAGCTATAGTCCATGATTTTAGGCCATTTCTAGTGGTTTTGTCTCGTTGGCAAATAATTTGCCTGTGACCAAAATTCACGATTTCATGAGCTGTAAACCATGATTTTTGGCCATTTTTTATTATTTTGTCGTAGTCAAATATTTTCCGTAGTCAAATAATTTAGGATTTTTGACCCATTGGCAAATAATTTTCCGTAGTCAAATAATTTCCTAGAGGCTAAATTTCACGATTTCATGAGCTACAACCCACGATCTTAGGCCATTTTCAGTGGTTTCGAACTGTAGGCAACAAATTTTTCGGAGGCTAAGATTCACGATTTCATGAGCTATAGTCCACGATTTTAGGCCATTTCTAGTGGTTTTGTCTCGTTGGCAAATAATTTGCCTGTGACCAAAATTCACTATTTCATGAGCTGTAAACCATGATTTTTGGCCATTTTTTATTATTTTGTCGTAGTCAAATATTTTCTCAGAGGTAAAATTCACGATTTCAAGAGCTATAACCCGCGATTTTGGCCATTTTTACTGGTTTCGACTCGTTGGCAAATAATTTTGAGGAGCCCAAAATACATAATTTCATGAGCTATAATCCATTATTTTTGACATTTTTAGTGGTTTCCCCCTATAGGCAAGAAATTTCTACGACGCAAAATTCACGATTTCATGAGCTATAACCCATGATTTTTGGCCATTTTTAGTGGTTTTGTCAAGTTGGCAAATAATTTACCATAGGTAAAAATTCACAATTTCAGGAACTATAAACAGCGATTTTTTGACATTTATAGTAGTTTCGGCCCGTAGGCAAATGATTTTTCGGAGGCCAAAATTCATGATTTCTTGATCTATGACAAACGATTTTTGGGCATTTTTGTGGTTTTCACTCATTAGCAAATAGTTTTCCGGAGGTGAAAAATCACCATTTCATTAGCTATAAGCCATGATTTTTTGATATTTTTAATGGTTTTGACTCGTTGGAAAATTATTTCGCGGAGGCCAAAATTCACCATGTTACGAGCTATAACCTAGGATATTTTGACCTTTTTATAATCTCGACATGTAGGACCTTTTTATAATTTCGACATGTAGGCAAATATTTTCCAGGAGGCTAAAATTCACGATTTCATGAGCTATAACCTATAATTTTTGGACATGTTTACTAGTTTCACCTCGTAGGAAAATAATTTCTAGGGAGCTAATATTCACGAATTCGTGAGCTATAATCCTTGATTTTTGGCCATTTTTAGTGGTTTTGATTCGTTGACAAATAATTTCTCAGAGACCAAAATTCACGATTTCATGAGCTAAAACCCATGTGTTTGGCCATTTTTAGTGGTTTCGACCGTTGGCAAATAATTTCCTAGAGGCCAAATTTCATGATTTCAAGAGCCACAACCCATATTTTTGATTATTTTAGTGGTTTCAACCCGTAGCAAATAATTTTCTATTGGCTAAAATTCATAATTTAATGAGTGATAACCTAAAAGTTTTGACCATTTCCGTGATTTCAACCCATTGGCAATTAATTTTCTGGAGGTGAAATTTCACGATTTCATGAGCTACAACCCACGATTTTTAGCTATTTTTAGTGGTTTCGACCCGTTAGCAAGTAATTTCGTGACAGCCGGGATTCACGACTTCTTGAGCTATAGCCAATTACTTTTGGCCATTTTTAGTGATTTCGACTCATTGGCAAATAATTTCTTAGGGGCCAAAATTCACCATTTCATGAGTTATAAGCTATGATTTTCTTTGCCATTTTTAGTCATTTCGAGCTGTAGGGAAATAATTTCATGAAGGTTAAAATTCACGATTTTATCTGCTATAACCCATGACTTTTGGAAAATTTTAGTGGTTCCAACCTGCTGGCAAGCGGAGGCCAAAATTCACCATTTTATAAGCTATAACTTAAGATTTTTTGATATTTTTACTTGGTTTCAACCCGTAAGCAAATAATTTTGCTGAGGCCAAAATTCACCATTTTATAAGCTATAACTTAAGATTTTTTGATATTTTTACTTGGTTTCAACCCGTAAGCAAATAATTTTGCTGAGGCCAAAATTCACCATTTCATTTGCTATAACACATGATTTTTGGGCATGTTTACTAGTTTCAACCCATATGCAAATTATTTCTTGGGAGCAAAAACTCACGATTTAATGAGCTATCACCCTCAATTTTTTGTCATTTTTAATGGTCTCGACCCGTTGGCAAATAATTTCCTAGAGGCCAAAATTTACGATTTCATGAGCTGTAACTCACAATTTTTGACCTTTTCTACTAGTTTAAATAATTTCCCACTAGCCAAAATTCAAAATTTCATGAGCTATAAGCTATGATTTTTAGTGGTTTTGATTCGTAGGAAATTAATTTCGTAGAGGCTAAAATTCATGATTTCATGAGCTATAACCCTCAATTTTTGGCTAACTTGACGGTTCCAACCCGCTGGCAAGCAGAGGCCAAAATTTAACATTTCATAAACTATAGCCTAGGATGTTTTGTCATTTTTGTGGTTTCCACCCGTAGGTAAATAAATTTCCAGAGGCCAAAATTTACGATTTCATGAGTTATAACCCATGATTTTTGCACAAGCTTACAAGTTTCGACTCGTAGGAAAATATATTCTTGGAAGCCAAAATTCACGATTTCCTGAGCTATAACCCTTGAATTTTTATCATTTTTAGTGGTTTCGACCCGTTGGCAAATAATTTCTCATAGGCCAAAATTCACGACTTCATAAGCTATAACCCACGATTTTTGGCCATTTGTATCGGTTTCGACCCGTAGGTAATTAATTTCCTAGAGGCCAAATTTCATGATTTCAAGAGCCACAACCCATATTTTTTGATTATTTTTAGTGGTTTCGAATTGTAGGCAACATATTTTGCAGAGGCCAAGATTCACGACTTCATGAGATATAACCCTACCACTTCTAGTGGTTTCGCCTCGTTAGCAAATAATTTTGTTGAGGCCAAAATTCACGATTTCATGAGATGTAAACCATGATTTTTGGCCATTTTTATTATTTTACCAGTAGTCAAATATTTTCTCAGAGCCAAAATTCACGATTTCAAGAGTTATAAACCATGATTTTTGGCCATTTTAGTGGTTTCACTCGTTAGCAAAATATTCCCGGATGCCAAAATTCACCATTTCTTGAACTACAAGCTATGGTTTTCTTTACCATTTTAGTCATTTTGAGTCAGAGGGAAATAATTTCATGAAGGACAAAATTCAAGATTTTATCTCGCTATAACCCATGACTTTTGGGCAATTTTAGTGGTTCCAACCCATCGACAAGTGGATGCCAAAATTCACCCTTTCGTGAGTTATAACCTAAGGTTTTTTGACATTTTTACTTGGTTTCAACCCATAAGTAAATAATTTTCCCTAGGACAAAATTCACCATTTTATTTGCTATAATCCATGATTTTTGGGCATGTTTACTAGTTTCAACCCATAGGCAAATAATTTCTTGGGAGCAAAAATTCACGATTTCAGGAGCTATCACCCTCGATTTTTGATCATTTTTAATGGTCTCGACCAGTTAGCAAGTAATTTCGCGGTAGCTGGATTCACAACTTCTTGAGCTATAGCCAATGACTTTTGGCTATTTTTAGTGGTTTCGACTCGTTGGCAAATAATTTTTCAGGGGCCAAAATTCACCATTTCATGAGCTATAAGCTATGATTTTCTTTGCCATTTTTAGTCATTTCAAGCTGTAGGGAATTAATTTCATGAAGGTTAAAATTCATGATTTTATCTGCTATAGCCCACGACTTTTGGGCAATTTTAGTGGTTTTGACTCATTAGCAAAAACTTTCGAGGCCAAAATTCACGATTTCATGAGTTATAACCCATGATTTTTGCACAAGCTTACAAGTTTCGACTCGTAGGAAAATATATTCTTGGAAGCCAAAATTCACGATTTCCTGAGCTATAACCCTTGAATTTTTATCATTTTTAGTGGTTTCGACCCGTTGGCAAATAATTTCTCATAGGCCAAAATTCACGACTTCATAAGCTATAACCCACGATTTTTGGCCATTTGTATCGGTTTCGACCCGTAGGTAATTAATTTCCTAGAGGCCAAATTTCATGATTTCAAGAGCCACAACCCATATTTTTTGATTATTTTTAGTGGTTTCGAATTGTAGGCAACATATTTTGCAGAGGCCAAGATTCACGACTTCATGAGATATAACCCTACCACTTCTAGTGGTTTCGTCTCGTTAGCAAATAATTTTCTGGAGGCCAAAATTCACGATTTCATGAGATGTAAACCATGATTTTTGGCCATTTTTTATTATTTTACCGTAGTCAAATATTTTCTCAGAGCCAAAATTCACGATTTCAAGAGTTATAAACCATGATTTTTGGCCATTTTTAGTGGTTTCGACTCGTTAGCAAAAATATTCCTGGATGCCAAAATTCACCATTTCTTGAACTACAAGCTATGGTTTTCTTTACCATTTTTAGTCATTTTGAGCTGTAGGGAAATAATTTCATGAAGGACAAAATTCAAGATTTTATCTGCTATAACCCATGACTTTTGGGCAATTTTAGTGGTTCCAACCCACTGACAAGTGGATGCCAAAATTCACCCTTTCGTGAGTTATAACCTAAGGTTTTTTGACATTTTTACTTGGTTTCAACCCATAAGTAAATAATTTTCCCTAGGACAAAATTCACCATTTTATTTGCTATAATCCATGATTTTTGGGCATGTTTACTAGTTTCAACCCATAGGCAAATAATTTCTTGGGAGCAAAAATTCACGATTTCAGGAGCTATCACCCTCGATTTTTGATCATTTTTAGTGGTTTCGACCAATAGGCAAATAATTTCGCGGTAGCTAGATTCACAACTTCTTGAGCTATAGCCAATGACTTTTGGCTATTTTTAGTGGTTTCGACTCGTTGGCAAATAATTTTTCAGGGGCCAAAATTCACCATTTCATGAGCTATAAGCTATGATTTTCTTTGCCATTTTTAGTCATTTCAAGCTGTAGGGAATTAATTTCATGAAGGTTAAAATTCATGATTTTATCTGCTATAGCCCACGACTTTTGGGCAATTTTAGTGGTTTTGACTCATTAGCAAAAAACTTTCTGGAGGCCAAAATTCACCATTTCTTAAGGTATAAGCTATGATTTTTGGCCATTTTTATTCAATCCGTAGAAAGTTAATTTCATGGAGGCCAAATTTCACGATTTCATGTGCTATAACCCACGATTTTTGGCAATTTTAATGGTTCCAACCCACTGGCAAGCAGAGGCCAAAATTCACCATTTCATGAGCTATAACCTATGGTTTTTTAACATTTCATTTACTATAACCCATTATTTTTGGGCCTGTTTACTAGCTTCAACCCATCGGCAAATAATTTCTTGGGAGCAAAAATTTATGATTTCATGAGTTATAACCCTCAATTTTTGTTCATTTTTAATGGTTTGACCCGTTGACAAATAATTTTCTAGAGGCACAAAATTCACGATTTCATGAGTTGTAACTCACGATTTTTGACCTTTTCTACTCGTTTAAATAATTTCTCATTGGCCAAAATTTATGATTTCATGAACTATAACCCACGATTTTTGATAATTTTTATTGGTTTGGACCAATAGGCAAATAATTTCCTAGAGGCAAAATTTCACAACTTCATGAGCTATAACATATGATTTTTGGCCATTTTAGTAGTTTTGAACCGTAGGCAAATAATTTGGCGGAGTCCAAAATTCACATTTTCATGAATTATAGCGAACAATGTTTTGCCATTTTTAGTGGTTTCGACCCGTTGGCAAATTATTTACCATAGACTGATTGTTATGATTTCATGAGTAATAACCAACTATTGGCAAATAATTTCGTGTACGTAGAAATTCACAATTTCATGACCTAAAACCCATAAATTTTGACCAGTTTCAATGGTTTCAACCCATAAACAAATAATTTCCTTGAGGAAAAATTCATGATGTCATGAGCTATAACCCACGATTTTTGGTTATTTTTAGTGGTTTCAACCCATTGGCAAATAATTTCACGGAGGCCAAAATTCACAATTTCATTAGTTATAACCCATGTTTTTTTTCATTTTTAATTATTTTCCCATAGTCAAATATTTTATTGGAACGAAAATTCACGGTTTCAAGAGCTATAATCCATGACTTTTGGCCATTTTTGGTTGTTTTGACCTCTTGACAAATAATTTTGAGGAGGCCGAAGTACATCATTTTATGAGCTATAACCCATGATTTTTGACCATTTTTAGTAGTTTCGACTCGTCAGCAAAAAATTTCCTGGAGGCCAAAATTCACTATTTCATGAGCTATAAGCTATGATTTTTTATCATTTTTAGTGGTTTCGATCCGTAGGAAGTTAATACCATAGAGGTAATAATTCATTATTTCATGACCTATAACCCTCGATTTTTGGCTAATTTTGGTGGTTCCAACCCGCTGGTAAGCAGAGGCCAAAATTTACCAGTTCATAAACTATAACCTAGGATGTTTTGTCATTTTTGTGGTTTCCACCCATAGGTAAATAATTTTTCGGATGCCAAAATTTACGATTTTATGAGCTATAACCCATGATTTTTAGAAATTCTTACTAGTTTCAACCCGTATAAAAATAATTTCTTAGGATCAAAAATTCATGATTTCCTGAGCTATAACCCTTTATTTTTTGTCATTTTTAGTGGTTTCGACCTGTTGGCAAATAATTTCCTATAGGCTAAAATTCACGACTTCATAAGCTACATAACCAACAATTTTTGGCCATTTGTAGCGGTTTTGACCCGTAGGCAAATAATTTCCTAGAAGCCAAATTTCATGATTTCATAAGCTACAACTCATTATTTTTGGCCATTTTCGGCCAATCAGTAGGTGACTAATTTTGTGGGGCAAGATTCACGACTTCATGAGCTATAACCCATAATTTTGGCCAATTCTAATGGCTTCGCCTCATTGGCAAATAATTTTTGAATGCCAAAATTCACGTTTTCATGAGCCGTAAACTATGATTTTTGGCCATTTTCGATTATTTTATCAGTAGTCTAGTATTTTCTTAGAGCCAAAATTTACGATTTCAAGAGCTATAACCCACAATTTTTGGTCATTTTTAGTGGTTTTGACTCGTTAGCAAAAAATTTCCTGGAGGCTAAAATTCACCATTTCTTGAGCTATAAGCTATGATTTTTGCCATTTTAGTGGTTTCGCTCAGAGGAAATTAATTTTGTAGAGGCCAAAATTCACTATTTCATGAGCTATAACCCACGATTTTTGGCAATTTTAATGGTTCCAACCCATCGGCAAGCGGAGGCCAAAATTTACCAGTTCATAAACTATAACCTAGGATGTTTTGTCATTTTTGTGGTTTCCACCCATAGGTAAATAATTTTTCGGATGCCAAAATTTACGATTTTATGAGCTATAACCCATGATTTTTAGAAATTCTTACTAGTTTCAACCCGTATAAAAATAATTTCTTAGGATCAAAAATTCATGATTTCCTGAGCTATAACCCTTTATTTTTTGTCATTTTTAGTGGTTTCGACCTGTTGGCAAATAATTTCCTATAGGCTAAAATTCACGACTTCATAAGCTACATAACCAACAATTTTTGGCCATTTGTAGCGGTTTTGACCCGTAGGCAAATAACTTCCTAGAAGCCAAATTTCATGATTTCATAAGCTACAACTCATTATTTTTGGCCATTTTCAGCGGTTTCGAACTGTAGGTGACTAATTTTGTGGGGGCAAGATTCACGACTTCATGAGCTATAACCCATAATTTTTGGCCAATTCTAATGGCTTCGTCTCATTGGCAAATAATTTTTGAATGCCAAAATTCACGTTTTCATGAGCCGTAAACTATGATTTTTGGCCATTTTCGATTATTTTACTGTAGTCTAGTATTTTCTTAGAGCCAAAATTTACGATTTTAAGAGCTATAACCCATGATTTTTGGTCATTTTAGTGGTTTTGACTCGTTAGCAAACAATTTCCTTGAGGCTAAAATTCACCATTTCTTCACTACAAGCTATTATTTTTGGCCAATTCTAATGGCTTCGCCTCATTGGCAAATAATTTCCTAGAAGCCAAATTTCATGATTTCATAAGCTACAACTCATTATTTTTGGCCATTTTCAGCGGTTTCGAACTGTAGGTGACTAATTTTGTGGGGGCAAGATTCACGACTTCATGAGCTATAACCCATAATTTTTGGCCAATTCTAATGGCTTCGTCTCATTGGCAAATAATTTTTGAATGCCAAAATTCACGTTTTCATGAGCCGTAAACTATGATTTTTGGCCATTTTCGATTATTTTACTGTAGTCTAGTATTTTCTTAGAGCCAAAATTTACGATTTTAAGAGCTATAACCCATGATTTTTGGTCATTTTTAGTGGTTTTGACTCGTTAGCAAACAATTTCCTTGAGGCTAAAATTCACCATTTCTTGAGCTATAAGCTATGATTTTTTGCCATTTTTAGTGGTTTCGATCCGTAGGAAATTAATTTTGTAGAGGCCAAAATTCACAATTTCATGTGCTATAACCCATTATTTTTGGCCAATTTTTGTGGTTCCAACCCACTGGCAAGCGGAGGCCAAAATTTACCATTTCATAAGATATAATCTTGGATGTTTTAGCATTTTTTATGGTTTTCACCCCTAGGTAAATAATTTTTCAAAGGCTAAAATTCACAATTTCATGAGCTATAATATTTAATCTTGGATACTTTGAATTTTTTTGTTATTTTCACCCGTAGGTAAATAATTTTCCAGAGGCTAAAAGTCATAATTTCATGAGCTATAACCCATGAATTTTGGTCATTTTAGTGGTTTTGACTCATTGGAAAATAATTTCATGGAGACCAAAATTCATGATTTCATAAGCTATAACCTTGTATGTTTTGACATTTTTGTTGTTTTGACCCGTCGGCTAATAATTTCTCGGAGGCCAAAATTCACGACTTCATAAGCTATAACCCACGATTTTTGGTCATTTGTAGCGGTTTCGACTTGTAGGCAATAATTTCCTAGAGGCCAAATTTCATAATTTCAAGAGCTACAACCCATGATTTTTGGTCATTTTAGTGGTTTTGAATTGTAAACAACAAATTTTGCAGAGGCCAAGATTCACAACTTCATGAGATATAACATATGACTTTTTGCCACTTCTAGTGGTTTTGTCTCATTGGCAAATAATTTTTCGGAGGCCAAAATTCACGATTTCATGAGATGTAAACCATGATTTTTGTCCATTTTCGATTGTTTTGCCATAGTCAAATATTTTCTCAAAGCCAAAATTCACGATTTCAAGAGTTATAACCCGCGATTTTTGGCCGTATTTAGTGATTTCGACTTGTTAGCAAAAAATTTCCTAAAGGCCAAAATTCACCATTTCTTCAGCTACAAGCTATTATTTTTGGCCTTTGTTAATGGTTTCGATCCGTAGGAAATTAATTTCATAGAGGCCAAAATTTACAATTTCATGCGCTAACCCACGATTTTGGCCAATTTTTGTGGTTCCAACCCACTAGCAAGCGGAGGCCAAAATTTACCATTTCATAAGCTATAACCTTGTATGTTTTGACATTTTTTGTTGTTTTAACCCGTAGGTTAATAATTTTCCGGAGGCCAAAATTCACGTTTTTATGAGCTTTAACCCATAATTTTTTAACCTTCTTACTAGTTTCGACCCGTAGGAAATTAATTTCTTGGGAGCTAAAATTCACGATTTCCTGAGTTATAATCGTCTATTTTTGGCCATTTTTTGTCGTTACGACCCATTGACAAATAATTTCCTGGAGGCTAAAATTCACCACTTTGTAAACTATAACCTATGATTTTTGGCAATTTGCAGTGGTTTCGACCCGTAGACTAATAATTTCCTAGAGGCTAAATTTCACGATTTCATGAGCTACAACCTACATTTTTTGGCCATTTTCAGTGATTTCGAACTATAGGCAACTAATTTTGCGGAGGCCAAGATTCACGACTTCACGAGCTATAGCCCATGATTTTTGGCCATTTCTAGTGATTTCGTCTTGTTGTCAAATAATTTTTCGGAGTCCAAAATTCACGATTTCATGAGCTGTAAACCGTGATTTTTGGCCATTTTTTATTGTTTTGCCATAGTCAAATATTTTCTAGAGCCAAAATTCATGATTTCAAGAGTCATAACCCACAATTTCTTGACATTTTTAGTGGTTTCCACATATAGGCAAATAATTTACAGGTGACAAAATTCACGACTTACTAAGCTATTACCCATGATTTCTAGCCATGTTTACTAGTTTTGACTTGTAGGCAAATAATTTGTAAGAAGCCAAAATTCACGATTTCATGAGCTAAAACCCATGATTTTTGGCAATTTTCGATTTCAACTATAGGCAACTAATTTTATGGAGGCCAAAATTCACGATTTCATGAGCTATAACCCATGATTTTTGGCCATTTTTATTGTTTTGCCATAGTCAAATATTTTCTAGAGCCAAAATTCATGATTTCAAGAGTCATAACCCACAATTTCTTGACATTTTTAGTGGTTTCCACATATAGGCAAATAATTTCCTATTGTCAAATATTCATAACTTAATGAGCTATAACCCACGATTTTTGGTCGCTTCTAGTGGTTTTGACTCATTGGAAAATAATTTCATGGAGACCAAAATTCATGATTTCATGATTTATAACCCGCAAATTTTTGCCATTTCTAGTGGCTTCGACCTGTAGGCAAATAATTTCCTATTGTCAAATATTCATAACTTACTGAGCTATAACCCACGATTTTTGGTCGTTTCTAGTGGTTTTGACTCATTGGAAAATAATTTCCCGGAGGTGAAATAACATAAATGTTATAATGCAAAATGCAAGAATTATGACCAAACTAGAAATCAATGAAAATAATAACAAATAAAAAACTTAAAATTAATACATACCAAGCAAAATCGGATTGCTGAGTAAATTGAAATTAATACAATCAAGATCTGAAAATAAAAAAGAACTAAGAACAATCAAGATGGAAGATCGATTGTTACATTCTCAAGGTTGTTACTTTGGGACGATACACAATCTAATATTCAATAAAAAAAAATAACACAATTATTATGACGAAAAAAACTCAGATTAGCTGATAGCCCATTTTGCAAAATAGACTGTCAGCTCATAGCCTGTTTCCTCATGTTATAATTAAAATGCAAAAATGATGATCGAATAAAAAATAACTTAAATAATAACAAATAAAAATTTGATACATACTAAGAACAATCGAATATCTGAATAAATTAAAATTGGTACACTTGACATATAAATAATAAAAACATTAAGACCAATTGAGGTGGAAGATCGATTATTACCTTCTCAAGATCATAACTTTAGGACTATACATGATCTGATATCGATAAAAATAACAAAAATGTTATGATAATTGAAATAATAGACATATGACCAAAATAAAATGAATATAAATAATAACAAATATAATACAAAAATTAAAATTGACACAAACAATCATTCAAAAAGAAAAAGAAAGCACAAAAATCCAAGTTGAAAGCATCTTCAATCCTGGAAAAAAAATCAAGAATAAAGAATTATTACAAGAATAAAGGACTAGAATTGGAGAACTTTTTATGAAAAGAAAAAATAAATAATATGAAAATATTAAAAGATTATAGATATGGTTAGCTTTTATTTAGATTATTTTAAATTCCTTAATTGTAGGTTATTCAAATTCAAATTCAAATTTAAAATACCAGACTTGGAGCTCAAATTTTGTTAATATTTTTAGCGAACATGTTGATTGATTAGATTTTATTATGTATAGTTATTATTTAGGGTGATTTGATATTCCAAAATTCTAGGAGAATTAAAATTAAAAATTAGTATAATTTTTCTCCACATACATTAATGAATATTTATTAACTTAATTTATATTAATAAATATTAATATATCTTTATTTAAAACTCTGTAAATAAGGACGCTACATGTCTTCTTCTTTTTTTGTGTTTAGATTTCAACGAGTGGTCAGATGAAGATGACGCGTGCCATTTTTATTTGTTAACAAGAAATCCTACGTGTCATCTTCTAGTGTGTTTGAGGTCATTTGGTTTCACTTTAAAGTATACTCTAATATATCCTAATATAAGATATGATAGCTAATAATTTGTGGGGAAAAAAGTATTTCATGACTCGGAGTTGGTGAGGCTTCCTTCATCTCACTGGGGAAGACTAGGTTAATAACGTGGATGTAGCTTACCAGTTGCTTGGTAAATATCATGGGAATTTAGGTATTTCTTGGCATACATCAATTTCTATACCATGTGGTTATATTTAAGCTAGACTGCTATAAATGCATACTATTCAATATATAAATATTCCCGATCTAAATTTAAATTTTCAATTTTTAAGTTAAATACAGATAGGTATGAATACATAAATTACACAGTAATAGAGAGGGTTAATTTCACAAAAACCCCCAAAAAAAATTTAGGGTGGGGGTGTTTTTTTTTTATTGATGGGTTGGGGTGGGGCGGGATGAGGGGGTGGGGGTTGTTAGCATAGATCCTTAAACTTTTTTTATCTCACACAACTCTCTTGAACTTTGGGGTGTCTCATAATACCTATTGAACTTTTAACTTTTCTTACCGGATTCTCTACTTGTAATTTGCAAATAGCAAAACTGTCTTTGAAAGAAAAAATTCCAAAATTTAATCATTTGCTATTTAGAAGCAAGATACCCCTCCCCTCAACTGAGGGTTATTTCTCTCAACAAAAGCTTAGAAATATGAAATTACAGGTTGCGAGATCTGCTGAGAAAATTTTAAAGTTCAAGAAATTCAGGGTCCGTTTGTTGATTTATTATCGTGTTATCAGAAGATCCGACAGCCTACAAGAACTTTCACCCCAAAACGCTCAAAAACATTTGGTGAAAGTTACTGTAGCTATCGATGCTACAAGAACTTTCACGCGAAATACAAAGCAACCAAACGGGCCCTTAGTGAGACACCTCAAAGTTCGTTGGGGTTATATGAGATGAGAAAAGTTTTGGGGGATATGTGCAAAACTTCTGAAGTTAATGCCCATGAATTTTGTTTATCTAAGTTAATGCCTCTTAACTTTGGGTTGTCTCATATAGAAAACCCACTTTAAATTCAAATTTTTCTTACCAGAACCCTTATATATAATTTGATAATAGCTAAATTTTCCTTACACAAAAACTGCAATTAAGTAAGGGTGTATATTGTTTGAAAAAGACAAATGATACACATTTGGATTTTTATATTCCAAGAATATTTTAGTTATTTGCAAATTGTATGTATTAGAATCTTGAGAAAAAGTTAAGTTCAGGGAGTCTTTTGTGAGGTGCCCTAAATTTCAGGGGAGTTAAAATGAGGGGGTTGTGTGAACCCCCATTTGAGAGGGTTTTCTGAAATTAACCCATGTATCCATCATATGTCCACGAGATCAATACTTTAGAATTTTCTTGAAATTGGTTTGACTTATGGTTACATAATAAGAGGCTCCTACATGTGTCTCTTTGTGTCTAGGTAAGGGCACACTCATTGAACTTTTGACAAATAACAGACATTAGTAATAGTTACAGACATTAGTTATAGTTACATTCCAACATCTTCCACATATGTAGTACGGAGTATGATCTTTAAATTCCATTATCGCAGGCAAAACACTGTTAACCACCTGATTTTAAGGACATGTAAATAATATCTAAATCCCACTTTGGTGTACGAGGGCTGCCAAAACCTCAGACAGAGAGCACATTTTACCAACTTCATTAATGCAACCTATCAATTATAAGCTCAAGTCTCTATCCCTTTCAATCATGCATGAGATCTAGGGTTGGGGAATCATTTGCATGTGGGGAACTAGCATCACATGCATGCACGCAACAATTTTTATTCCCAGAACAAGTTTAATTTTTGGGTAGGGTTTTTCCATATTATCCCTTAATATCTTTCATATTTTGAAATGAGTCCGTAGTATCATTGAAATTGCTATTTGGTCCTCCAATTCTCAAATTATTTCAAAATTATTCCCTCAAATAACTGAAATTGCTATTAGTTCCCCCAATTCTCATAAGTGATTGTTTCATAATAATCCTTCTCATTACTACTTTTATTCTTGATTTGGAGGGCTAGTGTCACAATAATCTAAGAATTGCTAGACCTAATAGCAAAAGGACTAACTGCAAAATAACTTAAGAATTATGGACCTAAATAACAATTTCAATGATTTAACAGACTAATTTGAAAATAACTTCATAATTACAGAATCTAATAGCAATTTTGATGATCTGAGGGACTACTTTGAAAATATAAAATATTTAAGGGACTAATGTCAAAAATACCCAAATTTTTATTAGGTGGTTGAGTTAGGGTTTGTGTTTCTTGATAATCCATTGTAGATCTAATAAGAAATTGAATCTATTTCTAGAGGCCAATACAGCGCATAAGCTGTTAAATATGATCATAAGGGTACAAACACAAAAATAAAGTTTAGATGCAAGCAGTGGCGGATCCCAAAACAATTTCTTGGGGGACGAACAACAAGTGCCTATTTACCTTAAAATAAAAATATAATATTATAAAACTGTAGTATCTGATGTGAATGTACATATAGTATACTTTATTGTTGGAAATATAAATGGGCTTTTACTTTCAATTGGCTAAATCAAATTATTGTTAATTTCTTTAATGTTTTTAGATAAATTGGGCCTTGGGTAGGGGTGCAACTGCACCCTTAGCTAGGCTTTGGATCTGCCCCTAGATGCAGATGATATTATCAAACCCCATGCACGCAACCCTTGTTATCCTGTCTATTAGAATTTTTTTTCCTTATAACTATAAGGAAACAACTGTAGATTGAACCCGGGAGGGGGTATTTGGCCGCCCGACCGGTCGAGTCCGGCCCAAACGGCCGGACACCACCAATCTTTTTTTTCCTTCTTTTTTATTTGATTTTTTTTGACAAAAATTGTTTAAAAATTAGATTAATCTTATTATATTTATATAAGTATGTATTAGTATATACTTACATATTAGTATTAGCATATAGCTATATATTATATATACATATATTATATGTAAGTATATTGTATATACTTATAAGTTATAGCTTGAGAGAGAGAGAGAGAGAGAGAGAATCACATATATTACTTACTTATAAATATGTATTATATAGTTATATATGTATTTGTTAGATACTTATAATATGCTTATTTAAGTATAGTTATATACTTTACTTATATGATATACTTATATGTACTAGATGCAATATACTTATATATAATTATACTTATGTAATTATATAAAATATACTTATATAACTATAAGTCTATAATATACACATATAAGTATACTTATAACTACATTATATATACTTATATCTTAGTATCTTGACGCAGCGATGAAAACAAAAAAGCCTTACCACGAGGACTTTCTCAAAGATAAAACGCCGAAAACTTTCTTCAAGAGAAATTTATTTAATTCTAAAAGATGACGGCTAATACCAAATTACAAAGTATTTAAAGGAAAACCCTAAAACCCTAAAGAAGTTTAAAACTAAATTACTATATTACCCAACATGAAATAATAAAACAGTAAACCGCAATTTTGAGGCCCTAAACGATCTCATATGCCCAAAAAATAGTGGACGTCATGGCAAAGCGATGTGTCTTGCTCGTTGGCCCGTTTCGCTTGAGCTGTGCGAATTTCGGCCCATTCGAAAACTTTGACTTTTCGATTCTACATAGATTTTTGTCCTACATCATATCTATACCATGGTAAGAGTATTGTGAACGTGTGAATATCACGTGGGTGGGGGCCACCCACGATCGACCACGAACCCCCTACGCGACAAACCCCCTGTGCGAAAAAAAAAAAAAGAAAAGGGTATTAATTTCCCTATAAATAGGTATCTAAACCTAGGGTTTTTTGTGGGGGAGAAAAAGAAGAAAAAGTTAGGGTTTTCATGGCGGCGGCTAAAGGGAGAGCTTGGAGAGATTTTACAAGAGAGAGGTCAATTTCTTTTGGGTAAAAATCAAAGCTTTATCTCTGGGACGAGCTTGTGGATTGTACAAGTCGTCGGTGTTCTTCTTCATAGTAGAATCTCCCCTCACCCCTTCCGTGGACGTAGGCAAGTTTACCGAACCACGTAAATCTCGTGTCTTTACTGTTTATTGTGTGTTGGCTATTGTTTGTAGGATCCCTTGATTCAGTCCTAGAACTGTTGAGAGGAAGAGTGGATATCTCACTTAGTTGAGATATTTGCTTTCTATTCTTGTTTTCTTCGCGAAACGGGAATATAAAACAGGGCCTTCTCTCAGGTGATATCGCTTCCGCGGCGTGTGGGCATGTCTCTGCGCCCAACAATTGGTATCAGAGCTGTTATTCAGATTGGAAGTGGTGTAGCTTCTGGTTTGAAGTGGTGCTCGGTAATTCCTGAGAGAAGCGGATTTATTAATATAAATGGAGAATGGCGTCTACCAGTAAATCGGTCAAAGTGAAAAAATACGAGATTAAAAAGTTTAATGGGAAGAATGATTTTTCTTATTACAGGATGCAGATAAAAAACTCATTGATTTCGCAAAAATTACACAAGGCTTTGGCTGGAAAAGAGAAGAAGCACAAGAATATGTCTGATGAGGATTGGGAGGAGCTGGATCTGAAAGCACGGGTGTCGATTATCCTATGCCTTAAAAGGGATGTAGCTTTCTTGGTAGATGGAGAGGAAACGGCTGCGGGCGTGTGGTTGAAATTAGAAAGTACCTTCATGACGAAGAGTCTAACGAACCGGATCTATTTAAAATCTAAATTGTATACTTGCAAGATGGTGGAGAGCTCATCAATCCGGGAATACATCAACAAGTTTGATAGGATCATATCAGACTTAAAAGACATAGACGTGAAAGTTGAAGATGAGGATCAGGCGCTTCTACTACTTCTGTCTCTGCCAAAGTCTTATGAGAACCCGGTGCAAACACTGATGCTTGTAGGAGACGATCTGACGATGGATGAGACTAGAACGGCACTTCTAGCGGATGATCTTTGAAAGATTGCAACCAGTGACATGACTACTGGTGGTAACAAAGAACAAGCGTAGGGATTGTTTGCTAGAGGAAGGAGCAATGAGCGAGGAAAAGGCAAGGGAGGAAAGTCTAGATCTAAATCGAGACCTCTTGCGAAAAAATCGTGTTTCAAATGTGGTGAAGTTGGGCATTTCAAGGTCGACTGTCCAAATAAGAGAGTAGGTGGAAAGAAGAACAACAACAAGACTAAGAGAAGAGAGGGTAAGGAAGAGGCGAGTTACGTTTCAGAGGAAGGGAGCGATAAGGAGTGCTATATCATCACGGGTGGCAAGGATATCTCCGGGAAGTGGATACTTGAAATAGGTTGCTCTTACCACATGTGTCCAAATAGGAAGTGGTTTACTACCTACAGAGGCATTGATGGTAGAACCGTATTGATGGGGAACAACCATGCTTATAAAACGGTGGGGCTGGGTAATATCAAGATCAAGATGCATGATGGAGTGGTCCGAACCTTGACGGATGTGAGGCATGTTCCCGACTTGCGGAAGAATCTTATCTCAATCGGTGCATTGGACTCCGGCGGTTGCAGAATTGTTACGGAGAACGGAGTGAAGAAGGTTGTTCGGGGTTCCCTTGTAGTGATGAAGGGTGTTCGTCACGGTAATTTATATACTCTCTCAGGTACGACGGTGACGGGAGATGCAGCGGTTAGAACTGAAGGAAGTGGTGAAGACCCATATGAGCACACACGGTTATGACATAGGCGGCTTGGGCACATGTCAGAGAAGGGTCTAGTTTTGCTTGGTAAAGAGGGTCTGCTGAAGAATCTGAAGAAACCTAGCATGAATTTTTACGAGGATTGTGTGTAAGAAAAGGCACACAGGGTCCAGTTTCTTAGAAGCAAATCCAAGAGCAGAGGGATACTAGATTATGTGCACACGGATGTTTGGGGTCCGGCTTAGACAACTTCTAAGGGTGGTTCCAGATATTTTGTCTCGTTCATAGATGACTATTCGAGGTATGCTTGGATTTACTTTCTGAAGCATAAGAATGAGGTGTTCGAGACATTCAAGAAGTGGAAAGCAATGGTTGAGAACAGGACGGTAAAGAAATTGAAGACACTGAGATCTGATAACGGTACAAAGTATACAGATGGTGCTTTCGAGGAGTTCTGTGATCAGGAGGAAATTGTTCGATACTGGACAGTCAGGTCAACACCACAGTAGAATGGGATCGCAGAGAGACTGAACCGAACATTGCAGGAGAAAGTAATGAGTATGCGATCATACGCTGGATTGGGCAACGAATGGTGGGCAGAAGCGGTGGCTACAGCTTGTTACATTGTGAACCGTTCACCACATTCGACATTAGATGGTGATACACCCTATAGGGTGTGGTCAGGGGAGCATGCAAATTATGATAGGCTCAGAATTTTCGGATGTACCGCCTACTACCACGTCAACGAGGAAAAGCTTGACGCGAGGGCCAAGAAGGCAATATTCTTGAGATATGCGAAGGGCGAAAAAGGCTATCGACTTTAGTGTACGGAAGATTCAAAGTTCGTGATCAGCAGGGATGTTACCTTTGATGAGAAATCCATGATTGCTAGGGCGCCCAAGGATGATGGTGTTAGGACTGTTGAGATTTCTAAGTCTCGGGTTATTGAAATAGAACCTAAAGACCAATCAGGTTCTAGTCGTGTTCAAGTGGGAAGTCAAGTAGATGATGAGCTTGAGCAGGAGGAGGTTCAGCAAGAGAATACACAGGCACTACAACAACAGCAGCTCGAGGATAGTTTGGCTTCCACTAGGCCAAGATGAGCATACAAGCAGGTACAGAAGCTAGGGGCTGATCAACCCCTGAAGCACTATGGGCAGGTTAATTTGGTTGAATAAGCACTCTCGGTGGAGGAGGACGAGCCGGTCTTCTTCAAGCAAGCTATTCGGGACAAGGATAGTGAAAGTTGGTTGGCTGAGATGGAGGAAGAGATGGAATCTCTTCGGAAGAACCAAACATGGGAGGTGGTCCCATTGCCCGTAGGAAGAAAAGCTATTGGTTGTCAGTGGGTGTATAAAAGAAAGGAAGATCTTTTAGAGCTCGGCGGTACAAGGTACAAGGTAAGGCTAGTTGCTAAGGGCTTTGCACAGAAAGAGGGTGTGGATTACAATAAGATCTTTTTCCCGGTGGTGAAACACACTTCTATTCGGGTGCTATTGAGTATTGTTGCTCATGGTGATCTTGAGCTGGAACAACTCGATGTTAAAACGGCCTTCTTGCACGGAGACTTGGATGAAGAGATCTACATGCATCAACCTGAGTGCTACAAGGTTGAGGACAAGGAGCATCATGTGTGTTGTTTGAAGAAGTCACTGTATGAATTGAAGCAATCTCCCCGACAGTGGTATAAGCGATTTGACTCCTTCATGCTGAAGTATGGGTTTTCCCGAAGCGACTATGATTGTTTCGTTTACATTCGGAAGCTTCGTGGAGGTAATTATATCTATCTCCTTTTGCATGTGGATGACATGCTTATTGCTTCTAAGAGCAGAGTGGAGATAGATAGGCTGAAATCTCAACTTGGTGAAGAGTTCGAGATGAAGGCCATGGGCGCTGCCAGGAAAATACTGGGTATGGAGATTAGAAGAGAGCGGACGAACCGGCGACTGTTCTTGAGTCAGAAGGGCTACATAGAGCGGGTGATCGCGAGGTTCGGGATGCAAAGTGCTAAGTCGGTGGTGACTCTATTGGCTCCACACTTTAGGCTTTCTGGTAAACAATCTCCCACTACAGCGGAAGAGAAGGCGCACATGAAGCATGTTCCCTATGCTAGTGCAGTTGGCAGCTTAATGTACGCAATGGTTTGTACACGCTTAGATATTTCACAGGCGGTCAGTGTGGTCAGTAAATTCATGGCGAATTCGGAAAAGGCGTACTGGGAAGCAGTGAAGTGGGTCCTGAGGTACTTAAAGGGTACCGTTGATACGGGTCTGTGTTTTGGTGGAGAAACATATCAGATTGATGGGTTTGTGGACTCTGATTATGCGGACGATCTAGATATACGGCGATCGACTACTGGTTATGTATTCAAGATACATGAGGCTCCGGTTAGTTAGCGATCGATGTTACAGGCTACAGTGACACTTTCTACTACAGAGGCTGAGTACATGGCCATGACAGAGGGAGTGAAGGAAGCATTGTGGTTGTGGGGTCTTCTAGATAATTTGGGGATTGAGCAGGAGAACGTGAACTTGTGTTGCGACAGTCAGAGTGCAATTCACTTGGCGAAGAATCAAGTTTCTCATGCTCGTACCAAGCATATCGATGTTAGGTTTCATTTCGTGGGAGATGTCATAGAGGAAGGTGATGTTTCTCTCATGAAGGTGCACACGAATGAGAATCCCGTAGACATGTTAACCAAGGTGGTCACAGGTAGCAAGTTTAAGCATTGCTTGGACTTGCTTCATATCAGCCCGTGTTGATCTGCCCAAGAGGGCATAGCCCTTCGGGGCGGTGACGGGGTGAGGTGGAGATTATATGGAGAATTGCAGAACTACGATTAGCTTGATCTCGGTTAGAGGGTACGTAGGCAACCATGGTATAATGGTGCAGCTGGATTGGCCGGGTTTGGCTAATGGAGATCTCTCTAGTAATATTCGCAGTGTTCTTCTGGTGTTCGTCCAAAATTTGAGGTTTATCAAATGATGTACGAGGTGGAGAATTGTGAATGTGGGAACGTCACGTGGGTGGGGGCCACCCACGTTCGACCACGAACCCCCTGCGCGACAAAAAAAAAAAGAAAAGGGTATTAATTTCCCTATAAATAGGTATCTAAACCTAGGGTTTTTTGTGGGGGAGAAAAAGAAGAAAAAGTTAGGGTTTTCTTGGCAGCGGCTAAAGAGAGAGCTTGGAGAGATTTTACAAGAGAGAGATCAATTTCTTTTGGGTAAAAATCAAAACTTTATCTCTGGGACGAGCTTGTAGATTGTACAAGTCGTCGGTGTTCTTCTTCATAGTAGAATCTCCCCTCACCCCTTCCGTGGATGTAGACAAGTTTGCCGAACCACGTAAATCTCGTGTCTTTACTGTTTACTGTGTGTTGGTTATTGTTTGTAGGTTCCCTTGATTCAGTCCTAGAACTGTTGAGAAGAAGAGTGGATATCTCACTTTGTTGAGATATTTGCTTTTTATTCTTGTTTCCTTCGTGAAACGGGAATATAAAACAGGGTCTTCTCTCAGGTGATATCGCTTCCGCGGCGTGTGGGCGTGTCTCTGCGCCCAACAAGTATACATATAAATATATAATATAATATACTTGTATACTTACAAGTATATATATAGTGATTAAACCCGGCCGAGTCACTTAATTTCAAGGACTAAGACATAAAATTATACCTTTCTAATCTTTTTCACATGCTCTCAATCATTATATACTCGCCATTAATTCATAGTGTTCTTTTATCATGCTTTAATCAACCGGCGCTAATATCATAGGATAATGGAAGAAGAAAAAGATTATCACAAAAAGATGAAGATGACAAAGATGGATGCGTACATTAAAGACAGTGTGTCATGTACGGGCAAGAAAATTTGTGATGAGAAATTAAAAGAAATCCAAAGAGATCCATGTTTGATATAGATATGTGGCTATGTTATTAAGGGACAGATATCTATTGATAACTTTGAAATGTCATAGTCTGCCAATTGGGTGATGATGCATCGCTATAATACCAGCTATGCTTTGTTATTACAACCAAAATAAACATGAATAATGTCATAAATTCAAAGCGCAGATGTTGTATGATCTTGAGGTAATAAGACCCACCCACCAACCCAACTAAACAATGTCCTAAAGTACCAATTTATATTTAGATGTTCTGCAATTAGTAGATGCGTTCACATGCTTTTGAGCAACATGCCTCCTTACCATAGTGACATTTTCCTAATTGTCTTTCTTTTTTTTTGGAATTATTTTGCTAATATAGCTTAAAATTTTCAATTAATAAAAACTTAAAGAACGATGTTGTTTGCCTATTTTTAGCTAGTTTTACTCATAATTAACAAACTAGATGATGTAGTTTGGTGTGATAGGATTTATCTATCCAGACACTTCATTCTTGTTACTATTATTATATTTCTTCATCATACCGACTACTAAAGAGGTTGTGTTAAAGTAATATACTTGCTAAAAATTACAGCCCATAATTTTAAGCTAATTAATTATAATCACAAATAAATTAAATTTTTTCAATATGGGAATCAAACTAAAGACTTTCAGAGTCATATTGAAATCTCTCAACCATCCGGGTCACCCGCAGTTCCCCACAAACAGATTTAAGTTAAACAATGCATAATTTGTTAAAAATTAAACATAAGAAGGCGTTTAAAAAAAGGTTTTTATATGGAAACCACCTTTAAAATAGGGGTCTAATACAGGAACCACATTTATTGTTTAATTTATACAAGAACCACCTTAAAAGTATATTTCGTTTTTTTATCAAAATTCATTAACTACCCCTGTGTTTACTGTTGGCTCGCCCCCACCCCCCAACCTGCCTCCCTCTCTCCCTCTCTCTCCCTCCCTTCCTCTTGTAACCGTGCCTTAAATCTATAGGTAGAAGAAGAGGGAGATGGGAGAACAAGAGGGAGAGGGAGAGGGGAGAACAAGAGGGGGAAGGAGGGAGGGGGAAGATAGAGAGAGGACCCAACAGTAAAATAGGGGTATTAAAGGAATTTTGATAAAAAAGTCAACAAGAAATGAGTTTTGGTAGTTGTTTGAAATGAAATATACTTTTCAGGTGGTCCATGTATAAATTAAATAATAAAAATGATTCATGTATTATACCCCTGTTTTAAAGGTGGTTTCCATATAAAAACCCTTTTAAAAATATATAGTTATGAAATTTATACATCAGGTGAGATTTATGAAAGCCGTCTAAAAAAAAAAGTAAGGTTTGTAAAATGTTTGAGAAGATTAGTGATAATGCCTATGTTATGAATCCTCTAGATGACATATCAATGACAAAAAGTTTCAATGTGATGTTCCTCTTTGAGTGACATCCAATGAAACCTCTTTATTTAGATCCTAGCTGCAAGTTGAGTTATTTGACAGTGTAATTTTGGTAGTGGAATTTGGACTATTAGTTATAGAGGTCTCAAATGATTCTCCATGGCAAATGAGCGAACATAAGTCAAAAAGTTCTATAAATTTTTCTTTTATTTTTGTTCCCTACTTTTTCACGAGTCATTATTTTAGTAGGTCTCAATGTTGACCTATCTATATAAAATTTTTGTTTAATTTTGCAGAACCCCCTGAGCTTTGAGGGGTGTTGCGCATATATAACCCACCTGAACCTTTTTTGTTAATCTTACGTAACCCCCTTGAACTACGGGGTGTCTCACAAAACCCCCTGAACTTTATCAAATTTTACCTAACGCCCTTGCCTATAATTTATAAATAACTAAAATGTCTTTGAGTGTAAAAATTCTAAACTTTGTCATTTGTCATTTATAGACAACATACACCCTTCCCTAAATTTTGAGTTATTTCCTCTCAAGAAAATTTTAGTTATTTACAAATTACATGTAGGAGAGTTTGTTGAGAAAAGTTCAAAGTCTAGGGGGGTTTGTGAGACACCCCAAGATAAGGGGGTTATGTGAGATAAATAAAGTTTAGGGGGGTCATATGCAACACCCCGCATAGTTGAGAGAGTTTACATGAAATTAATCATAAAATCTCTGCTCTATTCATAGGTTAATTGGATCATTAGTCACTATATCTATCACTTAGTTGGATGTCCGTACCTATATGTTTTAATTATTTGGATAGTTGATCATATAATTAAATACTAATACTATCATAATCACTTCTAATGCTTCCATCAATTTACATAATAGATTTTGCTTACATGGTATAAAAGTCTTGATCATTCGACATAACATATTTCTTCATGTGTAATATCTTGATCACTTATGAATTAAAAAGTTGTGGCATAATCGGCAATTTATAGTAGGTGATTATATTGCATTTAACATTTTATTATTAAAAATATTAATTTGTGACATATTAAGTAGACATTATTGCTTAAAAATAAAAACATACAACTCATCAAATTAACGGAAAATGTTTGAAGTGACTAAAGATCCAGTTAGTATTGAATTACATTACCGACTATCTAGGTAACTAAAACACAGAAATTGTCCAATTAAAAGATAAATGCATTGACCATCGATTGTATGCGTATGTGTATAGAGTTGAGCTACTATCCACTTAAGTGGATAGAATCATTTGTCCAACCAACTTTTTAACCGTTGGATGGACTAAGATATATCAAGATTTAATCAAGTGGACAGCCTTCACTTATGGAAAAAATGCGTAATTTAGTAATTAAAAAACACAAAAAATGGGGAAAGCGGAAACCTGATGATCAGTCTCTCCGTCTTCTTCGTTCGCTCAGCCGGAGAGAAAAGAAAAAAAGCTACATCGACATTCCCTTCCCTTTCTTTTCAGCACGTCGTCTCTCTATGGCTAATTTGTCATATGGTATCCATTTTTTTTAGTATAAAAATTAACATATTCCTCATCAATTTACAAAAGATGTAACATTTACAAAAGTTTATTGTTCTATTATTATTATTATTATTCACTTTTTGGATCATTTGAAAGATAATGAACTTCTCTTTGGGTCAATAAAATAAACTTTTCATTACAAACTGAGCATGTGTACATAGTTTTATTAGGCACACCTGATACAAATTACATCAAGAAGACAAGAAGAAAACAAATCACACAAAACCTCATCTGTTACATGATTACAAGAGCACACGGAGAGCACCAATCCTGATCATTTTAACATCTCCACTAGTTTTGGCATTTTTTTTTCTTTCTATATTTTTATGTTAGTGACTTTTACAATATTACCCTCCAATCAATCATGATGTGCCATCTCATTCCTTCACATTTTAGTTGATCAAGTCCATCCAACGGTTAAAAGTTGGATGGACAAATGCTTCTATTCATTTAAGTGGATAGTAACTCATATATATATATATATATATATATATATATATATATATATATATATATATATATATGAGAAATATGGGTATACTTGGTACCAAGCACCATTTTGGTGCTTGGTAGTGAGATGTATCAATCACATCCACTCCTCAACCCATGTGCTTGTGGTCCCCAGGTTGAGGAGTGGATGTGATTGATACACCTCAACTACCAAGCACCAAGCATACCCATTTCTCTCTCTCTCTCTCTCTCTCTATATATATATATATATATATATATATACTCAGACAAGGCTTTTATAACTTAAGTTGATAGGAGGAGTGTCCACCAACTTTTATATCCATAGGTCTTGCCTTGAGATCCTCGAAATCAAGATGCACACAATGTGGACACTCCTCCCTATCAACTTAAGTTTATAGGAGCCTTGCTATATATATATAAATATATATATATATATATATATATATATATATATATATATATATATATATATATATATATATATATATATATTGAAAAATAGAAAAACTTGGTACCAAGTTCCTCAAAGGAACTTGGTAGTGATGTGGACAATTCTAACCCACACATGTAACTTTAAAAATAATTCTCTCTCTCCTCCCTTGAATGTGTGGGCTAGAATTGTGCCACATCACTACCAAGAAACTTGGTACCAAGATTCTCCATATTCCTCATATATATATATATATATATATATATATATATATATATATATATATATATATATATATATATATATATATATATATATATATATATATATATATATATATATATATATATATAGTAATGATATTGTGAGATGGTGAGCTCAAATATTATCGTGAGCTAATCGGCTCATCAAATTCATGATCGGCACCATACATCTTGTTCAACACGTCATCAAATGTATATGTTAAAATTTTCACATAATTTGGAGTCTTCTAGAGTATGAATCAAACTAGTTTGATATGTTAATTTTTCAAGCAGCTTAACAGCCATCCCTTTTACACATAGCTAAAACAATGGTTAAAAATTTCAAAATAATATAATTTTTTCTACATATAGATC
Source organism: Asparagus setaceus (assembly GCA_012295165.1). NCBI lineage: Eukaryota > Viridiplantae > Streptophyta > Magnoliopsida > Asparagales > Asparagaceae > Asparagus > Asparagus setaceus. The sequence continues at coordinate 88,122,659 of CM022701.1, forward strand.
ACGATGAGTGCAAATCACGGTGGGTGGTATCGATCATCATTTCGAGTAGCCTATTGGGCTAACTCACGATAACAATTTGAGCTCACTATCTCATTTTATCATATATATATATATATATATATATATATATATATATATATATATATATATATATATATATATATATATATATATATATATATATATATATATATATATATATATATATAACACTGAGACATTTCTCCTTCCTATTTTCCATTAGATTCCATAATTATTCTACCAATGAGCTGCTGTTGCTTATAATCTTTGTTATACTCGTAAAAATCCAACCTCTCATAAACGTATATAAAAGGAAGCTTCCACAACTTTTTTAATTTTATTTGAGTAGACAAATTTCAGAAAATTTATTAGTTAGAGGAAGCTTCCACCACTTATCATGTAAATAAAGGAGAATATTCCTAAAGTATTAAGAATGCTACATGAACTAAACTTTTCACGATTCATTATACATATCTTTGAATTTCTATAACATTGAGAAATTTCTAATGGATTTCATAATTATTCTACCTACGATTTTCTATAGCTCGTCAAGTTAGCAGGTGTTGTTGCTTATAGGGTGTGTTTGACAACTTTACTAAACTAGTTTTAGTGGGTACAACTTTGACCCAAAAGTTAGTGTTTAGTTTGGCAACAATGGAGCCGAAGTTGAACTAGTTTTCTTTAGTTCAAAATTTAGGCTTTAAACTAGTTCTTTTTTTAACCACCCTCTACTTGGGCTAACTTTGGCCAAGTTAGAAGAAAATTAGACTTGGCCTAGTCTCTTTTTGAAGTTTCCTTACACACCCATAGTCTACATGTTACGCGCGCACAAACCCAACCTCTCATAAAACTTATACGAGATGAAGTTTCTAAGTTCTACCACTTATCATCATGTAAACAAAGAGCACATTCTTTAGTGTTAGAATAAGTGCACAATAAAGTGGAAATAATTGCGAAGAATAAGCACTAGAATAAACGACAAGCAATCGCAAACACAGATATTTATGTGGTTGTTACGCCCCGCTTCCCAAAATACCCGGAAGCGGTACGTGAACAAGTCCGTGACGTATTAGGTTGAGGAGAAATACGAATAATAAAAAAACATTTCTTCTCAATCTAATACGCCAAGCGTCAAGTAATCATAAAAATACATCACAGTCACAGATCCCAATCACAGCCGGTAAGAATAAAATAATAATCCAGAACAGGAAGTACATATCACCAAATAAAATAATATCCAAGACTATAAAAGAGTCCACATGTCTGAAACAATACATATAGCTAAGACTAGATAATCATAAAATAAATGTCAACTGAGCTAAAATGAAAATACGGAAAGAAGTCTAAGGTTCATCAACTACTGAAAATAAAAGGGAACTAAGCTTCACCGATCTACTCCGGCTGCCCTGAAGGTCCTCCCGCCGAGAAAATCCCTACCAAGTGTGATCGCGATAATCGACTGTCCATTATCTAAATCTGACGTACACCAAGAGAATGGAGTACGTCAGCGTGTATAACACACGGCAAGATCCCACAAATAATGGCGGTATAATAATAATGCGAATGAGATGCAAGTAATCAGAAAAATGCGAACAAGTCAAGTATAACAATACGGTTAACCGTCCATATAAATCCGATGAGATTGATATTTAGAAATCTACAAAACGAGACGTAGTACGTCGAGCGATATAATCCAAACAAGGAAACCCTCATGTATATACCATATGTCTCGAATTGTAAATAACTAAATATTAACCCCGAACTATACACGGAGGAAACATATAAAGCATCAACATGTCCAACTCATGTGTTCTAACTGTCTAGCCATCCTATAACAGGCCTCGGGTCTATATCTCACAATAGTCGAAGTTCATATTATTCGGATAACTGACGGTTCATATTCCTCTACGCGCATCCAATTTGCGGATCTACGGTCTGAGGACTACGCGCAATCCGATTCCGGCTTGTCCGGACACAAGCAGGACTCAGGTGACGAAACGATTTCACTGGCCACGTGCGAAAACAAGATCACTGGCCCAACAAACCAGCCCCAAGTGCGAAAACAAGTTCACTTGGCACGGGCTGGAAGATACATAAACAGCCACATCCGAATACATGAACCAAGACTTTCCCATCCCACGGTCTCAGGTAAATCAAGTCAACGATACCGATATGTCAAAAACGGGTTCACCTCCTAAGCTGGTCAACACACACATGTCACTAAGTCATGTTCATGACAAACCAAGTCCCTAAGTCATGAACTACTACGGTTCTGGACACAACAAGACTGTGAATAACTGCAATAAACATGTCACAGGTGCAATTACTCTACGTGTCAGTGTCGTGTATCATGAACAGTAACGTGAATAACTATCAACAACGGTACAATATGAAAATGTGAAATAAGAGAAGTTAACCACATGAAATGACGTAGTTTTCAACATAAATTCCCATGAAAATCCTTTAAACTAATTCTCGACATATTTATCCAATATTTCAATTAAAAATATTCTTTTCTCTTTAATATTATTTATGAACGATAACTATTTCTTTTCATAAAACACCTCTATTTCTTTTCTTTTCAAAGAAAACCTCTTAAAATATTTCAAAAATCCTTTTTCTCCCAAATAATTCCTTTAAATCATAACAATTACTTAAAAATACTTTTATTCAAAGTAAATTATTTTCACCAAATAATTTCTTTAAAAATATTTTCATAATTATAATAAATACTAAAATATCCTAAAAATACATTTTACTTCCAAATAGCACGAAATTAAGCATAGATCAATTCGACCTATCCAATCATCACGGATAATTTTATACTATCGAATATTCACCGAAAATGTAAAGATTAACTGCGCAAATGATATCAACTGGTACGAACTGAATTATACTTATACGAAATAATTCATAATAATCTAAAAATGTAAAATACGAGTCAAAAGCAAATGGGATCTTGCCTACGAGAATATCGTCGAATGAATCGACGTGGCTCGGCTGCGATTTCGGGCGGTGAACAGCGGCGACGAGGTCGTGGTGCGTGCGGAACGGTCGACGGCGAGGGGAGGTGAAGCGGCTCGAGGCTAGCTGACGAGGAGGAGGAGGCTGAGGGGAGAGGCGGAGGGGAGAGGCGCTGATGGAGGGGGTTGCCGGCAATGGGTTGAGAGAACGGCGGGGTTGGGGGCGAGAGGAGGAGATGGCGGCCGTGGGGGTGCTGGCGGCGAGGCTCTGAGGCGGAGGTGGAGGACGCGGGTGAGGGGAGGTGGCCGGCGGTGTTGGCTGAGAGGAGGAGGCCGCGGTGAGGGGGGTGAGGCGCGGAGGAGGTGGGGGCGGCGGCGTGCGGCTGAGGCGAGCGGAGGAGGTGGGGGCGGATGGGTCTGGAGAAGATAGAGAGAGGGGAAGAGAGAGGGAGAGAGAGAGAAAAGAAAGAGAAGGAGAGAGAGAGAGAGAGAGAGTACGGGAAAGAGAGAGAGAAAGAGAAGAGAGAGAAGAGAGGAGAAGAGAGTTAGAGTAATGGTGGAATGGAAATGATAAAATATTGATTATATATATATATATATATATATATAATATATAAATAGAATGGATAAATAATATAAATAAATGATTATGATTGAAAGTATTTACCGAATTATTAAATTTATAATTTAGTTAAATCATAAAAGAATGTAAAACTATATTTTGAATTCGTAGAGAATCCCGAAAATTTGAGAAAATATTAATAATACTTTTAGAAAATAATATTTAATTTTTAAATACTAAAAATAATATTTAATATTTAAATACCGGAAAAATAATATTTAATATTTAAACACTAGAAAATACTATTCAACTTTTAAATGCTAGAAAATAATATTTAATATTAGAAAAGCAATATTAGAAGATACGTGACGAAAAATATTAGGAAAATAATACTAGAAAAATACGTACCAAAAATATTAGAAAAATACGTATCGAAAATTCACGGGTGTTACAGTGGTTCACCCAATTTGGGCTACGTCCACGGTAGAAGCGTCAGAGAAATTCCACTATCAAACAGAGAAAAGAGTACAAAATTAAGGCAAAAGCCTAAACCCTCAAACTCTCCTTCTTCAACCCTCACAAAAAACCCACAATCTAAATTCTCTCTATTTTAATATATAGGAGACAACAATAGATCAGGAAAGAGGTATCCAAAACTTGGTTGGAGTTGGAGATCAAAAGAAAAACGAATGGCTGAGATTAAATTATTAAAAAAATTATAATCAGCATTGTAACTATTGATGGTCAAACACGAACATCGATGATCTCCTGCAATCCATCGATGGTTCCCTGTAGTCCATCGATGGTTCAAAATCTTATTTCTATTTTTCTTCGATTGTTCACTGTAACCCATCGATGATCGAAGTGACCATCGATGATCTTCTCTTGACCATCGATGATCCATTGGCTGAATTGAACAATCAGAGGGTTTTGAGGCATAATTTTAACAAATTTTCACCTTGACTCAATAACCCGAATGAGTTCTCAGCTTTCTCAATAGTGTACTGCCAACGCCTCTGCAAATGCGCCCTACAGCGCCTCAACATGCTTTGACATGAAACAAGTCCAACCAAAGCTTGAACTTGACTATTGGTAGTGGCTTCATCGACATATTCATCCATTCAGTTACTGACAATGCATATGTAATGGTTGAATCTACATATTTGAGAGGTAGCTTTATCGATCTTTTTCCCTTGCCTTTTGCAATACTATATGTGTCATCTTCTGCTATAATTTCTATTTCCTCATCACTTTTAGGCAAACCAATAACTGGTTGTTGAGTTGAACTATGAGAATCGGTCTCTAACTCCACATTCTCTCCGGTACTCTTATGTGTAGTACCTGCATCAGAAGGAACAACAACAGTATCTTCTTTCGGAAGCAACATAGCAGACTCATGGAATATTATATTTTTTTAATCATAAATTTAGGTGATTTAGAATCAGGGCACCACAACGTATATCCCTTCACCCCAGAGACATTACCAATAAATATATATTTTTTAGATCTAGGTTCTAATTTACCCTGATCTACACGTGCATATGCAGGACAACCAAATACTTTCAAATTAGAATAATCAGCAGGATGGCCAGACCAAACCTCTTCTAGTGTCTTACAATCAAAAGATATGGATGGAGAACGATTCACCAAATAACATGCCGTAGACACTGCTTTAGCCCAAAAGTCTTTTGACAAACTGGCATTCAACAACATGCAACGAGCTCTCTCAAGAAGAGTTCTATTTAAACGTTCTGCAATGCCGTTTTGTTGTAGTGCGTGTCACACGGTCTGATGTCTAACTATACCCTCATCCTTGCAGAATTCATCAAACTCCGTCGAGCAAAATTTCAATCCATCACCGGTGCTAAGCCTCTTAAATTTTCTATCAGTCTTATTCTCAATCAATGTCTTTCACTGCTTAAAATGCTTAAACACTTCATCCTTGCGTTTTAGCATGTAAACCCAAACTTTTCTTGAGTAGTCATCGATGAATGTCAATATGTACGTAGGACTGCCCTTCGAAGGAACACGCGATGGACCCAACAAATCAGAACGGATGTAATCCAAAGTGCCTTTGGTTCTATGCACACCTGTACTGAAACTGACACGCTTTTGCTTGTCAAGAACGCAGTACTCACAAAAATCCATCTTTCCTATACTCTGACCACAAAGAAGTCCCCTCTTGCTGAGTATAGGCATGCCCCTCTCGCTCATATGGCCCAATCTCATATGCCACAACTTGGTGGCGTTGATTTCTGACAACGACAGTAGAGTAACTGCAGGAATACCTGTAACTATCTTTCCTTGCAAGATGTAGAGATTTTTTGACCTTTTTGCTTTCATGATAACTAGAGCACCTCTAAAAACTATCAAAACTCTACCTTCAGGTGAATACTTGCACCAGTTAGTTTCAAGGGTGCCAAGAGAGATGATATTCTTCGTCAAATTTGTAACATAACGAACATCTGACAATATCCTTATAATACTATCATGCATTCTAACTTCAATTGTACCAATGCCAATCACCTTACAATGAGAATCGTTGGGACACCTTCACCTTCAACTGATTTGTAGGTGGAAAACCAATTTCTATTAGAGCACATGTGATAAGTACAACCAGAATCTAAGACCTAATCATCCTTGGATCTACCTGAATTTGAAGTCAAGAGAACAAAACTATCAGAATCATCCTCGACAACATTAGCCTCTGCGGAGTCTTCTTTGACTTGATTTTTCTTCTTTTCTTTATTATGAAGTTCCAACACTCGTTCATGTCATGGCCTTTCTTCTTGCAATAGTTACAAAATTTGCTCTTAGTCTTCGACTTCGATCTCGACTTGTTTTTATTGTTAAAATCACGCTCCATGTTTCTTCCTCGAACATGTAAGGCTTTGACTTTACCATCACTAGATCCGCTCAACTCCTTATCCATCAAATCTTTTGAGAATAAAGATGATTTCACATCTTCCATTGAGATAGATTCTCTACCATAGATCATAGTTTCCCTAAAGTACTTGTAAGGGGGCGGTAACGAACATAACAATAACAAAGCATGATCTTCATCTTCTACCTTTACTTCTGCATTCTCCAAACCCATAATAATAGAATTGAATTCATCAAGATGTGATTTAATAGATGTACCTTCTGTCATGCGGAGCATAAACAATTTTTGTTTCAAGTGTAGTCAGTTGGCGAGGGTTTTTGCCATGTAAAGAGATTCCAATTTGAGCCATAGGCCCACTGCGGTCTTCTCATGCATGACTTCTCGAAGAACTCCTTTGACAAATACAATTGGATTGAAGTTAACGCCTTTTCATCCATATTGAACTTTTCATCATCTGTCATCAACGTCGGCATCTTATCTTTTCCCAACAAAGCTTTCTGTAATCCTTATTGAACAAGAATAGCCTGCATTTCACTTGCCAAAGACCAAAATTGACATCAAGGTTGAACTTCTCAATCTTGTATTTCGCAGACATCTTCTTTGCGCACAAAACAAATCACAACCAAAGCTCTGATACCAGCTTGTTAGAATAAGTGCACAATAAAGTGGAACTAATTGCGAAGAACAAGCACGAGAATAAACGACAAGCAATTGCAAATATAGAGATTTACGTGGTTCACCCAATTTGTGCTACGTCCACGGTAGAGGCGTCGGAGAAATTCCACTATCAAAAAGAGAAAAGAGTACAAAAACAAGGCAAAAGCCTAAACCCTCAAACTCTCCTTCAACCCTCACAAAAAATCCCAATCTAAATTCTCTCTATTTTAATATATAGGAGACAACAATAGATCAAGAAAGAGGTATCCAAAACATGATAGGAGTTGGAGATCAAAAGAAAAATGAATGGCTGAGATTAAATCATCAAAAAAACTGTAATCAGCGTCGTAACCTTCGATGGTCAAACACGACCATCGATGATCTCCTGCAGTCCATCGATGGTTCCCTATAGTCCATTGATGGTTCAAAATCATATTTCTATTTTTCTCCGATTGTTTACTGTAACCCATCGATGATCGAAGTGACCATCGATGATCTCCTCTTGACCATCGATGATCGAAGTGACCATCGATGATCTCCTCTTGACCATCGATGATCTCCTCTTGACCATCGATGATCTCCTCTTGACCATCGATGATCTCCTCTTGACCATCGATGATCTCCTCTTGACCATCGATGATCTCCTCTTGACCATCGATGATCTCCTCTTGACCATCGATGATCTCCTCTTGACCATCGATGATCGAAGTGACCATCGATGATCGAAGTGACCATCGATGATCGAAGTGACCATCGATGATCTCCTCTTGACCATCGATGATCTCCTCTTGACCATCGATGATCTCCTCTTGACCATCGATGATCGAAGTGACCATCGATGATCGAAGTGACCATCGATGATCTCCTCTTGACCATCGATGATCTCCTCTTGACCATCGATGATCTCCTCTTGACCATCGATGATCTCCTCTTGACCATCGATGATCTCCTCTTGACCATCGATGATCGAAGTGACCATCGATGATCTCCTCTTGACCATCGATGATCTCCTCTTGACCATCGATGATCGAAGTGACCATCGATGATCTCCTCTTGACCATCGATGATCTCCTCTTGACCATCGATGATCGAAGTGACCATCGATGATCTCCTCTTGACCATCGATGATCTCCTCTTGACCATCGATGATCTCCTCTTGACCATCGATGATCGAAGTGACCATCGATGATCTCCTCTTGACCATCGATGATCTCCTCTTGACCATCGATGATCTCCTCTTGACCATCGATGATCGAAGTGACCATCGATGATCTCCTCTTGACCATCGATGATCTCCTCTTGACCATCGATGATCTCCTCTTGACCATCGATGATCGAAGTGACCATCGATGATCGAAGTGACCATCGATGATCTCCTCTTGACCATCGATGATCTCCTCTTGACCATCGATGATCTCCTCTTGACCATCGATGATCTCCGCATCCATCGATGGTTCCCTATAGTCCATTGATGGTTCAAAATCATATTTCTATTTTTCTCCCATTGTTTATCAGAACCCATCGATGATCGAAGTGACCATCGATGATCTCCTCTTGACCATCGATGATCTCCTCTTGACCATCGATGATCTCCTCTTGACCATCGATGATCTCCTCTTGACCATCGATGATCTCCTCTTGACCATCGATGATCTCCTCTTGACCATCGATGATCGAAGTGACCATCGATGATCGAAGTGACCATCGATGATCTCCTCTTGACCATCGATGATCTCCTCTTGACCATCGATGATCTCCTCTTGACCATCGATGATCTCCTCTTGACCATCGATGATCTCCTCTTGACCATCGATGATCTCCTCTTGACCATCGATGATCGAAGTGACCATCGATGATCTCCTCTTGACCATCGATGATCTCCTCTTGACCATCGATGATCTCCTCTTGACCATCGATGATCGAAGTGACCATCGATGATACATTGGTGAATTGAACAATCGAGGATTTTGAGGCATAATTTCAACATTTAGTATAAAGAATGCTAAATTAACTACTTTCTTGTATTACATTTTGAAACATACTACTGATGAAATTTTTTAAAAACCCCATTATACGCTTCAGATCTTATCTTTTCCCAACAAAGCTTCAGAATCCTTATTGAACAAGAATAGCTCGCATTTCACTTGCCAAAGACCAAAATTGACATCAAGGTTGAACTTCTCAATCTTGTATTTCGCAGACATCTTCTTTGCGCACAAAACAAATCACAACCAAAGCTCTGATACCAGCTTGTTAGAATAAGTGCACAATAAAGTGGAACTAATTGCGAAGAACAAGCACGAGAATAAACGACAAGCAATTGCAAATATAGAGATTTCGTGGTTCACCCAATTTGTGCTACGTCCACGGTAGAGGCGTCGGAGAAATTCCACTATCAAAAAGAGAAAAGAGTACAAAAACAAGGCAAAAGCCTAAACCCTCAAACTCTCCTTCAACCCTCACAAAAAATCCCAATCTAAATTCTCTCTATTTTAATATATAGGAGACAACAATAGATCAAGAAAGAGGTATCCAAAACATGATAGGAGTTGGAGATCAAAAGAAAAATGAATGGCTGAGATTAAATCATCAAAAAAACTGTAATCAGCGTCGTAACCTTCGATGGTCAAACACGACCATCGATGATCTCCTGCAGTCCATCGATGGTTCCCTATAGTCCATTGATGGTTCAAAATCATATTTCTATTTTTCTCCGATTGTTTACTGTAACCCATCGATGATCGAAGTGACCATCGATGATCTCCTCTTGACCATCGATGATACATTGGCTGAATTGAACAATCAGAGGATTTTGAGGCATAATTTCAACATTTAGTATAAAGAATGCTAAATTAACTACTTTCTTGTATTACATTTTGAAACATACTACTGATGAGATTTTTTAAAAAAATGAAAATACAAGGAATATATGAAGTGTATTAATGACTATTTTAGTTTACTATAGGTTTAGTACATGTGCAATGCATGTGGTCAAATATCTTGATTTTTTTTTGGATCAAATATTCTCAATCATATAATGCACGTGTGGACAAAACTTTTATGTCGTAATTCTTTCCATGGACAGAAAAATGAGAAAGTGTCTCAAAAAAAAAAAGATTTAAAATAAAGAATTGGAAAGAAGTATTGAACGTTTACATAGAGTAGTTTATTAATTTAAGATTGAAATGAATGGAAACGGTTTAAAGAGTTTAGGTGAATTAGGAAAGATGATCGAAGGACTTATTTGTCTTTGGTGACTTTTAAAGATCAGCATGGATAGAATTGTGGTAGATGATTGTACATTCGTATTGTGACCCTTGTTCTTTTAGCATGATTATGTGTAACGATTGAAGTGATTACTTCTTCAACATTATTTTCAGAAACCCCCTAAAAAATCGACATTGTTTTTAAAAATCCAAACTTCCAACATTATTTTTAGAAAACCCCATTAACTGTTGCTAAAGTTTAAGAAAAACCAAAAAGATGTTAGTGGGTTATGCTGAAAAATTGTAAATATTTATGGAATTTTTGTGACATTTTTAAATTCAGGGTTTTATCTCAAGATGAGATAAAAGATAGGAGGGTTATGTGAAAGTTACTCAATATCTAGTTACATAATTGTTGTTTACAAAATGAATATTGCATTGCTTCTGTCACCATCAGTATCCAAATATTATTACATGAATTTTAAAAGTGAATTTTGAATCAATGAGCAAACACTTACGGATAAGTACTCTAAATTTAGGAAAAATTGTGTCAAGGCTCAAAAAAGGGGATGTGCCCAGCCCCCTAACTTTTTCCCCTTACTCTTCAGCCCCAAAAGCCAAAATGTGTTTCACCCCTTTTTCCTTTCCACATCAAGATTGAGAGAATTTTTTAAAACCCCATTATACCTCATCTTTCCCCAAAATTGTCTCTCTCTCTCCTCTCTGGCTCCGAAAAAAAAAAAAAAAAAAGATGATGCTGAAAGATCTTGATTCTTTCTCTTTACTGATTGAGATCGATATTGATGATTGAGATTGTTTCATGATCGATCGATTTATTTATGATTTCTGATTTCTTTTGATTAAAAGATTTTCATTGTTGATTGATGATCTTGACTGATTGATCGATTTATTGACATGACGATCTGATGACGGATCTCGACTTTGATTTTGTTTGTTTATTTTTGATTGATGAAATTTTCTGATTGAGTGATATTTGATTTTGATTCATTTTCTCGCAGTCTCCGCATCGCACCACACTTCACCGCCATGATCCTCGACTCTCGCCGACGCATCTTCGCCAAAGACTATGACTCTATCAATGCATCAAGAATTTGTTGTATGTCAGTTTCCTATACGAACCAAGAGAGATAGAGACTTGTTTGGAGGAGATCTTGTCATTGATGCATATGGGGGAGGATTATACTGAGTTCATGATGTCGAAGATCAAGGGATTGGGGTTCATTGATCCTAAATTTGGTTCAAAGGCTGTGAAGAGATTAAGTACTGGGAATTTTAATGTAGTGGTGCAGGAGCTAATTGGTTGATTGTAAAAACTTGTATGTATGTTTATATTGTGTTACTGATTTTAGTTGTATTAATAATAGATGTGGATGACGAACAATACTTAACAGGTTCAACTGGAAAGTTAACATGTTCAACGGAAATACTAAAAGTTAACACGTTTAGCCGAAAGTTAACATCAAACGTTAAAAGTTAACATGTTCAGCGGAAAGTTAACAAGAAAGGCCAAAAGTTAACACGTTCAGACGAAAGTTAACAATAAACGTTAAAAGTTAACTGTTTGGTGTAAAAAATCTCCTCTACGATTTGTATTGGTTGAATTGCTTGTTTACAAATCAAGAATTGTCTTTTACAACAGAAGCGAAGGGAAGGCCCTTCTTGTTTAACGTGGGTTCGTCGGTGGTGATAGGATGTCTCCCTCGATGCTCGAGTTGAGTTTACTTCCCTTGGACGATCCGATCGACGTTGCGGTCGAGCTTCAGTACGCAGTAGAAGCTCAGAGTTGATGGAGTTCGGTTCTTCCCGAGCTTGCTTAGATGAGCTACGATGCAAGAGTTTACAAAGAGCTCGAAAGCCTCCAAATCTGAGGATTCAGATGGAGTCTACTTCAACAATCCAAGCCTTTGCTCAAGCTTGATCCAATAGAGCGAGAGAGTAACTCTTTAGCCCGCTCCTTCTTTCCAGCAGTAGTCTCCCAACCTTGTTGTCGGCCCCCATTCTTGTTGCTAAGGAGGCTTATAAATAGGCCAAGGGGTGGGATAGGTGATAATCACATTTTAATGACATTTTAATAACCTCATTATCTATTTTATATCAATAAATATGTTACTAATAATATGTTTTATCTTATTTTGCGTAATAATGGAGTATTAATGAATAAAAGCTCAAATGACTCAAATTCTCGAATTTCTACCAATTTTGAAGCCCAAAATCAAGACAAACGAAGGCCCAAGATACCAAGGGAATCCAAGAAGAATTAGTGCAAAAATATCAAGAAAAGACAAAATCCGTTGGGAACCAATCGGTTGACCAATCGGTTACAACCGGTTATTAACCGTTATAACCGATCGCCAACCGATTGGTGCGCAGCAGATTCCGAATTAAGGAAAGATTTCTCTTCCTTTTTGGCCAAGTTTGATCCAATGGTTCACATCAACTCCGTTGGGGTATAAATAGGGGTAGTATCTGAGGGTTTAGAGGTGTGAAATATTTTGTAAAACTCCTTTTGGAGAGAAAGGGTTGCTCTTGTTTTAGAGTACCTTTCATTGTAATAATTTTTCCTCAATAAATAAATATTTTCGCCCTTCAATCCCATCTTCTTCTTCTTGTTCAAGGACCAAAAGGAGGATGAGTTGATGATGATGAGTTGCGAGGTTTCTCTTTATTTCTCTTTATTATTTCTTTTTCTTTCTTGTTATTTATTTGCTTTGTAGTTTAGATTTAATAGCTTTTGTAGTTTAGATTTAATAGCTTTTGTAGTTTAGATTTAATTGCTTTGTAGTTAGATTAGTTTAGAATTTTTCTTTTCTTTTTATTTTCTTTCTTTTTCTATTTGTTTGAATTTTCCAAGATGTTGAACTAAACTCTTGTGGGGATCTAGGTTGCATGAAACTAGTCTAATCTCTTTTGTGTTTATGAATCATCTCTCTTATGCTTAAAAGATCATGTTTAGGTTAATCAACTAGAGAACTAATCGATAGAAGAAGAATTTGATAGTTTATGCTTTCCTTAAGTGGTTTGATAGGCTATGCTTATGAATTCTAGGATTATTATCTTGTTATTACTCTCTTCATGAGTTTGAATTTCAATTAGGTGATAATTTGATAAGTTATGCTTTCCTTAAGTGGTTTGATATCTTATGCTTAATAAATCTAATATGAGATGTGGTAAAAGAGAATTTTAAGTAGATTATAGTTTGAGTTAGCTAGTGGATTCAATTCTAGATTCCTTCATCTCTCTTATTGAATTCTCATCTTTTAATTGTGATTCCTTTCACACACAATCCAAATCCACTCTCTCATCACTTCATCATGCTTTCATACTATCTTGAATAAAACCCTAATTGTCACGCATAATTTGAGAACCGAACTTGAATCAAACACTTCCTATTTCCGTTCCTCGTGGGATCGACAATCTTAAATACTATAACTTGACAATGGTTGTGCACTTGCGACTATAAAAGGTAAACACTCGTTTTGCCCATCAAGTTTTTTGTTCTTAGGAGCGGTGTTAAGTAGGAATTTTTTTCTTAGTTCTTTAACTTGTGTGTTTGTCTATTGTGAATGACAAAAAGAGCTTGAAGGCAAGGAGTTGAAGATTCGAGATTGAAGGTTGCCTCCAACAAGGCTTTGCATTGCTTTTGCACAGGTAACTCTTCTCTCTAGTATTTTTAATTCCACCCTATAGGTAGTTCATCACATTAGAGACAATTAGGTTAATATAAAAAAAAACTGACTTTCTTTCTTGCTGACCATAATAAAAAAAAATATATTTTTCTTTCTCATCCTTTTTAGTTGCTTTTAATTTCTAGGGCTGCATTGCATATAATAGTAGGAATTCACCAAAGTGATTTGAGCATTTTGAATTGACACTCACTTGAAAATATTTTTAAGGTCAAAACCCATTAATCAAGATAAGGTGAGGGATTTTATCACCCTTTCCTTCGCCCAAAATCACTGATTCCTCACTACACAAACCCAAGCCTCCTAAAAAGAATTAGGCGTTGGCCCCTAAGGATTCGAGCTCAATAAGGAACAAGAAATTCTTGAGTGAACTGGTCTAAGTTTATTTGGATTAATTGGTGTCTAAGGCAAGGTTTAGGGGTTGCGTGTTACCGCAAGGAACGAGGTACTTAATTGATCTTTGATCTCCCTCTAGTACTATCCTTACGGCTAATTACCCACGTGAACCGGATTTTTTCACTTAGGAGTTTTTGGTTAGGAGCTGGTCTAGGCTGAGTTTAGGCTTAACCCTAGAGTTAGGGTGATTGAAAAGTGATTGCCTTGATTTGTTAATTTTTTTTCTTCTTCCCTCTTCTTCTCTTTTCACCATCTCACTAACTTTTTCATTTTTTAATTAAAAAAAAAATCTCTTGATTTTGGTTCATGCAAACTTGGGTTAGGGATAATACCAATCGTTTAGTTAAGCTCGATTCAACTTCTCAACCAAGCGAAATGGCCAATCCTCCGTTCTTCAAGATATCTCATACCCAACTAGGAATGCTATCCCTTCATGCATTAAGCTTCGAAGCAAATGGAACTAATTTCAACTCCGACCACATTTCATCAACATGCTTCCAAAATTCTTAGGAACGTAAACCAAGACGATATATTTTCATCTCGAATTTGTAGAAGTCGCCTCATGATTAAAATGAAAGACCTAGCGAGGATGCAATTAAGCTTGATTTATTCCCTTCACTCTTAAGGACAAAGCAAAAATAATTTGTCTGACTTACCCACGGTCGATTTCAACTTTGGGATGATTTTGTAAAAGTTTTTCTAAAAAATTCTTCCCAATTCACAAAACGGTCAAGCTCGAAGCTTGACATTCAAAATTTTAGGATTGTCGGGTGAGCCATGCGGAAGTATTTCGATAGGTTTAAGGATCTCCTCATCCAATGTCCTCACCATGAGTGCGGAAAAATGGCGATTGTGCCAAATCATTTATGAAGGATTGGACTATCTGCAAAAACCTCCTTAGAGTCTATGTGTCAAGGGGATTTTATGAAGAAAAATGCCGATGAAGCGTGGGATTTCTTAGAGAGTGCAGTGAGAAAAACCATGCAATGGGAACAACGTGATGACCGGGGTGCATCGGTTCCTCAAGCCCAATCTAGTGGTCCTTCCTTAGGAGCGAATATAGCCCGTGAAGCAAAGATGGCGGCGATCATCGTAGGCTAGAAGCTCTCGAAATCAAAGAAGCGGCTCTGCTCAAGTCAATCAAATCTCTCAGTTGTCACAATTGTCGTCCCCATCTCATGTTGCCGATGAATGCCCTCTTTTAGGATCCGATCAGCCACTAGGTCGTTAACGCCGATTCCACCTCCTAGAAATGATCCTTTGCCCCAACCTACAATCCGGTTGGAATCATCCCAACTTTGCGTGGAATCAAGGAAGTTACCCAGAAATCAAAGCGTCAATCCCACCTCAAACCAACAAATTCCTAGGGGAAACACGATTCCGCTCAATCCACCAAACAATTTCCATCACTCAAATCTACCTTTTCGAATTTCCTCCTCATCAACCCGTGAATCTTTCTAACCCGGATCTGGAAAAGCGTCTTGGTGTCATAGAAAAGGGTTTAGAAGCCATGATCAAAACCACCACCAACTGTTGACTCAATCATCCAACACTCTAAATTCCTTCATGCAAACAACCAACCAAGCGATCAACTCGAACACTCAAGCCATCGCCAGATAGAAACCCAACTAGGGCGCCTAGCAAACGCCATGAGTGAAAGAGAGAAAGGAACATTTCGAGTCAACCGTGACCAATCCAAGGAACTTCGGGTTCAACTTTTCAAGATCAAGTGAATGCAATCCATTCACAACAAATGCAACTGTGTTAATAATCAAATCCTTGAGCGAGAGAATTATGTTGAATACATGCATCCCGATGCCAACATTTGAAGAACCCTTTGTTAATGAACCTAGGTTTGTAGAAAATAGAAAACAACAAGATTTCATTTTTGATGAAATTTTTTAGGTGTTCGAGGTCATCAGAACATCGTAAGTGCTTCCACTCTTCTCCATGTTACTTTCGCATTTACATTGAGGACAATGCAAATTTTAGGTGTGGGGTGGGACTTAGTCAAATTTCTCGTATTTTAGTCATTTTTATTTTTTTCATTTTTCATTTTTCATTTTTCATTTTTCATTTTCTTTTCTTTAAAAAAAAAAAAAAAAAAAAAAAAAAAAAATTGTCACTTGCCAACTTAATAGAGTTGATTAATAGTCTTCTAATCCCGAAGTTAGTTATACACTCAAGTTTACCTTTTATGATAATTTTAAATAAATTTCGAAAGAATGATTTTCAAGTGGTATACTTTACTAAAGTTTAACTTGGATGTTTAATCAGTGATGAAATTTTATGCTTAACTTAGAGTTGAAAATGATTCTTTAAGTTGCATTAATCCAAATATTTTTCAGAACATATATACATATACACATATATATATTATACTAACTTAACAAAAGAGTGCTAAAATGGGCACCAAATAAATTTCTCTTAAAATCATCGGTAGTTCTTTGTTACTAAGCCTAAGTTGGTGAGTAATTAAGCCCGAGGAGTATTTTTATGCTTAATGACTTAAGCCCAATTGGGTTGGGATTCATTGGCCCAAAACTCGCTAAATGGTCACTTAGAAAGCCGATTAAAAGAACAAGACTACCAAGAAAAAAAAAAAAAAACTAACCATGTTTTTATATATATGGAAATAATGGTATATGTTCTTGATTTTTCAAAATGGGTTAAGAGACTTGAACATTGTTTGAAACAAAGAGTTAGCATGTTTCCTTCAAAACTTTTGAATTAAATCTTTGAGAAAAACTTGGTTTTGTATCACTACAATGGAAGGATTTTCTTAAGAAGTTTACTTTGAAATTATGATAAAAGCGTTTTCTTGAGTATTAACCGACTTGTGGAATTTTTGAATTATTCAATTAGCCTCTTTAAATTGGCAAGTTGGTGAATTTTGTGGGTATATTCATCGCAAACCCTCACGAGACTACAACTCGTCCACTAGGGTAACCTAGGGGTTTAAAGGCTTGTTGTATCGCTAAATACAACCGCGATTCTGAAAGTGAGTTAGGATTTTTCTTTCTTTCTTTTTATTTTTCTTCCTTGCTAGAGGACTAGCAAAAGTTTAGGTGTGGGGGTATTTGATAATCACATTTTAATGACATTTTAATAACCTCATTATCTATTTTATATCAATAAATATGTTACTAATAATATGTTTTATCTTATTTTGCGAATAATGGAGTATTAATGAATAAAAGCTCAAATGACTCAAATTCTCTCAATTTCTACCAATTTTGAAGCCCAAAACTCAAGACAAACGAAGGCCCAAGATACCAAGGGAATCCAAGAAGAATTCGTGCAAAAATATCAAGAAAAGACAAAATCCGTTGGGAACCAATCGGTTGACCAACCGGTTGGCCAACCGGTTGGCTAACCGGTTGGCTAACCGATCGGCCAACCGATTGGTCTTGTGCAATTCCGAATTAAGGAAAGATTTCTCTTCCTTTTTGGCCAAGTTTGATCCAATGGTTCACATCAACTCCGTTGGGGTATAAATAGGGGTAGTATCTGAGGGTTTAGAGGTGTGAAATATTTTATAAAACTCCTTTTGGAGAGAAAGGGTTGCTCTTGTTTTAGAGTACCTTTCATTGTAATAATTTTTCCTCAATAAATAAATATTTTCGCCCCTTCAATCCCATCTTCTTCTTCTTGTTCAAGGACCAAAAGGAGGATGAGTTGATGATGATGAGTTGCAGGTTTCTCTTTATTTCTCTTTATTATTTCTTTTTCTTTCTTGTTATTTATTTGCTTTGTAGTTTAGATTTAATAGCTTTTGTAGTTTAGATTTAATAGCTTTTGTAGTTTAGATTTAATTGCTTTGTAGTTAGATTAGTTTAGAATTTTTCTTTTCTTTTTATTTTCTTTTCTTTTTCTATTTGTTTGAATTTTCCAAGATGTTGAACTAAACTCTTGTGGGGATCTAGGTTGCATGAAACTAGTCTAATCTCTTTTGTGTTTATGAATCATCTCTCTTATGCTTAAAAGATCATGTTTAGGTTAATCAACTAGAGAACTAATCGATAGAAGAAGAATTTGATAGTTTATGCTTTCCTTAAGTGGTTTGATAGGCTATGCTTATGAATTCTAGGATTATTATCTTGTTATTACTCTCTTCATGAGTTTGAATTTCAATTAGGTGATAATTTGATAAGTTATGCTTTCCTTAAGTGGTTTGATATCTTATGCTTAATAAATCTAATATGAGATGTGGTAAAAGAGAATTTTTAAGTAGATTATAGTTTGAGTTAGCTAGTGGATTCAATTCTAGATTCCTTCATCTCTCTTATTGAATTCTCATCTTTTTAATTGTGATTCCTTTCACACACAATCCAAATCCACTCTCTCATCACTTCATCATGCTTTCATACTATCTTGAATAAAACCCTAATTGTCACGCATAATTTGAGAACCGAACTTGAATCAAACACTTCCTATTTCCCGTTCCTCGTGGGATCGACAATCTTAAATACTATAACTTGACAATGGTTGTGCACTTGCGACTATAAAAGGTAAACACTCGTTTTTGCCCATCAATAGGCCACCCCTTTGACTTGTGGGATGTGACCACTAATAGGTAAGGGGCACCATGCCCTCCTCCAGCTATGGGATGTGACCACTGATGAGAGCCATGTCTTATCATAATCCAGGATGTGCCAAGTGGGTGGGCAGACGAGCCTTTTGAATGCTCATGCGAGCTTGCGGGCGAGCTTGCTGAACAAGCGAGACCAACTGGTGGGCCTCTTGCGGGTGTGCTTGATTCACAGGCGGGGTCAACTGGCAGCCCCCCTTGTGGGCGTGTCTGATTCGCAGGCGAACGAAGCATGCAGGCGCATTTAAACTTGCATAGGCGAGTTCTTCTAGTCGGGCGGACTTTGCCAACCAAGTGGCCACCCCTTGGCTTGTGGGATGTGACCACTAATGGGTGAGGAGCACCATGCCCTCTGGCTGCAGTACGTGACCGCTATAGAGGTAATGAGAGCCATGTCTCATCATTACCCAGGATGTGGAAAGTGGGTGGGCCCACTTCCCCAAATGTCGACCACTAGCTCTGTTGAGGAGCAGTGGGAGCGAGGAAATTGTTTAAAATGCTCAGGCAAACTTGCCAAACAAGCGGGGCCAACTGGTGGGCCCCCTCAACGTGTGAGCTGGTGTTCGTTGTGTGGGCGAACCCCTTGCAGGCGTTCTTGGCGCACAGGTGGGGTTGACTGGTGAGCGATGTTGGACTCATGTAGGCGAGCTCATCGCGTGGGACGACCTCGTGCGGGCGGGCTCGTTAAACAAGCGGCTCTTGAGCTCTTGCAGGCGAGCTCACGAGTGGGACGACCTCGTGCGGGCGAGTTCGTTGAACAGGCGGCTCTTGAGTTCTTGCAGGCGAGCTCACGAGTGGGATGACCTCATGCGGGCGAGTTCGTTAAACAGGCAGTTCTTGAGTTTTGGGCGAGCTCGCTGTAGGCAACAAAAATTGCCTTAATCCCTACACAGCAACTCGGAATGAGCAAAAGAGCTTAAGAGTCCATCTGAGTGGAGTCAGGCCCGCCTAAAGGTTAAGTTTACCTGGATGTTCGACTTTACAAAATAGACAGAAATGCTGATATCTCTCAAACCAAAAGGAACTGGGCAAAATGACCGGGGCAATTGGCTCCGTCTCGTCGAGATGGTCGATTTCCATATATAATTCGTCTAATTCCGGCGTCACGGTTTGAAAGTTACGACTGTTCTTCGGCAGCGCAGGCTCGCCAAGCAACAGGCTCGACATTCAGCGAGGCTCGCCAAGCAACAGGCTCGACATTCAGCGAGGCTCGCCAAGCAACAGGCTCGACATTCAGCGAGGCTCGCCAAGCAACAGGCTCGACATTCAGCGAGGCTCGCCAAGCAACAGGCTCGACATTCAGCGAGGCTCGCCAAGCAACAGGCTCGACATTCAGCGAGGCTCGCCAAGCAACAGGCTCGACATTCAGCGAGGTTAGCCTACGATAGTGAACCTCGACATTCAACCGAGGTTCGCCTACGCCAGCGAACCTCGACATTCAACCGAGGTTCGCCTACAGCGATGAACCTCGACATTCAACCGAGGTTCGCCTACGCCAGCGAACCTCGACATTCAACCGAGGTTCGCCTACGCCAGCGAACCTCGACATTCAACCGAGGTTCGCCACAGCAGCGAACCTCAACACTCAGCGAAGCTAGACCAATGCAAGCTTCGAACAAGACTTTCTCAAGAGACGAGGCTCGCCAAGCAACAGGCTCGACATTCAGCGAGGCTCGCCAAGCAACAGGCTCGACATTCAGCGAGGTTCGCCGATTCTGCTTGGCCGGCGCCAGCGTTCTTGTAGCGATCGACAATCAGCATGGCGGCGCCGCTACTAACAAACGAGGCCATTGTCGTAACACGCACTGGGCGCTTGACCGCTCGCACGATGGGAGGGTCATTAACCCTCATATGAGAGTGACAATAGGGGTCAGTTACACCCCTTAAGCCCATATAAATAGTTGAAAGCCCAACGAAGAAAGGTGGCTGGCTGAAACAAAAAAGTTAGAGAACTCTTGGAAAATCAAGCACTGCTAGGGAGAGATTAAGAACCTCTTCAACAACCTCTAGATCATCGCGGCTTGGTCGATCGTCAACGGGAAGCAACCTCGACTCGAGCATCGAGTGAAGCATCCTCTCGCCACCAAGAACCCATACAAAAGAGGAGTCAAATCAATCTCCTCTTCCTCTGTCATCGGGAAAATTTGATTGTAACAACTTCATTCAATCAATAAACATTTTTCGACCCTCTGAGAAGATGGCGACCACGGTGGGAGCAACCATTCATTAGATGGTGGTGGTGGCCTTGATCGACGAAGTTGCAATTGGAACCGAGGTTCGACCTTGGTCATTGAATTTGATCGAGTAAGTTCGAGGAATTTCTTTCCTCGGGGCATCTAGCCCAAGAAAGACACGCAAGTGTCGCCGAAGTCTCAGATAAGACTTCAGCCCCGTGGCCTGGCTGAATCATCTCGGCGAACCTCGACAATCGACTGTGTCTCTCAAGGACAAGGCTCCAAAAGTTAACATCGCGGACTAAGAAATGGGTTGTTAAGCAATCCAAGTCCGCTTCAGTGCTTGTAGCCAAGTTTTGGCTACGGCGAGCCCGCTCTGCACGTGAAGACCGGACCTCCTAATGGTTCACTCTCGAGGCGTGCTAGACAGCGTCGTATGAGAACCAAGCTTCGTCAGCGTGCTCGAGCTTTGGTCGTGGGGCGGTTCGCTATCGTCCGAAGAAAATCGGCGAACCTCGTCATCATCGGGGTTCATTCAAAAGCGAGGCGAGGGTCACCCGGTGCGAACCTCGTCCACCGGCGAACATCGCTCTGCTGCGAGCCTAGTACAAGTAGCGAACCTCGCCATCAGCGAGGTCCCCTCAAAGGGTGAACCTCGTCCGGTTAGCGAACCTCGGCAACAACCGCGGCTCATTTGGAAACATGGCGAGCCTGCGCCCAAGTGGCGAACCTCGCCATCAGCGAGGTCCCCTCAAAGGGTGAACCTCGTCCAAGCAACGAACTTCGCCAACAACATGGCGAACATTGCTCTGTTGACGAACCTCGTCGTAGCAAGCGTCAAGATGATGAACCTCATCATCATGAACCTCGACACAGGGTGTCGTCCAAGCAAGTGGGCGGACCTCGTCATTTTAAGCCTACCCAGCAACATGAAGCCACCTCCAGAAGGGGTGAACCTCGTCCAAGCAACGAACTTCGCCAACATGAGGTCTCCTCTAAACAGGACGAACCTCGGCAAGGCAGCGAACCTCGCCGCCAGAGCCAAAGGAAACGGCAGCCTCGCCAGGGTCGCCAAACTCGACTCGGAGAGCCTCTCTCATACGAGGCTCGTTTTGATCTGCGGGGGTACACCCGCTTCGATCTCGTGATTATCTCACTGCATAGCGTGATGCCAATCAAATGCGCCTCATTGCCGCGTGAGAAGCTCATCTCTGCGTCTGGCCAATGTTCATCAACGCATCAGCCTTCGGTTTTTGAGCGGTTATCCGACCCGTCAACTAGACGAAGGCGGTTCCATCATAAAAGGCAAGCGGCCCGCGAGGGTCATAGAGTGACCATTAACATGGTTGGGAGGAGCGGGAGCAAGACCGATAAGCGATCTGAATCATCTAACGAGTACTCCCGGGTTTACGGCGCATTAATCAATAGTCAAAGCCTATCGAAGCACCGTCTTCGCACCGAGCGACAATCCCGTTTGATTATAGCGGTTGGTGGGGTCCTTCAAGAATTGGAGAACTTCTGCCATTGCTACATCTCAACCTTCAAATCGCGATTTGGTGTCGGGCCGGTGTCCTCATGGCGAGCGAGAAGAAGAGATGACACGAAGAATTGAAGAGCAACAAGCTACTATTCTTGCGCAACAAGAATCTATCGACGCTTAGAGATGATGATGGAGAAAGTTGTGGGAAAAAGAAGATGGGCGAAGGAGGATCCGGATCGAAGCAAGAAGGCTACGGCGGGGATCATGATGTTCACTCAATGTCATCGGAAGCGAATCAATCCGCTGCACGAAAGAGCAGGATCATATGTTGCGGGATTTCCAAAAGCGGTGGGCATACGAAACTCCAAGGGCAATCTAAGAATTTGGGGTGGCAAGGCCATACCCTATAGAATGGGATGATGTCCCATATCCTCCAAAATTCAAGCCACTTAATTTAGTGCGATTCGATGGAAAAAGTTCTCCGTCGCAACACATCTACTATTTCAAAGCCGGCCGGGCACATAGCAGTGCGATCCTATTATGACCCGACTATTCATCGGCACTCTTAAAATTAAGCTTTCGAGTGGTTTCGAAGGTTAGAGCCTGGTTCTATCAGCTCTTGGAAAGATGTGCAGAGGCTCTTTATGGCCCGATTTTTTGATGATGACACTGAGGTGTCTATGGCCACTTTGCTGGTCGAAAAGCAAAAGAAGCAGTCTGTCGGCACTTCGTCAGCGATTAGAATCTGTCTTTGCATTCCCGGGACCAGGCCTCGGAAGCGACATTCATCGGGATGTGCAGAGCCAACCTCTCGCTCAACATACTTTCGAAGATGGGTGCAGTTGAAGCACACTCTTGGAGAGACTTGGTGAGGTAAGGGGAGCAAGTTGAGAACATGCTTCAGAGGATCGGAGCCGAGGAACCCCGTGATTCTCGCCATAAAAGGGGGTAATCGTAACAATTTTATTCCTCAAAAGCGATCGAAGGGAAGGAGACTTTGGCCGTGGAGACCCAACCTACTTCGAGACCCTTCAAGCAGAAATCGAATGTTTTTGACAGCCGTCCTCAGAGGAAGTATGACTTTAAGGATGACCAAGTCATACCAATCCTTAAAACTTTACTCAAAATGAACAAGATCACGCTCAGGAAATGAGGAAGCCGGAGGAAGCTTCAGGGCGGACGATCAAAATCTTGCATGTACCATCGAATGGTACACCACAAACGAGGGTCATGCTACGTTTTGAAGGACAAGATCCAAGTCTTGTTAGAGGCAGGTGTTATGACTCTGCGAGAGGATCAGAAGAAGGTGTCTGCAAACATGATCGCCCTCCAATTTGGTGATTTTTCGGAATTCCAAGTGCAAAATGGAGTAAAGCCAATCCCTCAAGCGGAAGCCAAAGTTGTGAACTTTGACCCCCAGCAACGGGAGGAACGAGGTATGGTCCCTTACACCACGCCGAAAGGCGAAATTATGTGGGTTCACCCTGACTTGTTATCAGATGAGCAATGGACTTCTTCAAAGTCCAAGGGGAAGACTTGTAACGCCACCTCTGCTGCGCCGGAAAAGGAGCAAATCGTCCCGGCCACGCGACCTGTACCAGCATTGGCCACCCGTGGTGGAAAGGAGTTCTTAAGGGAGTATCCCGAGGCAACACCCGACATAGCAGCAAAGGCGCCAGTTGGTGAGCCCAAAACAAGGGAGGTCCGGTACAACAAAGCTTCGGGAAGGGCCTTGCAGGAAACTTTGAAGGACCCTTTCAATTGATGTTTTAGCCCAACTCTCCAACATCCGGCGAGGATCACTTTGTTTGAACTCTTACGGCTTTCTCAATCTACGAGCTCTGCGAGAAGCATTGGCGGACAACGAAGCCTTTCGCTCATTTCGGAAGCTCAGCGAAGTTTCGCCCAATGTCACCAGGTCTTGAGGGCCAATACCTTGCATTACCTTCTCCTCGGAGGACATGCAAGTGAAGAACCCGGCATGATAGGCCATTATACTTTACGGTTACATTGGCTCGTCCGATCAACCGAGCTCAAGTTGACCCGGGATGCATTGAGTATCATCCCATTGAGAATTATACAACATCTCGGGATACGCCGCATCGTTTAGCGACAGCGGGACTACCATCTACGGTTTCAATGCCACCAATTCGTCCCTTGGGCAAAATCAAACTCGGATGCGGATAGGAGACTTGAAGACGACGCCACTTGCTACGCCATTGATGCCGATACATCCTATAATTTGCTATTGGGTGCGACCACGGATCCATGAAAACTTGATCGTCCATCTACATTGCATCAATGCATGAAGTATGTAGATGAAGAGGGATGGTTAAAACATTGGTCGCGAAAGGCAACCATTCAAAGGTGTGGAGAATTATTTTCTTGATTACGTCCACTACCTTGAGGAGGGCCAAACCGATGAACCACAGATCGAGGACTATGGCAATGAGGTGACATAGAGTCCCAACAAGGAGTTGTGTTCAATGATGTAAAACCCTTTGTAATCGATCTGAATGATCAGATGGCGATATCGTCATTTTCAATGAAGATTATGATTTAGCTTACGACCGGTGTTAAAAGTCATCTTGACTTAATGTCGAAATTCGCCACGGTTGTATCTTTGAACCTACCTTGCACATGCCAACTTCGGTGCGTCATTCATGATGACCCAAAGGCATAATGACTCTTCATGGCGGTTTTGTGATACGGCCGGAACAATGATCGAAAGACATTATCTTTGGGCAGTCAACAAACCATTGCAAGTCGAGGTGGAACAACCGGCGAAGAAAAAGAACCCCAACTTTCATATTTCGCCCGGCAGTAACATTTGATGAAGAAAATGGGGTATGACTTTCTTCGCAAAGAAGGACTAAACTATGGGAGAGGCATCAGGACACCGATCCGATCTGCTTATGCCCCGGAAGGCGAGCCTGATGATTACTATCATAAAACTTCGTAAAGGGTTGGGATATGAGTCACCATACTTTCGTGGCCGTTACGGCGAGGTGAGTCGGATCACTCATCTTCGGCAGCTCGATTCCGACAAGATAGGACAGGAAATTAGGTCCCTGATGGCCAACATGACCTTAGTTGATCCAATAGAGATTCAAGAAGATGATCTCTTACCGCTATTCGAGGATCCATCAATCAACAACTTGGAATGCAATGGGAACATCGTTTTGAACAACGAACCGCCCCACCGATGACAAAATAGTCGAGTTGATATGGGGATGAAGCTAATCCGAAGCCCATATTCATAAGCTTATAGTTTGACAAATGAAGAAAAGGAGAGCCTTATCGCTTTGAGTGCGGGAATATATCGATGTCTTCGCTGGAGTTATGAAGATATGCGGCTTAGACCCTCAGTGGCTATGCATTGCCTTAATATCGAGCGGTAGCTAAGCTGTTAAACAACAACAGCGATTTTCCCCTCGGGTCATGAAGGCCATTGAGAAAGAAATCGAGAAGCCGATCAAAGCAGTGTTTCATTCGAGGTTCAACACCGACCGGGTAGCCAATATAGTACCCGCTTTGAAGAAAAGTGGGCGATCCGGCCGTCGCGTTGATTATCGAGACTTAAATTTAAGCGTGTCCGAAAGATGATTTTCCTTTACCAATCACGGATATTATAAATCGATAACGTGTGGGTTTGAAAGGATGTCTTTATGGATGGCTTTTCGTGGTACAATCAAATCAAAATGCACCCCGATGATGAAAAGCGCCTTTCGAACACCGTCGAGAATATACTATTATCTGATTATGCCTTTCGGCTTGAAAACGCAGGGCTACATACCGGCGTGCCATGACCACTATCTTCGAAAACATTTACGAGCGGTAGAATGCTACGTAGGCGATTTAGTGGTCAAGAGTCGTCACAAAAGTGATCATTTACGACTTGAGGGCGGCATTTGAGATAATGCGGGCACATCGGTGAAGATGAACCCAACTAAGTCTTTCACGGGGATGTCTAGCGGCAAATTCCTAGGGTTAAGTAGTCACGGCCGAGGCGGTATCGCCTCGACCGGATAAAGTCAAAGCTATCCAAGAACTTCCACCTCCTAGAAGCCTCCGAGAGCTTCGTGGTCTCCAAGGGCGTTTGGCTTACATTCGCAGATTCATTTCCAATTTATCGGGAAAATGTCAACCATTCTCGAAGCTCATGAAGAAAGGTGTATCGTTCGTTTGGGATGAAGATTGCCTAAGGCATTCAAGAGATCAAAACATATCTTTCTAATCCCCACGTGTTAGTTGCACCTAAATCGGAAAGCCCTTCGATTTACATCCGGCTCTGAGTATCGTTAGCGAGTCTTTTATACGGGGCGATGACAATGGCCACGGCGGGCAATCTATTACCTCGGTAGGACAGCTGCGGGGCGAATATCGATACCCTCCCATTGAAGGAATGTTTGGCTTTGGTCTTCGCCATCCAAAAGATGCGGCACTATCTAGTGGGGCGGACCATACCGTCATCTCAAAATTGACCCTATCACGGGTATTCATGACTCACCGCACGCTGAATGGTCGAACGGCTAGATGGGCATTGTTATTATCTCAAGACGACATTCACTTCAAACCTCGAAGGCAATGAAGGGTCAAGGCGTGTGTGATCTTATGGCTAATCATCCATTGAAAGGGAAAGTCGAATTGTATCAAGACATGCACGATGAACCTTATGAAGCTAATCGGTCTCTAAGGAGCAGGTATGGCGGTTGTTCTTTGTGAACCTCGAGGCGACCCACGGCGGCCCGTTGTGGCGGAGTGGGGTAGTATTGATATCTCCATAAAACCACGTGATACCACAGTATGTCGTTATCGAGAACCATGCACCAATAGCGTAGCGGTATAATGCGTTATTGATTGGTCTCGACATAGCCAAACATTTAGGCGTGAAGCACCTTGAAGCATTTGGGATTCACAGCCTAGTCGTGAAACAACTAAGAGGAGAATACTAAGTCGCACGAGGACCTTATCCTCATCATCGCGGCAGACCATAACTTTAGGTGACTCCTTTGAAAGCTTTTACATTGATCATGTGCCCCATTTGCGGAACACTTATGCGAGATCTTGTTGGCGTCTCTTGCGCTAAGCTAGCCACGAGAATGCTACTCGGCAAATTAGTGTGACTAGTCGGCAACTATTTCGGCCAAAATATGCATTCTGATTCGATGCGGTCGAAGGCGAGCCTAAGTCACTTGAAGCACGAGGCTGGCGGTTCCCGATCATCGACTATGTCTTGCATGGGATATTGCGAAGACATAAAAGAAAGGGAGTCGATTCGCCGACGAGCATCAAGATTTTACTATGATTCCCAATTCTGGACTTTGTATAGAAGGTCATATGATGGGTTCTTGCCGATGTCGTCAACTAAGGAAGCGAGCAAGTCTTGAAAGAAGCTCATGGCGGTGTTTGTGGAGCACACCAACACGGACCTAAGTTATGGGACGGTTGCGTGGGCTTCGGTTATTATTGGCCGGCGATGGTAAGGGATGCAGCGGCTTCGCTAAGCGATGCCATGCGTGCCAAATACATGCTAATTACCTTCACCAACCTCAGGGACACTTGCATCCCACCGCCCGCGTCACGGCCATTTGAAGCGTGGGGAATGGACATCGTCGGTCCAATTTCTCCACCTTCTTCAAAAGGACATCGCTTCATATTGGCGATAGCGAGTATTTCTCAAAGTGGGTGAAGCCGTTCGTTGAGATTGGTCAAGACAAGTGATGTGATCAAGTTTGTTAAACATCATGTCATATACGATGCGGTGTGCGGCGATTGTCCACGATAATGGTCCGCAATTTGTCGGTCATGCCTTCCGCGATTCTGCGATAAATTTGAATCGAAATCTAGCGTCAACGACTTACTACCCGCCCGAATGGACAAGGTGAAGCTTTTAACAAGGCGATCATCAAGATCCTCGCTAAAATGGTCTCTTCAAACAAGAAGGATTGGAACAACAAGGCGGGGCAAAGCACGTGGGCTTACCGCATAACGGTTCGCACAGAAACGGTACCACCCCATATTCTACGGTTTATGGTTGTGAAGCCATTTTACCGCTAGAGATTCAAATCCCATCGCTTTGAATGGCGCTATCCACCGGAATGACAACCGAGGAAAATCATCGCCCGGCCTTGAGGAACTTGAAATCTTTGGATGAAAAGCGATTCACGGGCTCAACGGCATATCGAGCTTTACGGACCAGTTTCTAAAGCATTTGACAAGAAAGTCCGATGTCGTATTTTCAAGGAAGGCGACCTCGTTCTCATTGTCCGGCGCTTGATGATTTTGAACTCCAAAAGAAGGGGAAGTTCGAACCAAAATGGGAAGGACCATTAGTGGTAGAATGCATTTTACTCGAATGGAGCATACCGCCTAACCAATCAAGAAGGCTACGTAATCATGATGCCTATTAATGGTAAGTTTACGAAAAGTACTACCCGTAGTCTTCTTTCAAACTCCCATTAAGTTATCATGTTAACAAATACATCGATAACCAATTTCCTCCAAATTCTCTCACCAATCCTCGTCAATAGGATGGCGGGACCCCAAAACTATCATGTTAACAATCACCTCTGATAGTTCCCTCAAGATTTCCTCCGTCGATCCTCTCAAGCGGGATGGCGGGACCCCAAAACTATCATGTTAACAATCACCTCGATAGTCCGCATCGTCATTCCCTTGACGGCGTTGTCCAACCAAGCAATATACCCCCATCAACTCCCTCGCCGAATAGTGGCCTACCATGCGATGTGCCCCTTGTTTGGGTCGAAAGTTGATTCCATTTGTAAAACTAGAGAAAATTACACTTTTGGTTCTCGGTTACAAAGAAATTAAATAACTCTTCACAAACTCAACAAAAGACGCTACAAGTGTAGATCTCTTGTTTTCGTGGGACTTTACTGTCTTGGGGGCCGTAATCCGTGGACCACCGGCGGCGATCGTCGAATCGGCGGGGTTTAGTTGATGCTTCGCAAAGGAAACAAGAACTTCAAAGAAATATCTTAGCAAGGTAAGATATCTACTCTTCTCAAGAATAAGTCAAGGCTTAAACTTCGAGGAATCTCGCGTGGATCGTGTTCTTGAACTCCTAAGCTTGGATTTCTAATTTTTCCCTTCGATGGCCGACCCCCTGCCCAAGTGGGCGTGGGAGGTATTTATAGTCTTTGGGAAGCGTGCCCTCTTGAAACACAAGTGTCATAAGTCGCGGGATACTTGTAGTTAAGCGGCGGCTTCGAGCTGCCTGGCGTAAGCTTCCTGCGCTAATGGCGGCGGTCTGTTGCCTCGCTAGCGGCGGCGGTATGGGCTGCCTCGGCGACAAGCGAGCAATATCGTCCTTCATTTCTTTAGCGGTTTTCACGCTTTTTAGGCATGATTAAATGCCTAGAATTACGCCTAGTGGTATCTTCAGCGTGTAACGCCTATTAGCGTGTCGAGCGTCTCTGCGTTGATAAAGTCAAGTGGGCCCCACCGGCATTGATTTAGACCCTTCGAGAGCTCATTTTAAGTATTACGGGTGTCGTATTTGGCGAGACACATCAAAGTGTCTCGCTAGTCGCGAGACACATCAAAGTGTCTCGCTAGTCGCGAGACACATCAAAGTGTCTCGCTAGTCGCGAGACACATCAAAGTGTCTCGCTAGTCGCGAGACACATCAAAGTGTCTCGCTAGTCGCGAGACACATCAAAGTGTCTCGCTAGTGGCGAGGCACACATAAGTGTCTCGCCTTTGTGGCGAGACACAATCTTCCAATATTGGGCTTCTTGAGATTTCGGCGGCGTTGTCCTTGATCTTCTCATGATTTAGTCATATTTGAGGTTCTTGACAATTTTTGATGCCTACAGATACCCCCTCCAAAGTTTTGAGACTCCTCGTATTTTATCGAAGTGCGGAATACTGGATAAGATCTTCTTGCTTACGTTCCAGCGTTGAACTTTGTAGAAGAGGCCCATGTTTTGCTTGGTTTCTTGAATCACGGCTCTGTGGCGTCGTGACCATACTTTGGGATCAATAGCATTGCATTTGTATTTGGATTGATTGAAATGTCGAAGTCGATTTTGGACTAATCATCTTCATCTTGAAAGTCACCACTTGGGTTATAATTGAAATGCCTTGAGAATAATTCGAGAAAAAGCTGCCGTCTGTTTTCTCAATATCGATTTCCGTGAAAGCTTCTATATGTAATATCCGGTATTGTCCCACTTGAAGCGGCGGGGCAATCTGAAGTGTCTCGCTCAAAGGACCGCCAGAATCTGTCGAGCATGCTTGAGCTTCGGGCGATGTAATGGCACATTTGCATTTGTATTTGATTGATTGAAATGTCGAAGTCGATTTTGGACTAATCATCTTCATCTTGAAAGTCACCACTTGGGTTATAATTGAAATGCCTTGAGAATAATTCGAGAAAAAGCTGCCGTCTGTTTTCTCAATATCGATTTCCGTGAAAGCTTCTATATGTAATATCCGGTATTGTCCCACTTGAAGAAAGCGAAGGGCAATCTGAAGTGTCTCGCTCAAAGGACGCTGAGAATGCAATGCGAGCATGCTTGAGCTTCCGGAGGCGATGTAATGGCACATTTGCATTTGTATTTGATTGATTGAAATGTCGAAGTCGATTTTGGACTAATCATCTTCATCTTGAAAGTCACCACTTGGGTTATAATTGAAATGCCTTGAGAATAATTCAGAAAAGGCCGTCTGTTTTCTCAATATCGATTTCCGTGAAAGCTTCTATATGTAATATCCGGTATTGTCCCACTTGAAGCGGCGGGGCAATCTGAAGTGTCTCGCTCAAAGGACCTACCGAGAATGCAATGCGAGCATGCTTGAGCTTCCGGAGGCGATGTAATGGCACATTTGCATTAGCAATGAGTTACAAAGTGCATTAAAATCACGGTAGGAGAAAGTGCTTGACCCCGCAGAAGAGTGAACCCGCCTCAAGTTATTGCTTGTATGATAGATATAGGATTTTGGCAAACCCTCACCATCAACGGATTTGATGAGCCTTTACCAACTACCGCTTGAGTTGGGCTAGCATGTAGATTATCGAGTCCGTTCTACATGTTACGTTGTGCTAAAAGAGTGAATTCTCTTAGACTTTATGCTACGATATTGAATAATGAGGCTTGTGGAATTTGTGTTTTCTCTTGGAAGTAGCGAACCTGTTATCGAGTAGACCTCTCATTCATAAAAGGAATCGAGAGGGATTTTGACCGTGGTCCTAAGCGTAGGAAGGTTTGACCAAGTGGGAGTGAAAATTAAAAATGATCCTAAGCGTAGGAAGGTTTGACCAAGTGGGAGTGAAAATTAAAAATGATCCTAAGCGTAGGAAGGTTTGACCAAGTGGGAGTGAAAATTAAAAATGATCCTAAGCGTAGGAAGGTTTGACCAAGTGGGAGTGAAAATTAAAAATGATCCTAAGCGTAGGAAGGTTTGACCAAGTGGGAGTGAAAATTAAAAATGATCCTAAGCGTAGGAAGGTTTGACCAAGTGGGAGTGAAAATTAAAAATGATCCTAAGCGTAGGAAGGTTTGACCAAGTGGGAGTGAAAATTAAAAATGATCCTAAGCGTAGGAAGGTTTGACCAAGTGGGAGTGAAAATTAAAAATGATCCTAAGCGTAGGAAGGTTTGACCAAGTGGGAGTGAAAATTAAAAATGATCCTAAGCGTAGGAAGGTTTGACCAAGTGGGAGTGAAAATTAAAAATGATCCTAAGCGTAGGAAGGTTTGACCAAGTGGGAGTGAAAATTAAAAATGATCCTAAGCGTAGGAAGGTTTGACCAAGTGGGAGTGAAAATTAAAAATGATCCTAAGCGTAGGAAGGTTTGACCAAGTGGGAGTGAAAATTAAAAATGATCCTAAGCGTAGGAAGGTTTGACCAAGTGGGAGTGAAAATTAAAAATGATCCTAAGCGTAGGAAGGTTTGACCAAGTGGGAGTGAAAATTAAAAATGATCCTAAGCGTAGGAAGGTTTGACCAAGTGGGAGTGAAAATTAAAAATGATCCTAAGCGTAGGAAGGTTTGACCAAGTGGGAGTGAAAATTAAAAATGATCCTAAGCGTAGGAAGGTTTGACCAAGTGGGAGTGAAAATTAAAAATGATCCTAAGCGTAGGAAGGTTTGACCAAGTGGGAGTGAAAATTAAAAATGATCCTAAGCGTAGGAAGGTTTGACCAAGTGGGAGTGAAAATTAAAAATGATCCTAAGCGTAGGAAGGTTTGACCAAGTGGGAGTGAAAATTAAAAATGATCCTAAGCGTAGGAAGGTTTGACCAAGTGGGAGTGAAAATTAAAAATGATCCTAAGCGTAGGAAGGTTTGACCAAGTGGGAGTGAAAATTAAAAATGATCCTAAGCGTAGGAAGGTTTGACCAAGTGGGAGTGAAAATTAAAAATGATCCTAAGCGTAGGAAGGTTTGACCAAGTGGGAGTGAAAATTAAAAATGATCCTAAGCGTAGGAAGGTTTGACCAAGTGGGAGTGAAAATTAAAAATGATCCTAAGCGTAGGAAGGTTTGACCAAGTGGGAGTGAAAATTAAAAATGATCCTAAGCGTAGGAAGGTTTGACCAAGTGGGAGTGAAAATTAAAAATGATCCTAAGCGTAGGAAGGTTTGACCAAGTGGGAGTGAAAATTAAAAATGATCCTAAGCGTAGGAAGGTTTGACCAAGTGGGAGTGAAAATTAAAAATGATCCTAAGCGTAGGAAGGTTTGACCAAGTGGGAGTGAAAATTAAAAATGATCCTAAGCGTAGGAAGGTTTGACCAAGTGGGAGTGAAAATTAAAAATGATCCTAAGCGTAGGAAGGTTTGATTGCTCACCGAAGTGGACCTCTCGTTCATAGAAGGAATCGAGAGGGATTTTGACCGTGGTCCTAAGCGTAGGAAGGTTTGACCAAGTGGGAGTGAAAATTAAAAATGATCCTAAGCGTAGGAAGGTTTGACCAAGTGGGAGTGAAAATTAAAAATGATCCTAAGCGTAGGAAGGTTTGATTGCTCACCGAAGTGGACCTCTCGTTCATAGAAGGAATCGAGAGGGATTTTGACCGTGGTCCTAAGCGTAGGAAGGTTTGATCGGGATAGGAGTTTTGAGACAATCCTAAGCTGTAGGAAGGTTTGATTGCTCACCGAAGTGGACCTCTCGTTCATGGATTATCCACCCGGCTTTCTTAAAAATTGGGCTGTCGGAGTGAGTAAGAAGGAAGAAGCGGTTTAACCTCTTATATTCATCGGAGGAAGGGCGGTTTATACTCGTATACAGCCGAGTCGAGAGGGCGGTTTATACTCGTATACAGCCGAGTCGAGAGGGCGGTTTATACTCGTATACAGCCGAGTCGAGAGGGCGGTTTATACTCGTATACAGCCGAGTCGAGAGGGCGGTTTATACTCGTATACAGCCGAGTCGAGAGGGCGGTTTATACTCGTATACAGCCGAGTCGAGAGGGCGGTTTATACTCGTATACAGCCGAGTCGAGAGGGCGGTTTATACTCGTATACAGCCGAGTCGAGAGGGCGGTTTATACTCGTATACAGCCGAGTCGAGAGGGCGGTTTATACTCGTATACAGCCGAGTCGAGAGGGCGGTTTATACTCGTATACAGCCGAGTCGAGAGGGCGGTTTATACTCGTATACAGCCGAGTCGAGAGGGCGGTTTATACTCGTATACAGCCGAGTCGAGAGGGCGGTTTATACTCGTATACAGCCGAGTCGAGAGGGCGGTTTATACTCGTATACAGCCGAGTCGAGAGGGCGGTTTATACTCGTATACAGCCGAGTCAAGTTTGATTGACTTATTTGGCGTTAAGGCGGCTTCAACCAAGGCTTGGATGATGGCCTTGAGAGCTAAGCAATCCTTTGTAGGATGGAGGATCCTCACGTAGTGCATACGGTATTTAGGGTCGAAGTTTTGTTAACCTCCTCTTGATTTGTAATTGGAGGCAACTTGATTTTGTTGTTATCAAGGAGGTGTTTGAAGATGATTGGAACTTCTTAGTCCTTGAAAGAGTATGTCTGTGGAATTACGATTTAGAAGCTTTTGGCGGTCGTTGTTGCGGCAGCTTGACTAACGGCGATCCACGGATGCCTTTCCTCTATTACGAGAGGAAAAATTTACTTCGAGGGTGGTAGTCATTTTGCCTCTTCGGCTTTCTTCCTTCGAGGAAGCGTTTGGCTTGTTCTCCTCGTATTTTTAGGTCTTTCCGTAGTTGGTGGGGCGACCCCATGACTTCCAAAGAATTCTATAGAAAGATTGTTGTGGCAAGTCTTCAATATGAACTCTTGATGGTGGATCCACGCAATTCATAGCTTTATTATGAATCGCTAACTAAGGTGTCGATTGTCTCCCCACCTTTCTCGCTGCCTAGAGAGTTCCAATTGAGACTTGGTGTCGTCATCGAAGAAGTTGCCGAGAAAAGAACTTTCCATGTCCTCCCGGAGTTAATACTCGGCCTTGAGTCTTGATACCGAAGGCTGACTCATGGCCGGCGAATGGCCGAACCATCGAGGCTCATTTCCGAGATTACCCCCAAATGTGATTTGAAGTAAATCGTGTTGTGAAGGTGACCCTCTCGTCAAATGGCGTGAAGTTGATCAAATTAAATTTTGGCGGGTAAGGAATTGAATCCCACTCTCTCGGATACGGACACGGGATGCGTCCTTTTGATTTCTGTCACGGACATCAAAGCATTGATTTTATTTTCAAGCTCTTTCATCCTTTCGCCATCATCCTCCCTTGTTTTGGATCGCTTCCAATAGGAAGAATTGGACCATTTCCACCTTGAGCATCAAATGGAGCTTTCTTTGGAGGTTGATCGGCATAAATGTGTTCATCAATCTCGAGATATTTGTCTTGACATTATGAGCATTATGGTGGGTAACTCCACCTTGTTGATCGATTCAGCCGTTGATCGACCTGTGTTGTGCAACCGTTTGGGTTTGCAACTCCCTCATCTGTTGCATGGCTAGCTCCATCTCTGTTCTCATTTGACCTTAAGCTCTTCTCTTTGCTTAGCTAAGGCTTCTTGTAACATTTGAGCGGGACATCGGGAGTAATGGTAAAAGCTTCTGCGGGATGGGGACCGGCACTTGACATTGTGTCATCGGAAGCTATCGCCGAATTGATGTCGGAAGCCGTCATCGGATGACTCTCCCTCATGCATCCTTCTATAGTCGATCGTTGGGCAGCTTCGCAATTGTAACCGACATTCTTTGAGAAATCTTAAACCCAACCTTTCCTCGAGTGAAGTCGGGATCACGAATCCGTCGCGGTCCTTTCCCTTTGTTCACCATGTTGATAGTCGCCGGAAACTCATCAAAGCTGGATGGGCGATCTCTTTCTTCTTCGGCGTCGTCTTGGTGTGGCTTGATTTTCCGTTCTTGTGAGGGAAAGCCGTTCGAATCTTGAAGCTCTTTGTGGGTGGCGTTAGACTTCGAAACGAGCACATCGATATGACATCTTAATCAATTTTGCACACGAGCAAGAACAATCTATTTAGTCGTCGTCCTCTTTAGATGTGTTGCTACCCCGGCTGATGATATGGTTGGTGTGGGTTATTACAAATTGCACTTCCACCCCAAGTGTAGCGTTGTCCTTAGTGGAGGACCGTCTTCTTTTGAGGGCGTCGACTCTTTGACTTGAGAGACAACTTCCGTCGCTTGGCCGTCATCACGAAGTTATACGTATGAATCACAAGGGTCCGGTCATCTCTCGTGATTTTGCGAAGTCA
Source organism: Asparagus setaceus (assembly GCA_012295165.1). NCBI lineage: Eukaryota > Viridiplantae > Streptophyta > Magnoliopsida > Asparagales > Asparagaceae > Asparagus > Asparagus setaceus. The sequence continues at coordinate 88,159,014 of CM022701.1, forward strand.
CTTGCCTCAACTTATTCTTCTCGGCGGACTTCGTGGACCCCTTGTGGGATGCTCAAACGAGATGCAATTGGAATTCTAGAGACACGAGATATTTTAGCTTGTTCAGACTCTTCGACCGGGTAATCCAAGCCGCTTTCACCGGTATTTTGCCTTTGTTTCTGGTGTGGACCAAGGCGACTAAACGAAGTTGTGGTTCCGGACTTAAAGGTTGATACCTCATCCGAGAAGTGGAAGAAAGGGCGAAAAGCCCATCTTTGTCAATGCATGGAGGGCGCACCATTTGTTGGGGAAGCGATTCGAGTATCTATTGGCGAGGCGATTTACTACCTGTTGTTGGCGAGCGGCTCAACTGGCCTGAGGCGGTTGCTACCTGTTGGCGGCGGCTCAACAATCATCGGCTGGCGGCGGTTTACTTATCTCGGTGAATGTTGTTGGCGAGGCGCATTCTTGAGCCGATTTTGATGTCGACTTGGGATCCATGCTTGGCGATTTTGAGCGATTCTTTGGGTTGATTTTGACTCTTGCGCCTTGCGAACAACAGCACGTGCCCGAGCAAAGCGTGCACGGCGTTTTTGAGCGCGCTCCTTCCTTGTCAATCGAGTCCTTTTAACAAGAACCCATTCTTCCTTGTTAGGGGTGCTGACGGATTGAAAGATTGCAGTTTGTTGATGCCTTTGATCACGTGAGTTCTGATAGTGAACTCCATCCGTCGACTCCATGGCCTTGGCTAATTGACGAGCCATCTTTTGACGTCGTCTTTGGCGAGCTCTCTTCGTCAGATCAGTTGAGATCTTGTTGAGAGAAATCGCCTGCATGCATAGCGAGCGAGAATGGTTGCATTACAACAGAACGAACTTCCCTCTTAGGGGATGAGATCCTCCGATGTTTGCGGGGTGAGGAGGACTTCGATGTGGAAGAGGAGAGATACTCTTCGAATTTGGCTTGATCGAAGAAGTAGTCTATTCCATCAACCATGAGGTCGGCTGATTATCACATTTTAATTACATTTTTATACCCTTATTACCTATGTTATATGAATAACGATATTACTAATAATCATTTTATCTTATTTTGCGTGTTAATAAAGAAGTAATGAATAAAAGCCCAAATGACTCAAATTCTCGAATTTCTACCAATATTTGAAGCCCAAATCAAGACAAACCAAGGCCCAAGATACCAAATTGATCCAAGAGAAATTCGTGAAGAAAAATCAAGAAAAGACAAATTCGTTGGGAACCAATCGGTTTACCAACCGGTTGGCCAACGGTTGGCTAACGGTTGGCTAACGATCGACCAACCGATCGGTTCCCAGCAATTCAGATTAATGGTGGATTTCTCTTCCTTTTGGCTAGGTTTGATCAATGGTTCACATCAACTCCGTTGGGCTATAAATAGGGTGAAGGTCGAGTGTTTTGAGTGTGAAATATTTTGTAAAACTCCATTTGGAGAGGAGGGTCACTCTTAATTGAGAAGACCTTCCAAAATTATAACTTTTGTTACACAATAAATGAAATTTTTCACCCTTCAATTTCCTTTCTCTTCTTCTAATCCAAGGACCAAAGGAGGTTTAGATTAAGATCAGAGTTGTTGGTTTCTATTTTATTTCTTTTCATTTTCTTTCTTGTTCATTTATTGCTTTGTAGCTTAGATTTACTTTCTTGCAATTTAATTTCATGCAATTTACTTTCATGCAATTTACTTTCATGCAATGTATTTAATTCTTGTATTTACTTTCTAGAATAGATTTTTCTTTTCTTTAATTCACCTTGAGGCTAGAACCCTCTAGGGAATTACCCTTTTCTAAGTGTGGAGCCAATATTTGTGGGATCCTAGAGATTGTTTGAAACTAGCTAACAAATCCAACTCATTCTCATGAGATTGAGATAAGCTAAGTGGATCTACTCTAGATTCCTCATATCTTTAATTAATCCTCCATACTTTACATTCTTGATTTTGCACTTATCCTTGTTTTCCATTTGTTTGTTATTTTCCTTTATTCTTGATTTTGATTTTCCTTTACTCTCTCCTCTCTCTCAATCTTGCTTTCTTTTATTTTGCACTTATTTTCTCTCAATCTCATTTTCCTCCATGTGCATATAATCTCAAACTTAGTTTTGTTATTATGTGCATATAACCACCACCACACTCTCAACTTTATTTTTCTCCTCTTTTGCACATAATCCACATCCACTCTCTCTTATCTCTCCACATCCACTTTCACCATTTTCTTATTTTCATTTTATTTTAATAAACTCCTAATTGTCATGCGCATAATTTGAGAACCAAAACTTGAACTAAACTCTTCCTACTTCCCGTTCCTCGTGGGATCGATAATCTTATATACTATAACTTGATAGGTTGTATACTTGCAACTTAGGAGGTAATCATTTATTTCCCATCATCGGCCTGATCGCTGCAAGGCTGCGACACAACGATCTCGGGCTCGAGACCGTTGGCTCCCTATAATTAAGCCATCGTGTTTGGGTGAAAGTTAATTCCATTTGTAAAACTAGAAAATTACACTTTTGGTTCTCGCCACAAAGAAATTAAATAACTCTCTCACAAACTTCGAACAAAAGGCGCTACAAGTGTAGATCTCTTGTTTTAGGTGGGACTTTGCTGTCTTGGGGCGTAATCCGTGGACCACCGGCGGCGATCGTCGAATCGGCGGGGTTTAGTTGATGCTTCGCAAAGGAAACAAGAACCCGGCAAATATCTTAGCAAGGTAAGATATCTACTCTTCTCAAGAATAAGTCAAGGCTTAAACTTCGAGGAATCTCGGCGTGGATCGTGTTCTTGAACTCCGGAAGCTTGGATTTCTGATTTTTCCCTTTCTGATGGCCGACCCCCTGCCCAAGTGGACGTAGGAGGGTATTTATAGTCTTTGGGAAACGTGCCCTCTTCAGAAACACAAGTGTCATAAGTGCAGATACTTGTAGTTGGCATGGCGACTCGGCTGCCTCGCCAAGCTGCCTATTCATGGCGGTCGGTTGCCTCGCTAATAGCTGGCCGGCGTAAACTTCGGCCCGACAAGCGAGAGCAATATCGTCCCCTTCAGCAGTAGCGGTTTCCTGCTTTTTAGGCATGATTAAATGCCCTAGAATTACGCCTAGTGGTATCTTCGGCGATGTAACCGCCTATTAGCGTGTCGAGCGTCTCTGCGTTGATAAAGTCAAGTGGGCCCCACCGGCATTGATTTAGACCCTTGAGAGCTCATTTTAAGTATTACGGGTGTCACCGTATTTGGCGAGACACAAGTAAATGTCTCGCTAGTCGCGAGACACATCAAAGTGTCTCGCTAGTGGCGAGACACATCAAAGTGTCTCGCTAGTGGCGAGACACATCAAAGTGTCTCGCTAGTGGCGAGGCACACATAAGTGTCTCGCCTTTGTGGCGAGACACATCAAAGTGTCTCGCTAGTGGCGAGGCACACATAAGTGTCTCGCCTTTGTGGCGAGACACAATCTTCCATATTGGGCTTCTTGAGATTTCGGCGGCGTTGTCCTTGATCTTTTCATGATTTAGTCATATTTGAGGTTCTTGACAATTTTGATGCCTACACCCTATTCGACCATAGTCGTTATACTCCCATGTCACCGAATCCACTCGCCTAACCCCACGAGTCATTTCCTAAATGACTTTGTTGCGTAATCCTTGTTGTTATACTTTTAAGTCAATCAACAACTTGATTGCTTTTTGATCGCGATCGTTATACTTTTATGTCAGCGAGCGATTGATCATTTCCCCATAGTGGCCTACCATGCGATGTGCCTCTATTTGACCATAGTCGTTATACTCCCATGTCACCGAATCCACTCGCCTAACCCCACGAGTCATTTCCTAAATGACTTTGTTCAGAATCACCGTTGTTATACTTTTAAGTCATCAACAACTTGATTGCTTTTTGATCGCGATCGTTATACTCCCATGTCAGCTGAGCGATTGATCATTTCCCCATAGTGGCCTACCATGCGATGTGCCTCTATTTGACCATAGTCGTTATACTCCCATGTCACCGAATCCACTCGCCTAACCCCACGAGTCATTTCCTAAATGACTTTGTTGCGTAATCCTTGTTGTTATACTTTTAAGTCAATCAACAACTTGATTGCTTTTTGATCGCGATCGTTATACTTTTATGTCAGCGAGCGATTGATCATTTCCCCATAGTGGCCTACCATGCGATGTGCCTCTATTTTAGCCATAGTCGTTATGCTCCCATGTCACCGAATCCACTCGCCTAACCCCACGAGTCATTTCCTAAATGACTTTGTTGCGTAATCCTTGTTGTTATACTTTTAAGTCAGCGAACAACTTGATTGCTTTTTGATCGCGATCGTTATACTTTTATGTCAGCGAGCGATTGATCATTTCCCCATAGTGGCCTACCATGCGATGTGCCTCTATTTTAGCCATAGTCGTTATGCTCCCATGTCACCGAATCCACTCGCCTAACCCCACGAGTCATTTCCTAAATGACTTTGTTGCGTAATCCTTGTTGTTATACTTTTAAGTCAGCGAACAACTTGATTGCTTTTGATGCGATCGTTATACTTTTATGTCGAGCGATTGATCATTTCCCCATAGTGGCCTACCATGCGATGTGCCTCTATTTTAGCCATAGTCGTTATGCTCCCATGTCACCGAATCCACTCGCCTATCCCCACATGATCATTCCTCTAAATGATTTTGTTAAGTAATCCTTGTTGTTATACTCTCCGTCGAACAACTTGATTGCTTTTGATGCGATCGTTATACTTTTATGTCCTTTGAGCGATTGATCATTTCCCCATAGTGGCCTACCATGCGATGTGCCTCTATTTTAGCCATAGTCGTTATGCTCCCATGTCCTTTGAGCGACTTCGGCTATCCCCACATGATCATTCCTCTAAATGATTTTGTTAAGTAATCCTTGTTGTTATACTCTCCGTCGAACAACGATTGCTTTTTGATCGCGATCGTTATACTTTTATGTCCTTTGAGCGATTGATCATTTCCCCATAGTGGCCTACCATGCGATGTGCCTCTATTTGACCATAGTCGTTATGCTCCCATGTCACCGAATCCACTCGCCTAACCCCACGAGTCATTTCCTAAATGACTTTGTTGCGTAATCCTTGTTGTTATACTTTTAAGTCATCAACAACTTGATTGCTTTTTGATCGCGATCGTTATACTTTTATGTCAGCGAGCGATTGATTGGTTTCGAATAGTGGCCTACCATGCGATGTGCCTCTATTTTAGCCATAGTCGTTATGCTCCCATGTCCTTTGAGCGACTTCGGCTATCCCCACATGATCATTCCTCTAAATGATTTTGTTAAGTAATCCTTGTTGTTATACTTTTAAGTCAATCAACAACTTGATTGCTTTTTGATCGCGATCGTTATACTTTTATGTCGAGCGATTGATCATTTCCACATGATGGCCTACCGGGCTATTTGCCCTTATCTTTTAATCCAACGCCTTGAACGGCTAAGGATAGAGGGAGATTTTAGCATTAAGCCTAAAAGAAACCCCTCGCAAACTCACCATCTTGAGGGGAAAAGTATGGCTAGCCGATTCAAGCGGTGTCGGTAATGGCACATCAAATCCGTTGATAGGCTGGGGTTTGCTAAAAATCCTAGAGAGGCGATCATCGGCTGCAAGTAAAGAATACAAATTGGCGTGTTCGTTAGAGGGTTCCTCGCTCCGTGCACGCGGCGACCATCTTACAAGTCTTCATATCCAAAGTGTTCGGACTCCATTCAACCGCATTCAAGTCCAAAACTTTGAGGGGTTTTGTAGGCAACAAAATTGCCTTAATCCTACGACAACTTCGGAATGAGTAAAAGAGCTTAAGAGTCCATCGAGTGGAGTCGCCCGCCTAAAGGTTAAGTTTACCTGGATGTTCGACTTTACAAAATAGACAGAAATGCTGATATCTCTCAAACCAAAAGGAACTGGGCAAAATGACTGGGGCAATTGGCTCCGTCTCGTCGAGATGGTCGATTTCCATATATAATTCATCTAATTCCGGCGTCACGGTTTGAAAGTTACGACTGTTCTTAAGTAGCGGCGAGGCTCGACATTCAGCGAGACTCGCCAAGCAGCGAGGCTCGACATTCAGCGAGGTTAGCCTACAGCGGTGAACCTCGACATTCAACCGAGGTTCGCCACGCAGCGAACCTCGACATTCAACGAGGTTAGCCTACAGCGGTGAACCTCGACATTCAACCGAGGTTCGCCACGCAGCGAACCTCGACATTCAACGAGGTTAGCCTACAGCGGTGAACCTCGACATTCAACGAGGTTAGCCTACAGCGGTGAACCTCGACATTCAACGAGGTTAGCCTACGGCGGTGAACCTCGACATTCAACGAGGTTAGCCTACGGCGGTGAACCTCGACATTCAACCGAGGTTAGCCTACAGCGGTGAACCTCGACATTCAACAGGGTTAGCCTACGGCGGTGAACCTCGACATTCAACGAGGTTAGCCTACGGCGGTGAACCTCAACACTCAACCGGCTAGACCAATGCAAGCTTGAACAAGATTTTAACTCAAGAGGCGAGGCTCGGCGGTCATGGGGCGAGGCTTCGCCCGTGGCATCGATGGTGCGGCGAGGTTCGCCGTTCTTTACTGCGGCGCCCGGCGTTCATGCTTGATCGACAATCGCGTAGCGGCGCCGCTTCTTGTAGCAAACACGAGGCCATTGTCGTAACACGCACTGGGCGCTTGACCGCTCGCACGATGGGAGGGTCATTAACCCTCATATGAGAGTGACAATAGGGCCGCTACACCCTTAAGCCCATATAAATAGTTGAAAGCCCAGCGAAGAAAGTGTTTGTTTGAAACAAAAAGTTAGAGAACTCTTGGAAAATCAAGCACTGCGGGAGAGATCAAGAACCTCTTCAACAACCTCTAGATCATCCGCGGCTTGATTACGATCGTCAACGGGAAGCAACCTCGACTCGAGCATCGAGTGAAGCATCCTCTCGCCACCAAGAACCCATACAAAAGAGGAGTCAAATCAATCTCCTCTTCCTCTGTAATCGGGAAAATTTGATTGTAACAACTTCATTCAATCAATAAACATTTTTTTTCGACCCTACACTCGCCCAATAAGCTATGTTGAGCTCGTGCTGGCGAGTTCATTCCTTTGACTGGCGGGGTTGGCGATTTTTCCCGCCTATAAGACCCCCTTCAAAGTTTTCAGACCTAAATCAAGTTGGATGTGGTCTGGAACACTTTGAATTGAGGAGCATTACTGACCCGGGTGCATCTAACCATCTTCGTATGGTTTGAGCTTTTGGGGCGGCTCTGGCGAGGTTTGGGCGAACTTGTGCTTCGGGCGAGCCCTATCGATCAACAGGCGAGATAAGCCACGTGTCTGCTCGCTAGCTAAGGCGGTGCGCGCGTGTCAGATTGTATTGAATGTGATCTGACGAGCGATGCTTTGTCTTCATGCACGCGATCTGAGCCGTTGATTTAGCGGCGCTCTGATCTCGTCCGTTTGCTTGGCGGGAGATCGTGCCGAGATTCGTGCTAACTGGCGAATTTCGGCCGTCGAGATTTGTTTAAGCTGGCGAATCTCAGCCGTCGAGATTTTGCCTATATAAAGCGCTCGTCTCCTCCGCTAGGAAGCCACTGTGCTTTCAAAATCCACCACCCAAGTTTTCAGAGAAAACCCAAGGTTTCAATTCGGTCGTAATGGCTCCCAAGTCGATGAAGACCGTGTCAAAGGGGAAGGGGTTCGCCTCTTCCTCCGCTACCGCTGCCGCTAGCGCTGCCGCTGGCGCTGCCGCCGCTGCTTCTGCTGGTAAGTTGGGGGAACTGGGGACAGACATATTCCTGTTCATCTTTCGATGGGTCTCGTCTATTCAGGCGGGGTCCGGTCATACTGGCGAGCTCGCTTGACAAGCGAACTCTTGCCTTCGTTTAGGCGAGTTTGATTGTCTGGCGAGGTTCGTCATGATAGGCGTCTTGTCTTCAGGTGAGACTCTACTTTTTGTCAGGCGAGCTCAATTGCTTCGCCTGTGAAGGGGCTCGCCTGTTTTAAAGAGACGGTCTTTGAATTGCCGAGTCAGCTCTTTTAACTCCCTTTCACTTTGCTTTGCAACTACCTTTCCTGACGAAGCCCTCTCGAAGAGTACAGCCATTGGCCTTGCCGGTGGTGCGGGTTTCTCGGCTCCTCCTAGGTTTCCTTTCCTCGACCCAGTGCCAGTTTTTCATGCTAACCAAACTATGGAGTTGCGGCGACGCGTGTTCGAGGGGCACTATTTGACGCTGCGGGAGCTAACCAGCGATCTTGGCGATCTTTGGCGACGGCGTTGTGAGATGGTGAAGCCTGACTTCATGTTTGGTGATGCCATAGTTGACCCCTCGGTCATGCTTCTAGGCGAGAGCAAGTGGCTACGTGAAGTTGATGGGGACCGATACTTTTTTCCCAACATGATGCGGGTTTCACTGGTGGAGCTACGCTCACTCTTTGTTCCCAGGAAAATGAACTGGGATTTGACTCCGGCTCAGGATGGGGTTGTTTGGGTCGAAAGTTGTTTCCATTGTAAAACTTGAGAAAATTACACTTTTGATTCTCAGTTACAAAGAAATTTAAATAACTCTCTCACAAACTCGAACAAAAGACACTACAAGTGTAGATCTCACTTTTGTGGGACTTTGCTGTCTTGGGGGCGTAATCCGTGGACCACCGAAAGAATCGCCGAATCGACGGGTTTAGTTGATGCTTCGCAAAGGAAACAAGAACTTAAGCAAATATCTTAGCAAAGTAAGATATCTACTCTTCTCAAGAATAAGTCAAAGCTTAAACTCGAGGAATCTCCGTGTGGATCGTGTTCTTGAACTCCTAAGCTTGGATCTCGATTGCCCCTTCGATAGCCGACCCCACTTGAAGTGGGCGTAGGAGGATATTTATAGTTTTGGGAAGCGTGCCCTCGGAGAAACACAAGTGTCATAAGTGCCCAACATTTGCGATTAGCGGCGGCTTCGGCAGCTGTACCAGCTCCTGGCGAGCGATTGTCGGCTACTTGCTTGCGAGCAATATGGTGCCCTCGCTAGCTGGCGGCGATGTAAATCCCTCGGCTGTTGTAGCGGTTTGGCTGCTTTTTAGGCACGATTAAATGCTCCTAAAATCACTTAGTGGGCGATTTTCAGCCGTGATAACCGCCCATTGAAGTAGCCGAACGCCTCTTTGCGCTGATAAAGTCAATTGGGCCCCACCGGCATTGATTTAGACCCTTCAAGAGCTCGTTTCAAGTATTCTTGGTGTCTGCGCCTTTGGCGAAGAACACAAATAAAGCCTATAGCGAGACACATCAAATGTCTGGCTTCGTGGCGAGGCACAAACAAGTGTCTGCTTCGTGGCGAGGCACAAACAAGTGTCTGCTTCGTGGCGAGGCACAAACAAGTGTCTGCTTCGTGGCGAGGCACAAACAAGTGTCTGCTTCGTGGCGAGGCACAAACAAGTGTCTCGCTTATAGCGAGCACAAACAAGTGTCTCGCTAGTAGCGAGACACAATCTTCCATATGTTGACTTCTTGAGATTTCAGCGGCGTTGTCCTTCGATCTTCTCATAATTTAGTCATATTTGGGGTTCTTCAAAGAATTTTGATGCCTACAGATACCCTCCAAATTTTTGAGACTCCTCGTATTTTGTCGAGGGGTCCGAATACTTTGGATAAGATGCTTTGCTTCGCTCAACGCTGAACTTTGTAGAAGAGGCTCAGATTTTGCTTCAGCTTAAACCTCGGTACGCCATGTCGCTATCCATATTCGAGTTCAATAAGCTGTTGCATTTGTATTTGAATGGATTGAAATGTCGAAGTCGATTTTGGACTAATCATCTTCATCTTGAAGGTCACCACTTGGGTTGCGATCGATTTCAGAAAGCTTCTATATGGAATATAGAACCCATTTGTTTTGAATATCTTGCCTTGTGCCTCGAGTTGCGAGGCGGTTTGGAATTGTGTCTTCTCTTGGGGCTAAAACTAACCCGTTGTGTTTTCTCTTGGGGCTAAAACTAACCCGTTGTGTTTTCTCTTGGGGCTTAAAACAAACCCGTTGTGTTTTCTCTTGGGGCGAAAATGAACCCTGTTATTGGAGTAGACCTCTCACTCATAAAAGGAATCAAGAGGGGATTTTGATTATGGTCCTAGCGTAGGAAGGTTTGACCGGGATAGGAATTTTGAGACAATCCTAAGCTGTCGGAAGGTTTGATCGCTCAATTTGGAAGTGGACCTCGTTCATGGAAAGAATCGAGAGGGATTTTGATTATGGTCCTAGCGTAGGAAGGTTTGACCGGGATAGGAATTTTGAGACAATCCTAAGCGTAGGAAGGTTTGATCGCTCAATTTGGAAGTGGACCTCTCGTTCATGGAAGGAATCGAGAGGGATTTTGACCGTGGTATTGATCAGAGGAAGGTTTGACGGGATAGGAATTTTGAGACAATCCTAAGCTGTCGGAAGGTTTGATCGCTCAATTTGGAAGTGGACCTCGTTCATGGAAAGAATCGAGAGGGATTTTGACCGTGGTATTGATCAGAGGAAGGTTTGACCGGGATAGGAATTTTGAGACAATCCTAACTGTAGGAAGGTTTGATCGCTCAATTTGGAAGTGGACCTCTCGTTCATGGATTATCCACCCCCAGCTTTCTTTGCAAAACTGAGCTGCATTCATTTAGAATAGTTTATACTCATATTCCTATTGGAGTAGGAAGGAGGAGCAGTTTAACCTCTTGTACTCATCGGAGGAAGGTATCATTCGGCTTATCTCGGCGTTAAGACGCCGGCTTCGACCAAGGCTTGGATGATGGCCTTGAGAGCTAAGCAATCCTTAGTAGGATGGAGGATCCTCCTGTGGTACGCACAGTATTTAGGGTCCGAAGTCTTGTCAGCCTCCTCTTGATTTGTAATAGGTGGCAACTTGATTTTGTTGTTATCAAGGAGGTTAGCCTACGGCGGTGAACCTCGACATTCAACGAGGTTAGCCTACGGCGGTGAACCTCGACATTCAACCGAGGTTCGCCACGCAGCGAACCTCGACATTCAACGAGGTTAGCCTACGGCGGTGAACCTCGACATTCAACCGAGGTTCGCCACGCAGCGAACCTCGACATTCAACGAGGTTAGCCTACGGCGGTGAACCTCGACATTCAACCTCAAGATTCAACCGAGGTTCGCCACGCAGCGAACCTCGACATTCAACCTCAAGATTCAACCGAGGTTCGCCACGCAGCGAACCTCGACATTCAACCTCAAGATTCAACCGAGGTTCGCCACGCAGCGAACCTCGACATTCAACGAGGTTAGCCTACGGCGGTGAACCTCGACATTCAACCGAGGTTCGCCACGCAGCGAACCTCGACATTCAACCTCAAGATTCAACCGAGGTTCGCCACGCAGCGAACCTCGACATTCAACGAGGTTAGCCTACGGCGGTGAACCTCGACATTCAACGAGGTTAGCCTACGGCGGTGAACCTCGACATTCAACGAGGTTAGCCTACGGCGGTGAACCTCGACATTCAACGAGGTTAGCCTACGGCGGTGAACCTCGACATTCAACCTCAAGATTCAACCGAGGTTCGCCACGCAGCGAACCTCGACATTCAACGAGGTTAGCCTACGGCGGTGAACCTCGACATTCAACGAGGTTAGCCTACGGCGGTGAACCTCGACATTCAACCGAGGTTCGCCACGCAGCGAACCTCGACATTCAACCGAGGTTCGCCACGCAGCGAACCTCGACATTCAACGAGGTTAGCCTACGGCGGTGAACCTCGACATTCAACGAGGTTAGCCTACGGCGGTGAACCTCGACATTCAACGAGGTTAGCCTACGGCGGTGAACCTCGACATTCAACGAGGTTAGCCTACGGCGGTGAACCTCGACATTCAACGAGGTTAGCCTACGGCGGTGAACCTCGACATTCAACCGAGGTTCGCCACGCAGCGAACCTCGACATTCAACCTCAAGATTCAACCGAGGTTCGCCACGCAGCGAACCTCGACATTCAACCGAGGTTCGCCACGCAGCGAACCTCGACATTCAACGAGGTTAGCCTACGGCGGTGAACCTCGACATTCAACCGAGGTTCGCCACGCAGCGAACCTCGACATTCAACGAGGTTAGCCTACGGCGGTGAACCTCGACATTCAACGAGGTTAGCCTACGGCGGTGAACCTCGACATTCAACGAGGTTAGCCTACGGCGGTGAACCTCGACATTCAACGAGGTTAGCCTACGGCGGTGAACCTCGACATTCAACGAGGTTAGCCTACGGCGGTGAACCTCGACATTCAACCGAGGTTCGCCACGCAGCGAACCTCGACATTCAACGAGGTTAGCCTACGGCGGTGAACCTCGACATTCAACCTCAAGATTCAACCGAGGTTCGCCACGCAGCGAACCTCGACATTCAACGAGGTTAGCCTACGGCGGTGAACCTCGACATTCAACGAGGTTAGCCTACGGCGGTGAACCTCGACATTCAACGAGGTTAGCCTACGGCGGTGAACCTCGACATTCAACGAGGTTAGCCTACGGCGGTGAACCTCGACATTCAACGAGTTAGCCTACGGCGGTGAACCTCGACATTCAACGAGGTTAGCCTACGGCGGTGAACCTCGACATTCAACCTCAAGATTCAACCGAGGTTCGCCACGCAGCGAACCTCGACATTCAACGAGGTTAGCCTACGGCGGTGAACCTCGACATTCAACCGAGGTTCGCCACGCAGCGAACCTCGACATTCAACGAGGTTAGCCTACGGCGGTGAACCTCGACATTCAACCTCAAGATTCAACCGAGGTTCGCCACGCAGCGAACCTCGACATTCAACGAGGTTAGCCTACGGCGGTGAACCTCGACATTCAACGAGGTTAGCCTACGGCGGTGAACCTCGACATTCAACCTCAAGATTCAACCGAGGTTCGCCACGCAGCGAACCTCGACATTCAACCGAGGTTCGCCACGCAGCGAACCTCGACATTCAACGAGGTTAGCCTACGGCGGTGAACCTCGACATTCAACCGAGGTTCGCCACGCAGCGAACCTCGACATTCAACGAGGTTAGCCTACGGCGGTGAACCTCGACATTCAACGAGGTTAGCCTACGGCGGTGAACCTCGACATTCAACGAGGTTAGCCTACGGCGGTGAACCTCGACATTCAACGAGGTTAGCCTACGGCGGTGAACCTCGACATTCAACCTCAAGATTCAACCGAGGTTCGCCAAACAACGAACCTCGCCATTATGAACCTACCCAACAACATGAGGTCCATTCTAAACAAGATGAACTCGCTCAAACAACGAACCTCGCCATTATGAACCTACCCAACAACATGAGGTCCATTCTAAACAAGATGAACTCGCTCAAACAACGAACCTCGCCATTATGAACCTACCCAACAACATGAGGTCCATTCTAAACAAGATGAACTCGCTCAAACAACGAACCTCGCCATTATGAACCTACCCAACAACATGAGGTCCATTCTAAACAAGATGAACTCGCTCAAACAACGAACCTCGCCATTATGAACCTACCCAACAACATGAGGTCCATTCTAAACAAGATGAACTCGCTCAAACAACGAACCTCGCCATTATGAACCTACCCAACAACATGAGGTCCATTCTAAACAAGATGAACTCGCTCAAACAACGAACCTCGCCATTATGAACCTACCCAACAACATGAGGTCCATTCTAAACAAGATGAACTCGCTCAAACAACGAACCTCGCCATTATGAACCTACCCAACAACATGAGGTCCATTCTAAACAAGATGAACTCGCTCAAACAACGAACCTCGCCATTATGAACCTACCCAACAACATGAGGTCCATTCTAAACAAGATGAACTCGCTCAAACAACGAACCTCGCCATTATGAACCTACCCAACAACATGAGGTCCATTCTAAACAAGATGAACTCGCTCAAACAACGAACCTCGCCATTATGAACCTACCCAACAACATGAGGTCCATTCTAAACAAGATGAACTCGCTCAAACAACGAACCTCGCCATTATGAACCTACCCAACAACATGAGGTCCATTCTAAACAAGATGAACTCGCTCAAACAACGAACCTCGCCATTATGAACCTACCCAACAACATGAGGTCCATTCTAAACAAGATGAACTCGCTCAAACAACGAACCTCGCCATTATGAACCTACCCAACAACATGAGGTCCATTCTAAACAAGATGAACTCGCTCAAACAACGAACCTCGCCATTATGAACCTACCCAACAACATGAGGTCCATTCTAAACAAGATGAACTCGCTCAAACAACGAACCTCGCCATTATGAACCTACCCAACAACATGAGGTCCATTCTAAACAAGATGAACTCGCTCAAACAACGAACCTCGCCATTATGAACCTACCCAACAACATGAGGTCCATTCTAAACAAGATGAACTCGCTCAAACAACGAACCTCGCCATTATGAACCTACCCAACAACATGAGGTCCATTCTAAACAAGATGAACTCGCTCAAACAACGAACCTCGCCATTATGAACCTACCCAACAACATGAGGTCCATTCTAAACAAGATGAACTCGCTCAAACAACGAACCTCGCCATTATGAACCTACCCAACAACATGAGGTCCATTCTAAACAAGATGAACTCGCTCAAACAACGAACCTCGCCATTATGAACCTACCCAACAACATGAGGTCCATTCTAAACAAGATGAACTCGCTCAAACAACGAACCTCGCCATTATGAACCTACCCAACAACATGAGGTCCATTCTAAACAAGATGAACTCGCTCAAACAACGAACCTCGCCATTATGAACCTACCCAACAACATGAGGTCCATTCTAAACAAGATGAACTCGCTCAAACAACGAACCTCGCCATTATGAACCTACCCAACAACATGAGGTCCATTCTAAACAAGATGAACTCGCTCAAACAACGAACCTCGCCATTATGAACCTACCCAACAACATGAGGTCCATTCTAAACAAGATGAACTCGCTCAAACAACGAACCTCGCCATTATGAACCTACCCAACAACATGAGGTCCATTCTAAACAAGATGAACTCGCTCAAACAACGAACCTCGCCATTATGAACCTACCCAACAACATGAGGTCCATTCTAAACAAGATGAACTCGCTCAAACAACGAACCTCGCCATTATGAACCTACCCAACAACATGAGGTCCATTCTAAACAAGATGAACTCGCTCAAACAACGAACCTCGCCATCATGAACCTCGACATTCAACCGAGGTTCGCCACGCAGCGAACCTCGACATTCAACGAGGTTAGCCTACGGCGGTGAACCTCGACATTCAACGAGGTTAGCCTACGGCGGTGAACCTCGACATTCAACCGAGGTTCGCCACGCAGCGAACCTCGACATTCAACGAGGTTAGCCTACGGCGGTGAACCTCGACATTCAACGAGGTTAGCCTACGGCGGTGAACCTCGACATTCAACGAGGTTAGCCTACGGCGGTGAACCTCGACATTCAACCGAGGTTCGCCACGCAGCGAACCTCGACATTCAACGAGGTTAGCCTACGGCGGTGAACCTCGACATTCAACCGAGGTTCGCCACGCAGCGAACCTCGACATTCAACGAGGTTAGCCTACGGCGGTGAACCTCGACATTCAACCGAGGTTCGCCACGCAGCGAACCTCGACATTCAACGAGGTTAGCCTACGGCGGTGAACCTCGACATTCAACGAGGTTAGCCTACGGCGGTGAACCTCGACATTCAACCGAGGTTCGCCACGCAGCGAACCTCGACATTCAACCGAGGTTCGCCACGCAGCGAACCTCGACATTCAACGAGGTTAGCCTACGGCGGTGAACCTCGACATTCAACGAGGTTAGCCTACGGCGGTGAACCTCGACATTCAACCGAGGTTCGCCACGCAGCGAACCTCGACATTCAACCGAGGTTCGCCACAGCAGAACCAAGCTGCCCGTGGGGCTCGAGCTTTGGTCTCGCTGGACGGGCTTCACTATCGCCCACATGGCTTAACCTCGCCAACAATGTGAGGTCCCTCCAAAAGGGATGAGCCTAGTCCAAGTGGCTAACCTCGCCAAGTGGCTTAACCTCGCCAACAATGTGAGGTCCCTCCAAAAGGGATGAGCCTAGTCCAAGTGGCTAACCTCGCCAAGTGGCTTAACCTCGCCAACAATGTGAGGTCCCTTTGAAAGAGATGAGCCTCGCCTCGAGTGGCGAAGTCTCGCCTCGCTGACTAACTTCGCCATAGCAGCGCCAAAATGATGAACCTGCGTCATCATGAACCTCGACATGGGGTGTCATCAAAGCAAGTGGACGATCTCATCGTGGAAGCGCCGAATGACGAACCTCGCCATTATGAACCTACCCAACAACATGAGGTCCATTCTAAACAAGATGAACCTCGTTCAAACAACGAACCTCGCCATTATGAACCTACCCAACAACATGAGGTCCATTCTAAACAAGATGAACTCGCTCAAACAACGAACCTCGCCATTATGAACCTACCCAACAACATGAGGTCCATTCTAAACAAGATGAACTCGCTCAAACAACGAACCTCGCCATTATGAACCTACCCAACAACATGAGGTCCATTCTAAACAAGATGAACTCGCTCAAACAACGAACCTCGCCATTATGAACCTACCCAACAACATGAGGTCCATTCTAAACAAGATGAACTCGCTCAAACAACGAACCTCGCCATTATGAACCTACCCAACAACATGAGGTCCATTCTAAACAAGATGAACTCGCTCAAACAACGAACCTCGCCATTATGAACCTACCCAACAACATGAGGTCCATTCTAAACAAGATGAACTCGCTCAAACAACGAACCTCGCCATTATGAACCTACCCAACAACATGAGGTCCATTCTAAACAAGATGAACTCGCTCAAACAACGAACCTCGCCATTATGAACCTACCCAACAACATGAGGTCCATTCTAAACAAGATGAACTCGCTCAAACAACGAACCTCGCCATTATGAACCTACCCAACAACATGAGGTCCCCTCGAAGAGATGAACCTCATCCAAGCAACGAACTTCGCCAACATGAGGTCTCCTCTAAGCGGGGCCGAACCTCGGCGAGGCGCGAACCTCGTTGCCAATATGAACCTCGCCGTAACCAAAGGAAGCGGCAACCTCGCCAGTTCGCCAAACTCGACTCGTAGAGCCTCTCTCATATGAGGCTCGTTTGTCAAAATCAAATGGGGTACACCCATACGATCTCGTGATCACCCCACTCGCAAGCTTGATGCTAGTCATATGCAATCTCATTAACAGCGTGAAGCTTATCTGCAATGCGTGCCCAATGTTCATCGGCACACGGCCTTCGGCATTTGGCGATTATCGACCCGTCCAACTAGGCGGCGGTTTCGCCATAAGAAACAAGCGGCCCGCTGTGGTCATTCCCCTAGAGTGACTATTAACATGGTTGGGAGAAGCGGGAGCAAGACCCCAACGAAATCACGAATCGTCGACCACGAGTATTTCACGGGGTTCGAGGCGCATTAATCAATGGTCAAAGCCTATCAAAGCACCGATCTTCGTGCGGGCGGCAATCCCGTTTGACTATAGCCAATTGGCTTGGGGTACCCGTGAAGAATCCGAGAACTCTGGCATGGCCACATCTCAACCTTCAAACACTGATATAAGTGATCAAGCGAGCGTCCTCATGGCTGATAAAGAGGAAGAGATGGCAAAGAAGATCGAAGAGCAACAAGCTCTCATTGTTGCTCAACAAGAGTCCATCGACGCTTAGAAGTAATGATGGAGAAGCTCGCCTGAGGGTCCAAATCAAGCGAAGGCTATGAGGGGATCATGATGTCCACTCGGTGTCATCGAAGCGGAATCGAATCAGCGTATGAAAGAAGCGAGATCATCACGTTCTGGGATTTCAAAAGCGGTGGATGCCCTTAAGTTCCAAGGGCGATCAAAAGAGCCGGGGTGGCCAGCCATATCCTATAGAATGGGATGATGTCTCATATCCTCCAAATTCAAGCCACGGACCTCCCCGCAGCTCGATGGCAAGGGTTCTCCTACCCAACACATTTACTACTTCGGTAGCTGGACACATAATGGGAAATGATCCGTTGTGACTTCGGTTGTTCATTGGCACCCTCAAGGGGTTGCTTTTGAATGGTTTCACAGATTAGAGCCCGGGTCCATCACCGGAAGGACATGGAAAGGCTCTTCATGGCCGATTCTTCGACGATGACACAGAGTATCTATGGCAACCCCGCTAGCTCTAAAGCAGGAAGAAAGAGTCTCAGAAGCAACTTTGTCAAGAGATTCGAGGAACCCGATGTTGTGTCCCGTGATCAGATTTCGAGGCCACTCTCATCGAGATGTGCCTAATAATCTCTCCATCAACATTCGCCTAATATGGGCCGCCGTAGCTCGCCGTGGAAAGACTTAACCCGCCAAGGAGAACAAGTCGAGAGCGTGCTCAAGCGTATGGAGGTTGAAGAGCTATTTGAATTTCGAGGAGGTGACGACCAAGATAACTTGGTGGTGGCGACCGCTTCCTCATCAAAACTCTTTTCAAGTAAGCCCTCGATGGCATTCGCCGAGCTCGCCAACGCGAACCAAGCTATGGGGTATTTGCGAAGACTTGGCTACAATCGGCCAAAGATGATCGTTGATGCTTATATGCATCAATTGCCAGAGGACCAGCATCCGACGGTAAAATTTTTAGAGAAGTACTACTCGTAGTCTTCTTTCAAACTCCTACTAAGTTATCATGTTAACAGTCACCTCTGATAACTAATTTTCTCTAAATTCCTCCGCCAATCCTCGGCAATAGGATGGTGGGTTTCCAAAATTATCATGTTAACAATCACCTCTGATAATTCCCTCAAGATTTCCTCCGTCAATCCTCTCAAGTAGGATAACGGGACCACTCCCACTGTCATGTTAATATTGCACCTCTGACAAATCAACTTACCAATCCTCTTCAATGGGATGGTAAGTCCTCAAAGTCGCTCCGTCGCGACAATCTTGTCATGTTAACATTTTACCTCTGGCAAATTAACTTACCAATCCTCTTCAATGGGATGGTAAGTCCTCAAAGTTGCCCCAATCGCAACAAATTCTTGTCGGGTTAACAATCACCTTTGACAAACTCCCATTCCAATCCTCGTCAATAGGATGGCGGGCCCACATAACTGTCATGTTAACAATCACCTCTGATAGTCCACACCGTCATTCCCGCAGATGACGTTGCTCAATCAAGTCGTCATACCTCTATGTCCTTTGAGCGATTGATCATTTCCATATCGTCACTTGTCCGAGTGACTTTGGGTTGGATAGTGGTTAACCAAGCAATATACCCCTATCGACTCCCTCACCGAATAGTGGCCTACCATGCGATGTGCCTCTATTTTAGCCATAGTCGTTATACTCCCATGTCACTGAACGACTCAGCTAACCCCGCGAAGTCATTTTCCTCTAAATGATTTCGTTCGTAATCACTGTTGTTATACTCTCACGTCACTGAACAACTTGATTGCTTCTTGATCGCGATCGTTATACTTTTATGTCACTGAACGATTCGATCATTTCTGAATAGTGGCCTACCATGCGATGTGCCTCTATTTCAGCCATAGTCGTTATGCTCCCATGTCCCTGAACGACTCAGCTACCCCCACAGAGTCATTTCCTAAACGACTTTGTTCGTAATCACTGTTGTTATACTTTTAAGTCACTGAACAACTTGATTGCCTTTTTGATCACGATCGTTATACTTTTATGTCACTGAACGATTCGATCATTTTGAATAGTGGCCTACCATGCGATGTGCCTCTATTTGACCATAGTCGTTATACTCCCATGTCCCCGAACGACTCAAATACCCCCACGAGTCATTTCCTAAATGACTTTGTTAAGTAATCCTTGTTGTTATACTTTTAAGTCAGCGAACAACTTGATTGCTTTTTGATCGCGATCGTTATACTTTTATGTCACTGAACGATTCGATCATTTTCGAATAGTGGCCTACCATGCGATGTGCCTCTATTTTAGCCATAGTCGTTATACTCCCATGTCCCTGAACGACTTGACTACTCCCACATGATCATTCCTCTAAATGATTTTGTTAAGTAATCCTTGTTGTTATACTCTCACGCCATCAACAACTTGATTGCTTCTTGATCGCGATCGTTATACTTTTATGTCAGCTGAGCGATTCGATCATTTTGAATAGTGGCCTACCATGCGATGTGCCTCTATTTGACCATAGTCGTTATGCTCCCATGTCCCCGAACGACTCAAATACCCCACGAGTCATTTCCTAAATGACTTTGTTAAGTAATCCTTGTTGTTATACTTTTAAGTCAGCGAACAACTTGATTGCTTTTTGATCGCGATCGTTATACTTTTATGTCAGCTGAGCGATTCGATCATTTTCGAATAGTGGCCTACCATGCGATGTGCCTCTATTTGACCATAGTCGTTATACTCCCATGTCACTGAGCGACTTCGGCTACCCCGAGTCATTTCCTAAATGACTTTGTTAAGTAATCCTTGTTGTTATACTTTTAAGTCACTGAACAACTTGATTGCTTTTTGATCACGATCGTTATACTTTTATGTCACTGAACGATTCGATCATTTTCGAATAGTGGCCTACCATGCGATGTGCCTCTATTTCAACCATAGTCGTTATACTCCCATGTCACTGAACGACTTGACTACTCCCACATGATCATTCCTCTAAATGATTTTGTTAAGTAATCCTTGTTGTTATACTTTTAAGTCAGCGAACAACTTGATTGCTTTTTGATCGCGATCGTTATACTTTCATGTCACTGAACGATTCGATCATTTCCGCATGATGGCCTACCAGGCTATTTGCCCTTATCTTTTAATCCAACGCCTTGAACGGCTAAGGATAGAGGGGAGATTTTAGCACTAAGCCTAAAAGAAACTCCTCGCAAACTCACCATCTTGAGGGAAAAGTATGGCTAGCCGATTCAAGCGGTGTCGGTAAAGGCACATCAAACTGCTGATAGTCGGGGTTTGCTAAAAATCCTGCAGGCATCATTAGCCGCAGTGAAGAATTCAAATTTACCGTGTTCGTTAGAAGGTTCCTCGCTCGTCGCGGCGACCATCTTACAAGTCTTCATATCCAAAGTGTTCCGCACTCCATTCAACCGCATTTAAGTCCGAAAACTTTGGAGGGTTTGTGGCGGTAAAATTGCCTTAATCCTTACGGCAACTTCGGAATGAGCAAAAGAGCTTAGGGTCCATCCGAGTGAAGTCGAGCCCCTACAAAACCGAGGTTCGCCACGCAGCGAACCTCGACATTCAACCTCAAGATTCAACCGAGGTTCGCCTACGCAGCGAACCTCGACATTCAACCTCAAGATTCAACCGAGGTTCGCCACGCAGCGAACCTCGACATTCAACCGAGGTTCGCCACGCAGCGAACCTCGACATTCAACCTCAAGATTCAACCGAGGTTCGCCACGCAGCGAACCTCGACATTCAACCTCAAGATTCAACCGAGGTTCGCCACGCAGCGAACCTCGACATTCAACCTC
Source organism: Asparagus setaceus (assembly GCA_012295165.1). NCBI lineage: Eukaryota > Viridiplantae > Streptophyta > Magnoliopsida > Asparagales > Asparagaceae > Asparagus > Asparagus setaceus. Next base: position 88,180,577 of record CM022701.1, read on the forward strand.
AAGATTCAACCGAGGTTCGCCTACGCAGCGAACCTCGACATTCAACCTCAAGATTCAACCGAGGTTCGCCACGCAGCGAACCTCGACATTCAACCGAGGTTCGCCACGCAGCGAACCTCGACATTCAACCGAGGTTCGCCACGCAGCGAACCTCGACATTCAACCTCAAGATTCAACCGAGGTTCGCCACGCAGCGAACCTCGACATTCAACCGAGGTTCGCCACGCAGCGAACCTCGACATTCAACCTCAAGATTCAACCGAGGTTCGCCACGCAGCGAACCTCGACATTCAACCTCAAGATTCAACCGAGGTTCGCCACGCAGCGAACCTCGACATTCAACCTCAAGATTCAACCGAGGTTCGCCTACGCAGCGAACCTCGACATTCAACCTCAAGATTCAACCGAGGTTCGCCACGCAGCGAACCTCGACATTCAACCTCAAGATTCAACCGAGGTTCGCCACGCAGCGAACCTCGACATTCAACCTCAAGATTCAACCGAGGTTCGCCACGCAGCGAACCTCGACATTCAACCTCAAGATTCAACCGAGGTTCGCCACGCAGCGAACCTCGACATTCAACCGAGGTTCGCCACGCAGCGAACCTCGACATTCAACCTCAAGATTCAACCGAGGTTCGCCACGCAGCGAACCTCGACATTCAACCTCAAGATTCAACCGAGGTTCGCCACGCAGCGAACCTCGACATTCAACCGAGGTTCGCCACGCAGCGAACCTCGACATTCAACCTCAAGATTCAACCGAGGTTCGCCACGCAGCGAACCTCGACATTCAACCGAGGTTCGCCACGCAGCGAACCTCGACATTCAACCTCAAGATTCAACCGAGGTTCGCCACGCAGCGAACCTCGACATTCAACCTCAAGATTCAACCGAGGTTCGCCACGCAGCGAACCTCGACATTCAACCGAGGTTCGCCACGCAGCGAACCTCGACATTCAACCTCAAGATTCAACCGAGGTTCGCCACGCAGCGAACCTCGACATTCAACCTCAAGATTCAACCGAGGTTCGCCACGCAGCGAACCTCGACATTCAACCGAGGTTCGCCACGCAGCGAACCTCGACATTCAACCGAGGTTCGCCACGCAGCGAACCTCGACATTCAACCGAGGTTCGCCACGCAGCGAACCTCGACATTCAACCGAGGTTCGCCACGCAGCGAACCTCGACATTCAACCGAGGTTCGCCACGCAGCGAACCTCGACATTCAACCGAGGTTCGCTTACGCCAGCGAACCTCGACATTCAACCGAGGTTCGCCTACGCAGCGAACCTCGACATTCAACCGAGGTTCGCCACGCAGCGAACCTCGACATTCAACCGAGGTTCGCCTACGCAGCGAACCTCGACATTCAACCGAGGTTCGCCTACGCAGCGAACCTCGACATTCAACCGAGGTTCGCCTACGCAGCGAACCTCGACATTCAACCTCAAGATTCAACCGAGGTTCGCCACGCAGCGAACCTCGACATTCAACCGAGGTTCGCCACGCAGCGAACCTCGACATTCAACCTCAAGATTCAACCGAGGTTCGCCACGCAGCGAACCTCGACATTCAACCTCAAGATTCAACCGAGGTTCGCCACGCAGCGAACCTCAACACTCAGCGAAGCTAGACCAATGCAAGCTTCGAACAAGACTTGCTCAAGAGGCGCAGGCTCGACATTCGACGAGGCTCGCCTCGCCGCATCGCTGGTCCGATGAGGTTCGCCGCTACCGCAGCCGGGCGCCGCTATCAGAAGTACCGACAATCACCGCAATGGGCCAAGCATCGTAGCAAACACGCAGGCCATTGTCGTAACACGCACTGGGCGCTTGACCGCTCGCACGATGGGAGGGTCATTAACCCTCATATGAGAGTGACAATAGGGTCAGCTACACCCTTAAGCCCATATAAATAGTTGAAAGCCCAACAAAGAAAGGGTCAAGAATAAACAAAAAGTTAGAGAACTCTTGGAAAATCAAGCACTGCTTGGGAGAGATCAAGAACCTCTTCAACAACCTCTAGATCATCCGCAGCCTGGCCCGATCACAACGGAAGCAACCTCGACCCGAGCATTGAGTGAAGCATCCTCTCGCCACCAAGAACCCATACAAAAGAGGAGTCAAATCAATCTCCTCTTCCTCTGTAATCAAGAAAATTTGATTGTAAACCCATCCATTCAATCAATAAACTTTTTTCGACCCTACAGACCCCCATGACTTCCAACAATTCTATAGAAAGATTGTTGTGGCAAGTCTTCAATATGAACTCTTGATGGTGGATCTACGCAATTCCGCGGCTTTATTAGGCGCTTAGCAAGCAGATCAATCGTCTCTCCACTCTTCTGCTTTTCATCCAAGAGGGTTCCAATCGAGACTTCGGTGTCGTCATCGAAAAAGTTATTGAGGAACAAGCTTTCTATATCATTCCAACAGTTGATGCTACGGCCTTGAGTCTTGATACTGTCGAAGGCATGATGAAAGGTTCAACGAATGACCGAATCATCAAAGGCTCATTTCCCGAGATCACCCCCAAATGTGATTTGAAGTAAATCAGGTGTTGTGTAGGTGAACCCTTCCCGTCAAAAGGTGTGAAATTAATCAAACTGAATTTCGGCGGGTAAGGGATTGAATCCCACTCTCTCGGATATGGACACGGGATATCAGTCCTTTTGACTTCCTGTGTGGACATCAAAACATTGATTTTATCTTCAAGCTCTTTCATCTTTTCGCCATCATCCTCCCCCTGTTTTGGATTACTTCCAATAGGAAGAATTGGACCATTTCCACCTTGAGCACCAGATGCAGCTATCTTTGGAGGTTGATCAGCGTAAATGTGTTCATCAATCTCCGAATCGCTGTCTTCAACATTATGGGCATTATGGTGGGTAACTCCACCTTGTTGACTGGATTCAGGGTGTTGACTGGACCCAGGTTGTTGTGCAACCGTATGGGTTTGCAACTCCTCATCTGCTGCATGGCTAGCTCCATCTCTGTTCTCATTTCGCCTTAAGCTCTTCTCTTTGCTTGGCTAAGGCTTCTTGTAGCATTTGAGCCGTGACATCGAGTAATTGCAAAAGCTTCTGCGGGATGGCGACCAACACTTGACATTGTATCATCGAAGCTATCGCCGAATTGATGTCGGAAGCCGTCATCGGATGACTCTCCTCATGCATCCTTCTATAGTCGATCGTTGGGTAGCTCGCAATTGTAACCGGTGACATTCTCGAGAAATCGAGACCCAACCTTTCCTCGGGGAGTGAAATCGGGATGCATCCGTCGCGGTCCTTTCCTTTGTTCACCATGTTGATAGTCGCCGGAAACTCATCAAATTAGATGGATGATCTCTTTCTTCTTCGATGTCGCCTTGATCAGAAGCCAGATCTTCCGTTCGGCGGGGAAAGCCGTTCGAATCTTGAAGCTCTTTGTGGGTGGCGTTAGGCTTCGGAAACGAGGCACATCGATAACAACGCCTTAATCAATTTTGCACATGAGCAAGAACAATCTATTTCGCCAATCGCCCTCTTTCGCGGTGTTGCCACCCCACCGATGATGTGGTTGGTGTGGATTATTGCAAATAACATTTCCACCCCCGTGATGTAACTTGGTTCTTGACCGAGGACAAGTCTTCTTTTGGGGCATCGACTATTGGAAGTTGCTTCGCGATGAATAATAAGCGTTTGATCGCCTTTAATGACTTTGCTAATCACACGCTTCGCTTTGTCTTTATCGGCGGACTCACGGACCCCTTAGGGATACTCAAGCGAGGCATAGCGGGAACTCTTTAGTTTGGTATCGTCGGATGGCTCGGCACATTTCTCAACATCATTTGGAATTTGGGTACGCCCCAACCCGTCGTTGTTTATGAATCGGTGACCCAAATGTTCCATTACCGTGTTTTGGCTTTAGTTCGATGGTGGACCAAAGGCGACTAAACACCGAAGTTAAAGGCTTCTCGGTTGATGGATTTCGGACTTAGCGGTTGATACCTCACCGAGAAGTGGAAGAAAGGGCGAAAAGTCCATTTTTGATAAGGCATGGAAGGCGCCATTGGTGGCGGTTGATGTCGGCCGAGGCGGTTTATACCTACTGTTGGCGAGGCAGCAAACTGTCTTTCGGCTGGCCTTGGCGATTTGTCTCGGTAGAAAGTGTTGGCGGCAGACTCTTGAGCCGATTTTGATGTCGACTTCGACCCAAATCTTGCGATTTTGAGTCGATTCCCCGTTGATTTCGACTCCTGCGCCTTGCGAACAACGGCGCGTGCACGGCGGCAGCGTGCCGCGGCGCTGGCGCCCTCCTTCTTTGTCAATCGGGTCCTTTTGACGAGAACCCATTCTTCCTTGGGAGGAGTGTTGACGGATTGAGGTTGAGGCGTTGTAACTTGCCGACGCCCGATCACGCCGAAGTTCGTGTTGTAATGAACTCCGCTCGCTGATTCCATGGCCTTTGCAAATTGTCGGGCCATCTTTTGGCGTTGTCTCGGCGAGCCCTCTTCGTCGAGGCGGTTGAATCTTGTTGAATGACTCCTTCTTCTGAAAGGAGTCAACTTGAGCGAGCTCCCGCTTTGAGATCCACCGGGTGTTGTTGAGAGGGGAAATCGCCCGCCGCAGTTTAACGAGAATCGCTAAGATCACAACAGAACGAACCTCCCTCTTAGGAGATGAGATCCTCCGATGTTTGCGTGGTGAGGAGGACTTCGATGAGGAAGAGGAGAGGTATTCTTCGAACTTGGCTTGATCGAAGAAGTAATCCAGTCCATCGACCATGAGGTCGGCTTGATCGCCGCAAGGTCGCGACACAACGATCTCGGCTCGAGACCGCTGGCTCCCACCGTGGTCGCCATCGTTTGGGTCAAAAGTTGTTTCCATTGTAAAACTTGAGAAAATTACACTTTTGATTCTCAGTTACAAAGAAATTTAAATAACTCTCTCACAAACTCAACAAAAGACACTACAAGTGTAGATCTCCCCGCTTTTGTGGGACTTTGCTGTCTTGGGGGCGTAATCCGTGGACCACCGAAAGAATCGCCGAATCGACGGGTTTAGTTGATGCTTCGCAGCGAAACAAGAACTTAAGCAAATATCTTAGCAAAGTAAGATATCTACTCTTCTCAAGAATAAGTCAAAGCTTAAACTCGAGGAATCTCCGTGTGGATCGTGTTCTTGAACTCGGAAGCTTGGATCTCGATTGCCCCTTCGATAGCCGACCCCGTGGCGAGGCACAACCAAATGTCTCGCTTCGTGGCGAGGCACAACCAAATGTCTCGCTTCGTGGCGAGGCACAACCAAATGTCTCGCTTCGTGGCGAGGCACAACCAAATGTCTCGCTTCGTGGCGAGGCACAACCAAATGTCTCGCTTCGTGGCGAGGCACAACCAAATGTCTCGCTTCGTGGCGAGGCACAACCAAATGTCTCGCTTCGTGGCGAGGCACAACCAAATGTCTCGCTTCGTGGCGAGGCACAACCAAATGTCTCGCTTCGTGGCGAGGCACAACCAAATGTCTCGCTTCGTGGCGAGGCACAACCAAATGTCTCGCTTCGTGGCGAGGCACAACCAAATGTCTCGCTTCGTGGCGAGGCACAACCAAATGTCTCGCTTCGTGGCGAGGCACAACCAAATGTCTCGCTTCGTGGCGAGGCACAACCAAATGTCTCGCTTCGTGGCGAGGCACAACCAAATGTCTCGCTTCGTGGCGAGGCACAACCAAATGTCTCGCTTCGTGGCGAGGCACAACCAAATGTCTCGCTTCGTGGCGAGGCACAACCAAATGTCTCGCTTCGTGGCGAGGCACAACCAAATGTCTCGCTTCGTGGCGAGGCACAACCAAATGTCTCGCTTCGTGGCGAGGCACAACCAAATGTCTCGCTTCGTGGCGAGGCACAACCAAATGTCTCGCTTCGTGGCGAGGCACAACCAAATGTCTCGCTTCGTGGCGAGGCACAACCAAATGTCTCGCTTCGTGGCGAGGCACAACCAAATGTCTCGCTTCGTGGCGAGGCACAACCAAATGTCTCGCTTCGTGGCGAGGCACAACCAAATGTCTCGCTTCGTGGCGAGGCACAACCAAATGTCTCGCTTCGTGGCGAGGCACAACCAAATGTCTCGCTTCGTGGCGAGGCACAACCAAATGTCTCGCTTCGTGGCGAGGCACAACCAAATGTCTCGCTTCGTGGCGAGGCACAACCAAATGTCTCGCTTCGTGGCGAGGCACAACCAAATGTCTCGCTTCGTGGCGAGGCACAACCAAATGTCTCGCTTCGTGGCGAGGCACAACCAAATGTCTCGCTTCGTGGCGAGGCACAACCAAATGTCTCGCTTCGTGGCGAGGCACAACCAAATGTCTCGCTTCGTGGCGAGGCACAACCAAATGTCTCGCTTCGTGGCGAGGCACAACCAAATGTCTCGCTTCGTGGCGAGGCACAACCAAATGTCTCGCTTCGTGGCGAGGCACAACCAAATGTCTCGCTTCGTGGCGAGGCACAACCAAATGTCTCGCTTCGTGGCGAGGCACAACCAAATGTCTCGCTTCGTGGCGAGGCACAACCAAATGTCTCGCTTCGTGGCGAGGCACAACCAAATGTCTCGCTTCGTGGCGAGGCACAACCAAATGTCTCGCTTCGTGGCGAGGCACAACCAAATGTCTCGCTTCGTGGCGAGGCACAACCAAATGTCTCGCTTCGTGGCGAGGCACAACCAAATGTCTCGCTTCGTGGCGAGGCACAACCAAATGTCTCGCTTCGTGGCGAGGCACAACCAAATGTCTCGCTTCGTGGCGAGGCACAACCAAATGTCTCGCTTCGTGGCGAGGCACAACCAAATGTCTCGCTTCGTGGCGAGGCACAACCAAATGTCTCGCTTCGTGGCGAGGCACAACCAAATGTCTCGCTTCGTGGCGAGGCACAACCAAATGTCTCGCTTCGTGGCGAGGCACAACCAAATGTCTCGCTTCGTGGCGAGGCACAACCAAATGTCTCGCTTCGTGGCGAGGCACAAACAAGTGTCTCGCTAGTAGCGAGACACAATCTTCCCATATGTTGACTTCTTGAGATTTCAACGACGTTGTCCTTCGATCTTCTCATAATTTAGTCATATTTGGGGTTCTTCAGCAATTTTTGATGCCTACAGGGGTTACTTGCGAAACTTTCACGAGTTCCAAAGCTGGATATGGGGTCGACAGTTCCCATCGAGGCGTGACCGCGCTTCACCCCAGCCTCCTACAAAACGAGTTCCCCATGGGCGAAATGCCCACGGTGGCAGAGACCTTCCGTCATCGCTTCTTCAAGGCAGGGGGACAGTTTCCTCCAAAGGATTTCTGAGCACCAGGTTGGGTTCACTCGTCTGCCGGCAACAGTCCTTAGTGGCATAGAATTATCGAGTTCGTACTGGCAAAGAACTCCGATCTTCAGGGATCCGAATTGTACAGGGCAATCAGGGCCACTCAACATGGCATTAAGATCCACGCTCCTCAGTTTTAGAGTGTCTTGGAGCTCTATTGCCTGGATAGCGGTACCTTCTACACGCCCAATGGGGAGTTAGGGTTGGCGCTCCACGAGATGCACGAGGTATCAGGCCTGCCGATGGGAGAGTTCTCATATGAAGAGTATGTCCCCGTCCAAACGGAGCTCGACCACCTTTCAACCCACTTCCCTCAAGTCGTGGAGACTCTATGGGAGCTTCTCTGCCACTACCATATTTGCTTGGACACTCTTGGGTCAGTGGACCATAAGGGTAGCAAGAAGAGGAATGTCGGGATCAGCCACAAGAATTGGGCGGACTACTTGTTCCCCCACAACGATGACAAAAAGAGGCCCATTCTTCCACTGGGCGTGTGTGACGCGGCGGCGATAAATAATCGGATGTCCGAGAGCAGTGAGTCAGAGACTCTTGATCATGACGAAGGGGGATTCCCGGTGGGAACTACTTTCGCATCCTACCATCACCAAACGGGGACTCTGATCTTGTCCAAGGCCCTGCTTGCTGGTTATTTGATGTTGTGGTTGAAGAGGTGTATGGTTCCCACGCACTCATTCGAGGAGATCCCGGTGGATATTATCTATCCGGCCGTCCGCCTGGCCTACGGGCGGTCCTATGCACTGGTGTCGGCAATGACGGCCTGCATACAGAGCGGCCTTCAGAAGTTGTCGGCATAATTCTGTCGCATCACATTTGTCGAGGTGGACGGGGGAGAGGAGATTGCCAAGGCTCCAAACCCTCGGATCAGTTTGCCGTACACGTACCTGATGGCATGGTTCGTGTTACACTGCGAGTGCTTGATGAGTGCACCAGCGTACGCCAGGAAAGGCAGGGATCCGTTAAGCTCGGCCGACTCTGTAGGCAATGAAAATTGCCTTAATCCTACCGGCAACTTCGGGGTGGCGAAGAGCTTAAGGGTCCACGAGTGAAGTCGAGGCCGCCTAAAGGTTAAGTTCACCAATGCTCGACATTCAACCGAGGTTCGTCATTGCGGCGAGGCTCGACATTCAACCGAGGTTCGCCATTGCAGCCAGGCTCGACATTCAACCGAGGTTCGCCATTGCAGCCAGGCTCGACATTCAACCGAGGTTCGCCATTGCAGCCAGGCTCGACATTCAACCGAGGTTCGTCATTGCGGCGAGGCTCGACATTCAACCGAGGTTCGCCATTGCAGCCAGGCTCGACATTCAACCGAGGTTCGCCATTGCAGCCAGGCTCGACATTCAACCGAGGTTCGTCATTGCGGCGAGGCTCGACATTCAACCGAGGTTCGTCATTGCGGCGAGGCTCGACATTCAACCGAGGTTCGTCATTGCGGCGAGGCTCGACATTCAACCGAGGTTCGTCATTGCGGCGAGGCTCGACATTCAACCGAGGTTCGCCATTGCAGCCAGGCTCGACATTCAACCGAGGTTCGTCATTGCGGCGAGGCTCGACATTCAACCGAGGTTCGTCATTGCGGCGAGGCTCGACATTCAACCGAGGTTCGCCATTGCAGCCAGGCTCGACATTCAACCGAGGTTCGCCATTGCAGCCAGGCTCGACATTCAACCGAGGTTCGCCATTGCAGCCAGGCTCGACATTCAACCGAGGTTTGTCATTGCGGCGAGGCTCGACATTCAACCGAGGTTCGCCATTGCAGCCAGGCTCGACATTCAACCGAGGTTCGTCATTGCGGCGAGGCTCGACATTCAACCGAGGTTCGTCATTGCGGCGAGGCTCGACATTCAACCGAGGTTCGTCATTGCGGCGAGGCTCGACATTCAACCGAGGTTCGCCATTGCAGCCAGGCTCGACATTCAACCGAGGTTCGCCATTGCAGCCAGGCTCGACATTCAACCGAGGTTCGTCATTGCGGCGAGGCTCGACATTCAACCGAGGTTCGTCATTGCGGCGAGGCTCGACATTCAACCGAGGTTCGCCATTGCAGCCAGGCTCGACATTCAACCGAGGTTCGTCATTGCGGCGAGGCTCGACATTCAACCGAGGTTTGTCATTGCGGCGAGGCTCGACATTCAACCGAGGTTCGTCATTGCGGCGAGGCTCGACATTCAACCGAGGTTCGCCATTGCAGCCAGGCTCGACATTCAACCGAGGTTCGTCATTGCGGCGAGGCTCGACATTCAACCGAGGTTCGTCATTGCGGCGAGGCTCGACATTCAACCGAGGTTCGCCATTGCAGCCAGGCTCGACATTCAACCAGGTTCGCCATTGCAGCCAGGCTCGACATTCAACCGAGGTTCGCCATTGCAGCCAGGCTCGACATTCAACCGAGGTTCGTCATTGCGGCGAGGCTCGACATTCAACCGAGGTTCGTCATTGCGGCGAGGCTCGACATTCAACCGAGGTTCGCCATTGCAGCCAGGCTCGACATTCAACCGAGGTTAGCCTACAGCGGTGAACCTCGACATTCAACCGAGGTTCGTCATTGCGGCGAGGCTCGACATTCAACGGGGTTAGCCTACAGCGGTGAACCTCGACATTCAACCGAGGTTAGCCTACAGCGGTGAACCTCGACATTCAACCGAGGTTCGTCATTGCGGCGAGGCTCGACATTCAACCGAGGTTTGTCATTGCGGCGAGGCTCGACATTCAGCGAGGTTCGTCATTGCGGCGAGGCTCGACATTCAGCGAGGTTCGTCATTGCGGCGAGGCTCGACATTCAACCGAGGTTCGCCATTGCAGCCAGGCTCGACATTCAACCGAGGTTCGCCATTGCAGCCAGGCTCGACATTCAACCGAGGTTCGCCATTGCAGCCAGGCTCGACATTCAACCGAGGTTAGCCTACAGCGGTGAACCTCGACATTCAACCGAGGTTAGCCTACAGCGGTGAACCTCGACATTCAACCGAGGTTCGCCATTGCAGCCAGGCTCGACATTCAACCGAGGTTCGCCACCCGCGTTCGCACCGGCCCGCTTTCGCAGCTAGTTCAGCTAAGCGTAGCAGCCGCGTTACTGTAGCAGCCGCACGATTACTGCGGCAGCTCCATTAAATAGCCAAAAGCCCAACGAGGCTGGAAGGAAGGTTGGCTGGCAAGCTGAGAACTTTTGGAGCTCAACACTTGTGCGCATAGGAGAGATCAGGAACCTCTCCAACAACCTCTTGATCACCCGCAGCCTTGGTCTGATCGTCAACGGGAAGCAACCTCGACTCGAGCATCGAGTGAAGCATCCTCTCGCCACCAAGAACCCATACAAAAGAGGAGTCAAATCAACCTCCTCTTCCTCTGTAATCGAGAGAATTTGATTGTAATACATTCATTCAATCAATAAACATTTTTCGACCCTACAGAAGATGGCGACCACAGTGGGAGCAACCATTCATTCCGATGAACTGGTGGTGGCGCAATCAGACAAGATTGCAGTCGGAACCGAGGTTCAAACCTTGGTTATCGAATTCGATCAGGGTAAGTACGAGGAGTTCCTCTCCTCTGGGGCATCTAGCCCAGTGAAGACACGCAAGTGTCGTCGAGTCTCGTATGAGACGTCAGCCCCGTGGCTGAATCCTCTCGAGTAAACTCGACGAGCAGCCTCGCCTCTCAAGGACAAGGCTCCAAAGCTAGCCGCCAGGCTAAGAAGTGGGTTGTTAAGCAACCCAAGTCAACTTCGATGTTGTTAGCCAAGTTTTGGCTTCGGGCGAGCCTCGCCTATGGGAAGAACGAACCTTCGACGGTCCACTCGAGGCGTGCGGACAGCGTCGGCTGACAGAACCAAGCTCGCCGACGTAGCCGAAGCTCGTCTCGCTGGACGGATTCCACTATCGACGAGAGAAAATCAGCGAACCTCGTCATCATGAACCTCGACATGGGGTGTCATCAAGGCAAGTGGACGAACCTCGCCATAACAAGCGCCAAAATGATGAACCTCGTCATCATGAACCTCGACATGGGGTGTCATCAAGGCAAGTGGACGAACCTCGCCATAACAAGCGCCAAAATGATGAACCTCGTCATCATGAACCTCGACATGGGGTGTCATCAAGGCAAGTGGACGAACCTCGCCATAACAAGCGCCAAAATGATGAACCTCGTCATCATGAACCTCGACATGGGGTGTCATCAAGGCAAGTGGACGAACCTCGCCATAACAAGCGCCAAAATGATGAACTCGCCATCATGAACCTCGACATGGGGTGTCATCAAGGCAAGTGGACGAACCTCGCCATAACAAGCGCCAAAATGATGAACCTCGTCATCATGAACCTCGACATGGGGTGTCATCAAGGCAAGTGGACGAACCTCGCCATAACAAGCGCCAAAATGATGAACCTCGTCATCATGAACCTCGACATGGGGTGTCATCAAGGCAAGTGGACGAACCTCGCCATCATGAACCTCGACATGGGGTGTCATCAAGGCAAGTGGACGAACCTCGCCATAACAAGCGCCAAAATGATGAACCTCGTCATCATGAACCTCGACATGGGGTGTCATCAAGGCAAGTGGACGAACCTCGCCATCATGAACCTCGACATGGGGTGTCATCAAGGCAAGTGGACGAACCTCGCCATAACAAGCGCCAAAATGATGAACCTCGTCATCATGAACCTCGACATGGGGTGTCATCAAGGCAAGTGGACGAACCTCGCCATAACAAGCGCCAAAATGATGAACCTCGTCATCATGAACCTCGACATGGGGTGTCATCAAGGCAAGTGGACGAACCTCGCCATAACAAGCGCCAAAATGATGAACCTCGTCATCATGAACCTCGACATGGGGTGTCATCAAGGCAAGTGGACGAACCTCGCCATAACAAGCGCCAAAATGATGAACCTCGTCATCATGAACCTCGACATGGGGTGTCATCAAGGCAAGTGGACGAACCTCGCCATAACAAGCGCCAAAATGATGAACCTCGTCATCATGAACCTCGACATGGGGTGTCATCAAGGCAAGTGGACGAACCTCGCCATAACAAGCGCCAAAATGATGAACCTCGTCATCATGAACCTCGACATGGGGTGTCATCAAGGCAAGTGGACGAACCTCGCCATAAGCTTCGCCGCCAGAGCCAAAGGAAACGGCATCCTCGCCAGGGTCGCCAAACTCGGCTCGGAGGGCCACTCTCATACGAGGCTCGTTTTTTAGAATCAACTGGAGGAACGCCCACTCCTGATCTCCGTGATTACCTCACTCGCAAGTGTGATGTTAGTCATATGCAATCTCATTGCTGCTGTGAGAAGCTTATCTCTGCGATGCGCGCCCAATGTTCATCGACACTCCAACCTTCGTTTTTTGAGCGATTATCGGACCCGTCAACTAGACGAAGGCGGTTTCGCCATGAGAAACAAGCAGCCCGCGGTGGTCATTCCCCCGGAGTGACTATTAACATGGTTGGGAAAAGCGGGAGCAAGACCCCAACAGGCAGTCCTGAGTCGTCTGACCCTGAATATTCCCCAGGGTTACGAGGCGCATTAATCAATAGCCAAGGCGCTTATCGAGGAACCCGTCTTCGTGCCGGAGTGACAATCCCGTTTGACTATAGCCAATTGGCTGGGGGTACCTCTGAAGAACTTGAGAACTCTGGCATCGCTACGTCTCAACCTTCGAATACTGATTTTAGTGATCAGGCAAGTGTCCTCATTGCCGAACGAGAAGAAGAGATGACACGAAGAATTGAAGAGCAACAAGCTACTATTCTTGGCGCAACAGAATCTATCGACGCTTTAGAAATGATGATGGAGAAACTTGCGGGCAAGAAGAAGATGGACGAAGGAGGATCCAAATCGAAGCAAGAAGGCTACGACGGGGATCATGATGTTCACTCAATGTCATCGGAAGCGGAATCGAATCCGCGTACGAAAGAGCAGGATCATATGTTGCGGGATTTCCAAAGGCAGCTGGATGCCCTTAAACTCCAAGGGCAATCTAAGGAGCTGGGGGTGGCGAGGCCATATCCTATAGAATGGGATGATGTCCCATATCCTCCAAAATTCAAGCCACTTAACCTAGCGCAATTCGACGGAAAAAGTTCTCCGTCGCAACACATCTACTATTTCCAAGCAAACCGGCATATAATGTAACGATCCTATTATGACCCGACTATTCATCAGCACTCTTAAGGGAGTCGCTTTCGAGTGGTTTCGAAGGTTAGAGCCTGGTTCTATCAGCTCTTGGAAAGATGTGCAGAGGCTTTTTATGGCCCGATTTTTCGATGATGACACTGAGGTGTCTATGGCCACTTTGCTGGCCGAAAAGCAAAAGAAGACGGAGTCTGTCAGCACTTTCGTCAAGCGATTCCGGAATCTGTCTTTGCATTCCCGGGACCAGGCCTCGGAAGCAACATTCATAGGGATGTGCAGAGCCAACCTCTCGCTCAACATACTTTCGAAGATGGGTGCAGTTGAAGCACACTCTTGGAGAGACTTGGTGAGGCAAGGGGAGCAAGTTGAGAACATGCTTCAGAGGATCGAAGCCGAGGAACCCCAGGATTCTCGTCATAAAAAGGGGGGTAATCAGAATAATTTTATTCCTCAAAAGCAATCGAAGGGGAAGGAGACTTTGGCCGTGGAGACCCAACCTACTTCGAGACCCTTCAAGCAGAAATCGAATGTTTTTGGGTAGTCCTCGGAGGAAGTATGACTTTAAGGATGACCAGTCATACCAATCCTTAAAACTTTACTCAAAATAAACAAGATCACGCTTCCGGAAATGAGGAAGCCAGAGGAAGCTTCAAGGACGGATGATCCAAAATACTGCATGTACCATCGAATGGTACACCACTCGACGTGGTCATGCTACGCTTTGAAGGACAAGATCCAAGTCTTGTTAGAGGCAGTGTTATGACTCTGCGAGAGGATCGAGAAGAAGGTGTCCGCAAACATGGTCGCCTCCAATTTGGTGATTTTTCGAATTCCAAGTGCAAGATGGAGTAAAGCCGATCCCTCAGCGGAAGCGAGTTGTGAACTTTGACCTCCAAAGAACGGGAGGAACAAGGTATGGTCCCTTACACCACCGAAAGGCTTAAATTATGTGGGTTTACCCCGACTTGCTATCGATGAGCAATGGACTTCTTCAAAGTCCAAAGGGAAGACTTATGCGCCACCTCTGTTGTAGAAAAAGGAGCCAATCGTCCGACCCGCGACACAGTACCGGTGGCCACGGTGGAAAGGAGTTCTTAAGGGAGTATCCCGAGGCAACACCGACATAGCGACAAAGCGCCGGTTGGTGAGCCCAAAACAAGGGAGGTCCCAGACAACAAAGCGCCAGAAGGACACACCGAAACTTTGAAGGCCCTTTCGGTTCGATGTTTTAGCCCAACTCTCCAACATCCCGGCGAGGATCACTTTGTTTGAACTCTTACGGCTTTCTCAATCTACCGGCTCTGCGAGAAGCATTGGCGGAACAACGAAGCCTTTCGCTCATTTCCCGAAAGCTCAGCAGTTTGCCCAATGTCACGGTCTTCAAGGGGCCAATACCTTGCATTACCTTCTCCTCGGAGGACATGCAAGTGAAGAACCCAAGCATGATAGGCCATTATACTTTACCGTTACATTGGCTCGTCCAATCAACCGAGCTCAAGTTGATCCAGATCTCGCATTGAGTATCATCCCATTGAGAATCATGCAACATCTTGGGATACGGCGCATCGGTTGGCAACAACAGAACCACCATCTATGGTTTCAATGCTACCAATTCTCGCCCCTTGGGCAAAATCAAACTCGATGCCGATAGGAGACTTGAAGACGACGCCACCGCTACGCCATTGATGCCGATACATCCTATAATTTGCTATTGGGTCGACCACGGATCCATGAAAACTTGATCGTCCGTCTACATTGCATCAATGCATGAAGTATGTAGATGAAGAGGGATGGTTAAAACATTGGTCGCGAAAGGCAACCATTCAAAGGTGTGGAGAATTATTTTCTTGATTACGCCCACTACCTTGAGGAGGGCCAAACCGATGAACCACAGATCGAGGACTATGACAAATGAAATGAGGTCGACATAGAGTCCCAACAAGGAGTTGTGTTCAATGATGTAAAACCCTTTGTAATCGATCTGAATGATCCCGGCGACGATATCGCCGCTTTCAATGAAGATTATGATTTAGCTTACGCACCGGGTGTTAAAAGTCATACTGACTTAATGTCAGAAATTCTGCCACGGTTGTATGCTGAACCTACACTGCACATGCCAACTCGGTCGTCGTTCATGATGACCTGATGGGAAGTAAATGGTTACCTCCTTGGTTGCAAGTATACAACCCTTATCAAGTTATAGTATAAAAGATTATCGATCCCACGAGGAACGGGAAAGTAGGGAGAGTTTTGCTCAAGTTTTGGTTCTCAAATTATGCGCGTGACAATTAGGAGTTTATTAAAATAAAATGATAGTGAGGAAATGGTGAGAGTGGATGTGGAGAGATAAAAGAGAGTGGATTGTGGATTATGTGCAAAGGAGGAGAAAATGAAGTTGAAAATGTGGTTGTGGTTATATGCACATAATAACAAAACTAGGTTTGAGATTATATGCACATGGAGGAAAATGAGATTGAGAGAAAATAAGTGCAAAATAAAAGAAAGCAAGATTGAGAGAGAGAGAGGAGAGGAAAATCAAAATCAAGAATAAAGGAAAATAACAAACAAATGAAAAACAAGGATAAGAGGAAAATAAAGAAGGTAAAGTATGGAGGATTAATTAAAGATATGAGGAATCTAGAGTAGATCCACTTAGCTTATCTCAATCTCATGAAAATGAGTTGGATTTGTTAGCTAGTTTCAAACAATCTCTAGGATCCCACAAATATTGGCTCCACACTTAGAAAAGGGTAATTCCCTAGAGGGTTCTAGCCTCAAGGTGAATTAAAGAAAAGGAAAATCTATTCTAGAAAGTAAATACAAGAATTAAATACATTGCATGAAAGTAAATTGCAAGGAATTAAATTGCATGAAAGTAAATTGCAAGAAAGTAAATTGCATGAAAGTAAATCTATTCTACAAACAAGAAAATAAAGAAGAAAATGAAAAGAAATAAAATAGAAACCAACAACTCCTCGATCTTAATCTAATCCTCCTTTGGTCCTTGGATTAGAAGAAGAGAAAGGAAATTGAAGGGGTGAAACATTTCATTTATTGTGTAACAAAGTTACAATTTTGGAAGGTCTTCTCAATGAAGAGTGACCCTCCTCTCCAAATGGAGTTTTACAAAATATTTCACACTCAAAACACTCACCTTCACCCCTATTTATAGCCCAACGGAGTTGATGTGAACCATTGGATCAAACCTAGCCAAAAGGGAGAGAAATCCACCATTAATTCGAATTGTTGGAAACCGATCGGTTGGTCGATCGGTTAGCCAACCGTTGGCCAACCGTTGGTCAACCGATTGGTTCCCAACCGAATTTGTCTTTTCTTGATTTTTCTTCACGAATTTCTCTTGGATCAATTTGGTATCTTGGGCCTTGGTTTGTCTTCGATTTGGGCTTCAAATATTGGTAGAAATTCAGAGAATTTGAGTCATTTGGGCTTTTATTCATTATTTCTTTATTAGCCCGCAAAATAAGATAAAATGATTATTAGTAATATCGTTATTCATATAACATAGGTAATAAGGGTATAAAATGTAATTAAAATGTGATAATCAAATACCCCCACACCTAAACTTTTGCTAGTCCTCTAGCAAAGAAAATAAAAAGAAAACCTAACTCACTTTCAGAATCGCGGTTGTATTTAGCACATACAACAAGCCTTTAAACCCCTAGGTTACCCTAGTGGACGAGTTGTAGTCTCGTGAGGGTTTGCAGTGAATATACCCACAAAATTCAGTCGACTTGCCAAATTAAAGAAGTTAATAAAATAATTAATTCATTTGATATCTTCAAACATTCCAATTGAAGTTGGTTAATACTCAAGAAAACGCTTTTATCATAACTCCAATGTAATTTTCTTAAGAAAATCCTTCCATTATAGTTATACAAAACTAAGTTTAACTCAAAAATTTAAAAGTTTTGAAAAGAACATGCTAACCCTTTATTTTAAACAAACTTCAAGTCTTTTAATCCATTTTATTTTTCAAGAACATATACAAATATAACTATATACAAAAACATGGTTAGTTTTTTTTTTTTTTTTTACTCTTTATTCCTTGGTGGTTTTGTTCTTTTAATCGGCTTTCTAAGTGACCATTTAGCGAAGTTTTGGGCCAATGAATCCCAACCCAATTGGGCTTAGGTCATTAAGCATAGAAATACTCCTGCTTAATTACTCACCAACTTAGGCTTAGTAAAATAGAACCACCAATGATTTTAAGAGAAATTTTTCTTCTATTTATTAAGTTAGTATAATATATATGTGTGTATATGTATATATATTCTGAACAATATTTGATCAAGACAACTTGAAAAATTATTTTCAACTCTAAGTTAGGCATGCAAAATTTCATTACTTTAATTAAAAATCTAAGTTACAACTTAAGTAAAGTATACTACTTTGAAAATCATTTCTTAAGAAATTTATTTGGAGTTATCATAAAAGGTAAACTTGAGTATAGAACCAACTAAGGATTAGAAGACTTAAATTCTATCAAATTGATCAATTATTAATCAACTCTATTAAGTTGGCAAGTGACTTTTTTTTTTTTTATGAGAAGAGGAAAAAAATGACATAAAAAGAAAAAAATGGTAAGAAGAGTAAAATGATTAAGATAAAGAGCAAAATGACTAATTCCCACCCCCACACCTAAATTTTGCATTGTCCTCAATGCAAATTCTATTATGCACAAAGTAAAACAGATAAGAATGGAAGCACTTACATTTGTTCGGTCGACTTCAACAATGACAAAAATTCAGAATTACCTTTGGTATGAGAAGGTGAAGTCAAAAATTTATTCTCTCTTTTTTTTTTTTTTTTTCATATGTTTTTTTTTTTTTTGAAAAGAACAAGAAACTCTCACATGAGAGAAGAATAAATTCTTTTTTTTTTTTTGAAAAGAACATGCTAACCCTTTGTTTTAAACAAACTTCAAGTCTTTTAATCCATTTTATTTTTCAAGAACATATACAAATATAACTATATACAAAAACATGGTTAGTTTTTTTTTTTTTACTCTTTATTCCTTGGTGGTTTTGTTCTTTTAATCGGCTTTCTAAGTGACCATTTAGCGAAGTTTTGGGCCAATGAATCCCAACCCATTGGGCTTAGGTCATTAAGCATAGAAATACTCCTGCTTAATTACTCACCAACTTAGGCTTAGTAAAATAGAACCACCAATGATTTTAAGAGAAATTTTTCTTCTATTTATTAAGTTAGTATAATATATATGTGTGTATATGTATATATATTCTGAACAATATTTGATCAAGACAACTTGAAAAATTATTTTCAACTCTAAGTTAGGCATGCAAAATTTCATTACTTTAATTAAAAATCTAAGTTACAACTTAAGTAAAGTATACTACTTTGAAAATCATTTCTTAAGAAATTTATTTGGAGTTATCATAAAAGGTAAACTTGAGTATAGAACCAACTAAGGATTAGAAGACTTAAATTCTATCAAATTGATCAATTATTAATCAACTCTATTAAGTTGGCAAGTGACTTTTTTTTTTTTTATGAGAAGAGGAAAAAAATGACATAAAAAGAAAAAAATGGTAAGAAGAGTAAAATGATTAAGATAAAGAGCAAAATGACTAATTCCCACCCCCACACCTAAATTTTGCATTGTCCTCAATGCAAATTCTATTATGCACAAAGTAAAACAGATAAGAATGGAAGCACTTACATTTGTTCTACGACTTCAACAATGACAAAAATTCAGAATTACCTTTGGTATGAGAAGGTGAAGTCAAAAATTTATTCTCTCTTTTTTTTTTTTTTTCATATGTTTTTTTTTTTTTGAAAAGAACAAGAAACTCTCACATGAGAGAAGAATAAATTCTTTTTATTATTGTGGGACAAAAATAAAAATGTAGAATAAAAGATAAAACATGAGAAGCTCATATTCTACATTAAATCCTACCTTATTGTTGAAAATTCTACCCTAAATTTAAAGAATTTCAAGATGATATAATCAATGATGTTCTCAAATTCTGAAAATTCCAAGGTTTGCAATGTGTTTTGCAAAGAAATTAAGGTAGGTCTTATTGGTGTTATGCATTTTGAACTTAGATTTTGATTAATGAAAATTTGACATTTTGGTTGCTCTTTCAAAAATCTAAGCTCATCGTAAAAGAGTTCTTCAATGTTGCATTCAAGAGGCATGTATTCAACACGCTTCCTCATTTTGAAAAATAAAACCTGAATTTTTAAAATTTCCAGCCTCATGAAAGATTTCCTCAAAACTAATGTCGATTCATTCTCTACTGCTAAACTTTCTTGGATGTAATTGATTTCGAAGGTCGCTATCAATATTATTTCCTCGATTGAAAATATTAAGTTCAGCAATGATTCCCAAAAGACAGCCTTCATGTGACCAGTTCTACAGCTTGATGAGAGCATTAGAAGTGGCTAAGAACGGTCTTCCTAAGATCACTGTATCCGTCCTTTGGGATTGGAAACGGGTTGTGTTTCCGTGACTACTAAATCAACAGAAAAATAAAGTCTCCAACCTTTATCAATACATCTCTATTTCACCCATAGGGACCTTAATGATCTATCGCCTAATCAAGTGTGCATCTAGTTGGCTTGAGTTCCCGACACCTAGTTGTTGGTAGATCAATACGGAAGCAAGTTGACACCGCCCCTAAGTCTAAAAGCTTTATCGATACGAGTATTACCAATGATACATGGAATGGTAGGACAACCCGATCCTTATGTTTCAATGGTACGCACCTTGAGAGGACTTCACCGATATTGGCGGCAGAAAGACTTTCTTTGGAACATTTATTTGCCTCTTTTGGTACATAATTCCTTTAAAAATTTGGCATAAGAAGGAATTTGTTCAATGACATCTAAAGAGGAATGTTGACCTTAACTCGCTTGAAAGTTCTAGAATTTTCTCCTCCCGAGAGGAGTGCTTCCTAGGCCCGAGTCTATCCTGTAAGGAGCAACCGGTTTAAATTGATTAGACTCGTTCGGGTTCGTGTTCGGGTCATCGAAGGGTGTGATTTCTAAGGAGAGAGAATTTGTTCTCGTTCGTGGGTTTCACTTAGAGGCATTCTAACCTGATTATCGACTGCCTACTCGACCGTAGTGAATGGATTGCATTCACTTCAGCTTGGTAGGTTGAACTTGATCCCGTGTCCTTCGGGTTGGGCACGGGTTGACTCTAAAAGTTCCTTTCTCTCTCACTCATGGCATTAGCTAGTTGACCAAGTTGGGTTTCTAACCTAGCTATGGCTTGAGTGTTGGAAGTGAGGATTTGCCCTGCTGATTGCATGAAGGAATTCAACGTGTTTGATGTTTGAGTCAATAAGTTCGTGGTCCGTGTAGAGGTTTTAATCAAAGTTTCTAGACCCTTTCCGAACATTAAGACGCTTATCATGATCCGCAATTTGAGGAGTGTGATTTGCGATTGGTGATGAGGAGACTGATTTTGAAATGACAGATTTGGTTGTTGAAAATTGAGAGGAACCGATTGACCCTAGAGAATTGTTGGGTTGAAGAGGGAGGAAATTTTGATTTCTGAGTAGTTTCCTGGTTCCATGCAAAATTTGATGATTTCTCCAACCCGGATTGTAGGTTGGAGAAAATGGATTATTCACCGTCACGAAATGCAGCGCTTATCCGACCTAGTGGTCGACCGATCCTAAAAGAGGACATTCCTCCAAACATGAGATGGAGACAGACAGCTATGACAACCCGAGGCGTAAACTTGGTTGATTTGAGCCGAGCTCGCTCTTTGACTTCTAAAGCTTCTAACCCACGCATGATTGTCGCCATCTTTGCTTCAGAGGCTATGTTTGTTTCTAAGGACAAACCATCGGTTTTGGGTTGGGAACCGATGAAACACGGTCATCACAATGTTCCCATCGCATGGTTTTCTGATAAACTCTCTAAAAGTCCCAAGCTTCATCTGCATTTTTCTTCATGAAATCCCCTTGACACATTGACTCTAAGGAAGTTTTGAAGAATAATCCAATCCTTCATAAATGATTTGGCATAATCGCCACTTTTCAAGACCATGGTGAGGACATTGATAAGAAGATCTTTGAATTTGTCAAAATACTTCCAAAAGGTTCTCCGACAATTTTAAAATTTTGAATGTCGCTTCTAAGCTTGATTGTTTTGTGGATAGGAAAGAATTTTTTAGAAAACTGCTACAAATTCACCCCAAGTTGAGATGGAATTTGTGGGCAAGCTATACACCATTTTTGGCTTTGTCCTTAAGGGCAAATGGAATAAATCGGAGTTTGATCGATCTTCGCTAAGTCCCTCATCTTAATCATGAGGCAAACTTCTTCAAATTCGAGATGAAAATGTAAGCGCCTTCGGTTTCTACTCCTAGGAATTTGGGAAGCATGTTAATAAAATGCGGTCTAAGTTCAAAATTGGTTCCATTTACCTCGGGGAGTTTTATGCAAGAGGGGATTGCATTTCTAGTGGGGTAACAAACATCTTGAAGAACAGGTGGGTTGGTATTAGCCATTTCGTTTGGTTCAAGAGATGAATCAAAACGAATTAAACGATTAGTATTATCCCTAACCCAAGTTTGCATACACCAAAATCAAAAAAAAAAAATTTATTTGAAAAAGGATAAGAGAAAAAGTTAAGAAGATGATGAGAAAAAAAAAATAAGGAAAAACTAACTAAAAATAAATCAAGGCAATCACTTTCCAATCACCCTAACTCTAGTGTTAAGCCTAAACTTGACTTAGACCAGCTCCTAACCAAAAATTCCCTTAGTGAAAAGATCAAAGTTTACTTGGGTAATTAGTCAGGTAAGGATAGTACTAGAGGGAGATCAAAGATCAATTAAGTACCTCTTTCCTTTCGGAGCGCCTTACGCAACCCCTAAACCTTGCCTTAGACACCAATTAATCCAGATAAACTTGGACCGTTCACTTAAGGATTTCTTGTTCCTTAATGAGCTCAATCCTTAGGGGCAACGCCTAATCAAATTTTAAGAGGCTTGGGTAAGTGTAGTGAGGAATTAGTGATTTTGGGCTAAGGAAAGGGTGATGAAATCCTCACCTTATCTTGCTTAGTGGGTTTTGCCCTTTAAATATTTTCAAGTGTGCCAAATCAAGATGCTCAAATCACTTTGGTGAATTCCTACTATTATATGAAATGCAACCCTAGAAATTAAAAGCAACTAAAAGGATGCAAAAACAAAAATCTTTTTATTTTTATTATGGTCGACAATAAAAAAATGAAGTTTATTAGGGTCGACAAGGAAAAAAATCCTTTTATTTTTATTTTTATTTTTTTATCCTAATTGTCTCTAATGTATATGAACTATCTAAAGGGTGGAATTGAAAATACTAGATGGAAGAGTTACCCACGCAAAAGCAATCCAAAGCCTCGTTGGAGGCAATTCTTCAATCTTGAATCTTCAACTCTTGATCTTCAAGCTCCAAGTTCCTACACAAAAGAAAACACACAAAATAAAAACCAAACTTAATGAAAATCCTACTTATGCACCGTTCCCCGGCAACGGCGCCAAAAACTTGATGGGAAATAAATGATTACCTCCTTAGTTGCAAGTATACAACCCTTATCAAGTTATAGTATAAAAGATTATCGATCCCACGAGGAACGGGAAAGTAGGGAGAGTTTTGCTCAAGTTTTGGTTCTCAAATTATGCGCGTGACAATTAGGAGTTTATTAAAATAAAATGATAGTGAGGAAATGGTGAGAGTGGATGTGGAGAGATAAAAGAGAGTGGATTGTGGATTATGTGCAAAGGAGGAGAAAATGAAGTTGAAAATGTGGTTGTGGTTATATGCACATAATAACAAAACTAGGTTTGAGATTATATGCACATGGAGGGAAAATGAGATTGAGAGAAAATAAGTGCAAAATAAAAGAAAGCAAGATTGAGAGAGAGAGAGGAGAGGAAAATCAAAATCAAGAATAAAGGAAAATAACAAACAAATGAAAAACAAGGATAAGAGGAAAATAAAGAAGGTAAAGTATGGAGGATTAATTAAAGATATGAGGAATCTAGAGTAGATCCACTTAGCTTATCTCAATCTCATGAAAATGAGTTGGATTTGTTAGCTAGTTTCAAACAATCTCTAGGATCCCACAAATATTGGCTCCACACTTAGAAAAGGGTAATTCCCTAGAGGGTTCTAGCCTCAAGGTGAATTAAAGAAAAGGAAAATCTATTCTAGAAAGTAAATACAAGAATTAAATACATTGCATGAAAGTAAATTGCAAGGAATTAAATTGCATGAAAGTAAATTGCAAGAAAGTAAATTGCATGAAAGTAAATCTATTCTACAAACAAGAAAATAAAGAAGAAAATGAAAAAGAAATAAAATAGAAACCAACAACTCCTCGATCTTAATCTAATCCTCCTTTGGTCCTTGGATTAGAAGAAGAGAAAGGAAATTGAAGGTGAAAAATTTCATTTATTGTGTAACAAAGTTACAATTTTGGAAGGTCTTCTCAATGAAGAGTGACCTCCTCTCCAAATGGAGTTTTACAAAATATTTCACACTCAAAACACTCACCTTCACCCCTATTTATAGCCCAACGGAGTTGATGTGAACCATTGGATCAAACCTAGCCAAAAGGGAGAGAAATCCACCATTAATTCGAATTGTTGAAACCGATCGGTTGGTCGATCGGTTAGCCAACCGTTAGCCAACCGGTTGGCCAACCGTTGGTCAACCGATTGGTTCCCAACCGAATTTGTCTTTTCTTGATTTTTCTTCACGAATTTCTCTTGGATCAATTTGGTATCTTGGGCCTTAGTTTGTCTTCAGATTTGGGCTTCAAATATTGGTAGAAATTCAGAGAATTTGAGTCATTTGGGCTTTTATTCATTATTTCTTTATTAGCCTGCAAAATAAGATAAAAATGATTATTAGTAATATCGTTATTCATATAACATAGGTAATAAGGGTATAAAAATGTAATTAAAATGTGATAATCATGACCCAAAGGCATAATGACTCTTCGCAAGCGGTTTTTGTGATACCAACCAGGAATAGCGATCAGAAAGACATTATCCTTGGGAAGGTCAATCAGCCGTCACAAAACGAGCTAGAGCAGCCCAAAACAGAGGAAAAGGAACCCCAATTCTCATACTTCTCGCCGACGGCGCGAAATTTGATGAAGAAAATGGGGTATGATTTCCTTCGCAAAGAAGGACTAAGCTACGGAAAAGGCATCAGGACACCGATCCGACCTGCTTATGTCCCGGAAGGCCAGCCTGATGATTACTATCATAAAACTCGTAAAGGGTTGGGATATGAGTCGCCGCCGTACTCGTGGCACGTTACGATTGAGGGTGAGTCAGATCACTCATCTTCGGGCAGCCTTCGATTCGACAAGATAGGACAGAAATTAGGTCCCCGATGGCCAATATGACCTCGCTGATCCAATAGAGATTCAAGAAGATGATCTCTTACCGCTATTCGAGGATCCACCGAGTCAACAAATTGGAATGCAATGGGAACATCATTTTGAGCAACGAGAACCCCACCGATGACAAAATAGTCCGAAGTTGATATGGGGATGAAGCTAATCCAAGCCCATATTCATAAGTTTATAGTTTGACAAATGAAGAAAAGGAGAGCCTTATCGCTTTGGTACGGAATATATCGATGTCTTCGCTTGGAGTTATGAAGATATGCCCGCTTAGACCCTCGAAAGTGGCTATGCATTGCCTTAATATCGAACCAGCGCTAAGCTCGTTAAACAACAAAGAACGACGCATTTGCCCCTCGTGTCATGAAGGCCATTGAGAAAGAAATCGAGAAGCCGATCAAAGCAGGTTCATTCGAGGTTCAACACCCGACCGGGTAGCCAATATAGTACCCGCTTTGAAGAAAAGCGACGATCCTACCGGCGCTGATTATCGAGACTTAAATTCAGCGGTCCGAAAGATGATTTTCCTTTACCAATCACGAATATTATCGCCGATAACACGCGGTGGATTTGAAAGGATGTCTTTATGGATGGCTTTTCGTGGTACAATCAAATCAAAATGCACCCCGATGATGAAAAGCACATCGCTTCCCAACACCGCCGTGAATATATCGTTATACGCTTATGCCTTTCGGCTTGAAAATGCAGGGCTACATACCGGTGCCATGACCACTATCTTCCGAAAACATTTACGAAAGACAGTAGAATGCTACGTAGACGATTTAGTGGTCAAGAGTCGTCACAAAAGTGATCATTTACACGACTTGAGGACAGCATTTGAGATAATGCGGGCACATCAACTGAAAATGAACCCAACTAAGTCTTTCCTGGGGATGTCTAGTGGCAAATTCCTAGGGTTCGTGGTCACAGCAGACGGTATACGCCTCGACCCGGATAAAGTCAAAGCTATCCAAGAACTTCCGCCTCCTAGAAGCCTCAGAGAGCTTCGTGGTCTCCAAGGGCGTTTGGCTTACATTCGCAGATTCATTTCCAATTTATCGGGAAATGTCAACCATTCTCAAGCTCATGAAGAAAGGTGTATCGCTCGCTTGGGATGAAGATTGCCTAAGGCATTCGAAGAGATCAAAACATATCTTTCTAATCCCCCTGTGTTAGTTGCACCTAAATTAGGAAAGCCCTTTCTGATTTACATCCGCTACGTAGTATGCGTAGCGTGTCTTTAGCACAGGACGATGACGATGGCCACGAACAGGCAGTCTATTACCTCAGTAGGACACTGTCAGGGGCCGAGTATCGATACCCTCCCATTCAGAAGGAATGTTTGGCTTTGGTCTTCGCCATCCAAAAGATGCGGCACTATCTAGTGGGACAGACCATACACGTCATCTCCAAAATTGACCCTATACGGGTATTCATGACTCAGCCTGGCACGTTGAATGGTCGAACGGCTAGATGGGCATTGTTATTATCTCAGTACGACATTCACTTCAAACCTCAGAAGGCGATGAAGGGTCAAGCTGTGTGTGATCTTATGGCTAATCATCCATTGAAAGGGAAAGTCGAATTGTATCAAGACATGCCTGATGAACCTTATGAAGCTAATCTGGTCTCTAAGGAACGGGTATGGCAGTTGTTCTTTGACGGAGCCTCGAGAGCGACCCCTGACGGCCCCGTTGTAGCCGGAGTGGGGGTAGTATTGATATCTCCGCAAAACCACGGATACCACGAAGCCGCGGTCGCTATCGTAACCATGCACCAATAACGTAGCGAGTATAATGCTATTGATTGGTCTCGACATAGCCAAACATTTAGGCGTGAAGCACCTTGAAGCATTTGGGGATTCACAGCCAGTCGTGAAACAACTAAGAGGAGAATACGGTCGCACGAGGACCTTATCCTCATCATGCAGCAGCCATAACTTTAGTGACTCCTTTGAAAGCTTTTACATTGATCATGTGCCCCATTTATGAACACTT
Organism: Asparagus setaceus; assembly: GCA_012295165.1. Classification (NCBI taxonomy): domain Eukaryota; kingdom Viridiplantae; phylum Streptophyta; class Magnoliopsida; order Asparagales; family Asparagaceae; genus Asparagus; species Asparagus setaceus. Next base: position 88,207,478 of record CM022701.1, read on the forward strand.
ATGCAGATACCGGCGCCTCTTGCGCCTATGCTAGCCCTCGCCTCGAGAATGCTACTCGGCAAATTAGTGTGACTAGTCGGCAACTATTTCGCCAAAATATGCATTACAGATTCGCGGCAAATAAGACGAGCCTAAGTCACTTGAAGCACGACCGGCGGTTCCCGATCATCGACTATGTCTTGCATGGGATATTGCCCAAGACATAAAAGAAAGAGAGTCGATTCGCCGACGAAAGCATCAAGATTTTACTATGATTCCCAATTACGACTTTGTATAGAAGGTCATATGATGGGTTACCGCTCGATGTCCGCCAACTAAGGAAGCAGAGCAAGTCTTGAAAGAAGCTCATGACGGTGTTTGTGGAGCACACCAACCTGGACCTAAGTTATGGGACCGGCTGCGTAGACTCGGTTATTATTGGCCGACGATGGTAAGGGATGCCGCGACTTACGCTAAACGATGCCATGCGTGCTAAATACATGCTAATTACCTTCACCAACCTCCGAACACTTGCATCCTACCGCCACGCCCCGCCATTTGAAGCGTGGGGAATGGACATCGTCGGTCCAATTTCTCCACCTTCTTCAAAAGGACATCGCTTCATATTGGCGATAGCGAGTATTTCTCAAAGTGGGTCAAGCCGCTCCGCTGAGATTGGTCAAGACATGCGATGTGCCTCTATTTCAATCATAGTCGCTATACTACCATGTCAGCGAGCGACTTAACTACTCCCACATGATCATTCCTCTAAATGATTTTGTTCGTAATCACCGTTGTTATACTTTTAAGTCATCAACAACTTGATTGCTTTTTGATCGCGATCGTTATACTCCCATGTCATCAACGATTCGATCATTTCCTAATAGTGGCCTACCATGCGATGTGCCTCTATTTCAATCATAGTCGTTATACTCCCATGTCATCAACGATTCGATCATTTCCTAATAGTGGCCTACCATGCGATGTGCCTCTATTTCAATCATAGTCGTTATACTCCCATGTCATCAACGATTCGATCATTTCCTAATAGTGGCCTACCATGCGATGTGCCTCTATTTCAATCATAGTCGTTATACTCCCATGTCATCAACGATTCGATCATTTCCTAATAGTGGCCTACCATGCGATGTGCCTCTATTTCAATCATAGTCGTTATACTCCCATGTCATCAACGATTCGATCATTTCCTAATAGTGGCCTACCATGCGATGTGCCTCTATTTCAATCATAGTCGTTATACTCCCATGTCATCAACGATTCGATCATTTCCTAATAGTGGCCTACCATGCGATGTGCCTCTATTTCAATCATAGTCGTTATACTCCCATGTCATCAACGATTCGATCATTTCCTAATAGTGGCCTACCATGCGATGTGCCTCTATTTCAATCATAGTCGTTATACTACCATGTCAGCGAGCGACTTAACTACTCCCACATGATCATTCCTCTAAATGATTTTGTTCGTAATCACCGTTGTTATACTTTTAAGTCATCAACAACTTGATTGCTTTTTGATCGCGATCGTTATACTCCCATGTCATCAACGATTCGATCATTTCCTAATAGTGGCCTACCATGCGATGTGCCTCTATTTCAATCATAGTCGCTATACTACCATGTCAGCGAGCGACTTAACTACTCCCACATGATCATTCCTCTAAATGATTTTGTTCGTAATCACCGTTGTTATACTTTTAAGTCATCAACAACTTGATTGCTTTTTGATCGCGATCGTTATACTCCCATGTCATCAACGATTCGATCATTTCCTAATAGTGGCCTACCATGCGATGTGCCTCTATTTCAATCATAGTCGTTATACTCCCATGTCATCAACGATTCGATCATTTCCTAATAGTGGCCTACCATGCGATGTGCCTCTATTTCAATCATAGTCGTTATACTCCCATGTCATCAACGATTCGATCATTTCCTAATAGTGGCCTACCATGCGATGTGCCTCTATTTCAATCATAGTCGTTATACTCCCATGTCATCAACGATTCGATCATTTCGAATAGTGGCCTACCATGCGATGTGCCTCTATTTCAATCATAGTCGTTATACTCCCATGTCATCAACGATTCGATCATTTCCTAATAGTGGCCTACCATGCGATGTGCCTCTATTTCAATCATAGTCGTTATACTCCCATGTCATCAACGATTCGATCATTTCCTAATAGTGGCCTACCATGCGATGTGCCTCTATTTCAATCATAGTCGTTATACTCCCATGTCATCAACGATTCGATCATTTCCTAATAGTGGCCTACCATGCGATGTGCCTCTATTTCAATCATAGTCGTTATACTCCCATGTCATCAACGATTCGATCATTTCCTAATAGTGGCCTACCATGCGATGTGCCTCTATTTCAATCATAGTCGTTATACTCCCATGTCATCAACGATTCGATCATTTCCTAATAGTGGCCTACCATGCGATGTGCCTCTATTTCAATCATAGTCGTTATACTCCCATGTCATCAACGATTCGATCATTTCCTAATAGTGGCCTACCATGCGATGTGCCTCTATTTCAATCATAGTCGTTATACTCCCATGTCATCAACGATTCGATCATTTCCTAATAGTGGCCTACCATGCGATGTGCCTCTATTTCAATCATAGTCGTTATACTCCCATGTCATCAACGATTCGATCATTTCCTAATAGTGGCCTACCATGCGATGTGCCTCTATTTCAATCATAGTCGTTATACTCCCATGTCATCAACGATTCGATCATTTCCTAATAGTGGCCTACCATGCGATGTGCCTCTATTTCAATCATAGTCGTTATACTCCCATGTCATCAACGATTCGATCATTTCCTAATAGTGGCCTACCATGCGATGTGCCTCTATTTCAATCATAGTCGTTATACTCCCATGTCATCAACGATTCGATCATTTCCTAATAGTGGCCTACCATGCGATGTGCCTCTATTTCAATCATAGTCGTTATACTCCCATGTCATCAACGATTCGATCATTTCCTAATAGTGGCCTACCATGCGATGTGCCTCTATTTCAATCATAGTCGTTATACTCCCATGTCATCAACGATTCGATCATTTCCTAATAGTGGCCTACCATGCGATGTGCCTCTATTTCAATCATAGTCGTTATACTCCCATGTCATCAACGATTCGATCATTTCGAATAGTGGCCTACCATGCGATGTGCCTCTATTTCAATCATAGTCGTTATACTCCCATGTCATCAACGATTCGATCATTTCCTAATAGTGGCCTACCATGCGATGTGCCTCTATTTCAATCATAGTCGTTATACTCCCATGTCATCAACGATTCGATCATTTCCTAATAGTGGCCTACCATGCGATGTGCCTCTATTTCAATCATAGTCGTTATACTCCCATGTCATCAACGATTCGATCATTTCGAATAGTGGCCTACCATGCGATGTGCCTCTATTTCAATCATAGTCGTTATACTCCCATGTCATCAACGATTCGATCATTTCCTAATAGTGGCCTACCATGCGATGTGCCTCTATTTCAATCATAGTCGCTATACTACCATGTCAGCGAGCGACTTAACTACTCCCACATGATCATTCCTCTAAATGATTTTGTTCGTAATCACCGTTGTTATACTTTTAAGTCATCAACAACTTGATTGCTTTTTGATCGCGATCGTTATACTCCCATGTCATCAACGATTCGATCATTTCCTAATAGTGGCCTACCATGCGATGTGCCTCTATTTCAATCATAGTCGCTATACTCCCATGTCATCAACGATTCGATCATTTCCTAATAGTGGCCTACCATGCGATGTGCCTCTATTTCAATCATAGTCGTTATACTCCCATGTCATCAACGATTCGATCATTTCCTAATAGTGGCCTACCATGCGATGTGCCTCTATTTCAATCATAGTCGCTATACTCCCATGTCATCAACGATTCGATCATTTCCTAATAGTGGCCTACCATGCGATGTGCCTCTATTTCAATCATAGTCGCTATACTCCCATGTCATCAACGATTCGATCATTTCCTAATAGTGGCCTACCATGCGATGTGCCTCTATTTCAATCATAGTCGCTATACTCCCATGTCATCAACGATTCGATCATTTCGAATAGTGGCCTACCATGCGATGTGCCTCTATTTCAATCATAGTCGTTATACTCCCATGTCATCAACGATTCGATCATTTCCTAATAGTGGCCTACCATGCGATGTGCCTCTATTTCAATCATAGTCGCTATACTACCATGTCAGCGAGCGACTTAACTACTCCCACATGATCATTCCTCTAAATGATTTTGTTCGTAATCACCGTTGTTATACTTTTAAGTCATCAACAACTTGATTGCTTTTTGATCGCGATCGTTATACTCCCATGTCATCAACGATTCGATCATTTCCTAATAGTGGCCTACCATGCGATGTGCCTCTATTTCAATCATAGTCGTTATACTCCCATGTCATCAACGATTCGATCATTTCCTAATAGTGGCCTACCATGCGATGTGCCTCTATTTCAATCATAGTCGTTATACTCCCATGTCATCAACGATTCGATCATTTCCTAATAGTGGCCTACCATGCGATGTGCCTCTATTTCAATCATAGTCGCTATACTCCCATGTCATCAACGATTCGATCATTTCCTAATAGTGGCCTACCATGCGATGTGCCTCTATTTCAATCATAGTCGTTATACTCCCATGTCATCAACGATTCGATCATTTCCTAATAGTGGCCTACCATGCGATGTGCCTCTATTTCAATCATAGTCGCTATACTCCCATGTCCTTTGAGCGACTCAACTACCCCCACGAGTCATTTCCTAAATGACTTTGTTCGTAATCACTGTTGTTATACTTTTAAGTCACTGAACAACTTGATTGCTTTTTTGATCGCGATCGTTATACTTTCATGTCACTGAACGATTCGATCATTTCCGAATAGTGGCCTACCATGCGATGTGCCTCTATTTCAGCCATAGTCGTTATACTCCCATGTCACTGAACGACTCAGCTACCCCCACAGAGTCATTTCCTAAATGACTTTGTTCGTAATCACTGTTGTTATACTTTTAAGTCACTGAACAACTTGATTGCTTTTTTGATCGCGATCGTTATACTCCCATGTCACTGAACGATTCGATCATTTCCGAATAGTGGCCTACCATGCGATGTGCCTCTATTTCAATCATAGTCGTTATACTCCCATGTCACTGAACGACTTAACTACTCCCACATGATCATTCCTCTAAATGATTTTGTTCGTAATCACTGTTGTTATACTCTCACGTCACTGAACAACTTGATTGCTTTTTGATCGCGATCGTTATACTTTCATGTCACTGAACGATTCGATCATTTCCACACGATGGCCTACCAGGCTATTTGCCCTTATCTTTTAATCCAACGCCTTGAACGGCTAAGGATAGAGGGGAGATTTTAGCATTAAGCCTAAAAGAAACTCCTCGCAAACTCACCATACTGAGGGGAAAAGTATGGCTAGCCCGATTCAAACGGTAATCGGTAAAGGCACATCAAACTGCTGATAGTCGGGGTTGCTAAAAATCCTAGAGGGCTTATCATTAGTCGTAAGTGAAGAATTCAAATTTACCGCTCTCGCCCGCTCCGCACGGCGACCATTTTTACAAGTCTTCATATCCAAAGTGTTCCAGACTCCATTTAACCACATTCAAGTCTGAAAACTTTGGAGGGGGTTTTCTAGGCAATGAAAATTGCCTTAATCCCCGACAAAGAACTCGGGTGAGCGTAAGAGCTTAAGGGTCCACTGAGTGAAGTCGCCCGCCTAAAGGTTAAGTTCACCAATGCTTGACTTTATAAAATAGACAAAAGTAGCGGCAGCGTTCTTGTAGCGGCAGCGTTCTTGTAGCGGCAGCGTTCTTGTAGCGGCAGCGTTCTTGTAGCGGCAGCGTTCTTGTAGCGGCAGCGTTCTTGTAGCGGCAGCGTTCTTGTAGCGGCAGCGTTCTTGTAGCGGCAGCGTTCTTGTAGCGGCAGCGTTCTTGTAGCGGCAGCGTTCTTGTAGCGGCAGCGTTCTTGTAGCGGCAGCGTTCTTGTAGCGGCAGCGTTCTTGTAGCGGCAGCGTTCTTGTAGCGGCAGCGTTCTTGTAGCGGCAGCGTTCTTGTAGCGGCAGCGTTCTTGTAGCGGCAGCGTTCTTGTAGCGGCAGCGTTCTTGTAGCGGCAGCGTTCTTGTAGCGGCAGCGTTCTTGTAGCGGCAGCGTTCTTGTAGCGGCAGCGTTCTTGTAGCGGCAGCGTTCTTGTAGCGGCAGCGTTCTTGTAGCGGCAGCGTTCTTGTAGCGGCAGCGTTCTTGTAGCGGCAGCGTTCTTGTAGCGGCAGCGTTCTTGTAGCGGCAGCGTTCTTGTAGCGGCAGCGTTCTTGTAGCGGCAGCGTTCTTGTAGCGGCAGCGTTCTTGTAGCGGCAGCGTTCTTGTAGCGGCAGCGTTCTTGTAGCGGCAGCGTTCTTGTAGCGGCAGCGTTCTTGTAGCGGCAGCGTTCTTGTAGCGGCAGCGTTCTTGTAGCGGCAGCGTTCTTGTAGCGGCAGCGTTCTTGTAGCGGCAGCGTTCTTGTAGCGGCAGCGTTCTTGTAGCGGCAGCGTTCTTGTAGCGGCAGCGTTCTTGTAGCGGCAGCGTTCTTGTAGCGGCAGCGTTCTTGTAGCGGCAGCGTTCTTGTAGCGGCAGCGTTCTTGTAGCGGCAGCGTTCTTGTAGCGGCAGCGTTCTTGTAGCGGCAGCGTTCTTGTAGCGGCAGCGTTCTTGTAGCGGCAGCGTTCTTGTAGCGGCAGCGTTCTTGTAGCGGCAGCGTTCTTGTAGCGGCAGCGTTCTTGTAGCGGCAGCGTTCTTGTAGCGGCAGCGTTCTTGTAGCGGCAGCGTTCTTGTAGCGGCAGCGTTCTTGTAGCGGCAGCGTTCTTGTAGCGGCAGCGTTCTTGTAGCGGCAGCGTTCTTGTAGCGGCAGCGTTCTTGTAGCGGCAGCGTTCTTGTAGCGGCAGCGTTCTTGTAGCGGCAGCGTTCTTGTAGCGGCAGCGTTCTTGTAGCGGCAGCGTTCTTGTAGCGGCAGCGTTCTTGTAGCGGCAGCGTTCTTGTAGCGGCAGCGTTCTTGTAGCGGCAGCGTTCTTGTAGCGGCAGCGTTCTTGTAGCGGCAGCGTTCTTGTAGCGGCAGCGTTCTTGTAGCGGCAGCGTTCTTGTAGCGGCAGCGTTCTTGTAGCGGCAGCGTTCTTGTAGCGGCAGCGTTCTTGTAGCGGCAGCGTTCTTGTAGCGGCAGCGTTCTTGTAGCGGCAGCGTTCTTGTAGCGGCAGCGTTCTTGTAGCGGCAGCGTTCTTGTAGCGGCAGCGTTCTTGTAGCGGCAGCGTTCTTGTAGCGGCAGCGTTCTTGTAGCGGCAGCGTTCTTGTAGCGGCAGCGTTCTTGTAGCGGCAGCGTTCTTGTAGCGGCAGCGTTCTTGTAGCGGCAGCGTTCTTGTAGCGGCAGCGTTCTTGTAGCGGCAGCGTTCTTGTAGCGGCAGCGTTCTTGTAGCGGCAGCGTTCTTGTAGCGGCAGCGTTCTTGTAGCGGCAGCGTTCTTGTAGCGGCAGCGTTCTTGTAGCGGCAGCGTTCTTGTAGCGGCAGCGTTCTTGTAGCGGCAGCGTTCTTGTAGCGGCAGCGTTCTTGTAGCGGCAGCGTTCTTGTAGCGGCAGCGTTCTTGTAGCGGCAGCGTTCTTGTAGCGGCAGCGTTCTTGTAGCGGCAGCGTTCTTGTAGCGGCAGCGTTCTTGTAGCGGCAGCGTTCTTGTAGCGGCAGCGTTCTTGTAGCGGCAGCGTTCTTGTAGCGGCAGCGTTCTTGTAGCGGCAGCGTTCTTGTAGCGACGCCGCGATTCTGCGGCGGCTCCATTAAATAGCCAAAAGCCCAACGAGGCCGGAAGGAAGGTTGGTGGCAAGGCGAGAACTTTGGAGCTCGACATTCAACCAAGGTTCGCCATTGCGCCGAGGCTCGACATTCAACCGAGGTTCGCCATTGCGCCGAGGCTCGACATTCAACCGAGGTTCGCCATTGCGCCGAGGCTCGACATTCAACCGAGGTTCGCTTACGCCAGCGAACCTCGACATTCGAACGAAGCTCGCCTCGCATAGGCCAAAATCGCCCACAACCTCAAAGTTCGACGAGGCTGGCCTACAACGCCATGGCGGCGAGGCTCGACATTCAACCGAGGTTCGCCATTGCGCCGAGGCTCGACATTCAACCGAGGTTCGCCATTGCGCCGAGGCTCGACATTCAACCGAGGTTCGCCATTGCAGCGAGGCTCGACATTCAACCGAGGTTCGCTTACGCCAGCGAACCTCGACATTCAACCGAGGTTCGCCATTGCGCCGAGGCTCGACATTCAACCGAGGTTCGCTTACGCCAGCGAACCTCGACATTCAACCGAGGTTCGCTTACGCCAGCGAACCTCGACATTCAACCGAGGTTCGCCATTGCAGCCAGGCTCGACATTCAACCGAGGTTCGCCATTGCAGCGAGGCTCGACATTCAACCAAGGTTCGCCATTGCGCCGAGGCTCGACATTCAACCGAGGTTCGCCATTGCAGCGAGGCTCGACATTCAACCGAGGTTCGCTTACGCCAGCGAACCCCGACGCCAACCGAGGTTCGCCACAGCAGCGAACCCCGACGCCAACCGAGGTTCGCTTACGCCAGCGAACCCCGACGCCAACCGAGGTTCGCCACAGAGCGAACCTCGACATTCGAACGGCCGCCTGGCAGCACTGTGGTCCGACGAGGTTTGCCACCCGCGCATCGCAAATGCCGCTACCGTGAAGCTCCGCACAAAGTACCGCTGCATCAGAAGGGCAGCATCAGAAAGTAAAACCGCACGCATTACCGCGCTCCATTAAATAGCCAAAAGCCCAACGAGGCTGGAAGGAAGGTTGGCTGGCAAGCTGAGAACTTTTGGAGCTCAACACTTGTGCGCATAGGAGAGATCAGGAACCTCTCCAACAACCTCTTGATCACCCGCACTTTGGTCCGATCGCCAACGGAAGCAACCTCGACTCGAAAGCATCGAGTGAAGCATCCTCTCGCCACCAAGAACCCATACAAAAGAGGAGTCAAATCAACCTCCTCTTCCTCTGTAATCGAGAGAATTTGATTGTAATACATTCATTCAATCAATAAACATTTTTTCGACCCTACAGGCTCGAGACTTGTTCTTGGAAGTTCCGGGACGTTGTGGAAATGAGGAAGGTGTTGTCCTTCTTTGGCAACTACGACTTTTTCTGTTTCCCTACAAAGGGGGCTATGGTGAGTCTCTTCAAGACGGTTCAACCACGGACCAGCATACCCTCTTGACCCTCGGGGGCTTCAGGTGGTTGGTTAACATCCGACCCGGTTACCATCTCCTTCGCACGGGTTCGTTATGCCTCTTGGAACCCTACCTTCCTAGCCGTTTCTCGCGCCAGTTCGGATACGACCAGCTCTATATTGGGAATATCAACCCCCAACTAAAATTCAAAGGGGGGTTGGTAGATGGAGTGCGGGGGTGGTTTTGGACACACGCCGGCTATACCGGTGCTCGCTTCGAGCTGCCCTTGAGGGATCGTATTCTTCACCACTCGTTCACCTACTGTAAATGGTATCGGGGCGTGAGTACTTATCCGGAGGGGTTTGACATTTACACGTCTTGCTTGACCGAGCGCGCACGTCGATCGAGAGGTCGCTCTCGTACACCTCAGCAGGGAGAACGTTACCATGCTGAGGGGTCCGACGTATCTCAGAGGGAGGAGGTAAGAAAAGCTCCGGCCGAGGGGTCTGAAGCACTTCCTACCGAGGAGTTTTCTAAGGCGAGCTGGGAAACGAGATTTCATGGGGGTTTGGGTGGTGACCTGATGTTGGCTTTTATACTCCCTATGACCCAACTCGTCCCTAGTTTAGCGGTGAGAGAGAGGCCCCTCAGGAACTGGTTAGGGCTGGAGAGCGCTTGGAGGGGGCTAGGGATGTTATCGCCGGCCGAATGCAGATGCCAACTTCCACCCCCACTCCTTCACCTTCGCCAAAGCGTCAAAGGGAGGAGGGCGCAAGTTCAGCTGGCAAACGGGTGGCCAAGAAAGCTCACCATGAAGAGGTCCTTCCCAACATTAGTCTTGCCGTGATCACATCGGGGGTCCTGGTGGCGACGCGCGAGCAACAGGTGTTGACTCGGCCCGACGCGCCGCTTGCTTCGGGAGGTACGCGCTCTCAGGTCCCTCTTGTCACTTGAAAAGTCAAATATGATTAACTCAGGCTCCCCCTTTTTTGCAGGTACGACAGGCGCTGCCGTTCAGGTCCCTTCGGGGGATGAAGAGGAAAACGCCTCGGATCATGAAGCGGTCTCGTCCCCCAAGGGGGAGGAGGTTGGAGGAGAGGCGCTAACATCGCTCGAGGAGGAACCGATCCAAGCCGAAGTGTTTCCCTCCGAAGAAGGGGCGTCTGCTCAAGGTGAGGCAGCAGCTCAAAGAGAGGCGTCCGTTAGTGAAGAGGCGTCTGCTCATGCAGAGGAGACGTTGAGTCAAGGAGAGGTGTCGACTCAAATGGTTGTTGCGGCCGGCACCCCAGCTCAGGCCCTGTCTACAGAAGATACTTCTCTCTCTCCCCCTGCCCGTCTCAAAAGGAAGCTCGTAGAAACCACGATTAAGGATTTCCAGACCCTTCTCCGTGATAGCGTCCGAATGGTGTTGGACGGAGGCTGCTCTTTTGGTGAACTCAAGCCCATGCTGTAAATGTATCTGGGTAATCTAAGTACTCTGACGGGTATGGATGCAGCTTCGCCATTTCAACGGCGTCTGGCATCGGCGGAAAGAGATGCCGAAGAACTGCTCGCCCTTCGCTCTAAGAATCTCTTGGACTTGGCCTCTGAACGTGCGCAGTCCGTTTTAGAGGGACAGAGGCAGTTTTTGGACCAGACTATGGCCGAAGAGGCTGGGCTGGCTGTAGAAGTGGGGCGGATTTTTGCCAAAGGTGAAAAGATGGAGGAGGAACGTCAAAAAGCCAGCGCTTTCCTGGCAGACATGGCCAAGTCCATATCAGAAGCAAAGCAGACCATTGCCGAACTGCAGGCCTTCTTGGCCGTTAAAGAACCGGCTTGTGAGCAGGCTTTGAAAGAGCTGGAGGAGCTCGAGGGTCAGCAGCAATTGATTCTTGCCGATTTCGAGGAGAAGAGCAGGGCCCTAGAGAAAACAAGGAATAAACTTCACAACCCCGTCTCGCTCACCGAAGAAGACATCCGCCAGAAGGTCCTCACTACCTTGGAGGAGGAGCATCAGAGGGCGGTTCGGGATGCCGAGTCACATCTATAAAGATTTTGATCTTCAACTTAGGCGTATTCCCCTCTTTTGTATCCTGTCAACTTTTCTCCGTTATGAATGAGAATCGGACTCCTTTTCTTTCGTGTCATTTGATTGTTTCATCTCGAATGATTTCTACACGTGATCCTTGGTTCTCATCCTCTTGACTGACCGACTCTTAGGATTTTTAGCAAACCCTCAGCTATTAACGGATTTGATTTGCCTTTACCGATTACCGTTTAAATCGGGCTAGCCATACTATTCCCCTCAGTATGATGAGTTGTCGAGAAGTTTCTTCTAGACTTAACGCTAAAACCTCTTCTCTACCCTTAACCGTGTGAGGCGTCGGGTTGGGATAACTACAACTATTAAGTTGTAATCAGGTTGGGTCGGGTTGTTGATCGTAACAGCTCACCCCCGGGTTCACCGATCACTCGTGGGAGTGGCTGGAGTGTCGAAGGGGCACATTGCTTGGTAGGCCGTCATCGACGAACAACACCATTGACGGTGTTAGGATAATCAAATCGTTCAGGGACGTATGAGTGTGACGATTGATTGATATAGTAGCTCATCGCATGGTAGGCTACTACCCATCGATCATTCTAATAGAATTAGAACGTGTGGAAAAGGATCAGGCTGTTCAGGGACGTATGAGTGTGACGACTGATCTAACTATCAGAGGTGATTGTTAACATGATAGTTTTGTAGACCCACCATCCTATTGACGAGGATTGGAGAGGGAATCTCTCAGAGGTGATTGTTAACCCGACAAGAATTTATTGCGATTGGGGCAACTTTGAGGACCCACCATCCTATTGACGAGAATTGATAAGTTGGTCGTCAGAGGTTTAGTGTTAACATGATAGTGGGAGTGATCCCTATTTCTTGTTGAGGAGGACTAGCGGGAGAAATTTGGAAGGAGCAGTTTATACTCGTGTACTTGTCGGAGTCTGGCAGTTGCAGGAAGACTACGGGTAGTACTTCTTCAGAAATTTTTTATTGATGGGCATCATGATCTTATCGCCGTTTGGCTTGACGAGGCGATAGGCTCCGTTTGAATAGACTGCTTCTATCACGAATGGACCTTCCCATTTGGGCTGAAACTTCCCTTTCTTCTTGGAGTTGAGGATCATTGACCGTCGGACGGCTAAGACCAACTCTCCTTTCTAGAAAGACCTATGTTTGACCTTCTTGCCGAAAGCCTTAGAGATCCGGGCTTGGTAAAACTCGATGTGTTGTTGAGCCTCAAGCCGCTTCTCGTCTAACGCCTCTAGTTCTGCGAGATGCCGGCGATGATTCTCCTCATTCGACATCCCTGTCGCAAGCGCGACGCGTAAGGATGGGATCTGAATCTCGAGTGGTAGTACGGCTTCGCAACCATATATTAACGAGTATGGTGTGGTGCCAGTGGGAGTACGGACTGTAGTACGATATGCCTACAAGCTTTCACCGAGCTTTTCATCCCAATCGCGCTTGCTATGGGATGTTAGTTTGGTCAGGATCTTGATGATCGTCTTGTTGAAGGCTTCGGCTAACCCGTTGGCTAATGGGTTGTAAGCCGTGGTCGATAGGTTCTGTATTCTGAACTTGTCATAGAACCGGGTGAACGCGAGACTAACGAATTGCGGTCCATTGTCATGGATGATGCGCCTCGGGACGCCGTACCGGAATATGATATGGTGTTTGATGAACCTTATCACACTACTGGTTTTGACTTCTCGCAAGGGGACTGCTTCGGCCCACTTGGAAAAGTAGTCGGTTATCGCTAGGATGAAGCGATGCCCCTTTGCTGATGGCGGCGATATTAGCCCGACGATATCCATGCCCCATGTTTCGAATGGCCATGAGGTCGCTGTCGGATGCAGGTCTTCGGGAGGCTGTTGTATGTAATTAGCATGAATCTGGCACGCGTGGTAGCGCTTGGCATAAGAAACAGCGTCGCTGATCATTTTGGGCCAATAATAGCCCATTCTCCGTAGGCGGTCCCAAAGTTTGGGTCCCGGTTGGTGGGCGCCGCAGATACCATCATGGGCTTCCTCGTAGGCCTCCTGCTTCGGTTTGGCGACATCGGGCAAAGATGCCATCATATGACCTTCGATATAACGTCCTCGTCATCGAATCGAAATAAAATCTTGGAGTGCGCTTGCGGACAGAATCCCGTTCCTTAACGTCCTCGGATAGTATACCGTATAAGACATAGGCGATGATCGGGAAGCGCCAATCTCTTGGCTCCAGTTGGCTTGTGCCCTAGTGAACCGTGTTCACTTCTGGGGCGGATTCTGGTCGGAAGAGTCATCGGCTCACAACGGTGACATGCTGTCTTGTCCCTGGTGGTTGAGCCAAGTTGGCTGCCAACGAGGCTAGGGCATCTGCGTGAGTGTTCTTAGAACGGAGCACATGTTCGATGCGGAAACTATCGAACGACCTGGCTAGTTCGATTGCCTAGCGGTGACATGGGACCAAATCGTCATTTTTGACCTCATATTCCCCCGTCATCTGCCTGACGATAAGCTGAGAATCGCCATAAGCCTCGAGGTGCTTCACCCCCAGCTCTTTGGCCAGGTTGAGTCTGATGAGTATTGCGTTGTACTCAGCCACGTTGTTGGAACATGGCTCTATTAGAGAGAAGGCTTAGGGTAATACGTGGTTTTGTGGAGAGACCAAGACCACCCCCACTCCTGTAATGATAGACCCGCTGGTCCCTACTCGAGATGCGTCATCGAAATACAGTCACCAGATTTCTTCCCGTGAGGTTGTGTTGACCTCATGGGTTTCATCTGGTATGTCTTCGAACAACTTCGTGTTTGACCCGAGTGGGTGGCTGGCCATGAGATCGCAGATGGCTTGTCCTTTAACGGATTTCTGCGGCATGAAATGGATGTCGTACTGGGACAGCAAGAGAGCCCACCTTGCTAGGCGCCAATTTAGGGATCCGGGTTGTGTCATGAAGACTCGGATAGGGTTCATCTTTGAGATGACGTGAATAGTCTGACCGACGAGGTAGTGTTGCATTTTCTGGATCGCAAACACCAGGGCCAGGCATTCCTTTTTGACCATGGGGTACCTTCGTTCGGCTCCTTGCAAAGTCCTACTCAGGTAATACACGACCTGCTCATGACCGGCGTCATCATTCTGCGCTAGGAGAGCAGGCAGGGAGTGTTCCGTCGCTCGTATGTATATGAAAAAAGGCTTCCCCGATACTGGAGCCGCCAGTACAGGTGGGTTTGAAAGATAATTCTTGATCTCTTCGAACGCCTGTTGGCAAGATTCATCCCATGTAAATGACACCCCTTTCTTCATCAGTTTAGAGAAGGGTTGGCATTTGCCCGACAGATTTGCGATGAATCTTCGGATATATGCCAAGCGTCCTTGCAGTCCTCTCAACTCCTTGAGATTTCTGGGTGGTTGGAGTTCTTCGATGGCTTGGACTTTGTCGGGATCGACGTAAATCCCTTTCGTCGTAACGACGAAACCAAGGAATTTGCCACTGGACATCCCCAAGAATGATTTCGTAGGGTTCATTTTTAGTTGGTGTCTGCGCATGATGTCGAACACCATTCTCAGGTCACGAAGGTGGTTGTTTTTGTTACGGCTTTTCACGACCAAGTCATCCACGTAGCATTCGACCGTCTTTCTTAGATGGTCTTGGAAGATGGTGCTCATGGCGTGCTGATAGGTCACGCCCGCGTTCTTTAGACCGAATGGCATAACCGTGTAACAGTATACCCCCATCGGAGTTCTGAACGAAATATGTTTTTCATCTTCAGGGTACATTTTGATTTGGTTTTACCCCGAAAACCCATCCATGAATGACATCCTTTCAAAACCGCATGTGTTGTCGATGATGACATCCGTGATGGGCAAAGGGAATTCGTCTTTAGGGCAAGCGGCATTGAGGTCCCTATAGTCGACGCAGGTTCTGATTGTGCCATTTTTTTTAGAACCGGGACGATGTTGGACACCCAATCTGGATGTTGTTCCTCCCTGATGAAGCCCACCTTCATGAGCCTTTTTACTTCCGCCACAATCGCTTCCATAATCTGCAGGCGAAACCGTCTTTGCTGCTGCTTGACGGGTTTGGCATCCGGATTGATATCAAGGCGATGCATGGCGATCTGAGGATCAAGGTTGGGCATGTCCTCATAATTCCATGCGAGACGTCAATATATTCTCTGACAAGAGATATGAGGTCTTCCCTCTCTTGGGGAGGTAAGCTGGCGCTGAAAAATATGGGTTTGGGGTTGGCCTCATCTCTCATATTTATCCAGAGAATTTTATCCTCGGTGGGCGGCTCTCGCTGCTCGAAACGCCCGTTCCATTGGGCGTTGACGTGGCTGTCCCATGCTTCATCATGAAGCGGGATTTGCTCGTCTACTTGGACCTCGACGGTATTTACCGTAGTCATGTTGACTGTGAGGCTTGTGAACCAGTCCCCGACACTGACGTCCGAATCCCATGCTGAGGAGGCCGATGATTGATCCTCCGAGCGAGCCTTGCTGGATAGTTTGTCAAAGTGGCAGTACAATTCTGAGGAGGAGGAGACATAACCCAGCCCTCTTCGGGTCCTACCGTAAAAATCATCAGGCTTTTCTCTTGGCACATAAACGGGCTGGACTGGAGTCCTCCTGTCTTTGCCGTAGTTCAAGCCTTCCTTTTGGACGAAGTTATAACCCATGCCTTCCATCATGCGCTTCGCGACCTGGCTGTAATATGTGAATTGTGGGGCAGGTTCGTCGTCCTCCAAGTCGTCCCACATCGTATGCGTGGGTACATCGACCCTTCTAAAGATGATCTCCTGCTGATAATCACCTCGGGCGGGTATGACAAAGACGGCTCGCGATGACTCGATCATCCGTCTATCGGCCACACACGCTAACCACACAGGCAAGTGTAGGGAAGAATTATTGGTTGATGGGTAATAAATGATTACCTCCTAAGTTGCAAGTATACAACCTTTATCAAGTTATAGTATAAAAGATTATCGATGCCACGAGGAACGGGAAGTAGGAAGAGTTTTGCTCAAGTTTTGGTTCTCAAATTATGCGCGTGACAATTAGGAGTTATTCAAATAAAATGAAAGTGAGAAAATGGTGAAAGTGGATGTGGAGAGATAAGAGAGAGTGGATGTGGATTATGTGCAAAAGAGGAGAAAATGAAAGTGAGAATGTGGTTGTGGTTATATGCACATAATAACAAAACTAGGTTTGAGATTATATGCACATGGAGGGAATATGAGATTGAGAGAAGTAAAAATCAATGAAATCAAGAATCAAGAATAAAGGAAAATAACAAACAAATGAAAAACAAGGATAAGAGGAAAATAAAGAAGGTAAAGTATGGAGGATTAATTAAAGATATGAGGAATCTAGAGTAGATCCACTTAGCTTATCTCAATCTCATGAAAATGAGTTGGATTTGTTAGCTAGTTTCAAACAATCTCTAGGATCCCACCTAATATTAGCTCCACACTTAGAAAAGGGTAATTCCCTAGAGGGTTCTAGCCTCAAGGTGAATTAAAGAAAGAAAAATCTAATCTAGAAAGTAAATACAAGAATTAAATACATTGCATGAAAGTAAATTGCAAGGAATTAAATTGCATGAAAGTAAATTGCATGAAAGTAAATTGCATGAAAATAAATCTATTCTACAAACAAGAAAATAAAGAAGAAAATGAAAAAGAAATAAAATAGAAACCAACAACTCCTCGATCTTAATCTAATCCTCCTTTGGTCCTTGGATTAGAAGAAGAGAAAGGAAATTGAAGGGTGAAACATTTTATTTATTGTGTAATAAAAGTTATAATTTTGGAAGGTCTTCTCAATTAAGAGTGACCCTCCTCTCCAAATGGAGTTTTTACAAAATATTTCACACTCAAAACACTCAGCCTTCACCCCTATTTATAGCCCAACGGAGTTGATGTGAACCATTGGATCAAACCTAGCCAAAAGGAAGAGAAATCCACCATTAATTCGAATCTAAACCGATCGGTTGGTCGATCGGTTAGCCAACCGTTAGCCAACCGGTTGGTCAACCGATTGGTTCCCAACCGAATTTGTCTTTTCTTGATTTTTCTTCACGAATTTCTCTTGGATCAATTTGGTATCTTGGGCCTTTGTTTGTCTTCAGATTTGGGCTTCAAATATTGGTAGAAATTCAGAGAATTTGAGTCATTTGGGCTTTTATTCATTATTTCTTTATTAGCATGCAAAATAAGATAAAATGATTATTAGTAATATCGTTATTCATATAACATAGGTAATAAGGGTATAAAATGTAATTAAAATGTGATAATCAAATACCCCCACACCTAAACTTTTGCTAGTCCTCTAGCAAAGAAAATAAAAAGAAAACCTAACTCACTTTCGCAGAATCGCAGCTTGTATTTAGCACATATAACAAGCCTTTAAACCCCTAGGTTACCCTAGTGGACGAAGTTGTAGTCTCGTGAGGGTTTGCAGTGAATATACCCACAAAATTCAGTCAACTTGCCAATTTAAAGAAGTTAATAAAATAATTAATTCATTTGATATCTTCAAACATTCCAATTGAAGTTGGTTAATACTCAAGAAAACGCTTTTATCATAACTCCAATGTAATTTTCTTAAGAAAATCCTTTCATTATAGTTATACAAAACCAAGTTTAACTCAAAAATTTAATTTGAAAGTTTTGAAAAGAACATGCTAACTCTTTGTTTTAAACAAACTTCAAGTCTTTAAATCCATTTAATTTTTCAAGAACATATACAAATATAACTATATATAAAAACATGATTAGTATGACACTATTTTTTTAACTCTTTATTCCTTGGTGGTTTTGTTCTTTTAATCGGCTTTCTAAGTGGCCATTTAGCGAGTTTTGGGCCAATGAATCCCAACCCAATTGGGCTTAGGTCATTAAGTATAGAAATACTCCTCGGGCTTAATTACTCACCAACTTAGGCTTAGTAAAATAGAACCACCAATGATTTTAAGAGAAATTTTTCTTCTTTTGTTAAGTTAGTATAATATATATGTGTATATGTATATATATTCTGAACAATATTTGATCAAGACAACTTGAAAAATTATTTTCAACTCTAAGTTAGTCATGCAAAAATTCCATTACTTTAATTAAAAATCTAAGTTAAAACTTAAGTAAAGTATACTACTTGAAAATCATTTCTTAAGAAATTTATTTGGAGTTATCATAAAAGGTAAACTTGAGTATAGAACTAACTAAGGATTAGAAGACTTAAATTCTATCAAATTGATCAATTATTAATCAACTCTATTAAGTTGGCAAGTGACTATTTTTTTTTTTTATGATGAAAAGAGAGAAAAAAAAATGACATAAACAAATGGTAAGAAAAAGAGGGAAAAAAATAACTAAGATAAAGATAAAAATGACTAATCCCTACCCCCACACCTAAATTTTGCATTGTCCTCAATGCAAATTCTATTATGCACAAAGTAAAACAGATAAGAATGGAAGCACTTACATTTGTTCTACGACTTCAACAATGATAAAAATTCTGTAATTATCTTTGGTATGAGAAGGTGAAGTCAAAAATTTATTCTCTCTTTTTTTCATATTGAAAAGAACAAGAAACTCTCACATGAGAGAAGAATAAATTCTTTTATTATTATTGTGGGACAAAAAATAAAAATGTAGAATAAAAGATGAAACATGAGAAGCTCACATTCTACATTAAATCCTACCTTATTGCTGAAAATTCTACCCGAAATTTAAAGAATTTCAAGATGATATAATCAATGATGTTCTCAAATTCAAAATTCTAATGTTTGCAATGTGTTTTGCAAAGAAATTAAGGTAGGTCTTATTGGTGTTATGCATTTTGAACTTAGATTTTTGATTAATGAAAATTTGACATTTTGGTTGCTCTTTCAAAAATCTAAGCTCATCGAAAAGAGTTCTTCAATGTTGCATTCAAGAGGCATGTATTCAACACGCTTCCTCATTTTGAAAAATAAAACACGAATTTTTAAAATTTCCAGCCTCATGAAAGATTTCCTCAAAACTATTGTCGATTCATTCTCTACTGCTAAACTTTCTTGGATGTAATTGATTTCAAAAGTCGATTATCAATATTATTTCTGGATTGAAAATATTAAGTTCAGCAATGATTCTCAAAAGATAGCTTCATGTGACCAGCTTCTACAGCTTGATGAGAGCATTAGAAGTGGCTAAGAACGGTCTTCCTAAGATCACGGGTATCGTCCTTTGGGATTGGCAACGGTTGCGCTTCCGTGACTACTAAATCAACAGAAAAATAAAGTCTCCAACCTTTATCAATACATCTGTTATTTCACCCATAGGGACCTTAATGCATCTATCGCCTAATCAAGTGTGCATCTAGTTGGCTTGAGTTCCCGACACCTAGTTGTTGGTAGATTGAATATGGAAGCAAGTTGACACCGCCCCTAAGTCTAAAAGCCTTATCAATACGAGTATTACCAATGATACATGAGATGGTAGGACAACACGGATCCTTATGTTTCAATGGTACGACTTTGAGAGGACTTCACCGATATTGGCAGAAAGAATTTCTTTGGAACATTCATTTGCCTCTTCTTGGTACATAATTCCTTTAAAAATTTGGCATAAGAAGGAATTTGTTCAATGACATCTAAAGAGGAATGTTGACCTTAACCTGCTTGAAAGTCTCTAGAATTTTCTCCTCCCGAGAGGAGTGCTTCCTAGGCCCGAGTCTATCCTGTAAGGAGCAACCGGTTTAAATTGATTAGACTCGTTCTCGGGTTCGCTCGAGTCATCGAAGGGTGTGATTTCGAGTAGAGATATCGAAGGAGAGAGAATTTGTTACGGTTCAAGGGTTTCACTTAGAGGCATTCTAACCCGATTATCGACTGCCTACCGACCGTAGTGAATGAATTGCATTCACTTCACTTGGTAGGTTGAACTTGATCCGTGTCCTTCGGGTTGGGCACGGGTTGACTCGGAAAAGTTCCTTTCTCTCTCACTCATGGCATTAGCTAGTTGACCAAGTTGGGTTTCTAACCTAGCTATGGCTTGAGTGTTGGAAGTGAGGATTTGCCCTGCTGATTGCATGAAGGAATTGTGTTTGATGTTTGAGTCAATAAGTTCGTGGTCTGTAGAGGTTTTAATCAAAGTTTCTAGACCCTTTCCGTAATATTAAGACGCTTATCATGATCCGCAATTTGAGGAGTGTGATTTGTAGATTGGTGATGAGGAGACCGATTTTGAAATGACAGATATGGTTGTTGAAAATTGAGAGGAACCGATTGCCCTAGAGAATTGTTGGGTTGAAGAGGGAGTGAAATTTTGATTTCCTGAGTAGTTTCCGGTTCCATGCAAAATTTGATGATTTCTCCAACCCGATTGTAGGTTGGAGAAAATGGATCATTCACCGGACGAAATGAATCGCTTATCCGACCTAGTGGTCGACCGATCCTAAAAGAGGACATTCCTCCAAACATGAGATGGAGACAGACAGCTATGACAACCCGAGGCGTAAACTTGGTTGATTTGAGCCGAGCTCGTTCTTTGACTTCTAAAGCTTCTAACCCACGCATGATTGTCGCCATCTTTGCTTCAGAGGCTATGTTTGTTTCTAAGGACGCACCACCGGTTTTGGGTGGAACCGATGAAACACGGTCATCACAATGTTCCCATCGCATGGTTTTCTGATAAACTCTCTAAAAGTCCCAAGCTTCATCGGCATTTTTCTTCATGAAATCCCCTTGACACATTGACTCTAAGGAAGTTTTTGAAGAATAATCCGATCCTTCATAAATAATTTGGCATAATCACCACTTTTCAAGACCATGGTGAGGACATTGGATAAGAAGATCTTTGAATTTGTCAAAATACTTCCAAAAGGTTCTCCTGGGACAATTTTAAAATTTTGAATCTGTTTCTAAGCTTGATTGTTTTGTGGATAGGAAAGAATTTTTCAGAAACTGCTACAAATTCACCCCAAGTTGAGATGGAATTTGTGGGCAAGCTATCTGACCATTTTTGGCTTTGTCCTTAAGGGCAAATGGAATAAATCGGAGTTTGATCGCATCTTCGCTAAGTCCCTCATCTTAATCATGAGGCAAACTTCTTCAAATTCGAGATAAAGATGTATGCCTTCGGTTTCGAATTCTAAGAATTTGGGAAGCATGTTTATGAAATGCGATCGGTTCAAAATTGGTTCCATTTACCTCGGGGAGTTTTATGCAAGAGGGGATTGCATTTCTAGTGGGGTAACAAACATCTTGAAGAACAGGTGGGTTGGTATTAGCCATTTCGTTTGGTTCAAGAGATGAATCAAAATGAATTAAACGATTAGTATTATCCCTAACCCAAGTTTGCATACACCAAAATCAAAAAATTTTTTTTTTTTATTTGAAAAAGGATAAGAGAAAAAGTTAAGAAGATGATGAGAAAAAAAATAAGGAAAAACTAACTAAAAGGCAATCACTTTCCAATCACCCTAACTCTAGGGTTAAGCCTAAACTTGACTTAGACTAGCTCCTAACCAAAAATTCCCTTAGTGAAAAGATCAAAGTTTACTTGGGTAATTAGCCAGGTAAGGATAGTACTAGAGGGAGATCAAAGATCAATTAAGTACCTCTTTCCTTTCGGAGCGCCTTACGCAACCCCTAAACCTTGCCTTAGACACCAATTAATCCAAATAAACTTGGACCGGTTCACTTAAGGATTTCTTGTTCCTTAATGAGCTCGAATCCTTAGGGGCCAACGTCTAATCAATTTTAAGAGGCTTGGGTATGTGTAGTGAGGAATTAGTGATTTTTGGGCTAAGGAAAGGGTGATGAAATCCCTCACCTTATCTTGATTAATGGGTTTTGCCCTTAAGATATTTTCAAGTGTGTGCCAAATCAAGATGCTCAAATCACTTGGTGAATTCCTACTATTATATGAAATGCAACCCTAGAAATTAAAAGCAACTAAAAAGGATGCAAAAATAAAAATCTTTTAATTTTTTTATTATGGTCGACAATCAAAGAAATGAAGTTTATTAGGGTCGACAAAGGTAAAATCTTTATTTATTTATTTTTTTTATCCTAATTGTCTCTAATGTGAATGAACTATCTAAATGGTGGAATTGAGAATGCTAGAAAGAAGAGTTACCCACGCAATCGCTATCCAAAGCCTCGTTGGAGGCAAATCTTCAATCTTGATTCTTCAACTCTTAATCTTCAAGTTTCAAATTCCTTCACAAAAGAAAAACACACAAGTTAAGGAATCAAAGTTAATCAAAATCCTACTTATGCACCGTTCCCCGGCAACGGCGCCAAAAACTTGATGGGTAATAAATGATTACCTCCTAAGTTGCAAGTATACAACCTTTATCAAGTTATAGTATAAAACATTATCGATCCCACGAGGAACGGAAAGTAGGAAGAGTTTTGCTCAAGTTTTGATTCTCAAATTATGCGCGTGACAATTAGGAGTTATTCAAATAAAATGAAAGTGAGAAAATGGTGAAAGTGGATGTGGAGAGATAAGAGAGAGTGGATGTGGATTATGTGCAAAAGAGGAGAAAATGAAAGTGAGAATGTGGTTGTGGTTATATGCACATAATAACAAAACTAGGTTTGAGATTATATGCACATGGAGGGAATATGAGATTGAGAGAAGTAAAAAAATCAATGAAATCAAGAATCAAGAATAAAGGAAAATAACAAACAAATGAAAAACAAGGATAAGAGGAAAATAAAGAAGGTAAAGTATGGAGGATTAATTAAAGATATGAGGAATCTAGAGTAGATCCACTTAGCTTATCTCAATCTCATGAAAATGAGTTGGATTTGTTAGCTAGTTTCAAACAATCTCTAGGGATCCCACTAATATTAGCTCCACACTTAGAAAGGGTAATTCCCTAGAGGGTTCTAGCCTCAAGGTGAATTAAAGAAAGAAAAATCTAATCTAGAAAGTAAATACAAGAATTAAATACATTGCATGAAAGTAAATTGCAAGGAATTAAATTGCATGAAAGTAAATTGCATGAAAGTAAATTGCATGAAAGTAAATCTATTCTACAAACAAGAAAATAAAGAAGAAAATGAAAAAGAAATAAAATAGAAACCAACAACTCCTCGATCTTAATCTAATCCTCCTTTTGGTCCTTGGATTAGAAGAAGAGAAAGGAAATTGAAGGGGTGAAACATTTCATTTATTGTGTAACAAAGTTACAATTTTGGAAGGTCTTCTCAATTAAGAGTGACCCTCCTCTCCAAATGGAGTTTTACAAAATATTTCACACTCAAAACACTCACCTTCACCCCTATTTATAGCCCAACGGAGTTGATGTGAACCATTGGATCAAACCTAGCCAAAAGGAAGAGAAATTCACCATTAATTGAATGCATTTGCAAACCGATCGGTTGGTCGATCGGTTAGCTAACCGTTAGCTAACCGGTTGGCCAACCGTTGGTCAACCGATTGGTTCCCAACCTAATTTGTCTTTTCTTGATTTTTCTTCACGAATTTCTCTTGGATCAATTTAGTATCTTGGGCCTTTGTTTGTCTTCAGATTTGGGCTTCAAATATTGGTAGAAATTCAGAGAATTTGAGTCATTTGGGCTTTTATTCATTATTTCTTTATTAGCCTGCAAAATAAGATAAAAATGATTATTAGTAATATCGTTATTCATATAACATAGGTAATAAGGGTATAAAAATGTAATTAAAATGTGATAATCATTGGTCAACCCTGAGATCAGGTCACCGAACTCCTGACAACTAGCTTCCGAACTAGACGAGGAGTAAGCGAATTCAAGATCTTCATTGATGGTGAGCTTGTTTGGCTCATCCGAGTTGGTAATAACAAGGCCTCCGTAGCCGATTACAATGGGTTCAATGTCATTAAGGACAAGACCCTCATTGTCCTCGGACTCACAGTCTGCCTCATTACCGCTATCCGGGTCTCCGACCGGTGCCTCATGGCCCGATTCAAAGTCTTTGTAGAACAAAGAATCGGTGAAGTAATTCTCCACCCCTTTGAAGGGCTGTTTGTCGGCGAACACTGTCTTCACTTGATTATTACTGTCCACGTACTTTAGGCATTGATACAAAGTGAATGGGACAATGCAGTTGGCATGGATCCATGGTCGGCCCAATAGCATGTTGTAGGAAGGTTCTGCGCCGATGACGTAGCAGGTTACTTCCGTCTTCATATTGCTTAGCTGGCACTTGAGGCGAATCTTCCCAAGCGGTCGCGTTCCAGTGGCGTTGAAGCCAAAAATAGTGGTAGTCGTCGAAGACAACCGTTTCTGAGGTATCCCCAGGGACTTGATGAGTGTCAAGGGGACAATGCTCAAAGCCGATCCCGGGTCCACTTGGATTCTATCCACTTTGGAGGAGTCGACATATCCCGTGAAGTAGAGGGGCCTGTCGTGAGACGTGCTATTGATGAGAATGTCTTCAGGGGTGAAGGTGATACAGGGAATCTGTCGTTTGGATTCCTGGCAGCACTGTGGACACCCTCTCTCCGCTTCTTCATCAGGGACGGTAGAAAAGTGTGCGGTAAAAGCTTCCGAGTTGGCCAGAGCCTCCCGCAGAGCCTCCCGGGTAGACTTTGATAGGTGCAGGAGCTCATACAAGGTGATCCTAGCTGGGATGTTTGCTAGCTGCGCGAGCACATTAAACCGGAAGGACGGGTCGCTCGAGCCCGATTTATCGACATTTTCCTGAGGTGCCGGTGGTTTTGCCAGGTTTTCTGTGGCCGGGGGATAATTCTTAGCGAAGTCTTTTCCTGCACTTGTGATGAGCGCCGTTGCTTCTTCATCAGAGTCGGTGAGGGTTGCTACCCCCTACTCAACTCCATCCGGAATTGCTGAGACCACATTGCAGAGTCTACCCCTCCGTTTGCCTTTCTGCGCTGGCTTAGAAGTCCACTGCTCATCTTTGCGGAGGTCAGGGTGAACCCACATGATTTGTCCTGACGGTAAAGTTTGTGGTACCAAACCCTTTTCCCACTGATTGTGAGGATCGGTGTTAATGATCCTCAGCTCTGCCTTGGGAATAGATACGATACCTACCGGTGCGCGGACTCCAGGGAGGTCTATTCCGAATTTTAAGGTGACCATGTTCGTGGTCACATTCTTTTAGACCTTCTCCTTTTTCAAAACTCCCGCATCAAAGAGAGCCTGGAGTTTATCCTTGAGAATATAACACTTGGCCGTCGGGTGACCAACAAATCGGTGAAATGCGCAATAATTTGGGTTATCTATTTTGCCTACTTCCTCAGGCCTTGTGGCCTCTGGAAGCTTGATCCTATGGCTCTGAAGGAGTGTGTCGAAGGTAGGCACTACCCAATCTTCTTTGAAATCGTATTGCCTTTGGGGGCGCTGCCCAAGTGGTTTGGATTTCTGGTGTTGTGTCGTCTTGGGGGCTGGATTAGAATCAACAGCCATGGTCTCCTTCCCTTTCGACCAAGGAGGGTTTCTGGTAAAAGTTGGTTCAGAAGCTTCCTTTTTGTGCTGAGGTTCTTCGGCTTCCAGACGCTTAATCATGTTTTCTACCTGTTCACCTTGGCGGACCAATTATTTCCACGTTCGGGTCTCCACAGCACCGATCTTGGATAAGATGTTGATCGAAAGATTATTGCGGCACATCTCGATCAACGTGGTATCAGAATCCTCGTCCCGGCAATGTAATGACCGATTCCTGAACCTCTTCACGAATTCGTTGACCGATTCTATTTTTTTTGTTTCTCGGCAAGTAGGGTCGCCATTGAAACTTCAGTGTCTTCGTCGAAGAAACGGGCCAAGAACAGCTTCTCCAAGTCGGCCCATGATTTGATAGAGCCGGGTTCGAGCTTGCGGAACCATTCAAAGGCCACCCCCTTCAAGGTGCCGATGAACAACCGCGTGAGGATGGGATCGTTCCCTGTAAGAAACCCCGTCTGGGATAGGAAATAGTAGATGTGCTGTGAGGGAGATCCCTTCCCGTCGAACTGGGTCAACCCCATAGGCTTGAACTTTGCTGGATAGGGAACTGTATCCCACTCCGTTGGATATGGCCGGATCACTCCCAGCTCGTTCATGTTCTTCTGGAGTTTCAAGGCGTCGAGTTGATTCTGAAACTCGTTAAACCTTTTATCCTAAGGTATGCTGCCAGATTGCGAGGCCTTTCCTGAAGACCTGGAGGAGTAGCCAGAAGGTGACTTGTGATCATCTTCATCGTCGGTCGCGTGAGAAGTGAGCTCCCGCTCTTGATTCTTCCGACCTCTTGGTCGATTCCGCGAAGCCTTCTTTTTCATCTTCTATAGCAATTGTCCCATCATTTCCTTCATGGAGTTGATGGCGGCCCGCTGTTCGGATATCACGGCTTACTGCTCTTCAAACCTCTTGGTCCACTCATCGGAACCTCCGGTCATGTGCACCCTTGCGTGCCTACCGTAAGCCGAGCTTGAAGTCTGGGATGTTGCCTCCGCTGAGCAAACTTCATCTTCATTGTCACAGATGGAGTTCAACCGTGCGACGTCAAATGGGATGGCTGCGCCGGTTTGGAGACGTGTGTGTTAGTAAACACCCTCGCGTCCTATTGGGAGGTGCCTTAGCCCTAAAGTAAACTCTGGATTCAAAGAATCCGAGTATTTGGCTTTATTCTTCCCCGTCATGTTGACAGAGGCAGCTCGTAGCTCCGGACCATCAGTAGCTTATTTCTTCCGAAGATTACGCCCTCGGCGGGGAGGCATTGCTCACCGATGTGGCTGAGAAAGCCTTTCCCACACTGATGATTTCGGCGTGCACTGACAGTCAGCGAGTACCGTCTGGATAAGCTTCTCACAATGGCACTGAGGATTCGCCTCCTGAATTGTGCGCTTGCGAGTTAAATGGTCTCTGAGATCTCCTGTGGGCCGGTGATGACAACCCGCAGTATAAGAGGGATTGGCAGCGTACTCGGGTGCAGAGAGTTCAAAGGAGCTCGGGCGAGAACGCTTTGGAACCTCTCCAAGTGTTGAATTCAGGCGATCTCGCCTTGTCAGGCGTGGTATCACGTTCTGGCGAGCTGTCCGTCCATCCAGGCGTCACTCGCGTGTCGGATCACTTGTCATTTTGCCTTTTTGGCAAAGGCTTGATGAGCGAAGCCCGCCTGATTTGGTGGGTTCGCTTGTCTCGCTCGGTTCGCCTAAATGGGGAACCTTGCTGATGGAGTGAAGTTCGCCAAGTCCGCCACTTTTGGGGATCTTGTCGCCAGAGCAAAGCTTCGTTGAATGTCGAGGTTCGCCGCCGTAGTTTAATCTCGTGATAAATGTCGAGGTTCGCCGCCGTAGTTTAATCTCAGATAAATGTCGAGGTTCGCCGCCGTAGTTTAATCTCGTGATAAATGTCGAGGTTCGCCGCCGTAGTTTAATCTCAGATAAATGTCGAGGTTCGCCGCCGTAGTTTAATCTCAGATAAATGTCGAGGTTCGCCGCCGTAGTTTAATCTCGTGATAAATGTCGAGGTTCGCCGCCGTAGTTTAATCTCAGATAAATGTCGAGGTTCGCCGCCGTAGTTTAATCTCAGATAAATGTCGAGGTTCGCCGCCGTAGTTTAATCTCGTGATAAATGTCGAGGTTCGCCGCCGTAGTTTAATCTCAGATAAATGTCGAGGTTCGCCGCCGTAGTTTAATCTCAGATAAATGTCGAGGTTCGCCGCCGTAGTTTAATCTCAGATAAATGTCGAGGTTCGCCGCCGTAGTTTAATCTCAGATAAATGTCGAGGTTCGCCGCCGTAGTTTAATCTCAGATAAATGTCGAGGTTCGCCGCCGTAGTTTAATCTCGTGATAAATGTCGAGGTTCGCCGCCGTAGTTTAATCTCGTGATAAATGTCGAGGTTCGCCGCCGTAGTTTAATCTCGTGATAAATGTCGAGGTTCGCCGCCGTAGTTTAATCTCGTGATAAATGTCGAGGTTCGCCGCCGTAGTTTAATCTCAGATAAATGTCGAGGTTCGCCGCCGTAGTTTAATCTCGTGATAAATGTCGAGGTTCGCCGCCGTAGTTTAATCTCAGATAAATGTCGAGGTTCGCCGCCGTAGTTTAATCTCGTGATAAATGTCGAGGTTCACCGCTGTAGGCTAACCTCGCTGAGTGGCGGGTTCACCGCTGTAGGCTAACCTCGCTGAGTGGCGGGTTCACCGCTGTAGGCTAACCTCGCTGAGTGGCGGGTTCACCGCTGTAGGCTAACTTCGCTGAATGTCGAGGTTCGCCGCCGTAGTTTAATCTCAGATAAATGTCGAGGTTCGCCGCCGTAGTTTAATCTCAGATAAATGTCGAGGTTCGCCGCCGTAGTTTAATCTCGTGATAAATGTCGAGGTTCGCCGCCGTAGTTTAATCTCAGATAAATGTCGAGGTTCGCCGCCGTAGTTTAATCTCAGATAAATGTCGAGGTTCACCGCTGTAGGCTAACCTTATATGAAATGGTTGATGGCGAAGCCGCGAAGCCATAGGTGACGAAGCCGCTTCTTCATTGACCGGCGCTGAACCTTGATTGAATGACGAGGTTCGCTACTTGGGTGAACTTCGGTTTGCTAACGAAGCCGCTGCTTGGCTTAACCTCTACCGGATGCATTTATGCATTTTGGTTGATAGCGAAGCCACGCCAGAGGCTAACCTTATATGAAATGGTTGGATGGCGAAGCCAGCCGGGCTATATGCTAACTCTACCAGACAACGGGAGGTCTTACCACCAGAGGATGAAGAAGATAAGTATTCTTCATACTTAGCTTGATTGAACTCAATCACAAGAGACTCGACTGTCGTCCCTTCCGCAATGTCGTCGAATTGCGCCACCACCATCTCGGTTGTGAAGCGGTTTCTCCCATCCATCTTACGTTTGGTGTAAAAAATCTCCTCTACGATTTGTATTGGTTGAATTGCTTGTTTACTGTAGAGTCGAAAAAGTTTTGTTTGATTGACTTTGAGAAAAAGATTACAATCACACTCTCTCGATTACAGAGGAAGAGAAGATTGATTTGACTTCTCTTTGTATGGGTTCTTGGTGGCGAAAGAAGGCTTCACTCAATGCTCACGAGAGATCCGCTTCCGCTGACGACAAGACAAAGTTGTTGATGATTGATGAAGAACTCAATCTCTTGCGCCGCAAGTGCCGGGTTTTCCAAAAGTTCAAAAGTCCCTCCTAATAGCCGCCACGGCTATTTATTGGGCTTTAAGCATGTAACCATCATGCTAAAATTGTGGAAACGTGGGTTAGTGGGCATAACCGATGCCCACCATTTAACCCACGGTTTATCGTGGCTTTCGTGGCCTTCGTGGCCGCTGGTTTTGCCGTTATGGCGAAGCCGCGAAGCCATAGGTGACGAAGCCGCTTCTTCATTGACCGGCGCTGAACCTTGATTGAATGACGAGGTTCGCTACTTGGGCTAACCTCGCTTGAATGGCGAGGTTCACCGCTGTAGGCTAACCTCGATAAATGTCGAGGTTCACCGCTGTAGGCTAACCTCGCTTGAATGGCGAGGTTCACCGCTGTAGGCTAACCTCGTTGAATGGCGAGGTTCACCGCCGTAGGCTAACCTCGTTGAATGGCGCAGGTTCACCGCTGTAGGCTAACCTCGGTTGAATGGCGAGGTTCACCGCCGTAGGCTAACCTCAGATAAATGTCGAGGTTCACCGCCGTAGGCTAACCTCGTTGAATGGCGCAGGTTCACCGCCGTAGGCTAACCTCGATAAATGTCGAGGTTCGCCGTAGTTTAATCTCAGATAAATGTCGAGGTTCACCGCTGTAGGCTAACCTCGCTGAGTGGCGGGTTCACCGCTGTAGGCTAACCTCGATAAATGTCGAGGTTCGCCGCCGTAGTTTAATCTCGTGATAAATGTCGAGGTTCACCGCCGTAGGCTAACCTCGTTGAATGGCGCAGGTTCACCGCTGTAGGCTAACCTCGCTTGAATGGCGAGGTTCACCGCTGTAGGCTAACCTCGTTGAATGGCGCAGGTTCACCGCCGTAGGCTAACCTCGCCTCAAGGGAGAGCTTCGCTACTTGGGCTAACCTCGCTTGAATGGCGAGGTTCACCGCTGTAGGCTAACCTCGCCTCAATGGAGAACTTCGCCAAACTTTGAAGTTGTGGGCGAGCCTCGCCAAACTTTGAAGTTGTGGGCGAGCCTCGCCAAACTTAAGTGTTGGGGCTAATCTCATCATATGATTGTTGAGCTTCATTTCTCGCGGCGAGCCTCGTGTTATGATTGAACTCCGCCTCGTGCGAACCTCGTGTTGAGGTCGAGCCTCGCCTTGACGAAGTCTCGCTTTGAAGTTTGTATGGTCTAGCCTCGCCTCTACCAACAGCCTCGCCTTGAAGCTTTAACAACTAGGGTGCTCGTGACCTCGCCTAGAGGATTTTTGACTGCCTACAAGACCCCTTCAAAGTTTTCGACTTGAATCAGTTGTGTGGGTCCGAATACTTTGAATTTTTCTAACAGCCTATTGGCGAACTTCGCGACGCCAACCTCGCCAGAGTTCGATATGAGGGCAAGGCCACGAACCTCGCGACTCACCGACCCTTGGCGCTTGCTTCCGATTTCTTTAAATCCGCGATCCACGCGGCAAATTAGGATTAGACCCTTTCGAGTGACTTGTCACATCCCCAGATCTCGTCCGCAGATCTCGCATCGATGATCTCGTGAGAGATCTGGGCCGTATATCTCGGCCGTCAGTTGGGTTCTTCGAGACCCTATATATGACAGCGAAAGGCCGCAGAAAGCTCCCCATCGCCATCTTCCTCAAGCCACAAATTTAGATCACCGAAATCTTCCTTGACGCCCGAAGCAATGGCCCCCAAAACCGCCATCGGGTAAAGGCAAAGCCCGTTGGGACTTCGCTCGCTTCCACCGCCCGCCACGTAAAGGCGAAGAGCATCGCCGCCAAAACATGACTTTTAAGATCCGCCAGAGTTAATTTTACGACTTGATTTTCACTCGAGATGAGATTGCTCTCCAAGATCATATCTTTCTAATCAAGGCCAATGTTTTGATGAGGCTTGCCTCATTTGGCTTGATAAACCTCATCGAGGTTCTGATCTCCCGTGATCCCCATAGGGTCTCTTTTGAAACTCACTGCTTGGCGAGGTTTGATTATTTTAGATGAAGCTCGCTTCGGCGAAGTCTCGCCTTTTGAATGATGAGTCTTGTTTAGCGAGGCTCGCCTTCTTGTTTGGTGAGTCTCGCTTGCAGGCTCGCTTTCTCGAAAGATGAGTCTCGCTTGCAGGCTCGCTTTGTTTGGTGAGTCTCGCTTGGCGAGGCTCGCTTTCTCGAAAGATGAGTCTCGCTTGGCGAGGCTCGCTTTCTCGAAAGATGAGTCTCGCTTGCAGGCTCGCTTGTTTGGTGAGTCTCGCTTGCAGGCTCGCTTGTTGGATGAGCCTCGCTTGGCGAGGTTCGCTTGTCCGGGCGGTTCGCCCATTGATGACGGTTCGCCTGCTTGACGAGGTTCGCTTCTGAGTGACTTTGTCCTTTGAAGTGGCGATTTAAACCTCTCGAGACTAACTTCTTCTTTCTTTTGTGTAGTTGAGCATCCTTCTACCCCCATTCCTCAACGGGTTCTTTCGAGCAAATGGTGCTCAAGAGGCGTAACCTGATTTCTCTCCCTCTCGTGAACGCTCCTCGCATTTGTGGACGAATCAAGAGGAGTTGAGACTTCTTTCTCAACCTTCAACATCCACCTTCAGCGCTGGATTACGGATGCCCCTTTGGAGTCTCTAACCGACCAGATCGCAAAGCCTCGCTCTTCGCTTGGAGATGATATCAAGATCCGTGACTGTTGGACTTGGGTTCGCATAAGTGGCTCCGAGTGGTAAACTCACGCTACATGTTCTTGCCCGCAATGGAACGGGATTGCTCACCGACCTCCTTAAGAGCCGCTTCTAATCCTCTGAAGATGAATTGGGATCTAACCCCTACTCAAGATGGAGTGATGTGTGGTCACTTCTCTCGGGGTGGTGCATAGGTGGACCGCCATGGTCATCATGTAACTGGTCTACAACCTGGGCTTTTCCAGAGGGAGCTTCCTGTTGGCGAATCAGCTGTCGCGGCCAACACTTTTGGTCGTGCTTTCCATAAGGCGGAGGGGCAATTCCCCGCCAAGGATTTCCGGACTCCTGGTTGGTCTCGATGGGGTTCTTCGCAATGGTGGCCTCGCATCACCGAATACATTCTAGAAGAGTATCGTGACGAATTGGAGAGGTTTGGCCTTAGGGCTCCTATCGTGGCAACTCAACCGGGCTTGAGGAACAATTCTCAACAGTTCTTTGGGATTTTGGAATTGTATAACTCGATACTCATACCTTCTTCACCCGCACGCTAATTGGGGATTGCTTTGCACGAGATGGCCGAGGTTTCGGCTACCTCATGGCGTGTATCCGCATCGAGGAGTACATCCCGGTATAAAGAGTCGATGGATTTGAAAAGATCACCCCAAGTAGTGGAGACCTATTGGGAAGTGATGTGCCACTATTATATTTGCACATGTAGGCACGGCCGCGGCCGATAAGAAGGGGAAAAGTTCATTAGTCATAATATTTGGGCCCACTACCTCTTTGAAGGGCCGGATGATAAGGAAGGTATTGTGGTGCCCCCGGTCCTCTTGAGGCGGTAAATTGTCACGCTTGTGCTTGACAACCTTCCACTTTCTTATGTGACTCCCACAGACGAGCATGGCTTCCTACAGGACGACGCTTGACACTTATATTTATCGAGCGGGAGCCGATTTCTTCAAAGGCGGTGCTAGCAGCTACCTCATGTTGTGGCTCAAACACATCGCCGCCTCACGGCAGCCTTTGATTCATTAGGACCTGAGGTGATTTTCCTCGCTGTTTGCTTAGCACACGGGCGCCAAGATGCACTTCTTCCCGCCATGATTGCCCGTGATTCACTACGGATTGCGGCGCCTTTGCTATACCTTCGCCATGGTGTTGAGAACCCGAGGGTGGAATTACCATACGCCTATCTTATGGCGTGGTTCGTCATGCATCGCCTCTACTCTCATGGGTACACCTTCGCTCCTATAGAAGGACAAATCACTCCTTTCATCCGAGGCTAGAGAACGCCGATTGACCAAACATTACATGGCTTCAGTAAGGCGCGCCTCCCGACTATAAGAGTTATTCTTTAACCTGCCTTCCTCATTTTCCCCGAGTCACTATGGACAAGCTTTGGTGGATGAACCTAATGCTCGTGGTTATACCACTTTGTCACTTGGTCGCTTCCTATGGCTCATGAGCATCCGCCGGTATTTTATCTTCCGCTTCGTCCTATATGCGATTGAGCCTTATCTACCCCGCCGCTTTGCCCGCCAATTTGGGTATGATCAATCAGATGTCGGTAATCCCAATTCCCAATTACAACCGACGGCCGCGCTTAGTTGCGGGATCCGTGGCTTGGTATCGACCGTTGTCGGCGAACAGTGCTCGCTTTTTCTTCCGCAACGACCCTCAATCCCGACGACGCTCGCTTATTGCAAGTGGCATTGCATGGCAAACGCCAAATTCCGTGCTTCAACATCAACTCTTCGGGCTACGATTGATTCGGGCCGCTATAGGAAGGCCGACTTCAACGAGGAGCCGCGATTCGACTAAAGGAGTATTTGCACCAAACGGATGCCGAACCGCTAAACCCCAAGTTGGTGTGGAGCCTCACGCCAATCCAGCCCTCATGGGACCTGTGAGCCATCACGCCAACCCACCCCACATGAGACCCAGCGGATATAGATGAGGCTCTAGATGAGTACGGTAGCAACATGCCTTCTTCTCACGGTGTTGAAGCAACTCCCGGGTTGAACTCAGACGAGGCACCTAGAGATTTCGCCCTTTGGAGAACCATCGGAATATATTCCGAAGATCCTCTTGAAAGCTCTACTCGCCACCTGCTGGAGCCGTGGCCCCAAGAAGCCACCCACACTTCGTGAGCCCGGAGGAAGCCAAGCTTTGGTGCCAACAAATCAAGGATCTAAAGACCGTGGCCTCCTGACCAAGCGTAGTCAAGCGGGTGAGGAGAGAAGCCTTGATTGAAGCCGCCGCCACCGAGCCCCATTATCAAGGCCCTCCCGATGCCGCCAAGAGTATGCTTGATGATGCCGAAGAGTCTCCTGGTTGCCGCTGCTTCGAAGTCGTAACCTGTGACCCAAGACGATACAAAGAATCCTCGCCATGTTGTGCTCGAGACCCCACCGCTTTGACTGCCGCCACCACCCTTCAATTGATGTCCCGCCAATCCCGCCCTCGCTTGTCCGTCGGGCTCAAATCCTTCGCTGGTACCCCTCTTCTTTTGACTTGTCGAAGACTACGGGTATCTATGATTCGCCATAATTTCTCACCATCCTAAAAGAATCTCCCGCCAAGTGTTGGAGCGTGGTGGGGACTTTGCCGAATCAAGGTCGCTTTTGGAACCCTCCCGATGTGATGCGAGCTCGACTAACGCCATGCCTACGCCGCCTTTACCAACCTATTTGGTACAAGCAGAGGCCCTTTTCAACAAATGGCGAGACAAATGGACCAATCTCTTCGCTCCATGATTGAGGACCGTATATGCATCTTAGGAGAATAAGAGATGATACCCAATTTGAGCTCCAACGTCAAATGCTCGAAAAGAAGCAGACTATTGGGAAGCTCTTTGCGACAGCCGCGCCTCTGTATGATGAAAAGAAAAGGGTTGCTGGCGCCGAGCATAACCAACAACTCCTGGTTGACTCCTATAAGGCCGCACTCGTCGATATTCAGGCAAAATTGGCGGAGGCAGAGAGTGGGCTAGCGGCTGCTACTGAGAAACATCAGACTCTGATAGCTCAATGTACGGCGCATGAGGCCGCAGTGCAAGCTGAATCTGATGACCTGGACGGGCTGAGCGTTGCTGTGAGCCAAATGCCTGTGCTTTCCGACGATGATCTTTACAAGCAGGCGACGGAGGAGGTCAAAGTCGCTCACCAGGAAACTATGGTCAAGATTGCTTCTGAGATCCGCCAAACTCTTGGGAACTTGTAACTCATGTACCCTTGATTTTGTTATAAAATTTCGACTTTGGAGTCCATTTAATGTTTTCTGGTGTCATTTATATCTGCAATTTGGAATTTTTAGCAAACCCCCAGCTATCAACGGACTTGGTATGTCTTTACCAGTTGCCGTTTGAACTGGACTAGCCATACTTTTCCCCTCAGTATGATGAGTTTTCGAGGAGGTTCTTTTAGGCTTAACGCTAAAATTTCCCTCTATCCTTAGCCGCTCAAGGCGCTGGATTAAAAGATAAGGACAACTCATCCGTAAACCACCCTCGTGAATAAAATAGTGTGGGAGTGATCAAATCATTCAATGACATAAAAGTGCCAATGATCGCGGACCGTAAAGGAATCAAGTTGTTCAAAGGACATGAAAGTATAACAACCGTGGATTGTGAACAAAGTCATTTAGAGGAATGACCTTGTGGGAGTAGTTAAGTCATTCAAGGACATAAAAGTATAACGACCGTGGTTGAAATAAAAGCACATCTCGTGGTAGGCTACCATCGTGAATAAAACCGATAGGAGTGATCAAATCATTCAATGACATAAAAGTGCCAATGATCGCGGACCGTAAAGGAATCAAGTTGTTCGCTGACATGAAAGTATAACAACTTTGATTGTGAACAAAGTCATTTAAGGAAATGACTCGTAGTTAACCGAGTCGCTCAAAGGACATAAGAGTATAACGACTATAATTGGAATAGGAGCACATCGCATAGTAGGCCACTATTCGTGAGGGAGTTGATAGGGTGTATCACTTGGTTAACCACTATCTAACATAAAGTCACCGCACAAGAGACGATATGGAAATGATCAGTCGCTCAAAGGACGAGAAGTATAACGACCGCGGATCGAAAACAATCACATTGTTCGCTGGTGTGAAAGTATGACCACCGTGGATTAACATGAAGACACATCATTCGATAAATCAAAATTAGGTGACACCGCTGTTCACGGGAATTGAAACATTGGCTCATCGCTGAGTAAGCCCATAAGGGATGACGAACATCATTCGTATGAATAACAAACGCCGGAGAATTAGAATATTACATCACTTGGTAGGCCAAAGGTGGATATCGAAAGATAAAATATTGACTTGGTAAGTCAATACTTAGAAACGATAAGATAATTGACTAGGGTAATATTTCTTCTAAACTTACCATTGATAGGCATCATGATTTTGTCGCCTTCTTGATTGGTTAGGCGGCACGCCCATTCGAGTAGACCGACTCCACTACTTAATGGTCCTTCCCATTTTGGTTCGAATTTCCTTTCTTTTGGAATTCAAAATCATTGGGCCGGACAATGAGTACGAGGTCGCCTTCCTTGAAAATACGACACCGACTTTCTTGTCAAATGCTTTAGAAACTGGTTCGGTACAACTCGATATGCCGTTGAGCCTCAGAGTCGCTTTTCATCCAAAGATTTCAAGTTCTTCAAGGCCGACGATGATTTTCTTCACCGCCATTCCAGTTGTTTAATGCTACTCGTAGTGACGGAATTTGAATCTCCATCGGTAAAATAGCTTCACAACCATAAACTAAAGCATATGGGTGGTACCCGCTGGTGTGCGAACCGCTGTACGGTAAGCCCACAAGCTTTGTCCCAACTTATCATCCCAATCCTTCTTATTTGAAGAGACCATCTTGGTGAGGATCTTGATGATCGCCTTATTAAAAGCTTCAGCTTGTCCGCTTGCCGCAGATAATAAGTCGTTGATGCTAAATTCGATTCGAATTTATCACGTAATCGCGGAAAGCTGGATCGACAAATTGTGGACCATTGTCGGACAACTGCCTTGGCACACCATATCG
This sequence comes from Asparagus setaceus, assembly GCA_012295165.1. Lineage (NCBI taxonomy): Eukaryota > Viridiplantae > Streptophyta > Magnoliopsida > Asparagales > Asparagaceae > Asparagus > Asparagus setaceus. The sequence goes on from CM022701.1 coordinate 88,244,562, forward strand.
GTATATGACGGATGTTTGACAAATTTGATCACATCAGAGTCTTGACCATTCTCAATGGAATAGCTTCCGCCCATTTTGAGAAATAGTCGGTAATTGCCAATATGAAACAAAGGTCCTTTGAAGAAGGTGGAGAGATGGGACCAACAATATCCATTCCCCACGCTTCAAATGGCCGTGATGTGGCGGTAGGATGCAAGTGTTCCGTGGTTGGTGAAGGTAATTAGCATGTATTTGGCATGCATGGCATCGCTTAGCGTGAGCCACGGCATCCCTTACCATTGTCGGCCAATAATAACCGAAGCCCACGCACCGATCCCATAATTTAGGTCCGGCCGGTGTGCTCCACAAACACCGCCATGAGCTTTTTCAAGACTTGCTCGCTTCCTTAGTTGACAAACATCAAGCAAGAACCCATCATATGACCTTCTATACAAAGTCTCAGAATTGGGAATCATAGTAAAATCTTGATGCTCGCCGACTAATTGACTCTCTTTCTTTTATGTCTTCGGTAATATCCCATGCAAGACATAATCGATGATCGGAACCGCCAGCCTCGCGGCTTCAAATGACTTAGGTTCGCTTCGATCGCTTGATTCGCAACGATATTTCGGTCGAAATAGTTGCCGACTAGACACACTAACCTCGCCGAGTAGCATTCTCGCGTATAGCGAGCCGCAAGAGACGCCAACAAGATCCGCATAAGTATTTTGCAAACGGGGTACATGATCAATGTAAAAGCTTTCAAAGGAGTCAGCTAAAGCTATGGCAGCTGCATGATGAGGGATAAGGTCCTCGTGCCTGACTTCATACTCTCCTCTTAGTTGTTTAACGATTAGCTGTGAATCCCCAAATGCTTCAAGATGTTTCACACCTATATGTTTGGCTATGTCGAGACCAATCAATAACGCATTGTACTCGCTACGCTATTGGTACATGGTTCTCGATAGCGCATACGTACCGTGGTATCACGTGGTTTTGGGGAGATATCAAGATTACCCCACTCCGCTACAACGGGCCGCCATGGGTCGCTCTCGCGTTCACAAAGAACAACCGCCATACTGCTCCTTAGAGACCGATTAGCTTCATAAGGTTCATCGTGCATGTCTTGATATAATTCGACTTTCCCTTTCAATGGGTGGTTAGCCATAAGATCACACACGCCTTGACCCTTCATCGCCTTCGAGGTTTGAAGTGAATGTCGATCGAGATAATAACAATGCCCATCTAGCCATTCGACCATTCAACGCCAGCCGGGTCATGAATACCGTGATAGGGTCAATTTTGATATGACATGTATAGTCCGCCCCACGAGATAGTGCCGCATCTTTGGATGGCGAAGACCAAAGCCAAACATTCCTTCCGAATGGGAGGATATCGATATTCGCCCCCGGCGGCCCCACCGAGGTAATAGATCGCCTGCTCGTGGCCATTGTCATCGCCCCGCTAAAAGACTCGCCAACGATACTCAGAAGCCGGATGTAAATCGAAGGGCTTTCCGATTTAGGTGCAACTAACACGTGGGGATTAGAAAGATATGTTTTGATCTCTTCAATGCCTTCCGCAATCTTCATCCCAAACTAACGATACACCTTTCTTCATGAGCTTCGAGAATGGTTGACATTTCCCGATAAATTGGAAATGAATCGCGAATGTAAGCCAAACGCCTTGGAGACCACGAAGCTCCCTAAGGCTTCTAGGAGGTGGAAGTTCCCGATAGCTTTGATCTTGTCCGGTCGAGACGATACCATCCGGCCGTGACCACTAACCCTAAGAATTTACCACTTGACATCCCCTAAAAGACTTGGTTGGGTTCATCTTCAACCGATGTGCCCGCATTATCTCAAATGTTGTCTTCAAGTCATGCAAGTGATCACCTTTGTGACGACTCTTAACTACTAAATCGCTTCACGTAGCATTCCACCGCTTTCCGTGAAATGTTTTCGAAAATAGTGGTCATGGCACGCTGGTATGTAGCCCCCGCTTTTCAAGCCGAAGGCATAATCAGATAACAAGATATTCCGTGACGGTGTTCGAAAGCGTGTGCTTTTCGCCATCGATGCATTTTGATCCGATTGTACCGAGAAGCCATCCATAAAAGACATCCTCTCGAATCCACATGTGTTGTCGATGATAATGTCCGTGAATTGGTAGAGGGAAATCGCCTTTCTGACATGCCGCATTTACGCCTCGGTAATCAACGCACGGTCGGATCTCGTCCGCTTTTCTTTACCACGGTACTATATTTGCTACCCACGGATGTCGCGACTTCCTGATGAACCTCGCTTTGATCGCCTTCTCGATTTCTCGATGGCTTTCATGACCTGAGGGGAAAATCGTCGTTGTTGTTGTTTAACGTGTTTAGCTCCCGGCTTAATGTTAAGGCGATGCATGGCCACTTGAGGGTCTAAACCCGATATCTTCATAACTCCATGCTAAGACATCGATATATTCCTCGCACTCAAAGCGATAAGGCTCTCCTTTCTTCACCACAAACTATCGCTTATGAATATGGGTTTTGGATTAGATTCGTCCCCCATATTTATTTGGATTATTTTGTCATCAGTGGGTGGTTCCCGTTGTTCAAAACGATGTTCCCATTGCATTCCCAGCTGTTGACTCATTGGATCCTCCAATAGCGGTAAGAGATCATCTTCTTGGATCTCTATTGGATCAGCTGAGGTCATATTGGCCATCAAGGACTTAAATTCATGTCCTATACTGACGTCAGAATCCCAGGAAGTTGCTTCAGAAGATGAGTGATCTGACTCACCCTCAGTCATAACATGCCATGAGTACGGCGGCGACTCATATCCCAACCCTTTACGAGTTTTATGATAGTAATCATCAGGCTGGCCTTCCGGGACATAAGCAGATCGGATCGGCGTTTTGATACCTTTTCCGTAGTTTAGCCCTTCTTTGTGAAGGAAGTCATATCCCATTTTCTTCATCAGATGTTGCGCCGTCGGCGAGAAATATGAAAATTGGGGTTCTTTTTCTTTTGCTTGGGGTTGTTCCACCTCGCCTTGTAATGGTTTGTTGACTGCCCAAAGATAATGTCTTTCTCGACCATTATTCCGGACGGTATCACAAAACCGCCAGAAGAATTAAAGTGCCTTTGAGTTGTCATAAATGACGATCGAATGGGCATGTGCAATGCGTGTTCAAAGATACAACCGTGGAAGAATTTCTGACATCAAGTCAATATGACTTTTAACACCCGGTGCGTAAGCTAAATCATAATTTTCATTAAAATCGACTATGTCGTCATCAGGATCATTCAGATCGATTACAAAGGGTTTTACATCATTGAAAACAACTCCTTGTTCGACTCTATGTCGCCTTCATTTCACTGCCATAGTCCTCGACCGTGGTTCATCGGTTTGGCCTTCCTCAAGGTAGTGGACGTAATCCGTAAAATAATTCTCCACACCTTTGAATGGTTGCCTTCCACACCAATGTTTTAACCATCCCTTCTTCATCTACATACTTCATGCATTGATGCAACGTAGATGGGACGATCAAATTTTCATGGATCCGTGGTCCACTCCAAGAGCAAATTGTAAGATGTATCCGCCGATGACATAGCAGGTAACATCTGTCTTCAAGTCTCCTATTTGGCATTTGAGTTTGATCTTGCCCAAGGGACGAGAATTTGTAGCATTGAAGCCGTAGATGGTAGTCCCGGTTGTTGCTAACCGGTGCAGCGGTATCCCAAGATGTTGTATAATTCTCAATGGGATGATACTCAATGCATCCCGGGTCAACTTGAGCTCTGCTGATTCGACAGATCCGATATAGCCAGTGAAGTACAACGGCCTATCGTGCTTTGGGTTCTTCACTTGCATGTCCTCTGATGAAAAAGTAATGCAAGGTATTGGCCCTTTGAAGACCTGATGACATTGGGCACAAACTTCTGTTGTCCTTTCCGGGAAATGAGCGAGGAACGCTTCATTATCCGCCAGCGCTTCTCGCAGAGCTTCTCTGGTAGATTGAGAGAGACGCAAGAGCTCAAATAAAGTAATTCTCACGGATGTTGGAGAGTTGGGCTAACACGCCGAACCGAAAGGAGCCTTCAAGTTTCGTGCATGTCCTTCCCGAAGTGCTTTGTTGTAGCGATCTCCTTGTCTTGGACCCACCAACCGCTCCTTTGTCGCTACATCGGCGCTACTCGGGTACTCCCTTAGGAACTCTTTTTCCGCCTCGGTGGCCAACGCCGGTACAGATGTGCGACCGGGCGGTTTGTTGCTCGGTAGAGTCATTGACTCGCCTTTTCCTACAAGCAGCAGAGGTGGCGCATAAGACTTCCCTTCGACTTTGAAAAGTCCATTGTTCATCCGATAACAAGTCGATGAACCCACATAATTTCGCCTTTCGGCGTAGTGTAAGGGACCATACCTTGTGCTTCCCGCCGCTGGAGATCAAAGTTCACAACTTTGGCTTCTGCTTGATGGATCGGTTTTACACCGTCCTGCACTTGGAATTCCGCAAAATCGCCAAATTGAGGGCTTACCATGTTTGCAGACACCTTCTTTTGATCCTCCCAGAGTCATAACACCGCTTCTAGCAAGACCTCGATCTTGTCCTTCAATATGTAACATGACCTCGTTTGATGGTGTACCATTCGATGGTACATGCAGATTTTGATCATCCGCCTTGAAGCTTCCTCCGCTTCTTTATTTCCTGCTGATCTTGTTCATTTTAAGTAAAGTTTTGAGGATTGGGATAACCTGGTCATCCTTAAAATCATACTTCTTCGAGGACTACCGTCAAACGCTTGATTTCTCGCTGAAGGATCTTGAAGTAGGTTGGGCTTCCACAGCCTAGAGTCTCCTTCCCTTCGATTGCTTTTGAGGAGTAAAATTATTCGTTACCCCTTTTTAGGACGAGTCCCGAGGTTCCTCTCGCCGATCCTCTTAATCATGTTTTCAACTTGTTCGCTTTGCTCACCAATTCTTTCCAAGAGTATGCCTCAACCGCACTCCATCTTAGAAAGTATGTTGATCGAGAGGTTGGCTCGCACATCCCGATGAATGTCGCCCGAGGCCCGGTCCCGGAGTGCAAAGACAGATTCGAATCGCTTGACGAACGTGGCCGACAGACTGCCTTTTTGCTTTTCGACCAGTGGCCATAGACACCTCGTCATCATCGAAAAATCGGGCCATAAAGAGTCTTTGCGCATCTTTCCAAGAGTTGATAGAACCAGCTCTAACCTTCGAACCACTCAAGGCTTAATTCTTTAAGAGTGCTAATGAATAATCGGGTCATAATAGGATCATTACCCGCTATATGCCCGGTTTGCGCTTGGAAGTAGTAGATGTGTTGTGACGGAGAACTTTTTCCGCCGAACCGCACTGCATTAAGCGCTTGAATTTCGAGGATATGGGACATCGCCCCATTCTATAGGATATGGCCTCGCCACCCCAAATTCTTAGATTGTCCTTGAGTTTCAGAGCATCCAAATGCTTTTGGAAATCCCGCAACACATGATCTTGCTCTTTGTACGCTGGTTCGATTCCGCCAGATGACATCGAATGGACATCGGATTCCTCTCGTAGTCTTCTTGCTTCGATTTGGATCCTCCTTCGTCCATCTTTTTCTTGCCCACAAGTTTCTCCATCATCATCTCTAAACGCCTGATAGATTCTTGTTGTGCAAGAATAGTAGCTTGTTGCTCTTCTATTCTTCGTGTCATCTCTTCCTCTCGTTCGGCCATGAGGACACTGGCCTGGTCACTGAAATCAGTGTTCGAAGGTTGAGACGTAGCAATGCCAGAGTTCTCATGTTCTTCAGAAGTACCCCCAGCCAATTGGCTATAGTCAAACGGGATTGACGCCCGCACGTAAGACGGTGCTTCTATAGGCTTTGGCTATTGATTAACGCACCTCGTAACCCTGGGGAATATTCGGGGTCCGACGACTCCGGACTTCCTGTTGGGGTCTTGCTCCTGCCTCTCCCAACCATGTTGATAGTCACTCCATGACCATCGCGGGTTGCCCGCTTTTTATGGTGGAATCGCCTTCGTCTGGTTGACGGGTCAGACAACCGCTCAAAAACTGAAAGCTGATGCGTCGATGAACATTGGGCGCGCATCGCCGAAATAAGCTTCTCACAGCAACAATGAGATTGCATATGACTAGCATCACGCTTATGCAGTGAGGTAATCACGAGATCAATAGTGGGTGTACCCCAATTGATTCTCAAAGACGAGCCTCATATGAGAGAGGCTTCGATCGAAGTTTGGCTTAACCCGGCGAGGTTGCCATTTCCTTTGATTTTGACGGCGAGGTTCGCTGCTCACGAGGTTCGGCCCCGCCTAGAGGAGACCTCATGTTGGCGGTTCATTGTTTGGACGAGGTTCATCCCTTTAAAGGGGACTCATGTTGCCGGGCGAGGTTCGCCATTCAAACGAGGTTCGCCCTTCAAGGGGACCTCACGATGTAGGCGCAGGTTCGCCACTTGGACGAGGCTCGCTCCTTTTGAGGGGACCTCACGATGTAGGCGCAGGTTCGCCACTTGACCAGGCGCACGAGGTTCGCCACTTGACCAGGCGCACGAGGTTCGCCACTTGACCAGGCGCACGAGGTTCGCCACTTGACCAGGCTCGCAGCCAGAGCGACGCTCGCCTTGTAGACGAGGTTCGCAGCTGGGGCTTACCTTCGCCTTGTTTTGAATGAACCCCGATGATGACGAGGTTCGCTTATTTTCTTCGACGATAGTGGAATCCGCCCAACGAGACCAAAGCTCGAGCACGCCGGCGAAGCTTGGTTCTATCACGACGCTGTCCGCACGCCTCGAGAGTGGACCATTAGAAGGTCCGTCTTCTCACAGCAGAGCGAGGCTCGCCGTAAGCCAAAACTTGGCTAACATCATCCGGTGGACTTGGGTTGCTTAACAACCCATTTCTTAGCCCGCCGGTTGACTTTTGAAGCCTTGTCTTTGAGAGACAGAGGTCGATTGTCGAGGTTCACCGTAGGCTAACCTCGATAAATGTCGAGGTTCACTCGAGAGGATTCAGCCAGGCCACGGGGCTGAAGTCTCATACGAGACTCTACGACACTTGCGTGTCTTCACCGGGCTAGATGCCCTGCAGGAAAGAAATTCCTCGCACTTACTTTGATCAAATTCGATGACCAAGGTTTGAACTCGGTTCCAACCGCAACCTTGTCTGATTGCGCCACCACCAGTTCGTCGGAATGAACGGTTGCTCCCACTGTGGTCGCCATCTTCTCTAGAGTCGAAAAAGTTTTGTTTGATTGACTTTGAGAAAAAGATTACAATCACACTCTCTCGACATGAGGAAGAGAAGATTGATTTGACTTCTCTTTGTATGGGTTCTTGGTGGCGAAAGAAGGCTTCACTCAATGCTCACGTGAGATCCGCTCGCTGACGACAAGACAAAGTTGTTGATGATTGATGAAGAACTCAATCTCTCTTGCGCGCAAGTGCTGGGTTTTCCAAAAGTTCAAAAGTCCCTCCTAATAGCTGCTCACGGCTATTTATTGGGCTTTAAGCATGTAACCATCATGCTAAAATTGTGGAAACGGGTTAGTGGGCATAACCGATGCCCACCATTTAACCCACGGTTTATCGTGGCTTTCGTGGCCTTCGTGGCCGCTGGTTTTGCTGCTATGGCGAAGCCGCGAAGCCATAGGTGACGAAGCCGCTTCTTCATTGACCGGCGCTGAACCTTGATTGAATGACGAGGTTCGCTACTTGGGCTAACCTCGCTTGAATGGCGAGGTTCACCGCTGTAGGCTAACCTCGATAAATGTCGAGGTTCACCGCTGTAGGCTAACCTCGTTGAATGGCGAGGTTCACCGCCGTAGGCTAACCTCGGTTGAATGGCGAGGTTCACCGCTGTAGGCTAACCTCGTTGAATGGCGAGGTTCACCGCCGTAGGCTAACCTCGATAAATGTCGAGGTTCACCGTAGGCTAACCTCGTTGAATGGCGCAGGTTCACCGCTGTAGGCTAACCTCGCTTGAATGGCGAGGTTCACCGCTGTAGGCTAACCTCAGATAAATGTCGAGGTTCACCGCTGTAGGCTAACCTCGTGATAAATGTCGAGGTTCACCGTAGGCTAACCTCGATAAATGTCGAGGTTCACCGCCGTAGGCTAACCTCGATAAATGTCGAGGTTCACCGCTGTAGGCTAACCTCGGTTGAATGGCGAGGTTCACCGCTGTAGGCTAACCTCGGTTGAATGGCGAGGTTCACCGCCGTAGGCTAACCTCGCCTCAAGGGAGAGCTTCGCTACTTGGGCTAACCTCGCTTGAATGGCGAGGTTCACCGCCGAGGCTAACCTCGCTGAGTGGCGGGTTCACCGCTGTAGGCTAACCTCGCCTCAATGGAGAACTTCGCCAAACTTTGAAGTTGTGGGCGAGCCTCGCCAAACTTTGAAGTTGTGGGCGAGCCTCGCCAAACTTAAGTGTTGGGGCTAATCTCATCATATGATTGTTGAGCTTCGCCGTATGCAGCCTCGTGTTATGATTGAACTCCGCCTCGTGCGAACCTCAGTTGAGGTCGAGCCTCGCCTTGACGAAGTCTCGTTTTGAAGTTTGTATGGTCTAGCCTCGCCCTACCAGCGAGCCTCGCCTTGAAGCTTTAACAACTAGGGTGCTCGTGACCCTCGCCTAGAGGATTTTTTGACTGTCTACATTTACAAATCAAGAATTGCCTTTTTACAATAGAAGAGAAGGGAAGGCCCTTCTTGTTTAACGTGGGTTCGTTGATGGCGATAGGATGTCTCCCTCGATGCTCGAGTCGAGTTTACTTCCCTTGGACGATCCGATCGACGTTGCGGTCGAGCTTCAGTACGCAGTAGAAGCTCGGAGTTGATGGAGTTCGGTTCTTCTCGAGCTTGCTTAGATGAGCTACGATGCAAGAGTTTGCAAAGAGCTCGAAAGCCTCCAAATCTGAGGATTCAGATGGAGTCTACTTCAACAATCCAAGCCTTTGCTCAAGCTTGAGCTAATGGAGCGAGAGAGTAACTCTTTAGCCCGCTCCTTCTTTCCAGCAGTAGTCTCCCAACCTTGTTGCCGGCCCCCAGCCTTGTTGCCAAGGAGGCTTATAAATAGGCCAAGGGGTGGGATACGCCACCCCTTTGACTTGTGGGATGTGACCACTGATAGGTAAGGGGCACCATGCCCTCCTCCAGCTATGGGATGTGACCACTGATGAGAGCCATGCCTTATCATAACCCAGGATGTGCCAAGTGGGTGAGCAGATGAACCTTTTGAATGCTCATGCGAGCTTGCGGGCGAGCTTGCTGAACAAGCGAGACCAACTGGCGGGCCTCTTGCGGGTGTCCTTGATTAGCAGGCGGGATCAACTGGCGGCCCCCCCTTGCGAGCGTGCTTGATTCGCAGGCGAACGAAGCATGCAGGCGCATTTGAACTTGCATAGGTGAGTTCTTCTAGTCGGGCGAACTTTGCCGAGCAAGTGGCCACCCCTTGGCTTGTGGGATGTGACCACTAATGGGTGAGGAGCACCATGCCCTCTAGCTACAGTACGTGACCGCTATAGGGGTAATGAGAGCCATGTCTCATCATTACCTAGGACGTGGAAAGTGGGTGGGCCCACTTCCCTAAGTAATCAGCCACTAGCACTGTTCAGACAGGCGAGTGGGCGAGCCCGAGAGCTATTTAAAATGCTCAGGCGAACTTGCCAAACAAGCGGCCAACTGGCGGGCCCCCTCAACGTGTGAGCTGGTGTTCGTTGTGCGGGTGAACCTTGCGGCGCGTTTGGCGACAGCGGGTTGATCGGTGAGCGATGTTGGACTCATGTAGGCGAAGCTCATCACGGGACAACCTCGCGGCGGGCTCGCGAACAGCGGCTCTTGAGCTCTTGCAGCGAAGCTCACGAGTGGGGCGACCTCATGCGGGCGAAGTTTGTTGAACAAAGCGCTCTTGAGCTCTTGCAGCGAAGCTCACGAGTGGGGCGACCTCATGCGGGCGAAGTTTGTTGAACAAAGCGCTCTTGAGTTTTGGTTGAGCTCGCCAATAAGCTATGTTGAGCTCGTGCTGGCGAGTTCATTCCTTTGACTGGCGGGGTTGGCGATTTTTCCCGCCTACATTAACATGTTCAACTGAAACTTAACAAGTGACGCTAAAAGTTAACATGCTCAGCTGAAAGTTGAGCTTCTAATAAAAAGCGAGGATGGAAGAATCAGCGAGTCGGCTAGAAGTTAACAGAGACTTAAATAGTTAACGATAAACATGAATAGCTCGATTTCATCTCAATGATGGGGTGTTGTTGAGAATATCATCGATCTCATTACATTCTCATTAGGCGGGCAATTATTTGGGATCCTCTACGAATTAGAAGTATTTTCTAAAGGAGTATGACTAATATCACTCTTGTACAAATTAATAAACCGGTCGATTTCAAAGTCTATAATATTATCTTACGATATTTTATATTATGACTTCTTGTATAAGTTAACAGAGTGAGCGTTAACGGACAAGGAGGAAAGTTAACAAGTTTGGATGAAAATTAACATAAAGCGATGAAAGTTAACATTCAATAAGAAAAGTTAACATACTAGGAGGAAAGTTAACATTCAATAAGAAAAGTTAACATAAAACCTAAGCGTTAACATGTTGTGGTGAAAGTTAGCATATAGGCTGTGATACTTAACACGGGGCAGTGAGTTAACATGTAACCATTAAAGTTGATATTTACGATTCGACTGTGTGATGAAACCTAAAATCATAAAACTTACATCACACAAAGCCCAATTTTAAAAAGAGGTTATTGATTACTTACATTTTAGTTAGAACTTTCTAATTTTTTTTTTAAGAATAAAACCCTCTATATTAACAATAACTTACATTTGAATCTCCATACAACCAATATTTCGATTATGCTCCACCGTGCACATCAAATCGTCTTCATTATCAACTAAAACCTGATTAGGTGTGCCTCTCAGATTTATATATCAATGATAAAAGACTAAAAGCACCCTAATATGCTTTATCATTGATATATAAATGAGGCACAATTAACTGAGGTTTTCGCTGATAATGACAGCGAGTGGGCGAGCCCGAGCTATTTAAAATGCTCAGCTAACTTGCCAAACAAGCGGCCAATCGGGCGGCCCCCAATGTGTGAGCTGGTGTTCGTTGTGCGGGTGAACCCTTGCGAGCGTGCTTGATTCGCAGGCGAACGAAGCATGCAGGCGCATTTGAACTTGCATAGGTGAGTTCTTCTAGTCGGGCGAACTTTGCCGAGCAAGTGGCCACCCCTTGGCTTGTGGGATGTGACCACTAATGGGTGAGGAGCACCATGCCCTCTAGCTACAGTACGTGACCGCTATAGGGGTAATGAGAGCCATGTCTCATCATTACCTAGGACGTGGAAAGTGGGTGGGCCCACTTCCCTAAGTAATCAGCCACTAGCACTGTTCAGACAGGCGAGTGGGCGAGCCCGAGAGCTATTTAAAATGCTCAGGCGAACTTGCCAAACAAGCAGGGCCAACTGGCGGGCCCCCTCAATGTGTGAGCTGGTGTTCGTTGTGCGGGTGAACCCCTTGCAGGCGTGCTTGGCGCACAGGCGGGGTTGACTGGTGAGCGATGTTGGACTCATGTAGGCGAGCTCATCACGTGGGACAACCTCGTGCGGGCGGGCTCGTTAAACAGGCGGCTCTTGAGCTCTTGCAGGCGAGCTCACGAGTGGGACGACCTCATGCGGGCGAGTTTGTTGAACAGGCGGCTCTTGAGTTCTTGCAGGCGAGCTCGCGAGTGGGACGACCTCGTGCGGGCCAGTTCGTTAAACAGGCGGCTCTTGAGTTTTGGTTGAGCTCGCCAATAAGCTATGTTGAGCTCGTGCTGGCGAGTTCATTCCTTTGACTGGCGGGGTTGGCGATTTTTCCCGCCTACATTAACATGTTCAACTGAAACTTAACAAGTAACGCTAAAAGTTAACATGCTCAGCTGAAAGTTGAGCTTCTAATAAAAAGACGAGGATGGAAGAATCAAGCAGAGTCAGCTAGAAGTTAACAACAGACTTAAATAGTTAACAGTAAACATGAATAGCTCGATTTCATCTCAATGATGGGAGTGTTGTTGAGAATATCATCTGATCTCATTACATTCTCATTAGACGGGCAATTATTTGGGATCCTCTCTGAATTAGAAGTATTTTCTAAAGGAGTATGACTAATATCACTACTGTACAAATTAATAAACCAGTCAGATTTCAAAGTCTATAATATTATCTTCTGATATTTTATATTAACAGCTTCTTGTATAAGTTAACAGAGTGAGCGTTAACGGACAAGGAGGAAAGTTAACAAGTTTGGATGAAAATTAACATAAAGCGATGAAAGTTAACATTCAATAAGAAAAGTTAACATACTAGGAGGAAAGTTAACATTCAATAAGAAAAGTTAACATAAAACCTAAACGTTAACATGTTGTGGTGAAAGTTAGCATATAGGCGTGATACTTAACACGGAGGCGAGTTAACATGTAACCATTAAAGTTGATATTCTGATTAGATGCGTGTGATGAAACCTAAAATCATAAAACTTACATCACACAAAGCCCAATTTTAAAAGAGGTTATTGATTACTACATTTTAGTTAGAACTTTCTAATTTTTTTAAGAATAAAACCCTCTATATTAACAATAACTTACATTTGAATCTCCATACAACCAATATTTCGATTATGCTCCAGGTGCACATCAAATCGTCTTCATTATCAACTAAAAACCTCAGATTCGTGTGCCTCTCAGATTTATATATCAATGATAAAAAGACTAAAAGCACCTGAATATGCTTTATCATTGATATATAAATCTGAGAGGCACACGAATCTGAGGTTTTCAGTTGATAATGAAGACGATTTGATGTGCACAGTGGAGCATAATCGAAATATTGGTGGTGTGGATATTCAAATGTAAGTTATAGTTAATATAGAGGGTTTTATTTTTTAAAAAAAATTTATAAAGTTCTAACTAAAATGTAAGTAATCAATAAGCTCTTTTTAAAATTGGGCTTTGTGTGATGTAAGTTTTGTGATTTTAGGTTTCATCACACAGACGAATCGTAAATGTCAACTTTAATGGTTACATGTTAACTCTTCTTGTCCTGTGTTAAGTATCACAGCTATATGCTAACTTTCACCACAACATGTTAACGTTTAGGGTTTTATGTTAACTTTTAAGTGAACGTGTTAACTTTCCTCCTAGTATGTTAACTTTTAAGTGAACGTGTTAACTTTCCTCCTAGTATGTTAACTTTTAAGTGAACGTGTTAACTTTCCTCCTAGTATGTTAACTTTTAAGTGAACGTGTTAACTTTCCTCCTAGTATGTTAACTTTTCTTGTTGAATGTTAACTTTCACCGCTTTATGTTAATTTTCATCCAAACTTATTAACTTTCCTCCTAGTATGTTAACTTTTAGTATTTCCGTTGAACATGTTAACTTTTAACGCTTGATGTTAACTTTCAGCCTAACGTGTTAACTTTTAGTATTTCCGTTGAACATGTTAACTTTTAACGCTTGATGTTAACTTTCAGCCTAACGTGTTAACTTTCCTCCTAGTATGTTAACTTTTAAGTGAACGTGTTAACTTTTAGTATTTCCGTTGAACATGTTAACTTTTAACGCTTGATGTTAACTTTCGCCTAACGTGTTAACTTTTAGTATTTCCGTTGAACATGTTAACTTTTAACGCTTGATGTTAACTTTCAGCCTAACGTGTTAACTTTCCTCCTAGTATGTTAACTTTTAACGCTTGATGTTAACTTTCGCCTAACGTGTTAACTTTTAGTATTTCCGTTGAACATGTTAACTTTTAAGTGAACGTGTTAACTTTTAGTATTTCCGTTGAACATGTTAACTTTCGCCTAACGTGTTAACTTTTAGTATTTCCGTTGAACATGTTAACTTTTAACGCTTGATGTTAACTTTCGCCTAACGTGTTAACTTTTAGTATTTCCGTTGAACATGTTAACTTTTAAGTGAACGTGTTAACTTTTAGTATTTCCGTTGAACATGTTAACTTTTAAGTGAACGTGTTAACTTTTAGTATTTCCGTTGAACATGTTAACTTTTAACGCTTGATGTTAACTTTCAGCCTAACGTGTTAACTTTTGGCCTTTCTTGTTAACTTTCACCGAAAGCATGTTAACTTTGGCATTACTTGTTAAGTTTCAGTTGAACATGTTAACTTTTAAGTGAACGTGTTAACTTTTAGTATTTCCGTTGAACATGTTAACTTTTAAGTGAACGTGTTAACTTTTAGTATTTCCGTTGAACATGTTAACTTTTAAGTGAACGTGTTAACTTTTAGTATTTCCGTTGAACATGTTAACTTTTAAGTGAACGTGTTAACTTTTAGTATTTCCGTTGAACATGTTAACTTTTAAGTGAACGTGTTAACTTTTAGTATTTCCGTTGAACATGTTAACTTTTAAGTGAACGTGTTAACTTTTAGTATTTCCGTTGAACATGTTAACTTTTAAGTGAACGTGTTAACTTTTAGTATTTCCGTTGAACATGTTAACTTTTAAGTGAACGTGTTAACTTTTAGTATTTCCGTTGAACATGTTAACTTTTAAGTGAACGTGTTAACTTTTAGTATTTCCGTTGAACATGTTAACTTTTAAGTGAACGTGTTAACTTTCCTCCTAGTCCGCTAACGCCACTGCTAACTTATACAAGAAGTCGTTAATATAAAATATCGAAGATAATATTATAGACTTTGAAATCTGACTGGTTTATTAATTTGCGCAGTAGTGATATTAGTCATACTCCTTTAGGAAATACTTCTAATTCAGAGAGGAACGCAAATGATTGCCCGTCTAATGAGAATGTAATGAGATCAGATGATATTCTCAACAACACTCCCATCATTGAGATGAAATCGAGCTATTCATGTTTACTGTTAACTATTTAAGTCTGTTGTTAACTTCTAGCTGACTCTGCTTGATTCTTCCGTCCTCGTCTTTTTATTAGAAGCTCAACTTTCAGCTGAGCATGTTAACTTTTGGCATTACTTGTTAAGTTTCAGTTGAACATGTTAACTTTTAACGTTTATTGTTAACTTTCGTCTGAACGTGTTAACTTTTGGCCTTTCTTGTTAACTTTCCGCTGAACATGTTAACTTTTAACGTTTGATGTTAACTTTCAGCTAACGTGTTAACTTTTAGTATTTCCGTTGAACATGTTAACTTTCCAGTTGAACCTGTTAAGTATTGTTCGTCATCCACATCTATTATTAATACAACTAAAATCAGTAACACAATATAAACATGCATACAAGTTTTTACAATCAACCAATTAGCTCCTGCACCACTACATTAAAATTCCCAGTATTTAATCTCTTCACAGCCTTTGAACCAAATTTAGGATCAATGAACCCCAATCCCTTGATCTTCGACATCATGAACTCAGTATAATCCTCCCCCATATGCATCAACGACAAGATCTCCTCCAAACAAGTCTCTATCTCTCTTGGTTCGGCCCTTAGGAAACCCCAACATACAATAAATTCTTGATGCAAAGGATGAGTCATAGTCTTTGACGCCGAAATATCGCCGAAAGGTGGTCGAGGGACCGTGAACGGTGAAGTGTGGTGTCGATGCGAGAGAGGGTGAGATGCGCTCGAGACTGGGTGAGGTCGAGCTGGTAAATGCGATCGGAGACTTGATCGGCGAGGGAGGGGTGGAGGAGAGGAAGGAGAGGAGGAGGGACGAATCAGAGCGGGCGAGGGAGAGGAGAGGGGAGGAGGAGCGGCGGAGTGTTGAGTTCAAATCCAAATTTTTTTGGGTTCTCTTGAGCTTACAGGAGCTTGAGCTAGCGAAGAGAGGAGAGAGAGAGAGAGAGAGAGAGAGAGAGAGCGGGCAAGTTTTGGGGGAAGAGGTGAAGGGTATAATGGGGTTTTTTCAAAAAAATTCTCTCAATGTTGATGTGGAAAGGAAAAAAGGGGGTGAAACACATTTTTTGGGCTTTTTTGGGGCTGAAGAGTAAGGGAAAAAGTTAGGGGGGGCTGGGTACATCCACTTTTTTTGGGGCCTTGACACAATTTTTCTCTAAATTTAACATTTCAACATAAAAAAGAACGAAAACTCACAAATGGATGATAGTCTCAAGCTCCACAGGGGTCACTTGCGGCGTCGACAACACGGACGGATGATACAACGTGGCGGATCCATTTTGAGAAGGCTGATGTTCTTGCATTGGCAGATCCATCTTGAGAAATTCAATCCATTATTCATTCTCATTTAGGGCTTGTTTGGATTGAGGTGAATGAGGGTGAAGGGAAGTTATGGGAACAATTAACCTTGTTTGGGAACACTTTGAAGGTGAAGTTGTTCACCTTCATTCCCCTTAATTCACCCCCCGAACTAGTGCTAAATTTGTTACACCCCAAATTGGGGTGTAACCTAGGGGAAAAGAATTCCCTTCCCTTCCCCTCAGTTCTCTTACCTAGTTTACCATACCTTCCCTTTACCACCTTCAAATCCAAACAAGCCCTTAGAATAACTATAATCTTGCAATCAGTAAAGACATCATCAAATGCAAATAATGCCTGCAAAATTTCATGAACAATGAAACTATAGATTCTATCTTACCAAACTTTTATAAGAAGTTTTTGCTAATTGCCTCTTACTAACCTTTCCAATGGAATTGAATTTGAAATCATAAAACAAACAAAAGACCAAATTTTCTCATATTCATCATTCCTTTGATCAACTTTATATTCATTGCTTATCCATGTCATCACATCTTTCGCTGAACCCAGATTCTAATTGAACTTCTCATGCCAATAAACCTAAAATGCAGTCAAGATTTTAGGGAAAAAATTCACTTGAATGGTCAAAGTAACTACACCAATTCATGAGAAATGGAGAAATTTTGGAGGAAACTTCTCCCCCAACAAACCCCTTGATTAAGATTGTTGATTCAAAATCCTAATAAATTCCCCTTTCATTTAATATCTCAGACGAACCGCCAAAAAAACCTAGCTAGATATAAAAAAGATAAGGGACTCGACAAATTCTCGAGCGTGGGCCTCTTCAAAAGATCTCCAAATCAATTCCATAAAATGATCATGTCACTTTTAGAGATATATTTAGAATTTGTTATCAAAGAACAAAAGCTGATGGCAAATAGAATTTTTATGCTATATTTTAAAAAAATATTGTTATATTCACAATTTATATTCAAAAAATATGTTTTATATTTAATATTTTATTAATTTAATTAGGATCTGAATGTAATATTTAGAAGAGTCAAGGGTATTATTGACCAATGAACTTTCGGAGATATTTTTAGGATTAATTTGTTATCAAAAACAAAAGCTGATGGCAAACAGAATTTTTATGCTATATTTTTTGAAAAATATTATTATATTTACAATTTATATTCAAAAAGTAATATGTTTTATACTTAATATTTTACCAAATTTAATTAGGATCCGAATGTAATATTTAGAAGAGTCAAGGATATTATTGACCAATGAAAGTTTTCCCCAACTCCCACTTTTAAAGAGAGTATGAATATGAATATTGAAAAGAAAAGAAAAATCTGCGTTATACACTAATACGTGACTTCTTTCTTAAATTAAAAGAGGCTAAATAGACAATAACCCCCTTAACTTTGGAAAATTATTCGATAACTTTTAGGGTTTGTTTGGTACATGGGTAAAAGAGTAAAGTTTACCCTGTTAAACATTATCCCTCTTTACCCATGTTTGTTATCCTTCTAAAACTTTACAAAGGATAAACTTAACCCAATATAAGGGTAAACTTTTAACCAAGTTAAGAGATAGCAGAAAAGAGGTTGAAAAGTTGAGGCTTGGTTCATTTAAGCATGTGGAATTACAAAACCCTCCTAAAAAGTTCTAAAACTTATAACAAGCCCCTGGAAATCTAAAAAGTGACAAGATCTCTTGTAAAGTAAAAATTTTAAACAACCCCAAACAATTATAAAATTACAAAACACCCTCAATAATGTAAAACTCAATAAAAAATCACAAAAATTCTTTAAAATTCAAAACATAAAAAAAGTCACTAAAAATTTCAAAACATACAAACAGCCTCCCACAAAAACATAAAATTTATGAAATCATCCTAAAAGTTTTGAAAATTGCGAAAACTCCCTAATATTTTTTGAAACTTATAAAAACTTGAAAATTTTAAAATGTACAAATAGTATATTGAAATTCTAGGAACTCCAGACAACCTCAAATTGGAATTTGTAGAAAACACCATAACAAATTTTAAATTGCAAAAACACCCTCAACTTTCAAATTTTACAAAAACACCCTAAGAATTTCAATCCTACAAACAATACACTAAAATATAAGAATTACAAATAGACCCCTAAAAATTAGAAATTTGTCAAAAACTCCCTAAAAGTTTTGCAATTTGCAAAAAACCCTCATACTTCAAAATTACAAAAACACCTTGAGAAATTCAAACCTATGAACAAGATAATCGACAATACAGCATAAGAAACAACACCATGAAATCTTGGACTCTGCAAAGACACCCTTGAAGTTTCAAAATTACAATAAATACCCTCAAAATTTTAAAATTTACAAAAAATACCCAAAAGATTACAAAGATACAAATAGTAAACTAAAAATTTTATAATTTGTAAAAAACACCCTAAAAGTTTAAAAATTGTAGTAAATACCCTAAAGTTTAGATAATTGCAAGAAATACCCTAAAATTGAAATTTACATAAATATTTATTCAAAATTATGTTCTTTTTAGGGTGTTTTATGCAAATTTTGAATCTTCAAGGGTGTTTTTCACAATTTTAAAACTTTTAGGGTGTTTTTGCAAATTCTAGAACTTTCACGGGATAATTGTAATCCTTTATTGTCAATCTAATTTTTTATATGTTTGAAGTTTTAGGGTATTTTTGTAATTTATTTTTGGGTGTTTTCTTCAATTTTTAAACTTCTAGGGGTTTCAGAATTTTAAATTGTGCATGTGGCTTTTCTATAATGGTCAGATTTTTGCGGAGGTTGTTTATAAGTTTAATATTTTGAGAGGCTCCTTTTGAGTTGAGAGTGGTAGAAATCTTTTTGTTTTAAAAGATAACCCTTATGACATGTTATACCAAACACATGAATGTTTTCCCCAGTAACTGTTCTAGGGTAATAATTATCTTGTTAAAGTTTGAGCCCGATTGCTTTAACCTCATACCAAATGAGCCTTTAAAATTAGACTCCTTTATCCCCACCCCCCACAAAAAGGTTTAGGATTATAAAAAAACCCCTCTAACTTAAGATTTTATTAGAAAACCGCTTTTAGCTTTCAGATTTTATCAGAAAACACCTATTATTTTTTTTTGGGAGGGGGGCGGGTGTAGGGGGTGGGGGTTAGAGAGTTCTAATGAAATCTCAAAGTTAACGGAGTTTTTTTTATAACCCCTAAACTTAAGGGGGATTTTTTGATATTTCATAGTTTTTTTTTTTTGGGGTGTTTTCTTTTTTCTTTTTTTGATATTTAGCCATAAATAAACAGATATATCAAATGAAGCAAATAGACAGCTCTATTTAAAAAGATGTCGGCAAGTTATGTTTGCATTTCTATTTTAAAAATGTTAGTTTTGTGATGTAGCTTTAATAACATCACATAAAGCAGCATCTATCAACTTAGTTAAGCGTTACGCGGCATGAATCATAAGAACATTTCATATGTATACTATTAATGAGATTGCTAAGTCAAACTATCAAATTAAACAACTAACCAAGTAAAGTTCATGAACTATGGGAACAGTATTAATATATAAAGACCTTAAGATTTGTAATCTCATGATTTAAGGGAAATCCTTCTAGGTATTTGTATGTGTAGTGTAAAAGTGAGGCAAAGGCACAAAAATTTGCTTACTAATATACTAATTAATTGTAGGATTAGTTGAACATAAAATTGATTTTTTCCTAATTCATCAATTAATATTCCTGAAATCTATAAATCTCAGTATTCACACTTCAAATCATAAAACAAGGACAACATGTCTCTCTCAGTTTCATTGTTAAAAACTTCCTAGGAATATTTTTCTTAAAAATTTGAAATCTTTCATATGGATTATGTAAGGTGTAGAATGTAACCAGTACATATTCACAAAATTATCAAAAGTGACTTAAGCGATCAGATTCAACTAGCTAGTAAGTACTTTTAGACATGGACATTAAAATACTAATATTTTATGAATGAATATGATTGAAATTGAATAAAAAATTAAATATTAATAGAATGTTGAATTACGGATAGATCCTCCATGGTTTTGTTCTAACTAACCGTCTATTTTTATTTGTAATAACACTAAATCCCTGAGGTTTGCAACTTTGACAACAAATCCCCTAAGGTTTAGAAAGTGACACTTTCTCCCCCTCTCTATTTATTCTTAATGTAATAGATCACATAATACTCATGTGACTACTTAAGGACCAAAATACCCTTTACCATGATTTTCCTTCTCCATTTTTTTTTTCTCAGAGTAAGTTTTTTTCTTTTATTATTTTAGGAATTCAACTCTATAACTTCTAAACTCCATAAAGTATAAAAATAAATGAATTTGCCTTGTTTTCTTGGATGAAAAGTTTTAGGGAGAATCGGTGAAAGGGAAAATTTTATTCTTAGCTCAATAGTTTTTATGGCAACTACAAAATGGATTAAAAACTAGAAGATGAAATATGTTGGAGATAATTTTTTTTAAAAAAACTCTAGAGGGTATTTTGGTCATTAAGGGGTCACATTAGTATCATGTGACTCTATTAGATTGAGAACTAATAAGAAGGGGGAGAAAGTGTTACTTTCTAAATCTCAGGGGGAGTTTTTGTCAAAGTTGCAAACCTCAAGGGGATTTAGTGTTACTTACCCTTTTTATTTTTACATGTAGGTGTCTTTAGTGACAGTATTTTATCACTTTTGCTCCTCAAACAAAGTGAACATTGTTACCCCTGCATGGGGTCTACTGGCTGGGGCTTGGGAGCTTGGCTCACAATGTCAATGGTCAATTTGTGTCTATGACATGTCTATCTCAAATTTTCAATTACTAGGCATTGCAACACATGTTCTATTCACCTGGACCTGCGTTGTGATAGGGGTGCCCCAAGCTCTGGAGTTTACTTGGCTAGTGCTATCATGCTTGAGACGCTAGGTTTGGATTTGAGCCTCTCCTCAGAAACCCCTGATAGATGACCAGTCACACAATTCTGCGTCGGGCTCCTCCCTGATACCTTATAATCCTAAACAATATTCTTGGCATAAAAAAGAAAAAAAAAGGGAAGGAGGGTGGGGGGGGGGTGGAGTGAACAATATTTTCTGACAACTAGCCCTCTAAGAGTAAAAGAGTCAAAAAAATTCATTTAAAGGTCGCGAAAATAAAACTAGAGGAATGGTATATTCAAAACATCGATACTACAAGTAGTCTAGCTGCAATTAATTAACCCTAAAAGAGAATTCCTATCTTTTAATGGCTGGAAATAAAACAAACGTGTTAGTTACTTGAAAATGGTGTTGATTCTTGTGCGGTGGAGGAATAAAAGGAGGATGTTGAAACGTTCCATCACATGATGATGGAGCTTAGCTATAACTAATGACAACTTGATTAGACCTTAAGACAAATTTAGGAAATTACTAGGAATTAGTGCTTAGATTTAATTTTATTATCTTAAATTAAGGATTATATATATGTGGATTAAAATATACAACGTTGTCGGGACGGTCGAAGGGCATGAGCCATGCTTTACGGGTGTAAATTTGTACGTCTAAACCCTTATTTATTACTTTCGACATGTTAATACATTTTGGCAAATATTAAATTTAATTTGCATGTTAACTCATTATTGACATGAATTTTGATCCTCTCATATATATATATATATATATATATATATATATATATATATATATATATATATATATATATATATATATATATATATATATATATATATATATATATGAGTTGAGCTAGGCTACTATTAATAGTATCCAATATGGATATTAGCCCAATTTAAAATCGAAACTCAAAATAAAATTCAAACTGGTAGATATGATCTACTACACATGAACTAGTTAGAAATAAAATTTTAAATGATTTCATGTGTTTTGAATTACATATCAAGAGGAGAAAATTAACCAACTTTATAAAAATTTTGAAACGTTGATTTTGAGGACATATTTTGCATGGGTTAATGATGATGAAATCTTTTAAAATTTTGTTTCTAACTAGTTCATGTGTAGTAGATTACATCTACCGGTTTGGATTTTTATTTTTGTGTTCGATTTTAAAATTGGGTTGATAGTATCCGCATGTTGGATACTATTAATAGTAGCCTAGCTCAACTATATATATATATATATATATATATATATATATATATATATATATATATATATATATATATATATATATATAGTGGAGAGACCACTACTTTTATCATAATCGTTGATTTGTCTAGTGGATGGTTGTGATTTATTCTAAACATAATACTCACTATACCTCCCGTAAGTTGCACTCATTTCCCAATTTGAACTCAAAGACAAACCACAACCATTAACTACATAACTTAACAATTTTGATGGGAGTAGTGGTAGTAGTGGAGAGGATCTAAATCTCTAATTAGTAGTTTTTTTTATAGAGAATTCCTGGATGCATGGCCTCTTTCTTCAACACAGAAACCTACATTTATAGTATTTATTATTCCTCATAGAAACCTACATTTTATGAAACTATATGTTATAAAAACTGGGACGACTTAGTATACTAGGTGAGATGCACATGCGTTGCACGTGGTTAAATATCATAATTATACTTTAGTTTATTTCTTTAATGTAACTTGGTCATGAAATTGTTTCTTTTAAATATCTACTTGATGATGTAATTATCTTTGAACTTTCTTAATACTCACGTCTATGTACCTTCAACTTTCATTTTATTTGTCGTTGTGACCATAAGTAGTGTAAGCAACAAATCAGTCACTCATATAGCAACTAGTTCTTTAATGCCTCAAATCTAATAATAATAGATGACATAAAAATTCTTACTAAGTATTAAAAAAGAGAAAAAATCTCTAAGTTAATCCCTAATGACTATAGAATAAGAAAACATATCGACATTTAAGAGAAATCTCTCCATAAGGTTGCAAAGGTGACCACACTCAACTATTAGGTTGCTCAAATTATTGAAATAGCTATTACATCCCCAATTTTAAGTTATTTTGATATTAGCTCCTCCAATCAAGAGTAAAAAAAAGGCAATTAGAGAGAATTTAGTCCCTCAAATTGCTAACTATACCATTGATTTGAATGACAAATTTCAAAATAACTTAAAAATTGAGTTACCTAATAATAATTCAATGCTTTGACAAACTAATTTCAAAAATATGAAAGATTTAAGGGACTAATATAAAAATATTTTAATCAATCAATTGTTGTTACTAAATTAATTACTTCCATAGTTTGGTATTGTTAGAATGTTGTTCGGGTAGTAGAACGTTGTTCATGCAATATCTCTTGTTTGATTAATAACAAACTCTTATTTGCTATTGATATATTAGTGAGATGATAGACTTCAGGTAGAAACAGGTACGAACAAGTTGCGGTTCAAAACGATGCAAAAATTGACGCGAACATTGATTTCAGTCTTTGAACCATCGATGGTCACGAGGCACCATCGATGATCAAGTCAAGTCATCGATGGACTACAGAAAAAAATTAGAGAAACAAAAATCAGATTTCAAACCATCGATGGACTACAGCCGACCATTGATGATCGCAATGACCATTGATGGACTACAGTCAACAATCGCAGAAATCTAGACACCAGAACTTGCACAATCGATGGACTACAGTCAACCATTAATGATCATCAATGGACCATCGATGATCGTGACCCACCATCGATGGTTGCGATGAGTTTTGGTAGATGTCAAGTTTTAATCTCAATCGTTCATCGATTCTTTTGATCTCCTATTTAAACTCTGATTGGAGGATCTCTTTCCTATGATATCAAGGTCTATTTAAAGGGGAATTGGGGAAGAGAATACAGAGAAGAAGAGAGAGAGAGTAAATTGCACAAAACAAAGAGAGTTTATTAGGGTTTGTGAAAGCCTCGTTCAACTTCTTCTCAGTGTGCTTTTCATTGGAGTTTTGTTCATAGAGAAGGAGTGCCCTACGCCTATAACGCTACACCGCTTCTTCACGGATCTTCATCTACATTATTTTAAAGAACGGTTTGATAAAGGGCTGTAAGATTGTTATTTTTATTCTTTATTTGTTTTGAGTTGATTGTATTTCAAACTTGCGAGTTTGATGGCGTACTCAAGCCAGGGTAATTGAGGGTTGGCGTATTCAAGCCAGGTTAATTGAGGGTTTGGCTAGCTAGGGCTAGGTCTCTTCTGGTCATGGTGAAGAGTTAGGTTAGATGATTGATTTCGGGTAGATTCCAGGGTGCGATCTTTGAAGCCTACTGAATCGAGTTGTGATTCAGGTGAACTCTAATCATAGTGAAGAAGGCTCTTCACGAGAAGAAAGAGTGGACGTAGGATTTTGATCTGAACTATAAAAATATCATGTCTTCTTGTGTTGGTTTGCTTTTAGTTTTTCGCTTATTATATTTTCACTGCTTATTCTGAGTTAGTCGAAAATTTGTAGCAATCCTATTCACCCCCTAGCCTTGCACCTAGTTCAAACAAGTGGTATCAGAGCCTCATTACTCATATTTAGGTATCATAACCTAGGGTAGAGATGTCAAGCCTTACCACCGCTTCAGCCTTTCCTAAAGGACACGCCATCAGTCATCCCCCACTTTTTAATGACACTAATTATGATTTTTGGAAAGCATGCATTTTTTTATTATCTACTGACTTTAATATTTGGTAGTGTGTCGAACATGGGTATCATAATCCTACTGAGGAGATAGGAGGAGTTGTTACTGAAATTCCCATGGATAAATGGACTCCTCAACACAAAAAGATTTTTTTCTTATAATTCAAAAGCTATTAATACTTTATATTGCTCTCTTAATGCAGAAGAGTTTAATCGTGTCTTTAATTGAACTACTGTGCAGGAAATCTGGAAGACACTGGAAGTTACTCATGAGGAACTTCGCAGGTAAA
This sequence comes from Asparagus setaceus, assembly GCA_012295165.1. Lineage (NCBI taxonomy): Eukaryota > Viridiplantae > Streptophyta > Magnoliopsida > Asparagales > Asparagaceae > Asparagus > Asparagus setaceus. Next base: position 88,269,655 of record CM022701.1, read on the forward strand.
GGGCGTAAAGCTTACAATACTAGTGAGCAAATATGTAAACTACAAGATGAACGCCTCGGAGAGCATATAAGAGATGTTCACACAATTCACTGATATTATGAACAAATCCAAAGCTTTAGGGAAGGAGTACGACAACAAGGAACTATGCAGAAAAATACTTCATTCTCTATCTCGTGATTGGGAACCAAAGGTAACGGCTATTGAAGAACTTCAAAATTTTTCTAAACTTTCACTTGATGATCTTGTAGGCAATCTCATCACGTATGAAGTTTGACTGAAAGAGAGAGAAGATGCCTCAGAAGAAGATTCAAAGAAGAAGTCGTTAGCCTTACGAGCAAAGAAGGAAAAATTCCGATCAAAGAAGAAGATGGAGTCAGACTCAAGTTCAGAAGATGAAGATGATCAGTCTGCACTTATTGCAAAAGGATTCAAGTCTTTTCTTAAATTGAAGAAAGGACAGAAATATCTTTAGAAAAGACGTAATCAATTTACTAAACAGGTAAATAATAATTTCTCAAGTGATTCTGAAACTGAACCTATCTGCTATCATTGCAGGAAACCAGGTCACTACAAGAATTGATGCCCTTTGAATAGAAAGGAAAAGAAGAAGGAGGGCAAAAGTCTCAAAGTTACAACCTGGGATATGACAGATAAGGATGAATCTGGAGATGAGGCGAGTGAAGATGACAAACAAGCGAACAAGTGCCTTATGGGGAGGGGTGCATTGTTTATAGATTCAGACCAGAGCAACTCAAGTAATTTTGATGGTGAATACTCAGATGAAAAGGTATATCCTTCAGATGATGATCTTTATTCTAAGTATAAGGAGATGTTAATTCATTTGGAAAATATACCTAAAAATATGAAGAAACTAAAAATATGAATACAAACTTAAAAAAGAAAATAAACTTTTGTTAAAGAAAATTGAATTTTCCTCTTCAATTTGAATTTAGTTGATTCAACCTCCTTTGAGTGCATACAATATTCTCAATTACAAAATCAAATTTCTTGTTTATCAAAGCAACTTGAAATATTCAATGTGAAAAGAAAAATTATTTGCTAAAATAGATAAGTTATTTTGTTATTTGTCATCCGAACAAATTAAGTTTGAAACTCGATGCATAACAATTATTTCTGAAAATGAACAACTAAAGTTTAAAATTAGTGATTTGGAAAAGGTGAAGAATTTTTCATTGGGCTCAAAATGTCTTAACATGGTCCTTTCCAATCAATGTTTTGCAAAAGTTAAAACTAAACTTGGTTATTCATATTTAGGAAAACATAAAAAGTTTCAACCTTGTTTTGTAAAGGGTAATAATCTTGGTTATTTGATCCTATTTCTAATGGGACTTATCATTCTATATGCTCATTATGTGGAAAAACTGGACATGTTTCGATGAGTTGTCATATGAGATATAAGATTAAACCAGATTTGGATATCAAAAGGCCTTATTGCTAACCAACATGGACCTATGTGGATACCTAGCTCACAATTATATGCCTTTATGTAGACTTGCAGGTCGACTGAGGATTGAGGCGACACACGGCAGTTGCTTAAAGATTCAGGTTATTTAATCCAATCCTTGGTCTGTATTATGAGGAGATACATGTTTTATATATTTTTATACATTATCTCCTCATATAGGTAAGTTTTCTAACTTTGTATATATGTATAGGTTTTCATCATAAATAAATAAATAAAAAGAGAGGGTGACCATCGATGGTCGTGGTGACACCATCGATGGTTCATCATCGATGGGCATATTTAAAAGGGGTAGTTTATTTTTTTTTACTTTTTACTTTTAACCTTTTTATCTCTCCTCTCTAAAAATCTTTGAAATTTTAAAATTTTAAAATTTTAAAATTTTAAAATTTTAAAATTTTAAAATTTTAAAATTTTAAAATTTTAAAATTTTAAAATTTTAAAATTTTAAAATTTTAAAATTTTAAAATTTTAAAATTTTAAAATTTTAAAATTTTAAAATTTTAAAATTTTAAAATTTTAAAATTTTAAAATTTTAAAATTTTAAAATTTTAAAATTTTAAAATTTTAAAATTTTAAAATTTTAAAATTTTAAAATTTTAAAATTTTAAAATTTTAAAATTTTAAAATTTTAAAATTTTAAAATTTTAAAATTTTAAAATTTTAAAATTTTAAAATTTTAAAATTTTAAAATTTTAAAATTTTAAAATTTTAAAATTTTAAAATTTTAAAATTTTAAAATTTTAAAATTTTAAAATTTTAAAATTTTAAAATTTTAAAATTTTAAAATTTTAAAATTTTAAAATTTTAAAATTTTAAAATTTTAAAATTTTAAAATTTTAAAATTTTAAAATTTTAAAATTTTAAAATTTTAAAATTTTAAAATTTTAAAATTTTAAAATTTTAAAATTTTAAAATTTTAAAATTTTAAAATTTTAAAATTTTAAAATTTTAAAATTTTAAAATTTTAAAATTTTAAAATTTTAAAATTTTAAAATTTTAAAATTTTAAAATTTTAAAATTTTAAAATTTTAAAATTTTAAAATTTTAAAATTTTAAAATTTTAAAATTTTAAAATTTTAAAATTTTAAAATTTTAAAATTTTAAAATTTTAAAATTTTAAAATTTTAAAATTTTAAAATTTTAAAATTTTAAAATTTTAAAATTTTAAAATTTTAAAATTTTAAAATTTTAAAATTTTAAAATTTTAAAATTTTAAAATTTTAAAATTTTAAAATTTTAAAATTTTAAAATTTTAAAATTTTAAAATTTTAAAATTTTAAAATTTTAAAATTTTAAAATTTTAAAATTTTAAAATTTTAAAATTTTAAAATTTTAAAATTTTAAAATTTTAAAATTTTAAAATTTTAAAATTTTAAAATTTTAAAATTTTAAAATTTTAAAATTTTAAAATTTTAAAATTTTAAAATTTTAAAATTTTAAAATTTTAAAATTTTAAAATTTTAAAATTTTAAAATTTTAAAATTTTAAAATTTTAAAATTTTAAAATTTTAAAATTTTAAAATTTTAAAATTTTAAAATTTTAAAATTTTAAAATTTTAAAATTTTAAAATTTTAAAATTTTAAAATTTTAAAATTTTAAAATTTTAAAATTTTAAAATTTTAAAATTTTAAAATTTTAAAATTTTAAAATTTTAAAATTTTAAAATTTTAAAATTTTAAAATTTTAAAATTTTAAAATTTTAAAATTTTAAAATTTTAAAATTTTAAAATTTTAAAATTTTAAAATTTTAAAATTTTAAAATTTTAAAATTTTAAAATTTTAAAATTTTAAAATTTTAAAATTTTAAAATTTTAAAATTTTAAAATTTTAAAATTTTAAAATTTTAAAATTTTAAAATTTTAAAATTTTAAAATTTTAAAATTTTAAAATTTTAAAATTTTAAAATTTTAAAATTTTAAAATTTTAAAATTTTAAAATTTTAAAATTTTAAAATTTTAAAATTTTAAAATTTTAAAATTTTAAAATTTTAAAATTTTAAAATTTTAAAATTTTAAAATTTTAAAATTTTAAAATTTTAAAATTTTAAAATTTTAAAATTTTAAAATTTTAAAATTTTAAAATTTTAAAATTTTAAAATTTTAAAATTTTAAAATTTTAAAATTTTAAAATTTTAAAATTTTAAAATTTTAAAATTTTAAAATTTTAAAATTTTAAAATTTTAAAATTTTAAAATTTTAAAATTTTAAAATTTTAAAATTTTAAAATTTTAAAATTTTAAAATTTTAAAATTTTAAAAACTAAAAATATGAAGAAACTAAAAATATGAAGAAACTAAAAATATGAAGAAACTAAAAATATGAATACAAACTTAAAAAAGAAAATAAACTTTTGTTAAAGAAAATTGAATTTTCCTCTTCAATTTGAATTTAGTTGATTCAACCTCCTTTGAGTGCATACAATATTCTCAATTACAAAATCAAATTTCTTGTTTATCAAAGCAACTTGAAATATTCAATGTGAAAAGAAAAATTATTTGCTAAAATAGATAAGTTATTTTGTTATTTGTCATCCGAACAAATTAAGTTTGAAACTCGATGCATAACAATTATTTCTGAAAATGAACAACTAAAGTTTAAAATTAGTGATTTGGAAAAGGTGAAGAATTTTTCATTGGGCTCAAAATGTCTTAACATGGTCCTTTCCAATCAATGTTTTGCAAAAGTTAAAACTAAACTTGGTTATTCATATTTAGGAAAACATAAAAAGTTTCAACCTTGTTTTGTAAAGGGTAATAATCTTGGTTATTTGATCCTATTTCTAATGGGACTTATCATTCTATATGCTCATTATGTGGAAAAACTGGACATGTTTCGATGAGTTGTCATATGAGATATAAGATTAAACCAGATTTGGATATCAAAAGGCCTTATTGCTAACCAACATGGACCTATGTGGATACCTAGCTCACAATTATATGCCTTTATGTAGACTTGCAGGTCGACTGAGGATTGAGGCGACACACGGCAGTTGCTTAAAGATTCAGGTTATTTAATCCAATCCTTGGTCTGTATTATGAGGAGATACATGTTTTATATATTTTATACATTATCTCCTCATATAGGTAAGTTTTCTAACTTTGTATATATGTATAGGTTTTCATCATAAATAAATAAATAAATAAATAAATAAATAAATAAATAAATAAATAAATAAATAAATAAAAGAGAGGGTGACCATCGATGGTGAATGGACGATTGATGGTTGTCAGGAAACCATCGATGGTATATAGGCTAAAGCTGCTATTTTTTATCCTATTTCACATTTACTCAATTTTCTTTGGTTCTAAACTATCTTATGTATATTCTCTATACTAATACATATTTATTTTACTTTGTAGAGAATGTCATCTGGTAAAAGAGCTCGATCTTCACAATCTTCATCTCAAGAGTTGCTTGAAAAGTACCAGAAGTTGCATATCGTATATGAGAGAGGGTTAGATGAGAGACATTTGTAGGAGTACAAGAGTGTGCTAGGGCTTTTGGATGCAGCTGGTTTAGGTCCTATGAAGGATAAAGGAGGGGAGAAAGCCAATATCGCTTTGGTTCGAGAGTTCTACATGAACTACAACCGACCCTATGGATGTTCAGAGGCTAAGACTGTAGTGAGAGGATGTGAGATTATGATTACTGCTGATTGATAATCATATTTTTATTACATTTTTATACCCTCATCATCTATTTTATACAAATAAATGCACCACTAATAATATGTTTTATCTTAATGTGCAGGTTAATGAAGATTAATGAATAAAAGCTCAAAAAGAACTCAAATTTCCTCATTTTTTAACTTTTTATTGAAGCCCGGGATCAAGCTAAGCAATCTACAGAAGCCAAAGAAATAAGGATCCAATATGAAAAGAAATCAAGTGAAAATCATATTCAAGATGATTAGCCACAAAGAAACGGTGATATCTCCCAATCCGGAAGGCGGAATTCAATATATAATATATAAAAATAGCCTATCTCGATGAGATGGAGCTAACTGCATTTTTAAAATTTTAAAATTTTAAAATTTTAATCGGTCGGTTAACCGATTGGTCAATCAATTGGTAAGCGGCAGATTCAGATTTGTGGCCAGATTTGATTCTTTTGTTGCCAAGTTTCATCCAAGGGTTCTCCTTCATTGCTGTAGGCTATAAATAGAGGGGTAGAGTGAGGGGTTTGAGTGTGAAATATTTTGTAAAAACTCTATTTGGAGAGGAGGGTTACTCTTAATTGAGAAGACCTTCTAAATTTATAACTTTTAGTTGCAATTAATAAAAATATTTTCACCCTTCATATTTTCTTTTCTTGTAATATTTTCTTTTCTTGTAATATTTTCTTTTCTTTTCTTGTAATATTTTCTTTTCTTGTAATATTTTCTTTTCTTGTAATATTTTCTTTTCTTGTAATATTTTCTTTTCTTTAATTCACCTTGAGGCTAGAACCCTCTAGAGAATTGCCCTTTTCTAAATGTGGAGCTAATATTTGTGGGAACTCTAGAAATTATTTGAAACTAGTTTTATATCCAACTTATTCACATAAGATTGAGATTAGCTAAGTGGATCTATTCTAGATTCCTCATATATTTAATTAATCCTCCATATTTTACCTTCTTGATTTTCCTCTTTACTCTTGCCTTTTATTTGTTTGTTTTATTTTCCTCTTTATTCTTGCTTTCTAGATTCCTCTTTATTTGTTTATTTTCTTTTCTTTAATTCACCTTGAGGCTAGAACCCTCTAGAAAATTGCCCTTTTCTAACTGTGGAGCTAATATTTATGAAAACTCTAGAAATTATTTGAAACTAGCTTTTATATCCAACTTATTCATATAAAATTGAGATTAGCTAAGTGGATCTATTCTAGATTCCTCATATCTTTAATTAATCCTCCATATTTTACCTTCTTGATCTTCCTCTTTATTCTTGCTTTTTCCCCTCATATTACCTTCCTTATTTTCCTTCATTTTATCAACCACTCTTTATCTTTCCACTCTCAATCTCATTTTGTTTTTATTTTGCACATATTCACAATCACTTTCAAATCTCTCCACAATTCATCACATTTCTTTTATCACTCCTAATTGTTGCACACAACATAAGAATCGATTTTGATTAACTCATTACAACACCTTCCTCGTGGGATCGATAACTTTTTATACTATAACTTGATAGTTGTATACTTGCAACTTTAGGTTCATATTTATTTACCTACCACTGATTACATCCGCAGGATTCTTCGTCTACCACCACTATAGTAGGGATGCCATGATGTATTTATATTTTCTTAGAACGTCCCGATCGGTGCTGAGGATTACACCCGCATGGCTCAGTTCCTCGCAGATAAATCTTTTTTTGGTGTATTCAACTCAGGTTATCTGAAACATGAGTATATTCTTCTCAATCTCTTTCTCAAGCTTGATCTTTATCTTAGTACTGCTTACACTACTTTATCGGTTAGAGATGTCATCCTTTTATATTGGATTGCTAGGGGTCAGTCATTTGATCCTGCATACATTATTTTTGTATGGATATCATCTGTTGCTTTGAGTGCTAGGGAGATGGTTGAGAAGAAGAAGAAGCAGAACACGCAGCTAGTCTATCCCTTCCTGATCACTCGCATCTGCAAGGATCAGAAGATTCATGTTTCACCTTCTGATCTGATGGAGAAGGTAAGAGCTGCTTTATGTGATGAGATGGCCAGGAAGAGCTTAGGGGCAAGGGGAAAGGGAGAGTCCTCAGCTGGTCAACCTTCCGGGCCCCAGCCAGCAGCTGATGATATTCCTGACTCTTTAGGAGGTGGTGCTTCTCATTGGACTTTGGATACTCTAGGAGAGACACTGGAGTTGCTGACTACTAGAGTGTGTAGGCGTTGAAAAATACTTACAAGATCCCCGAAACCAACTCGTGACGGGGAGTCGGCGAATGACAACCCATCGAATGATACGGACGTCGAATCGTTAAAACGCGAACCCGGCGGCAAACCCACAGCGTCACAAGCACGGTTTAAACCGGACTTGAACAGACGATCGGATTCCAGGACCGTTGAACCGGAACGAACCAAGAGTTAGTCCCGGAACCAAATACAGACGGAACCTAAGTCTGGAGAAGGCCAAGAGTCAGAATAGGCAGGGCCTAAGCCCGGAAGACCGAGAAAACGACGAGAAACAACGAAAACGGCGCACCTCGGCCAACTTGGCTGGCGAACCTCGCGGTTTGGCGAACCTCGCAGACGGGCGAACCTCAATTCATTTTGGCGAACCTCGGTTCCTTGTGGCGAACCTCGCAGACGGGCGAACCTCAATTCATTTTGGCGAACCTCGCAGACGGGCGAACCTCAATTCATTTTGGCGAACCTCGGTTCCTTGTGGCGAACCTCGCAGACGGGCGAACCTCAATTCATTTTGGCGAACCTCGGTTCCTTGTGGCGAACCTCGCGGTTTGGCGAACTCGCTTCGACGAACTCGCTTTCCGGCGAATGTCGTGACTTCGGCGGACTCGCCATTTGGCGAGCCTTGTGTTCACTTGGCGGCCTCACCATTTTGGCGAACCTCGGTTCCTTCGGCGAACCTCGGTTCCTTGTGGCGAACCTCGCGGTTTGGCGAACCTCGGTTCCTTGTGGCGAACCTCGCCTTTGGCGAACTCGCGGTTTGGCGAACCTCGGTTCCTTGTGGCGAACCTCGCAGACGGGCGAACCTCAATTCATTTTGGCGAACCTCGCAGACGGGCGAACCTCAATTCATTTTGGCGAACCTCGGTTCCTTGTGGCGAACCTCGCAGACGGGCGAACCTCAATTCATTTTGGCGAACCTCGGTTCCTTGTGGCGAACCTCGCAGACGGGCGAACCTCAATTCATTTTGGCGAACCTCGCGGTTTGGCGAACCTCGGTTCCTTGTGGCGAACCTCGCTTCGGCGAACCTCGGTTCCTTGTGGCGAACCTCGCGGTTTGGCGAACCTCGGTTCCTTGTGGCGAACCTCGCAGACGGGCGAACCTCAATTCATTTTGGCGAACCTCGGTTCCTTGTGGCGAACCTCGCAGACGGGCGAACCTCAATTCATTTTGGCGAACCTCGGTTCCTTGTGGCGAACCTCGCAGACGGGCGAACCTCAATTCATTTTGGCGAACCTCGGTTCCTTCGGCGAACCTCGCGGTTTGGCGAACCTCGGTTCCTTGTGGCGAACCTCGCAGACGGGCGAACCTCAATTCATTTTGGCGAACCTCGGTTCCTTGTGGCGAACCTCGCAGACGGGCGAACCTCAATTCATTTTGGCGAACCTCGGTTCCTTGTGGCGAACCTCGCGGTTTGGCGAACCTCGGTTCCTTCGGCGAACCTCGGTTCCTTGTGGCGAACCTCGCGGTTTGGCGAACCTCGGTTCCTTGTGGCGAACCTCGCAGACGGGCGAACCTCAATTCATTTTGGCGAACCTCGGTTCCTTGTGGCGAACCTCGCTTCGGCGAACGCCGTGACTTCGGCGGACTCGCCATTTGGCGAAGCCTTGTGTTCACTTGGCGGCCTCACCATTTTGGCGAACCTCGGTTCCTTCGGCGAACCTCGGTTCCTTGTGGCGAACCTCGCAGACGGGCGAACCTCAATTCATTTTGGCGAACCTCGGTTCCTTGTGGCGAACCTCGCAGACGGGCGAACCTCAATTCATTTTGGCGAACCTCGGTTCCTTGTGGCGAACCTCGCAGACGGGCGAACCTCAATTCATTTTGGCGAACCTCGCAGACGGGCGAACCTCAATTCATTTTGGCGAACCTCGGTTCCTTGTGGCGAACCTCGCAGACGGGCGAACCTCAATTCATTTTGGCGAACCTCGGTTCCTTGTGGCGAACCTCGCAGACGGGCGAACCTCAATTCATTTTGGCGAACCTCGCAGACGGGCGAACCTCAATTCATTTTGGCGAACCTCGCCTTTGGCGAACCTCGGTTCCTTGTGGCGAACCTCGCAGACGGCGAACCTCAATTCATTTTGGCGAACCTCGCTTCGGCGAACCTCGCCTTTGGCGAACCTCGGTTCCTTGTGGCGAACCTCGCAGACGGCGAACCTCAATTCATTTTGGCGAACCTCGCCTTTGGCGAACCTCGCCTTTGGCGAACCTCGCTTCGGCGAACTCGCGGTTTGGCGAACCTCGCCTTTGGCGAACTCGCTTCGACGAACCTCGCTTCGGCGAACGCCGTGACTTCGGCGGACTCGCCATTTGGCGAGCCTTGTGTTCACTTGGCGAAGCCTCACCATTTTGGCGAACCTCGGTTCCTTCGGCGAACCTCGTTTTACGGACTCGCCATTTGGCGAGCCTTGTGTTCACTTGGCGGCCTCACCATTTTGGCGAACCTCGGTTCCTTGTGGCGAACCTCGCCTTTGGCGAACTCGCGGTTTGGCGAACCTCGGTTCCTTGTGGCGAACCTCGCTTCGGCGAACGCCGTGACTTCGGCGGACTCGCCATTTGGCGAGCCTTGTGTTCACTTGGCGAAGCCTCACCATTTTGGCGAACCTCGGTTCCTTGTGGCGAACCTCGCAGACGGCGAACCTCAATTCATTTTGGCGAACTCGCTTCGACGAACCTCAGATTCGTTTGAACCTCGTGCCGAGGCACCTCGACTGTTAGCCGAGGCACCTCGACTGTTAGCCGAGGCACCTCGACTGTTAGCCGAGGCACCTCGGCCAACTTGGCCGGCGAACCTCGCTTCGGCGAACCTCAATTCATTTTGGCGAACCTCGCTTCGGCGAACTCGCGGTTTGGCGAACCTCGGTTCCTTGTGGCGAACCTCGCCTTTGGCGAACCTCGGTTCCTTGTGGCGAACCTCGCAGACGGCGAACCTCAATTCATTTTGGCGAACCTCGGTTCCTTGTGGCGAACCTCGCAGACGGGCGAACCTCAATTCATTTTGGCGAACCTCGGTTCCTTCGGCGAACTCGCGGTTTGGCGAACCTCGGTTCCTTGTGGCGAACCTCGCAGACGGCGAACCTCAATTCATTTTGGCGAACCTCGCAGACGGCGAACCTCAATTCATTTTGGCGAACCTCGGTTCCTTGTGGCGAACCTCGCAGACGGGCGAACCTCAATTCATTTTGGCGAACCTCGGTTCCTTGTGGCGAACCTCGCAGACGGCGAACCTCAATTCATTTTGGCGAACCTCGGTTCCTTGTGGCGAACCTCGCAGACGGGCGAACCTCAATTCATTTTGGCGAACCTCGGTTCCTTGTGGCGAACCTCGCTTCGGCGAACTCGCGGTTTGGCGAACCTCGGTTCCTTGTGGCGAACCTCGCAGACGGCGAACCTCAATTCATTTTGGCGAACCTCGCAGACGGCGAACCTCAATTCATTTTGGCGAACCTCGGTTCCTTGTGGCGAACCTCGCAGACGGGCGAACCTCAATTCATTTTGGCGAACCTCGGTTCCTTCGGCGAACTCGCGGTTTGGCGAACCTCGCAGACGGGCGAACCTCAATTCATTTTGGCGAACCTCGGTTCCTTGTGGCGAACCTCGCAGACGGCGAACCTCAATTCATTTTGGCGAACCTCGGTTCCTTCGGCGAACCTCGCGGTTTGGCGAACCTCGGTTCCTTCGGCGAACCTCGCCTTTGGCGAACCTCGCAGACGGCGAACCTCAATTCATTTTGGCGAACCTCGGTTCCTTCGGCGAACCTCGGTTCCTTCGGCGAACCTCGGTTCCTTCGGCGAACCTCAATTCATTTTGGCGAACCTCGGTTCCTTCGGCGAACCTCGGTTCCTTCGGCGAACCTCGGTTCCTTCGGCGAACCTCGGTTCCTTCGGCGAACCTCGCGGTTTGGCGAACCTCGCCTTTGGCGAACCTCGCTTCGGCGAACCTCGGTTCCTTGTGGCGAACCTCGCCTTTGGCGAACCTCGGTTCCTTCGGCGAACCTCGGTTCCTTCGGCGAACCTCGGTTCCTTGTGGCGAACCTCGCAGACGGCGAACCTCAATTCATTTTGGCGAACCTCGGTTCCTTCGGCGAACCTCAGATTCGTTTGAACCTCGTGCCGAGGCACCTCTACCAACTTGGCCGAGGCACCTCTACCAACTTGGCCGAGGCACCTCGACTGTTAGCCGAGGCACCTCGGCCAACTTGGCCGAGGCACCTCGGCCAACCCCCCCGACTTGTATAAATAGGGAGGCGGATTTTAGCTGACGAGGCTGGATTTTTTGGGGTCTTGCTGATTACAAGGGGCTGGGCTTTGGGAAAGCTTGACTTTAGGCGGATCTGCTTGGACTTTGGGCGGATTTTTTTGCACAGTTCCGAGCACCGGCGAGCACGAACCCAGTCAACGTCAGATCTACAAGCGCAAGGTAACTGAATTCGGGTCGAACTACAGATACCCTCTAGATTAAGCTTCGTCTTAATCTCAGGGATAGCGCTGTGATTTCTCCTAGTAGATCTCACCCGCTCCGGCGATCCTCTCCTTCGTGAGTGCGATCCCCGCAGGCGATCCTCTCCTTCGTGAGTGTGATCCCCTCAGGCGCTTCGTTTCCTTCGTGAAACGAGCCCCTTTACGTCTGTAGTTCCAGAACCCGGGTTTCCACCTGGATCGGAATTGCGCGGTGGTCCACGGACACAAAAAGTCCCCGGCACAGGCAAAGAACCCACGCAAGCGAGGATCTCGATATAACAGAGATCCTCGTGTTTGTTCATCCAGGAAAAAGTTATAATTTTTTTTGATTTTCATTGTAAGCCTTATAAAAAAGGCGATATTTTTTCTTTGAATTTGTTTCAGGTGATTGAAGTTTGTAACAGTTCAAATCAATGACAATCAAACCGACTTTTACCGCGAACAGAGTGGAGTCCATGAGATTTGACCTGACTACTCAGCATCAGTACTATGATGCTTCTCTTTAATATTTGATGGATGTTGCTCGTAGGACAGATCCATCGCTTTCCACACCACCAATCTATGGAGATTTTGTGCCCGAGGTAGCACGTGGATATGGCCGAGAAGAGATGGAGAGAGATGACGTTTGATGACGATGGCTTTATCTTTTTATTTTCTTGGTTCAGATCTATTTTCTTCTTTCTTTATTTTACACTTATTTTTTTTATTTTCTTATTATCCTGGACCTATATATTCAGATGAAGCATCAGAAACACTGGCATGTACTTACTCATATTTGTTCTTATTGTCTATTTGTTTAGTTAGTATTATTATGCATGCTCACCTGACCTGTTGTATGTACATATTTTTTTGTTTTCTTATTTTTTGGTTTTTGTTTGATTTTTGGTTATTTTTTAAAAAATAAAATAAAAATTTCTCTTTTTTTCTTGTTTTTTCTTATGAAAAATTAAAAACAAAATAAAATTTTCTTTTTCTTTATTTTTTATTTTCTAAAAAAATTTAAAAAACTTGAACATGTCTATGTATATGCTTTTACATGAAATATTCAGATATAGTTATTTAATCAAAATTCAAATAAAAACATGTGAGGGAGCAAGACAATTTCGACAGGCTTGAATGGACAATTTCGACAGGCTTGAATTTTGCAGAGTAATTGGTAGGTAATTCAATATGTACCTAAAGTTGCAAGTGCACAACTATCAAGTTATAGTATAAAAAGCTATTGATCCCACGAGGAAGGTGTTAATAGGAATTAATCAAAATCGATTCACAAGTTGTGTGTGTGACAATTAGGAGTGATGAAAGTGGTTGTGGAGAGATATGAGAGTGGTTGTGATTATGTGCAAATAAAAACAAAACTAGATTATGAGGGGAGAAAGAAAGATGAAGAAAATAAAGGAAAATAAAATCAAGAAATAAATAAAGAAAAATCAAGAATAAAGAAAAAAATAAGAAAATAAAAGATGGAGGATTCAATTAAAGATATGAGGAATCTAGAATTGAATCCGCTGGCCAATTTCACTTATAAATTATGAACTATTCTTTTTGTCATATTCTACTTTAGATTTATTAAGCATAGACTATCAAACCACTCAAGAAAAGCATAACCTATCAAATTATCATCCAAGTAAAATTAATACTCATGAAAAGAACAACAACTAAATAGTAATTCTAGAATTCCTTCTACCAATTAGTTCTTTAGTTGATTATTCTAAAATGATCATTTTAAGAACAAGAAAAATATAAAAGAAATTAAACTAGTTTCATACAATTTCTAGAGTTCCTACAAGAATTGGTTCCACGTCTTGGAAAATAACAACAAAGAAATAAATGAAAGGAAGAAAAACAAAAACAATTCCCTAGAGGGTTCTAGCCTCAAGGTGAATCAAAGAAAATAAAATAAAATAAAAACAATTTCCTAGAGGGTTCTAGCCTCAATGTGAATTAGAGAAAATAAAATAAAATAAAAACAATTCCCTAGAGGGTTCTAGCCTCAAGGTGAATCAAAGAAAATAAAATAAAAACTAACTCCAAGATGGTTCTAGCCTCAAGGTGAATAGTGCAAGGAAAATAAAATCTAAGCTATGCAAAGAAATAAATCTATACTACAAAATAAAGACATGCATGAAATTAAAGCAAGAAAATCAAGACATGAAAGTAAATCTACTCTACAAAGCATTAAAATAAATCTAATCTACTAAAAGAAAAAGAAAAGAAAATATTACAAAAATAAAAGATAAAAGAGAAAACTTACATTCCAAGAGAGTTCTAGCCTCTTGATGAAGGCAGATCTTCATCTTGATCTCCATCTTCATCTTATCTTCATCTTCATGATCAAATAAAGAGAAGAAAAGAAAAATACGAAGAGATGAGAAAATTCTTTTATTAATTGTAACAAAAAGTTATAATTTTGAAAGGTCTTCTCAATTAAGAGTAACCCTCCTCTCAAAATGGAGTTATTACAAAATTTTTCATACTCAAACCCCACACCCTCTACCCCTATTTATAGCCTACAGCAATGAAGGAGAACCCTTGGATGAAACTTGGCAATCAAGGAATTAAATCTTAGCCATTAAACCAATCTGTTGTGAATCAATCGGTTGGCCAATCGGTTGGTTTACGCAGATTTAATTTTTTTTGTGATTTCTTGACCCGATTTCTTTATGGATCCTTGAACTTTCTTGGGCATTCTTTTATCCTTATATTTGGGCTTCAATAAATGGTAGAAAATTAGGGAGTTTGAGTCTTTTGGGCTTTTATTCATTATTTCTTCATTAACCCGTAAATTAAGATAAAAACAATTCCCTAGAGGGTTCTAGCCTCAATGTGAATTAGAGAAAATAAAAATAAATAAAAACAATTCCCTAGAGGGTTCTAGCCTCAAGGTGAATCAAAGAAAATAAAAATAAAAACTAACTCCAAGATGGTTCTAGCCTCAAGGTGAATAGTGCAAGGAAATAAAATCTAAGCTATGCAAAGAAATAAATCTATACTACAAAATAAAGACATGCATGAAATTAAAGCAAGAAAATCAAGACATGAAAGTAAATCTACTCTACAAAGCATTAAAATAAAATCTAATCTACTAAAAGAAAAGAAAAGAAAATATTACAAAAATAAAAGATAAAAGAGAAAACTTACATTCCAAGAGAGTTCTAGCCTCTTGATGAAGGCAGATCTTCATCTTGATCTCCATCTTCATCTTATCTTCATCTTCATGATCAAATAAAGAGAAGAAAAGAAAATACTAAGAGATGAGAAAATTCTTTTATTAATTGTAACAAAAGTTATAATTTTGAAAGGTCTCTCAATTAAGAGTAACCCTCCTCTCAAAATGGAGTTATTACAAAATTTTTCATACTCAAACCCCACACCCTCTACCCCTATTTATAGCCTACAGCAATGAAGGAGAACCCTTGGATGAAACTTGGCAATCAAGGAATTAAATCTTAGCCATTAAACCAATCTGTTGTGAATCAATCGGTTGGCCAATCGGTTGGTTTACGCAGATTTAATTTTTTTTGTGATTTCTTGACCCGATTTCTTTATGGATCCTTGAACTTTCTTGGGCATTCTTTTATCCTTATATTTGGGCTTCAATAAATGGTAGAAAATTAGGGAGTTTGAGTCTTTTGGGCTTTTATTCATTATTTCTTCATTAACCTGTAAATTAAGATAAAAATAATTATTAGTGGTATATTTATTTATATAAGATAGATGATGAGGGTATAAAATTGTAATAAAAATATGATTATCAATGGTTTTGGATGATTCTTCTAAGAAGTTTGATGCCTCTTCTTCATTTTTCTCAAAGAAGTCTTCCTGATACATTGATTCTAATGATGCTTTGGAAGCATAGTCTAGACCCTCATAGACAATTTGACACAACTAAATTTCTCTACTGAATGACGAGGACAACGAACAAAAATGGAAAAAAATGTTAGGTTATACCTCTTGAAATCGTGAATTTAAACTATAAAATTATTTACCATTGGGTAAATAAAATGGAAAAATATCATGGATTATAGCTCAAGAAATCTTGAATTTTGAACTCAGATATTATTTAGGGTTTTTCCTAGATATCACATTAATAATATGGTAATTATACGAAAACCACCTTTATTTTCAAGTTATACATAAACCACCTTTAAAGTTGATTTTTGTTGCAATCAACCACCTCCCAGTCAAATTCTTCACTTAAAACCCAAAATTACCCTTAAAAAACTTACATTCAATATACATGACACATCTTTTTAGTATTTGGATCTTATTAGGATACAACTCACGCACCTTGAAGTTAAATTTTTAGGCTTATTTTTAGTTTTTAGTGACAATTTGACTAGGAGGTGGTTTCAGATAATTACCCTATAATTAAGGTGGTTTCGGGAAAACCCTATTATTTATGATTAGGCCAAAATGAACAAAAATATTTAAAAATTGTGGGCTATAGCTCATAAAATTATAAATTTTGACCTCTGCAAAATTATATGCCATAGGGTCAAAATGTAAAAAATAGACAAAAATTGAGAGTTAGAGCTTATGAAAATGTGAATTTTGAGCTCCATAAAATTATTTGGCAATAGGTGCAAATATTGGGTTCAAACGAACAAAAACGAACAAAAGTCATGGATTATAGCTTATAAAATCTTTAATTTTAAACTCTTAATAATTATTTGCCAGAATCGAAATAAATAAAAATTTAAAAATTCATTGAATATATATTGATCCCGAAATATTGAATTTTGAAGTCCACAAAATTATTTTCTACGCCAAAACGAACAAAAATGGACAAAAATATGGCGAGCTCATGACATTGTAAATTTTAAAATCTACAAAATTATTTATCTTTGCATCAAAATGAGCAAAAATAGACAATAATTGTGGGTTACTGCTCATTAAACTCTACAAAATAATATTTTATGGGGTCAAAACGAATGAAATTGGACAAAATCGATAATTATAGCTCATAATTTGTGAACTTTTATCCCTACAAAATTATTTTCTTTTAAATCATGACGAACAGACAAAATCATGGGTCATAGCTCATGAAATCTTGAATTATGAACTCCACAAAATTATTTATCATTGTGTTGAAATAAACAAAGAGGTTCAAAAAACCATGGGTTATAGCTCATGAAATCTTAAATTTTAAACTTTGCATTATTATTTTCCATTAGGTTGATATGAATAAAAATGTTCAAAAATCGTGGATTGTAGCTCATGAAATTATGATTTTGAACTCCACAAAATTATTTACCATTGAGTTCAAACGAACCAAAATGGACAAAATCGTTGGTTATAGCTCATGAAACCATGAATTATAAACTCCACAATATTATTTACCACTGGGTATAAATAACCAAAAATGAACAAATATGGATTATAACTCAAGAAATTTTTGAAGTCCACATTATTATTTATCATTGCCAAAATAAATAAAAATATTCAAAAATTATAGGTTATAGCTCATAAAATTGGGAATTACGAACTCTGCAAAATTATTTGCCATGGGATCAAAATGAAAAAAAATGGACAAAAATTGTAGGTTAAAGATTATGAAAACATGAATTTTGAGCTCCACAAAATGTTTTAGCATTGGGTTTAGACAAGCAAAAATGGACAAAAGTCCTAGGTAATAGCTTAGGAAATCTTAAATTTTGAACTCTTAATAATTATTTTCCATGCGGTAGGAACAAGTGAAAATATTTTTAAAACTTATTGAATATTGTTCCTGAAATCATGAACTTCAAATTTCGCAAAATTATTTGCCTTGGACTCAAAATGAACAACAATCGGTAAAAATCATGGGTCGCTCATGAAATCGAAAATTTTGAAATCCACAAAATTATTTAGCTTTGCCTCAAAGCAAATAAAAATAGATAAAAATCATGGGTTATATTTCATAAAATCATGAATATTGAACTCTACAAAATAATTTGTTATGGGGCAAAACGAACAAAATTGGACAAAAATTGTTAATTATAGCTCATAAATTTGTGAATTTTGATCTCAAAAATTATTTTCTATTAAATCATGATGAAAAAAATGGATAAAAATCATGAGTCATAGCTCATGGAATCTTAAATTATGAACTAAGCCAAATTATTTATCATTGTGTCGAAATAAACAAAGAGGTTTAAAAATCATGTGTTATAGCTCATGAAATCTTGAATTTTGAACTCGCTTTATTATTTGCTATAGGTCAAAATGAATGAAAACATTCAAAAATCATGGGTTATAGCTCATGAAATTGGGAATTTTATACTTTATAAAATTATTTTCCATTGCATTCAAACAAATAAAAATAGACAAAAATTTTAGGTTATAGCTCATGAAAACGTGAATTTTGAACTCCACAAAACTATATACCATTTAGTCTAAATAAACAAAATGGACAGTAATCACGGATTATAGCTAATGAAATCTTAAATTTTTAACAACACTTTATTATTTGCCATTAGGTCGATTTGAATGAAAATGTTCAAAAATCATGGGTTATATAGCTCATTAAATCATGAATTTTGAACTCCAAAAATTATTTATCATGGTGTTAAAATGAATAAAAATCATGAGTTATAGCTCATGAAAATTTAAATTTTGAACTCTGCAAAATTATAAACCATTGGGTAAAATGAATAAAATGGACAAAAATCGTGGGTTAAAGCTTATGAGGTCTTGAATTTTGAACTCGCTATTATTTGCCAATTGCTTGAAACAAAAAAATATTAAAAGTCGTGGATTATAGCTCATTAAATTATGAATTTTAAATTTCACATAATTATTTGTTTTGGGATCAAAACAAATAAAAAGAAATAAAATAGTGGGGTATAGCTCATGAAAACGTGAATTTTGAACTCTGCATTATTATTTTGAACTCGCATTATTATTTGCTATTGGGTCAAAATGAATGAAAATGTTAAAAATCGTGGGTAGCTCATGAAATTTGAACTTTGCAAAATTATTTTCCATTGGGTTCAAACAAATAAAATGAATAAAAATCATAGGTTATAACTCATGAAATTATAAATTTTAAACTCCTCAAAATTATTTACCATTGGGTCTAAATGAACAAAAATAATAAGAATTATAATTGTAGATCATGAAACCTTAAATTTTGAACTCTGCATTATTATTTGCCATTAGCTTGATACTGAATAAAAATGTTCAACAATCATGGGTTATAACAAATAAAATCATGAAACTCTGCAAAATTATTTTCCATTGGGTTCAAACATCTAAAATGAATAAAAGTCATTTGTTATAAATTAAGAAATCATTAATTTTAAACTATACAAAATAATTTACCATGAGATCAAAACGAACAAAAATAGAAAAAATCATAGGTTATAGCTCATGAAATCTTGAATATTGAACTCCACATTATTATTTGCTATGGGATTGAAATAAATGAAAATGATCAAAAATCAAGGGTTATAACTCATGAAATTTGAAATTTTGAATAGTGCATTCTTATTTACTATTAGGTTGATATATGATGAAAATGTTTAAATATTATGGGTTATAGCTCATGAAATCGTGAATTTTAAACTCCAAAAATTATTTACCATTGGGTTAAAATGAACAAAATGGATAAAATTTGTTGGTTAAAACTCAAGAAATTGTGAAATGAATAAAAATACATAAAAATCATGAATTGTAGCTCATGAAATCTTGAATTTTGAACACTAGATTATTATTTGCCATTAGGTCAATACTAATGAAAATGTTCAAAAATCATATTTTACACTCATTAAATTGTGAAACTCCGCAACATTATTTGTCATGGGGTCAAAATGAACAAAATGAATATACTCATGAGTTAAAGCTCATAAAATCCTTAATTTTGAACTCCACAAAATTATTTACCATTGGGTTAAAATGAACAAAATACATAAAAATCATGAATTGTAGCTCATGAAATCTTGAATTTTGAACTCTGCATTATTATTTGACATTAGGTCGATATGATTGGAAAATGTTCAAAAGTCATGGGTTATATCTCATGAAATCATGAAACTCTACAAAATTATTTGCTATGGGATCAAAATGAAAATAAAATAAATAAAAATCATTGGTTATAGCTCATGAAAGCATGAATTTTAACTCTATAAAATTATTTACCATTAGTCAAAATGAATGAAAATAAAAAATCATGGGTTATAGCTCAAAAATCTTGAATATTGAACTCTGATTATTATTTTCCATTATTACGATATGTTTCATATTACTTTTCACCCCTTAGTATTATCTTATCATGTTTAGTTTTGTAAAAGTGAGAATAAATATTTTTATATGTTGTTCATGAAGTGTTTTAGATATATCAAATAGTTTTGAGCTCTATCTATCTTGAATACAAAGACCAAAATTTTTCCTATACATGCACAAAGTACATATGTGCTATAAAACTTCAAGCAAAAAGAGTGTATTCAGGAAAAGATGGTCAAAGACCTAGAATCTACAAATCCACGGCAAAATTTTAGTGTATTCGTTAAAAGATGGTCAAAGACCCACACACGTGGATATGATTGTGCAATATTTCAAGGGTATCCATCCTATGCTAAATATTTTCATTATTTAGGGATGGTGTACATCGCCCTCCAAACAATATCGTTCTTCCTCTTAAAAATTTCTATAATGTTGAGGTGATAGATCGAGATTTTGGATCTTTTCTAAAGGTGAGATAATTCAAGTTGTGTAACAAAAGGTAAGCTCAAACTAGATAAGATATATCTAAATTTGTTTTATAAACTAATATAATTACTTTTATTGTTATTTTTATAACCTTTTCATTGATATCTTCATAGTTTGTGTGTGAATTTAATATGACTTATCATCATGATTCACTTATTTTGATATTATATATATATATATATATCTCTCGTGCTATTTTCTATAAAATTCTTTTGTGTGTTCGCGGGGAAAGTTGGTTCCTTGATTTTCATTGCTTTCGAACTCATTACAGATTTATGGGTTTACAAACGAATTCAAAAATAAAAAAAGGATCGCCTTTTTATAAGGCTACAATGAGGATCATAGAAAAAATTATAACTTTTCTCCTAAACAAACGCGGGATCCGTTTATCGGCTCCTCGCTTGCGTGGGTGTCTTTGCCTGTGCCGGGGACTTTATTCCGTCCGTGGACCGCCGCGTAATCGTGATCCAAAGAGAGATCTACACGGTAAACGGGGGTTATTTCACAAAGGGAATAACAGTCCGAAGAGAATGAGATCGACTAAGCAAAATCAAAGCTCTTCTCGAGATCAAAACAAAGTTTAATCTCGAGGAATCACGTGTAGATCTGAGATCCGATCTCTCGAGCCTTTTCTGAGGGGATTATCTCACGAAGGAGGATAATAGCCATGGGGATTATCTCACGAAGGATGATAATAGACCTTTAGAGTTCGCCGAGATCTGGATCTGGTGTCGAAGAAGATCGGTCGTCGCTCCTGAGTTTAGATCTGAGGTGAGAAGGCAATTTGGCAGAGCTTCGGCTTCTCCAAAATTTTCCAATCTCTGCAAATGAGCACCCCTCCTTGTATTTATAGGATTTCAATGCGGATGCGGATCGAAACTGGGCCCAAAAGCCCACCGAGACACCTTGGGGTGTCTCGGTTTTGGCCGAGACACCTCAAGGTGTCTCGGCCGATCAGACCAGGGGTGTCACCGGCCTTGGCCGAGACACTTTGAGGTGTATCGGCCTCGGCCAAGATGCCTCACGGCTCTCCCGCTCATTTTCTTCGGGTCCGAAAGTTGATTTCCGCTTGTTATCCGAACTTGATTTGAGGCTTCGCGGTTTGGATTTATTCCGTCGCTTGCATGCGGCCCATCGCACGCGATTCATTGCTTCGGAGTCGGGTTTATCCCATTTGTTTGCACACGATTCGTCGCTTCGTTGACTTGAGCGTATCGTCAGCTCACATTTGCTTCATACGCTTCATCGGCATGTCAGCTTGTTACGCCTCGTCGACTTACTTTGTGCGCTTCGCCAACTCGTCGACTTGGACGTCTCGTCGGCTCGCTCGCCATTGACGATTTGTCGATACGTCGTAGGACGGCTCGTTGATTGTCAATTTATCATCGCCACGTTATCGGATGGCTTTGTCGATTGACCACCCACTATCACGAGCTATGTCGGGGACTTAGGCAATTTTTTACGCCTACAGATACCCCCTCCAAAGTGTTTCGGTCTCGCTCTTTTATAGAAGAAGCCGAAATTCTTTGGATATGATAGGCCCAAACCTTCAGTTGGTGTGATAGGACCTGAAAATAGCTTCAACTCTTGATTTCTTCAATTCTTTCGGACTATCCAGTGCTTTGTAGGATGACTGAAAGTATCACGGTGCTGCATTTATTGTCTGACCATCGTCGAAATCTTGAATTGGAGCCGATGAATGAATTTTTTTTTGCTTTAGCTCGTGTTGGTGAGTTGTCGTCGAACTGACTATCCAATTTCGTGAGGCTTAACCTTGAATTGGCGAATTTTCTGTTGCGTCGCTCGTCGTAGAACTGACCATAGCGGGAGAAATTTTCTTGAGATTTTCAATTGGTGAACTCTCTTTCGCAACGCGTTGACTGGCGTCAGAAATTTTTTCTTGAAATCCAACCTTCAATCGGCGACTTTCCACTGAGATGCGTTGTCCGGCGTCGTAAAATTGAACACCGTGGGTGTGAATTGGGGGTTGTCAAGTTATAAAATATTCTCCAGGAACTCCTCGATAGAATAAGAAATAGTTTATACTCATATACCTTTTTGGAGTAAATAACCATCGTGGGAGGAGATTTGATGGTTGTCGAGTTATCCTTAAGAATATTTTATGAAATATTCTCCAGAAACTTCTCGACAAAATAGAAAATAGTTTATACTCATACACCTTTTTGGAGTAAATATGAGGCTTGTATAATTCGAACCAAATAAGAATTGACCCTCGAAGGGTGACGACCTCTTGTGGGAGAGAGAAAACTGATGAGGCAAATGAATGGGGATTCGAATTTGGTCGAATCCTATTTTGACTAGGATTGGTCGAATCCTGCCGTGACTGGGATTCCAAAATCCTGCCGAAATCCTGCTTTGACTGGGATAGGTGAAATCCTGTTGTGACTAGGATAGGCGAAATCCTGTTGTGACTAGGATAGCCGAAATCCTCCCTTGATCAGGTTTAGTTGAATTACCCTTGATTAGGATTCCAAACCCACCATAACTTGGTTTGGTCAAACCTGCCTTCAACTAGGTTTCCCTCTTCTCTTTTTTTTCTTTCCTCTTCCTATTGGGTTTGGGCCCAAATAAAACCCTCTTCCCCTATTTAAGAGGACCGGCCCTTGACTCTAGAACGGCTTTGATACGGGATGCTGGTCACCCTGAGTTAGCCAAAGCCATTGCTGATGACCTTGACTGCGTATAATTCAAACTTCAGAAGTTTCAGGAATTGCAAGCAGCAGGTGCTTCTTCGTATATAGTCGGTCAGGTGGAGTCTCGCTTGGAAGCATGGCACGATGCTCAGGTCGATATTAGACTCGAGGTTCAGATGCGACAGGGCCGAGTAGATCAGGTTAAGACCGCGCTTACCGAGAAATCCGCCTCCCTGAACCACATTTATTCTTGCATCGCATCAAGTGAGGCTGAGATAATGCAGCTTAGGTAGGAACTTCAGGCGAAGGAAGAGAACTTAAGTATCTTAGAGTCGACTGTGGTCAATGAAGAGGAGCCCGAACCATCCTATCCAAGAACGGTGTCTTCTTCAATCGGAAAAAGACTAAACCGCAACGCGTGGTAGGCATTGGCTTTATCCCTACTTAGGCTTCAAGATAAAATACCCCAAGATGAGACTTGGTGTCTTCTTCAATCGGAAAAAAGACTAAACCGGCAACGCGTGGTAGGCATTGGCTTTATCCCTACTTAGGCTTCAGGATAAAATACCCCAAGATGAGACTTGGTGTCTTTTTTAATCGGAAAAAAGACTAAACCGGCAACGCGTGGTAGGCATTGGCTTTATCCCTACTTAGGCTTCGGGATAAAATACCCCAAGATGAGACTTGGTGTCTTCTTCAATCGGAAAAAAGACTAAACCGGCAATGCGTGGTAGGCGTTGGCTTTATCCCTTCTTAGGCTTCGGGATAAAATACCCTAAGATGAATCTTGGTGTCTTCTTCAATCGGAAAAAAGACTAAACCGGCAATGCGTGGTAGGCGTTGGCTTTATCCCTTCTTAGGCTTCGGATAAAATACCCCAAGATGAGACTTGGTGTCTTCTTCAATCAAAAAGACTAAACCGCAATGCGTGGTAGGCGTTGGCTTTATCCCTACTTAGGCTTCAGGATAAAATACCCTAAGATGAATCTTGGTGTCTTTTCAATCAAAAAGACTAAACCGCAACGCTGGTAGGCATTGGCTTTATCCCTACTTAGGCTTCAGGATAAAATACCCCAAGATGAATCTTGGTGTCTTTTCAATCAAAAAGACTAAACCGCAACGCTGGTAGGCATTGGCTTTATCCCTTCTTAGGCTTCGGATAAAATACCCCAAGATGAATCTTGGTGTCTTCTTCAATCGGAAAAAGACTAAACCGGCAATGCGTGGTAGGCGTTGGCTTTATCCCTTCTTAGGCTTCGGATAAAATACCCTAAGATGAATCTTGGTGTCTTTTCAATCAAAAAGACTAAACCGCAACGCTGGTAGGCATTGGCTTTATCCCTACTTAGGCTTCGGATAAAATACCCCAAGATGAATCTTGGTGTCTTCTTCAATCGGAAAAAGACTAAACCGCAACGCTGGTAGGCATTGGCTTTATCCCTACTTAGGCTTCGGATAAAATACCCCAAGATGAGACTTGGTGTCTTCTTCAATCGGAAAAAGACTAAACCGCAATGCGTGGTAGGCGTTGGCTTTATCCCTTCTTAGGCTTCGGATAAAATACCCTAAGATGAATCTTGGTGTCTTCTTCAATCGGAAAAAGACTAAACCGCAACGCTGGTAGGCATTGGCTTTATCCCTTCTTAGGCTTGGATAAAATACCCCAAGATGAGACTTGGTGTCTTCTTCAATCGGAAAAAGACTAAACCGCAACGCTGGTAGGCATTGGCTTTATCCCTACTTAGGCTTCGGATAAAATACCCCAAGATGAGACTTGGTGTCTTCTTCAATCGGAAAAAGACTAAACCGCAATGCGTGGTAGGCGTTGGCTTTATCCCTTCTTAGGCTTCGATAAAATACCCCAAGATGAGACTTGGTGTCTTTTAATCGGAAAAAGACTAAACCGCAATGCGTGGTAGGCGTTGGCTTTATCCCTTCTTAGGCTTCGGATAAAATACCCTAAGATGAATCTTGGTGTCTTCTTCAATCGAAAAAGACTAAACCGCAACGCGTGGTAGGCATTGGCTTTATCCCTTCTTAGGCTTCGGATAAAATACCCCAAGATGAGACTTGGTGTCTTTTAATCGGAAAAAGACTAAACCGCAACGCGTGGTAGGCATTGGCTTTATCCCTTCTTAGGCTTCGGATAAAATACCCTAAGATGAATCTTGGTGTCTTCTTCAATCGAAAAAGACTAAACCGCAATGCGTGGTAGGCTGGCTTTATCCCTTCTTAGGCTTCGGATAAAATACCCTAAGATGAATCTTGGTGTCTTCTTCAATCGGAAAAAGACTAAACCGCAATGCGTGGTAGGCGTTGGCTTTATCCCTTCTTAGGCTTGGATAAAATACCCCAAGATGAATCTTGGTGTCTTTTCAATCAAAAAGACTAAACCGCAACGCGTGGTAGGCATTGGCTTTATCCCTACTTAGGCTTCGGATAAAATACCCTAAGATGAATCTTGGTGTCTTCTTCAATCAAAAAGACTAAACCGCAATGCGTGGTAGGCTGGCTTTATCCCTTCTTAGGCTTCGGATAAAATACCCCAAGATGAGACTTGGTGTCTTCTTCAATCGAAAAAGACTAAACCGCAACGCTGGTAGGCATTGGCTTTATCCCTTCTTAGGCTTCGGATAAAATACCCCAAGATGAGA
This sequence comes from Asparagus setaceus, assembly GCA_012295165.1. Taxonomy (NCBI): domain Eukaryota; kingdom Viridiplantae; phylum Streptophyta; class Magnoliopsida; order Asparagales; family Asparagaceae; genus Asparagus; species Asparagus setaceus. The sequence continues at coordinate 88,295,493 of CM022701.1, forward strand.
CTTGGTGTCTTCTTCAATCGGAAAAAGACTAAACCGCAACGCTGGTAGGCATTGGCTTTATCCCTTCTTAGGCTTCGATAAAATACCCCAAGATGAATCTTGGTGTCTTTTCAATCGAAAAAGACTAAACCGCAACGCTGGTAGGCATTGGCTTTATCCCTACTTAGGCTTCAAGATAAAATACCCCAAGATGAGACTTGGTGTCTTCTTCAATCAAAAAGACTAAACCGCAACGCGTGGTAGGCATTGGCTTTATCCCTACTTAGGCTTCAAGATAAAATACCCCAAGATGAGACTTGGTGTCTTCTTCAATCGAAAAAGACTAAACCGCAACGCTGGTAGGCATTGGCTTTATCCCTACTTAGGCTTCGGATAAAATACCCCAAGATGAGACTTGGTGTCTTCTTCAATCGGAAAAAGACTAAACCGCAATGCGTGGTAGCGTTGGCTTTATCCCTTCTTAGGCTTCGGGATAAAATACCCCAAGATGAGACTTGGTGTCTTCTTCAATCGGAAAAAAGACTAAACCGGCAACGCGTGGTAGGCGTTGGCTTTATCCCTTCTTAGGCTTCGGGATAAAATACCCCAAGATGAGACTTGGTGTCTTTTTCAATCGGAAAAAAGACTAAACCGGCAACGCGTGGTAGGCGTTGGCTTTATCCCTTCTTAGGCTTCGGGATAAAATACCCCAAGATGAATCTTGGTGTCTTCTTCAATCGAAAAAAAGAGTAAACCGGCAACGCGTGGTAGGCGTTGGCTTTATCCCTTCTTAGGCTTCGGGATAAAATACCCCAAGATGAATCTTGGTGTCTTCTTCAATCGGAAAAAAGACTAAACCGGCAACGCGTGGTAGGCGTTGGCTTTATCCCTTCTTAGGCTTCGGGATAAAATACCCCAAGATGAGACTTGGTGTCTTCTTCAATCGGAAAAAAGACTAAACCGGCAACGCGTGGTAGGCGTTGGCTTTATCCCTTCTTAGGCTTCGGGATAAAATACCCCAAGATGAGACTTGGTGTCTTTTTAATCGGAAAAAGACTAAACCGCAACGCGTGGTAGGCATTGGCTTTATCCCTACTTAGGCTTCGGATAAAATACCCTAAGATGAATCTTGGTGTCTTCTTCAATCGAAAAAGACTAAACCGCAACGCTGGTAGGCATTGGCTTTATCCCTACTTAGGCTTCGGATAAAATACCCCAAGATGAGACTTGGTGTCTTCTTCAATCGGAAAAAGACTAAACCGCAATGCGTGGTAGGCTGGCTTTATCCCTTCTTAGGCCGGGATAAAATACCCCAAGATGAGACTTGGTGTCTTTTTAATCGGAAAAAGACTAAACCGCAACGCGTGGTAGGCATTGGCTTTATCCCTACTTAGGCTTCGGATAAAATACCCCAAGATGAGACTTGGTGTCTTTTTAATCGGAAAAAGACTAAACCGCAACGCTGGTAGGCATTGGCTTTATCCCTACTTAGGCTTCGGATAAAATACCCCAAGATGAGACTTGGTGTCTTCTTCAATCGAAAAAGACTAAACCGCAATGCGTGGTAGGCGTTGGCTTTATCCCTACTTAGGCTTCAAGATAAAATACCCCAAGATGAGACTTGGTGTCTTCTTCAATCGGAAAAAGACTAAACCGCAACGCTGGTAGGCATTGGCTTTATCCCTACTTAGGCTTCAAGATAAAATACCCCAAGATGAGACTTGGTGTCTTCTTCAATCGGAAAAAAGACTAAACCGGCAACGCGTGGTAGGCATTGGCTTTATCCCTACTTAGGCTTCGGGATAAAATACCCCAAGATGAGACTTGGTGTCTTCTTCAATCTAAAAGACTAAACCGCAACGCTGGTAGGCATTGGCTTTATCCCTACTTAGGCTTCGGGATAAAATACCCCAAGATGAGACTTGGTGTCTTCTTCAATCGGAAAAAAGACTAAACCGGCAACGCGTGGTAGGCATTGGCTTTATCCCTTCTTAGGCTTCGGGATAAAATACCCCAAGATGAATCTTGGTGTCTTTTTCAATCGAAAAAAAGACTAAACCGGCAATGCGTGGTAGGCGTTGGCTTTATCCCTTCTTAGGCTTCGGGATAAAATACCCCAAGATGAAT